>JARLTB010000288.1:3570000-4245000 GCA_030141615.1 Unio pictorum | reverse complement strand
CTCTCCCCCCCCCCCCCCACCACCACCACCACCAACGCCCCATCGAATTGGCATTAACACTTTTGCATCATTAGCGTTTTCCCAAATGAAGTTGAGCAGTGATTTTGTTGCACCATTAAGGTAAATCCCAAATATGTGATACAATTCGAACCATTAACTTATTGGCAGGTAAAGTTACTATATATTTCAATTACAATTCACTGAAAAGTCCGAACTGTCCTACCTAGGTATGGTTAATTAGCCATATCGAACACTTATATTTATATACTTAACACCTGGGCGGAGAGTAGGTAGAGAGGTCACTAACAAAAAAAAATCCCAAGTCGTTTGTCTCGCATGTCTAAAAACGGCGATGTGCGATTAATAAACCAGGTATCAACACATTTTAAACTGGGACCCCCTGGGAACTATTTCTATCCCTATAAAGTTAGCCTGTATGTTCATAATACTGAGACTATTTAGCTCCCAACCCAAGAACCATATACATACGCTTATTGGGGATGAAAAGGAGTTCTCAACGAATTAGACCCTGGAACAGAACACGGAAACCATTGAGATCCCCACCGTATAACCAAATATATACTTACTTGGCAAGAAAGACAAATTTATGCGTCCGATAATCGTTGGTTTTATGATCCTTCGTTGCCACCGTAGGGATCTGGTCACAGCTTGAAAACTATTGAGATTTCGGCTCTATTGATTATACAGATTTAATGGGCACGAACAGAGGCAACGACAAATGATACGTGTCCCTCGACACGGTCATCACTACAAATCTAACATAGAGGCCCAAACATAAGAGTCAAGTTAAAGTGAAGTTAAGTAAGTAGGAAGCTTCAAAACTGTATCACTTACTTCCTTTGTAAGGGATATGTAAAATTTTATGAAATTATTTTGTAACATTATGTTTACATTATCGTATGAAATTCTCATCTTCTTCCATCTCTGGCAAATAAAACCCATATTTAAACAAGTGTTCGGACTTTACTGTAGTTCCACTACTTGGTATAATTTACAAATGCGGTTACATTTAATTCATATTCATCGAAAGGCACATCATTGCAAAGAATCTTAACAAAGCGTCGAAAAGAACCTTTTTAAAATGATGTTAATGGTACTGACTGCCAAAATGGTGAGGTTGTTTTTCTTCTTCTATTTGAGCGGTACACTGAATATTTGCGTTTGGTGTCGTGATGATTTTGCAATTTTAACCATTATCCAGTTTCTGTATTTAGAAATGGAGGTACTCAATGAAAGGAGAGCGTCTAGAATAGCTTAAATATGTATGAAAAATGTTGTGGGGATGCTTTACGATTTAACCAGATTAGTTGTGGATTTTAGTCCACCACCCTTCTCATCGCAGTTAGATGATAAACTTACGTCAAAACATAAATTTGACAACAGTATCAAACCGTTACGACGCCCCTTCCTGGTGCCTCGATTGGAATGCACTGTGAAGGTCCCACGGACCGCTGCACAGACAGGAGTAGAATGTGCCTGAACTAAATAAAAGGTAGCCCTCCGCATAACTTCAGTTTTCATTATGAATGACGCAATTAAGATCTTTCTTGCAAGATAAAGCGTTTGCACTCGTACGATAGTTACATTGCTTGAGTGGAGCGAAAATGATTTCAGTCAAATCGCACTGCGTGCCTTACAGTTAACAGCGGCTGTTAAAGTATGCAATTATCGAGCTGAGAACAGATCAATTTGACATCGCTCCGGTGTAAAGAGGACCTGCTGAGTTGATGAAAGGCCCTAGATGAGCAGACATTAATTCTAAGTTACTTTTTCTTACCACTGTTATTGTCTGTTTCATAATTTGAAGATTTCAAAACATAAATGTATATAATATAACGATTTTAACCTTTACGTTGCAAGTCGAGTTGAGATTTATTATTATTATTATTATTATTATTATTATTATTATTATTATTATTATTATTAATGGCATTATACAAGAATATCTGATGAATTTGCAACTAATATTTGATATTCCGCCTATATGTGCACAACGTTGCCTCTAAGCTGCGCGCGCAGTTGAATTGTCAATCGAACATTAAATTTTGTTCGTCTTCGTAATGCTTGCATAATGCAGCGAGCATCGTGCACACATCTACCATTCGCTTACAGGGAACGTTGCCTGTTGTGCTGCATTGGGGCATCATACCGCAGACATGTGGCATCATGCCCCACCCAATGACATGATCCTTACACCAGGCCGACCAGTCCTTATACTAACATGTTAATGCCGAGAGCCACACAAGGCCAGCTGCTTGTGTCCATATTTATAAATCTTCGGTACTACCATGCAGAGATCCCACGATCTCTCGCATTAGAGGCTGACGTTCTAACTACTTACGTCACCCGAGCTGTATTATTTTTTGGTTACCCATACAGTATGTAGCATATAGGAGTCCTGCGTGAAGGAGTTCAAATACTTTAAATTCTTCCATAATTGTAACTCGGCGCAAAACGATAGTTATTTGCACAACTGCGTGTTTAGATTATTTAATAACTTTCTTAATGCTTTAGACAGAATAGGTATGCCATTCTACTGGGTTTCATATTCATCACTTTGCATACCACTGTGTTGCTTCTCCTGAGAAGAAGAAAAAAAATCATACATGCATCGTTACCGATCCTTCTCTATAGATTATTGCACTCCCCTTGCATAATTACATCGCTTAGCTGAATACTGTGAAACATTTTTGCCAATAATCGATTTCAAAAACAATTTTCCTTGGTATATTTGTATGAGACTCTCTCTCTCTCTCTCTCTCTCTCTCTCTCTCTCTCTCTCTCTCTCTCTCTCTCTCTCTCTCAGATTTTATATCTATGCCTCCCATGGAGTACAAGTAATCTGTAATTTTCCCTGATAATCTTGTGGTAGGTCACAATCTCTGTCATAAACCTTCCCCTGTATTGTCCTTCGCCGACTGAGCGACTCTGGAACAAACGATAAAGAATGGTAGCAGATCCTACTGCCAACATGCTGCTCTTTTTTCAATGAAAAGAACTGGGGAAAACATGCTACCCTGCCGCAGTAAATCAGTTTGTAATGGAACCTGTGTCGCACAAAGATTGATTTACATCCAACTTAATGTACCCCTGATCGACTCCTGGCTTGCCAGTGTTTAGCAAAATTAATTTATCTTTTATGTATTGTACAAACTGTTGATGTGTTCGCAGTACCCGTTTAGCGTTTAAGTAGAATTATCAGGCAGCACCAGTAAAATCTATATGACTGCCATTTATAACTGAAGGCAATTAAAATAGCACAATTTCGGACATAAACCTGTTAGATTTATCCATGATATAGACTTAAATGAGAGTCAGTGGGGGCTAGTAGAGCGAGCTAGTTAGATATAAAGAGTCACTGATTTATGAGTACCTTGTCAACCAAGCAAGGAATTCAAGTTCAGCCCATTTTTTTGAAGTTGAAATGGTCGATCCATTGAATGGGTAAAAAATAACTGCCAACCCCATACAATACAATGACCAGTCTGTCAAGATGGTGTCAGTTCATGCCTAGAGCTTTTCTTGAATATCCTTGTATTGTCTGATTTCAGCCCTTTGAAGAAAGTTGTCTTCTTTTTACTTATCAACTCCATTAGCCTTTACGGAAGAACTAATAGTTCCTAAAATCACCAAAATGATGACGGACATGTGGTGATCATGGTCTATTGTCAATCTTAGTATGGCGTTATTTGTAAGCATGACTTAAAGAATATACGATATATATATATATATATATATATATATATACATATACATATATATATATATATATATATATATATATATATATATATATATATATATATATATATATATATATATATATATATATATATATATATGTATGTGTGTGTGTGTGTGTGTGTGTGTGTGTGTGTGTGTGTGTGTGTGTGTGTGTGTGTGTTCCATAATCGATTAACACTACCCAAATTGATGGTGATTGGGTGTATTCCTAACAAACGATTTTTCTTCTGTACCAGAGGAACGTTAATAATATAGTTGGTGATCGTTTTTGATTTTGAGGATATTTTGGACTTTAATGGTGCTTGGGTTTTTTTCGGGAACAGGCTGAAGGATAAATTTAAACGAATATTTGCAACAATACAACGATATTTAAAGTATTTATATCTTTGTTTCCAATATTTTGTCCCCGTAGCACGTCACAGTCTTAACGTCAAAACTGTATCCATGTTTCCAACATTATATTAGGGGTTTCATTGTAACCAAATATGATATTCGCCAAGTAGAATGTGACATTTAACAACGCAGAAAGGGTGTTATATTCACCTATATATTAGAATGTTACTCGTATACTATAAAATGCATTGCATAATTTTAAATACCGACACGTATCCAGGTTTCCTGTTCGTGTGTGGAATGTTAATTTTTAAAATTCGTTAATCCAAACATAATCCCCGAGATTGTACTTTTCAGCAAATAAATGATCCCTAAAGCTTAAGCTGTAAACGTCACGTGATTTATTGAGCGGAGAATTGCGATGAAGAACGTTGTTTGGCTATACAACTTACTTACCATCATGCGGGGCAAGTCAAATATTGCAGGTCATCCCAACATTGCTGGGAAAAGATTTGGATTGGGAAGCCAGATCTTAAAAGAAAATTTCTTCGGCTTCTTACCAATTAAGTATTTCGGTTTTCATTACTTTCAACATTTTTCACGTCAGTTTGAGAAATCGTACAAATGTAGCTTCACCACTTGACATACTACAGACGAATTGTTTGATCTCAGAGCGGCAGCAGGGGTCGATAGTAAAAGCGGGAATAACGAGTGCGCTTGCACAATTGTGATCAATAATAAGATTAGTGCGTATTACAAACTGCTAGCAACAGACATATGTGTTGCTTTAATATATCAAATATATTTTTCTTCTTACCAAACTGTAAGGACTTGAAGGAAAACAACCGTATAAAAAGTGATGTATTTTCTACAATGTGTATCGCCGCAAATACATCCTAAAATAATACTCGAAGCATTGGAAATCACTTTTTCCCATAATGTTCTGTCCCCAATGGCTCTTGCATACCACTCTGGCAAACACTTAATAAATAACAGAAATGCATAGAAAAAATATAACCATTGAACTCAAAGTGAGCGGAAAGCAAATACCTAAATGTATTCACCCTTGTAAATACATGTGGACATAATGCTTCAGACGATCCCCGATTAATGACACCTACGGAAGAATGCTATCATAAACTATATTGTCCCAGATTATGTTGAACGAAATGTAGTCGCAGTTACATCATCAAATTAAACCTGTCCTCAAATGATTGACAGAATCTGGACTCGTCTGATGGACAGAATCTGGACTCGTCTGATTGACAGAAAAATCACGAGATGATGCTTTAAAAATATCAAAAAACTTGAAGACATGGGGATACCTTGCGCCTATGCGTCTGCGTGCCTGCCTGCCACATCTTATTTTATTATGTCATGTGATCAATTTACACTACATATGGTAAAATACTTACCTGTTTAATGACGAGATTCGAAAACGGTATTGCTTTTAAAGTTATACATACACTGCATAATTTAAGAGTCTTTCCTTGTGGATGCCCTCTACGTTATACCAAAACTGCGTAATTTAAGGGTCTTTCCCTGTGTATACCCTCTAAGTTATACCTACACGGCGTAATTTAAGAGTCTTTCCTTGTGTATGCCCTCTAAGTTATACCTACACGGCGTAATATAAGAGTCTTTCCTTGTGCATGCCCTCTATGTTATACCAAAACTGCGTAATTTAAGAGTCTTTCCCTGTGTATGCTCTCTAAGTTATACCTACACGGCGTAATTTAAAAGTCTTTGTGTATGCCCTCTAAGTCATACCTACACGGCGTAATTTAAGAGTCTTTCCCTGCGTATACTCTCTAAGTTATACCTACACGGCGTAATTTAAAAGTCTTTGTGTATGTCCTCTAAGTTATACCTACACGGCGTAATTTAAGAGTCTTTCCTTGTGCATGCCCTCTAAGTTACACCTACACTGCATACGATGTCTTCCTTTGTGTATACCTATGTATACTAAGTTATAACTACACAACATAAGATAACATTCTTACCTTGTGTACACCCTCTAGGTTATACCTGTACTACATAAGATAAACGTCTTTTCTTATACTTAGAGTACATACGATGTATTTCCTTGTGTATAGCCTTTAAGTTTAATTCTACACTACATACGTCTTTCCTTCTGCATACCTTCTAAGTTGATAACTACTCTACATAACTTAGTAGTCATTCCGTGTGTGTGTGTGTGTGTGTGTGTTTGTGTGTGTGTGTGTTGAAAATTTCTTAACATAATATCGTGATAATGATGATGCTAGTGTCTGTAAGAAAATCAAAGTAACAACATTGATAACACTGCATAAAACTTTTACATATAGAAAGGGAGACATGTGGTAAGAGAAGTTTCAACATGACAGTGACGTCATAGCAAAATGAATAAAGCGGTAAGTTCGTTTTTAGCGTGTTGATGTTTGTACCTGTGCCAGTGTCAAATCTGGGACAACAGTTTTCCCAGTTAGGAATGTAGTTACCTCGAAGGAGCAGTTTTTTTTTATACTGCGACTTCAAGTGGAATCAATTTCTCATCATTATATTCCATTGCATAAACTCCTTTATCCTAGCAAATGCTTAACATTTCACTGTTGTAACAGCTTATTAAAACAAAATATATTAGAATCAGTCACAACATGATGTCATTACTGATTCTGAATTATTATTGAAGACTGTGTCACAGTGAGTGATGCTTTTAATAATACTATTTCAGTCACCAAGAATGGTATGTTAACGCCGTTTGCTCACACCTGACTAGCATAACAGATAATTTGAAGCAACGAACAAATTATTTTGTAGTGACGTTATGCAAAAAAGAGGGTAATTCGTTAGCTTGTCGGAATTATCTGAAGTACAGTATTTTAAATTGCGAAATCATTAGAATACCCTAATCTATATTTTTACTTTCTCATTAAAGTTAAGATGTACAGACAGTCTATGCCATTTTCAAAATAGCAAACATCAACATTACTCCGAGACAGTTTAATTATTCTGTATTGCTGACTATTAATTGTTTCAAAAGACGACAAGAAATTTTAATATTTAACGACAACAGATTGTAATGCGCAATATTATTTGTTTACCTTCTGCATTTAATTTTTCCGACCTCTTCTAACATTTACCAGTATTTTCCCATGACGCCAAAACTTAACACGGTTATATATATGTATATGTATTAGTATATGTATATGTATATGTATATGTATATATATATATATATATATATGTATGTATGTATGTATGTATGTATGTATGTATGTATGTATGTATGTATGTATGTATGTATGTATGTATGTATGTATGTATGTATGTATGTATGTATGTATGTATGTATGTATGTATGTATGTATGTATGTATGTATATATGTGTGTGTGTGTGTATGTGTGTGTGTTTAAAACCATAAGCGTCATTTATTTATTTACTATTAAGAATGTGGCACTTTAGACATGGATAATAATGTAGCATCTCTTTTGCTGATAGTTCCACTTACGACAATGTCTTTTGCTGATAGTTCCACTTACGACAATGTCTTTTGCTGATAGTTCCACTTACGACAATGTCTTTTGCTGATAGTTCCACTTACGACAATGTCTTTTGCTGATAATTCCACTTAGGGCAATGTCTTTGTATTGATAATGATGTTTATCTCAGTAGCGAGGAAACGTCTTGCCTACTGAGAAAATATAACCTTGAGAAAATTATCTTTTGAATAAATTATAATGGAGCACCTCTATGCAGATTTTGATTTTTCTTTACTTTTGGATATTCTGTACACGGTTTTTTCTTTAATGTTGTAAATTATATAGATATTTATGTTCCTTTTGAACCATGTTTACACTTAAGCGCACAGCGTTATGTTTTGTATTTAGTTGGGTTTTTTTCCCCCTTCAAATTATTTAATCCGACTGCTCCGTTGACTCCAACCCGATCTACTTTGTTCATTCAGGGAATATATACTACTGTATCTTTGTCTTTGAAGCGATCTAAAGTGAACGAAACTTTTTCTTTGAAAAAGAAATTACAATTTGACAGCAGTTTTTATGTTGCTTTCTATTAAATTGACTTGCAATAGCATTAGCTATAATATAACTTTCTCTGTTTAGTATGGACATAGAATCCCGGTCGTAAAAGTGGCATTCAAGTTCTTTTTTACGACACCGCATCACCTTAGATCACTCCGTCTCATATTACCGTACACGACATTCCGCTTGCTTTCTCGACACTTTGTCTGCATAACACTTGTATCAAATTCATACGTCGCTAAATACACAAACTCTGCCTACATACAGCTCACGTATAGTTAGTGCTGTTTAAATCGTACATAAACTATATTCATCTTTGCAATGAAACAAGACCATCCCGCCCACTAAACAGAGCTGACATGTAAAGACTCCGCCTCTCCAATGAATAAATTTTCAGGCGTACTGTGCACATTATATTTCAAACCCCTCTCCATCCAGTATATTAAAATTAAGATTATGGTTCAGATGGATAAGACATGCTAGATTTTCATCACATACCATTTGTATCCTAAAGTCTGGGAATACAGCACCTAAAACCAAACTTTCGTTTCTTTCCTTCTCTCTTTGTTTTGAATGAGAGCATAACAGAGTTTCTCCCACATCACAACAGCACATACTAGGCTTTTCATGCTGGAAGAAAAACAATATTTTAATTTTCGCCAAAAATGGAATACCGTCAAAACGATTATGCAATGTATACTACCTTGTGGGTAGCATATGTTGTCAGCATTTGTTTCTATCAGCTTGAGGGTTATTGACCAATGGAAGACGTTAAACATCGTTTAGATCTAGTTCTAGGTATACGATTGGTCAATTGCCACTGTTACATACAAGACTAATAAATACGTCATTTACATTGATTCACCTATTGTATAATGAATTTAAAATAAATTTGAACTCTATAAACTTTGTCGGAGAAATTAGCAAAGGCAGCAATAAAGTGTTCTAAACCATAAACACGAAGTAACGATAATATCGTCAAAATGAGTCCTAATATCATAACAAGTCCCCAGACCCAATAAAAATAAAGCAATGACAATATCGTCAAAATAAGTCCTAATATCATAAGAAGTCCCCAGACCCAATAAAAATAAAGCAATGACAATATCGTCAAAATAAGTCCTAATATCATAACAAGTCCCCAGACCCAATAAAAATAAGCAATGACAATATCGTCAAAATAAGTCCTAATATCATAACAAGTCCCCAGACCCAATAAAAATAAAGCAATGACAATATCGTCAAAATAAGTCCTAATATCATAACAAGTAACGATAATATTGTCAAAACATGTCACAATATAATTTAAAATATCGTCATAATATATCCCAATATAATAAAATGTAACGCCAATATCGTCAAAATAAAATCCAAATATGATCATAAGTTAATACAGTATCGTCAACAAAAGTCCCAATATAATAAAAAGTAAAGACAATAGTCAAAATAAGTTTCAATATAATAAAACGTAACGACAACATCATCAACATGAAACCCATATAATATCCAATATCTCCTTCTTGATTCCACCATTTCTCATTTACACAAAAAACATCTGTCAGCATAATATTATTTCTCATTTACACAAAAAACATCTGTCAGCATAATATTATTCTCATTTTCACAGTAAACATCTGCCAGCATAATACTATTTCTCATTTATACAGTAAACATCTGTCAGCATAATATTATTTCTCATGTACACAGTAAATATCTGTCAGCATAATACTATTTCTCATTTACACAGTACATATATGTCAGCATAATACTAAATTCTCATTTACACAGTAAACATCTGTCAGCATAATATTATTTCTCATTTACACAGTAAACATCTGTCAGCATAATATTATTTCTCATTTTCACAGTAAACATCTGTCAGCATAATATTATTTCTCATTTACACAGTAAACATCTGTCAGCATAATAGTATTTCTCATTTACACAGTAAACATCTGTCAGCATAATATTATTTCTCATTTACACAGTAAATATCTGTCAGCATAATATTATTTCTCATTTTCACAGTAAACATCTGTCAGCATAATATTATTTTTCATTAACACAGTAAACATCTGTCAGCATAATATTATTTCTCATTTACACAGTAAACATCTGTCAGCATAAAATTATTTCTCATTTACACAGTAAACATCTGTCAGCATAATACTATTTCTCATTTGCTCTAAAATCCTCAGCTTTGTATAAGTTGAAAGAACACAATATATCCTATACACAAAGATGGGCACTTAGTTCAATGCGTTTACAGATTTCATTTCTTTATTGTCATGGATAGGGATATGCATTTTTTAAAATACATTCATTCATAATTTATATAAATATGGATTCCACCATATTCCTCCAATGATAGGGTCTGCCACCGAGTATACTTAAAGTCAATTGTGAGATCTAGCCTGTCGATAATAAATACGCTAAATTTCACCTTTACAAAGAGTTGCACAAGTTCTTTGCAACATTCATATGCTAATTTGACACTATGTCTGGAGGAATGATGTCGCGATGCAAAAACTCTAAACCGGGATATCGATGTAACACAGAAATAACGCTATTGTCTATTGTATCAGTTACATGTTCTTTTAAACGAGATTTCTAGACAACATATCCAGGTTCAAAGCAGACTTACCTGTCTGCCCCGACTAGATGTGTCTTTTGAAGGCAGATTAAGAATGTTGCGATCTTATCTGGCCAGTGTTTAATTGGGCTCTTTCACGGTATCGCATGTTACACTATCAGAGTGCGATTACCAATGTTTAAGTTCCGTAACAACAGTTTGAGTCGTCTATATGTCATCACCATACCCCCTATTTATTGATGTAATACATTGGCCAATCTCTAGTTATTTCTTTGAGATTAAAGAGTCTTTTGTTATCGCTAAGGCGTTGTATTTTACAGGACAAAACAGGGCATATGTTAGATATGTCATCCCCAGTGTCTGAAAGCATACTAGAGGTAACACTGATTAGAACAATTTGCGTGTGAATCAGTACTAAATAGTACAAACTGTAGACAATCGTATACTAATGATTCGGGGAAAAAAGTAGACCAGATGATCTTGGCTAAGATGAATATTGAACAGCAGTTCAACTGAAGCGTTCCTTTCTAAAAGCAGTTGTTGCTTCTAACATAAGCAAGTCTTTATTTTGTTATTATTTTGTCATGATCCAAAGCAGTACCTTACCAACGAAGATAGGAAATAGGTGTAGTGGGGCCGGGTAGAGGCGAAAAGAGCGGTTGCGCCTGGCGCCATAAGTCTTAGGGCGCAAAACCCCTTTGGGCCATCATCATCGCCCCGGGTGCCATTTACCCTTAGTACGCCACTGGTTCGGAGAAAATATGAAAATTTATCAGATGGTGTTACCGGATGCATATATAATGAAATCAATAGGAGCTCTCCACTGGATCAAAACGAGAAGTTCATATAAAGAAAGAATAAGCGAATAAAACAATGTTTGGTGGATAGTTTTGCGCTTGCAAAATTCACATGAAATACGTAGATAGTCATGATAAATCGGTATTTGTATCTTCCTGAGAGATTTTCCATGCCTATCTAGCATAAAGCTAAATCTAATATACTTTGGTACCTCAGTCCAGTTTCGAAATGCAATATAATGTTGGTCCTTTTAAGAAATGATTATAATCTTACAAAATGTATGGCCCCCTGCTTAGATAAAACAACAGAGGACAATTCAGTCGGGAATACAGAGAGTGGTTTTCCTAACCAGTAGTTGCTATCAAAAATATATATCTGATACTTTATGGCAGTCGTTAGGGTATTATCTAGTGAATCACAATCCATTAGCCTGTATTTGCAGTTAAAACCAGGACTCGCTGATCCGATTATAAAGATAGAGTTTCACCCGACTGTTTCAATCGTATCATTTGGTGTGAGCAATATGAAGGTAACTCATATTCTCCGTTTTCATGTCCAGATTTAAAGGTTCCATCACGTACCAGATAATTAGCAGCAAAAGGATGATTCTTCCAGATATGTGAGGATTCTTTGATAAAATGGATAGAAATTATAAATAATTGCAGTTTAAAAGATGGCAAACACATGGACGGATTGAGTGATCCCAACAGTCAAAGCAGAAATTTGCGTTATCTGATCAGACGACTTTAAGAACCAAAAGTCTGGACTTTGCAATATCTAGACCGGCCACACACACACACACACACACACACACACACACACACACACACACCGATCTTTGTATCATTTTATCATGTTCCATGGCTACAGCATATACTATGATGTGGGTGTGACAGTTTGACTCTATAATAACACCATCACCAAACCTCCGTTATGTGGATAGTGTGAGCGTGAAGCCGAACTATCGGTGGGGTTGTATGTCTATCAATAACATTGTTGGGCAAGTCTCTAACAAGATGAGATGCCTGCCAAATGCTTTTTTCATCGCTTTTATTTTCTTTTGCCAGGTAAATATTTACAACAAAATACTTTTAGTGTAAGTAAATATCCCAATCGTGAAGCCGATTATTTATCCATTACATGGTAGGTGTCGAGCACAGATCAGAAAATAATTGATTCCATGTTGCACCTGTGTCGACCCGTGTATGTTGAGCGCCTATTGGAGCGTTTTGTAAAGGTAAAAATGTGCGGCCGACAGACTTAAGATAGTGTAAGGTGACAGTCTAACAGACCTCAGAACTGGTTCTCCTAGTGTGGGCTAGATAAACAGGCTTCTTAATTCTAAGGTTTGATTACAGCCACATTGCAACGTGAACAAACAGTTTTATTGTTGTTTATTTCAAAATCACATGGCACGTACAAATCAAGAACAGGGCAGGAGCCATTTACATTTGTTTGTTAGACTTTTAAAAGTTTTACTATCATTGGTCTTGACTGAAAGGAGCCCCTCAAAGTAGTTGTAATCAAACACGAACTCCATGAGCTGGTGCCACATACAAATACACTCAAAAGTTCTTATTAAAATACCATGAAACGTTATTCTCAGTGGGAGTGGCAGAATGGATTACAAATGTGCGATTTGCTTCAGTGTGCAAAGTTCGCTTTTACTGTATGTAAACTTCGCACCGATATTGGAGTTGTAACTGGATGAGAAATATGGAAATAGCAGGCCCGGCCCTATGATGTGCAGGACCCATAACATCATGCGGGGCCCAAGGCAGCAAGCGATGGGCGCGGGAGCCCAAGCAAAACAATTGCATTGCGAGTTAGCGCGGGGCCTAAGGCGGTTGCCTCGTTCGTCTTACCCAAGTGTCGGGTCTGGGAAATAGAATGGTGTGTGTGTGTGTGTGTGTGTGTGTGTGTGTGTGCATTTTAGGAACCGAACGTTGAACGTGGAAAAATAAACAGCCTATAAAATATTAATTACATTAGAAATGCGAGCAACGTCATTGATAACTTACTAATTCGAGTGAAGAAAAAATATCAAACAAGCGCTTCATTCAATTGTATCGTGTGTCTTTAATACAATATTTCCGCCATCTGTACCTGTACATATTAAATGGGTTACTGTTAAGTTGTACCTGAGAAAGGTGAGCTCTGTAATACTGAAATTAATAAACAGACTGGTTATTGAAAACAAACAACAACAAATAAACACAAACAAAACAAAAACAGACTGGGTTCGCGTTTTTCAAATCCTAATTCTACCTAAAAAAAAATTAAAGTGCATTTTCCTCAACCACGTGAATTACTTCCCTTTTTATCAATATTCAATTATATGTGTTCTTCACTTCTTTCTGTGATTCGGTCATTTCCATGTAATATACCAAAATTTCTTCAGCTTCATTTTAACACCCTCTTTATAATTTTAAGAGAGTTTATATTAACAATAGTTTTGCAGCTCCAATCTCAGTTCCCCATGACCGGAATGAAAAGAATATAATCTGTTGAAAAAATATTTATAAATTTTAATTCTCCGTTGTTCGTCATGTTTTTCATGACTAAAACGTTTGGTCAGATTATGACATTGTTGATATTTTTTTAAAGTCATGAAACTGGTGGTCAGTAAAGGTGGGCTTTTTTGTCACAGAATATGAGTGTACCTTTTGTAACGTACATGTTGAACTGTTATTTTGGAGTTTTTTATATACCGGTTTTACTTTACAGGCTGCTAGGCTTTAAGTTTCAATAGAATATATTGTCAGATTTAGTAAATTCTGCGAGATCTTATTTTGTCCATTGTCTTCTACGTCCAATGATGAAATTATTTAAATGGAAAGAAGAACGAATATTTCGTTCATTCTTACCTTTCATTTGTTGTGCATAAAATAATCCCAAAGTTGAACTAGTAAAAGTAGAATGTACTTCTGTACAAACTTTAAATCAAAGAAAAGCTTCCATCCGACTAAACAGAACACGGTATAAGGACAAAATCATTTTTTTTAAAACAGAATGATCAATGCGATGTAATGTCACATTGTTTGATAGAGTACACGATTCACCTAGAAAACATGTTTACCCTAAAATTTCACTTTCAAAACTAAACATTACATTGTTGCGATTTTCATGTGATTACTGCATGCAGAAATTCCCACATTTACTGCAATGCATTTGTGACAGGATATTTGTAGTATTTGACAGGAAAAAATAGACTGTACGGAAGAGGAAAACAAATTTCATTTTGAGTCGGATTTGTAACCTATATATATACTGCGTAAAGATGGATTGGTCGGATAACGTTCAGTTGTTAAGAAACCCATTTATGCCCAAAATTCTTCTGTGAACAGAGTTGAGTTGATTTACTTCTGTAAGTTAACATTTAAACCTCACTTGTATATACAGTGGATTATATATCGATGTTACATATATATCGCCCTCTCTCCCACCCACCATTAAATAAGCAATACCCTTACTTTTACTTCTTATTGTTGTTCTTGTCTTGTAGTTTTACGCCATATTTTCTCATTATGATATTGTTAATACATGACATAAGAAAAGCCCAGAGGGGTAACATATCCGTATTCAGACAACCGAGATAAATTTTTCTCAATTTACTTTTGCAACTCGATTTTTTTAAAAGGTCACCAAAAATGGTCATTTAAAATATAAACATTCCAGAAGGCGGGGTTAAAAATGTGTTCCCACGATCCCCAGCCAATCACTAAAGAGGATTCTGTACAGCAATTTCATGGGCTTATTTTTGGACCAATTAGAATCACATAAAGTAATGATTTAAAGTGTGGTAATATAAAAAATATGAAAAAGCCACATTTATGCGTTATGAGGTCGTACCCTACTTCCGAGATCTGTTGCGTCAAAATCATTTAAGATACACATGTGATCACGATTTACGCAAAGGTTACGTTTTTGAAGCGCGCGCATAATTTGAGATTCGCGTAAAATGAGATCATTTTCTCCGTATAAATTCAGCATGTTAAAATTTGGGAATGCTTCTGCAAAGAAGATTAACATTTTAAAAAAGATAATAAACTTTTTCATAAAATGCATAGGGAAACAAACTTAAAACTTAGTAAACATAAAATAAATACATCAAATTATGTATTTTAATGAAAAGATCATATGCACGTGTAATTATTTGTTTGTTTGTTTGTTTGTTTGATTAGGAATTTTAACGTAGCTTTAACAATTTTTCAGTCATATCGCTACGATGTCTGCAGTGAGGCAGTTTATAGTGATGTCTAGCACTGGGGCATCATGCCGCAGACATGTAGCATGATATCCCACCCAGACACATTATCTTGACACCAGGCCAACCAGTCCTAACACTAACCTCTTAATGTTGAGGGCCAAGCGAGAACAGCTGTTAGTACCATTTTTGTAAGTCTTTGGTAAGATTCGGCCGGGGATCGAACCCACGACTTCCCGCTTCCGCGGTGGACGCTCTAACTACTAGGCCACCGGAGCGATGCACGTGTAATTAAGAAATAAAGGTGCATTGAACAGTAGTGGTCATCAAGCCACGTTACCAATATCCTTTTTCATCATGACCATTTTGTTTGGGCAGGTATAACAACTTTTCTGGTTCGAAAGAGAGGTTCCAGTATTTATACTTGATTTTATTTTGTCAATACTGTCACGTATATGTATAGTTCTACATGTATTTTCCACTAAGGTTCAAAGCATTCTTTATCATTGTGCTACCTTGACCAGCTTCATACCTTTTCACTACTTCAAGTTTAACTTCTAAAGAAATAGCCTTCATTGGTCTCCTCAGACTATCACTTGCTCGTCTTTTTACATCCATCTCTACTAACGTTCCAAAATTGTAACAAACTATTTGTACATGTACATACATATGTAGCACTGAGGCCACAATAAACATAATGGTGGGGGCGTAAGATCTGGGTATTGTGACCACAAAGTTTGCCTGCGACGGTGGTACAATCTATATGTATGAGAAAAGTTATCTCAATAATAGCGATCTTTCTCGCATTTCCCTCTCCCCATCTCGCGTTATTTCAAATTCGCGTAAATTAAGATCGCGATCACACTATACACCAAAATGGGTGGTATTAAAATAAAGTAGACAGATGTAGCTCTACAATGATATCAAATAATATAGACTTTTTACTCGCATTACAAAATAAAGAGGGAGAAACTGACAAATCAGATTGTTACATCAAAATTTACCCAACTCGGAATCAGATTTTCTGTCCGCATTTTCGGCTTTTGGCCGGAAATCTAAGGCAGGCCGATCTGAACTGCACACCGACAGGTGAACCTGCGCAAAAAGTAAAATAAGTTGGGGATATGGAGTAAAATGTGGCCACGACACGAAAACGATGCGTCCAATAATCCCCCCCCCCCAAAAAAAAATATCCAACTTTTAACCTTCTGCACATGCTCCAGAGAAATAGTCAATGCGAAACGAGGTTTCTAACATATCTAGGCATCATACTAAACGGAAATCTCTTGGAAGCAATTGTGTTTGGGTATACATGTATTTAGAAGTAAACCCCTTAAATGTGTTTTCTACTCCCATTTCTGCCGAAAACTAATTCAAAAGTCCAGGAGTTAATGAATCAAACAAAACCGTCTGGAGCCAGTATGTAAATTGCAGATACATGTTTCATTCGACCTATTTTTTATGCACACGGGAAAAGTATTAAAAACATTGTTGATGAAAGATTCATTTTAATAGTGAAATATGAAACCATTTTAAGTTCCGTTGATTTAAATGTAAAGTACTAACATATTAGTGTCTTTGTAGTAATCCAGCTTTTACAAAACTTTTTATCATTATCCATTCTTCCTATCTTGCTTAACATTTTCCTGAAAAAATTTCTTCGCGAGTTCTTTCCGTCTTTAAATTCTTTAAAACCTCAGCATAAGAATCCAGATCCATCTATCTATCTATATATCTATCTATCTATCTATCTATCTATCTATCTATCTATCTATCTATCTATCTATCTGTCTGTCTGTCTGTCTGTCTGTCTGTCTGTCTGTCTGTCTGTCTATCTATCTATCTATCTATCTATCTATCTATCTATCTATCTATCTATCTATCTATCTATCTATCTATCAATCTATATACCTACCTACCTATCTACCTACCTGTCTGTCTGTCTGTGTGTCTGTGTGTCAAAGGACCAATTTATTTATTTACTTATTGTTTATTTATTAATTGGCATTGTTAGTTAAATAACTCAGCACAACATGTACAATGCATTATCTACATTACATGGTTTTCATGTTTCAAATGAATTATCGGACGGATGTTTATTTGTAATAATTTCAACCATATTTTAAAGTTTGCGGAAATTAAAACATTTCTTATTTATTTTGTGCATAATATCTGCAAGAACTCTGGGCTTGACTTATGGTCTACAACCGTGTGTGTGTGTGTGTGTGTGTGTGTGTGTGTGTGTGTGTGTGTTGTCACTACGATAAGTTACATGTGAACACTGGAGAAAGAAAATGCTTTTGCAATGTTACTTAAACTGGGACAATAAAAACATCCCGGAGATTTAAATCCCCAGTCAAAAATATTACTGTGGTACCGTGGTGTCCTCAATCAATGTAATCATAGGATCACGATAACCACTTAACAAAAAGTGAGGATTTTAAGTCCTTTCTCAGCAGGTACGGCTCTCGTCAGTTCCTCCGCGACTTAAACTAGCATATTCGTTTATCAGGTTAGCGCAAATGGCCCAACCAAGACATCAGTTTGGAATTGTGATAAGTATTTGTTAACTAGGAATGTATTAGTTTCTTTTTATGTTGAACTGTGGGGCAACACGAAGTATATTTATCACAGGACATTGACGAATAATGATAGCTTTCAGGGTAGAAGATGAGACCCCGCTGAGCCGCCATTCCCTTTACAATACTACTACCAGCGCACTGACGTGAGACTTAACAGTTTGGTCCATTACGTACCAGTAGGATATACTCAGACAGATAAAATTAATCCCGATATCTTGTGGATAAACAGGAACATTACAAACTTTATGAAGTGAAACTATATATGAATTCAATGATAGGTTTTTATTTGTAAATTTGGTTCGTAGAGGAGACCAAAGCCCACCTGAGATTTGCTAGGACGTAAAACCATGGGAAAAGGATAAGTTATTTGTGAGGAAATCACATTCAATTTAGCATAGCCACCCATAGGGCCTAAATAAAGCGATAAAGGAATATATCATGTAAACGTCAATGGTTAAATTTATCATGGAGAATAAATGACGGCCATGCCACATCTCACGGCGCAATCTATACAGTACAGAGAGTCTATTGATGAAAATCATCACACAACTTATGCCAACAATAATTGTATGGGAATCTCCCACTAGCAGATGGATTCTAAATTGTTAATTTATGTTACCTGTATGAAACGTCTGCCCAGAAGCATCTGATAAAAGGCTGTTGTAACCATAAATATCTAATTGCGTGCAAGCGTCTGACATAAAAATAACATCTAGATTGGAGGCAAGGGGACAGTACACAAGCAAGATTAGGTATTCAGCTAAAAACAAAAATGTCGTTAAAAAAAATTCCATTAGGTCACTTCCAGAATCTCACATAACAAAAGCTCATTTTCAAGTTCTATCAAGTTTAGGTCATTTTAGAGGTCTTCAAATATCAGGAATATATAAGTATCGTACGTACGCAAACAATTCTTTAAATTTTTTGCAAAAACTGGATAGTTATAAACTCGTCTAACTGACCGGCTTTCTAAGCGAATTAAAATCACTTTTCCCAACGAATTACTTCACCTGATTTGACGGCTTTCAGTTAACTGTGAAATTAGCCTGTCTTCAATGTAACCAAACATAAAATGGTGCTTACATTAGAGCACGTAACGCTCATTTTCGTTTCAACGTTTGTTTACAGCAAGTTGTAATGCTGTCTGTTTTTATGAGCACCGTAACAAAAAGATAAATTGTCCTGCAGTTGGGGTCCACTACCAAGCAGTAAATATGCATTCATCATAACTAACCAGCTGAACGGGAGCTAACGCACCGTAGGGCTAACTAGTTACATTATATATATATATATATATATATATATATATATATATATATATATATATATATATATATATATATATATATATATATATATATATATTTATATATAAACCGTACCTTGGTCTGGCTAACGTCTTTGGGCTAGCTTGGGGTGGGACGATATACAACGCGTCTCATTCCGTAGACCGCAATCATCAATTAGTGGGGTTGGTGAGTAGGACATTTATTAGGTACGAAGCAGACAGTGCTGATGATAAGAACATTTGGCTGTCAGAAATCAATTAGTGTTTTATTTTCCTACAAATGTAAGAACGGTTGATGGAAGACATATCATTATGGTAGGAACGCGTAATAATAAACTGGCATGGCTGAGTGCTGGAGGAGTTTGGATCCGATCCGATATAGATGGATGACGTAATGGCAGTACCAAGTTTCTTGATCAAACAAATCACACATTAGCAGCTTCTAACTGGCCCTTTACATATATTACAATAACTACTACGATTTTTAGTTGTCAAAGCAGGTAAATAACTTATCAGCAACTGTGTGTGTGTACCACATTTGCTAATCTTTTCGTTACATCTTGCGTTTTCCACAGTCCAATGTTTAAGAAGATAACTGCGGATTTTGTTCGTAAAGACGGACTTTCAAAAAATTATGGAAATTTTGTGGGGACCGTCATTTTTAAAGTATATGTTGATGACTTTCCACACACTAGCAAGTAGACGTGCCACAGTGATACATGAATATATATGAGAAGTAATCAGGAAAACAACCAATTATACTAGACCTTTGCATTTTGCCGAAGTTGAACGTGTACATGTTGTTTTAACTATAATCAGCCTAAAAGTCATTTTCTGGGAAATATTAGATCTTTGTACAGAAATTTAATTTTAGAAGGAAATTGTCTGAGATAATCGCGACGACTGACATTTGGTGGAAACCGATACTTATTAGCATTGCACCCTTAAATGTGTGTGTGTGTGTGTCTGTGTGTGTGTGTGTGTGTGTGTGTGTGTGTGATTTTGATTTTTACCGTAGCCTTAACAATGTTTCATATCGCAACGATGTCTGCGGTGTGACAATTTATAGTAATGTCTAGCACTGAGACATCATACCACAGACATATAACATCATATCATGTCTCACCCAGTCATATTATCCTGACACAATCTAATGCTTAACACATAATATAATCATTTGCTCGTAAGGTACAGTATCATTCCTATTCGATGCACAAGTGTACTAACGCGACCATCTGCCATAAGCATGTCACACCGCGACCTCATCTTGTACTGCAGTCACAAGCAAAATCTATCACTGGTGTTAAGTAAGATACTCGTGCCATATTTTTGTTTCTTTTCTTCGTGTCAAGCTGACTTGACATAACTATTAATTATAGGCGATGGGTGGAGTGAGAAACACACGGGAAGTCGTGCTGATATGTACATGTACTCGTGCACATCACTCAGGTGTCGGGTCTTTTCGAAGACTCATACAAAACTATACAGTTACTTATGTCCTAACATATTTTTTTTTACTCATGAGTGCGTTCTCTGAGTAAGGATTCTTGAAACTATTTGTTTTTAAATACAGTTAGAAAATACCACAACAGTCTTACCTGCCAACAAGCTTTCATTAATATAATTTTTATTTCGTTAATCAACCATTCTTTTATTTATTTTGTTTAGTATAACACACATTTCGTAAGGTCAAGTGAGATATACGGCATGCTCCTGTCAGTGACGCAAGCAGAGTTTAGCTCTTACGGCACGAGCCACGAGTCTTTTCGGTACGATCGTGCATCTTACAGTACTACGTTCCTGACTACACCGTCAATCTTGCACCACCGATCACTGCATCTGCAATTGTGTTGACCTTCGTGCATCAACTTGTGTTCGTTACCACTTTGGAGTCTGTATTTCTGATTCTATTTCAATCAAACTTCGACTATAGGTTTATAATCTTAACATGTCCGACGAGTTCAATAATGAGATTTATGCGTGAATATCAATGATTTTGCATCAGATTGTTTAACTTTGCTTTTATTCTGGAGGCCATATTTATAATCATATTTGAATTCGGCTCTCCAAATATGCGTATATTATTAAGATATTGGTCTGGTTCGATGATAACCGAGAGATCCAGATAAACTAATGAGCTGATCTGTCATCCGATTGGCTGATCTTGTTCCAACTCTGGGATTATATCATTAAAAGCTTGGTCTGGTTCGATGTTCGATGATAACCGAGAGATCCAGATATACTAATGAGCTGATTTGTCATCTGATTGGCTGATCTTGTCAAAACTCCGGAAGTCATATTCAGTATCTGATTTTGAAAAGACTTGAAATGGGCTTATATTTTCAAGCTCTTGGATGTGCGCGATAATGACCTAGAACCACGCATATTAATGACGTTTTCTTGCGTCTGATTGACTGATGTTGTGACCATTCTGGAGGTTGTATTTTTATCAAATAATGACCAAACGTTTGGAATATATGATGATATTTATCAAGATGATTAAAACAAACACTTAGTAAGATTCGTGCATATTAATGAGGTGATCTTCGATCTGATTAGCTGAGCTTATGACCACGCTGCAAGACATGATTCGGATCTGATCTGAATCAACATTGGAATGGAGCCTATATTATCAAGATTTTGGACTGCAGGACATATGCCTATGAAAGACATGATCTTACATCAGACTGTCTGAGCTTGTTATCATACTCGATTCCTTTTTTGCAATCAGATTTTAAATAATAATAATCAAATACATTGCATCTAATTGACGTCGCGTGTTATCTTCCACGATCCAGAGACGATGTTTATTGTCCAGTTTCTGGAAAACTTGGCAAATTCGTTAAGCTAAATGGGTTTACATCAGCAAGATCTTGAATGGCATCGAGTATCAGGAAGAAGCTGTAGATACTGATCATCATTATCTGTAGAACGAAGTTTCTTATCAGGATATCGTAAAGTAGATAAAATAGGCATGGAGAGAGAGAGAGAGAGAGAGAGAGAGAGAGAGAGAGAGAGAGAGAGAGAGTAAATAAGGCTGCTTAGTGAAATGGTCAGCTGTTAATTTATATAAGCCATATGCGCGGTATCAGACCCACTTGTGCTTCTTGTTCTTTCAATCATCATCATATCACCGTCTTTGACAAACATACAAATCATTTGAAACTGCAAGAAACCATAAAGATCCGCTAAATGCTAAATTGTCAAGTGGCAAAGTCATAGTTTTGCGCTGATTGTTGCATCATAGACTGTGCGGAATTCGTATTACTTATTTCAACACAAATCTTAGTTATTTGATTTTACGTATAATGGCAGTTCAAAAAATGCATAAGAACGGACGACATAGTGGATGGGCAGAAGCAGTCACAGATATGAGTCGCAACGTTCACTCTAGTCCGCGCGCGCGCAGCTGCTCAGACATCCCCGCGCAGCTGAATTGTCAATCCAACATTAAAGTTTGCACGTCTCCGTAATGCTTGCACAATGCAGCGAGCATTGCGCGCACATCTACAGTTCGCTTAGAGGAAACGTTGGATCATATGACGTATTGTTAAAAGTGGCGATATAGTGAACTTGGTTGTATCTTTGTTTCTTAACTGACATGAAACCAATTTTAGTCCTTTAATGTTAGAGCACTAAATTTTGAACGGTCTGTCACTGAAAAGCTATCAATCTCTTGTTCCAGGAGTTAATAATGTACTTGTATAAACTCGAAGTGGTTGCATTAGGTAGAAGTTGACACCATAATACAAACTATCACAAATCTAACGGTGCCTTTTAGCAGGTATTTCAAATTTGTTCTAGAAAAGAAAAGGATATTATTTTCTTTGTTGGGCGAATATAAAATTTTGAATTAATCAGCAGAGTAGAATACACGGTATTGCGCGTGCACTTCAAATCAATGTCATATTGCCCAAATCAAGAGCATTATAAAATACAGTAACAGGTAATTATAATATAACAGGGTGCGATGCCGTTACTAGTTCTATTGACATTACAAAACTAGTGTTTGCAAAATACTTCTTCAATATTGGATTACTTATATTTTTGTGGAATTTTTCAGACTTTAAATATCAGTGTCAATTTTCCTCCCACACATTTATAGGCGGTACTCAGAACTTTAGATGCATCTGTTAAGTACAAACGTCAGTAAACACGATGAACAGTTAACAAAATTTGCTCTTGTACTTATGAAGTATTGGGGTTATCCATACATTAAAGCAACGTAAGGAATGGGCATGTTGAAAAAAAAGTATTTATTTACCGTAAGACCTCATTAGTAAGTCGAATCCAACTTACGACTATCGTGATACGTATGTTATTGTTTTAATGGGTATCATGTTACGGATGTTATTGCTTTGATGGGTATCATGTTACGGATGTTATTGTTTTAATGGGTATCATGTTACGGATGTTATTGATTTGATGGGTATCATGTTACGGATGTTATTGTTTTAATGGGTATCATGTTACGGATGTTATTGTTTTAATGGGTATCATGTTACGGATGTTATTGTTTTAATGGGTATCATGTTACGGACGTTATTGTTTTAATGGGTATCATGTTACAGATGTTATTGTTTTAATGGGTATCATGTTACCTTGTTCATGACATTATATTGTAAATGTGCCGAATTCGTTTTCATCAGATCATTTGGTCTTAACAACTAACGTGGAAAAGACGGAATAGAAGATTATTTATAAGTCAGTTGTAATACGTATATATTTGTAAGGTGTTCTGAATACTAAGGTTTGAAAATTTAACGAAGTGTAGTCACGTGGCACAAATATGTGAAGAAACTGCTCTGCGTATATATTAATAAAAATATTGGTGAAGTCTGGTCAAAATATGTAAATAACACTTTAACCTAATTCCGCAGATAATGGCTTTCTTTATCTCACAAACCTTATAATTAGTATATTACTGCTGTTATTAAAGGTGATAAAAAAATAATTTAAAATTGATAGAGGTTTGAAAAAATTTTGTAAAGTGAGTTGAGATAATTCAGTTCGTTGAGCGTTGGACTAGTAATTCAGAAGTCGTGGAATCGGTATCCACCCAGGCCATCCCACCTCGGCTGCATCTGTGTCCTTGAGAAGGGCACTCACCTGAGATTTTCTCGACGTGATATAGCAATAATTTCTTACACGTGCCTTTAAAACCAACAAAATGAAACAAAAGTAATCACCCTCTTCAAATACACGAAACGCAGGACGTCGTCTAAAATGAATAAGGATCTTTCGATGCTAAGGATAGTCGGCAATTTGCGGCACCTCTCGGTCTGCTGGGATGGCTGCGAGCGCCAATGACGGCCGATTGCGGTTGGCCTAACAATCTCCTGAACAGCGTGGTGTAGACTGGCGGATCAAACCGATTGATAGTTTTGTGTTGTATAAGATCACATCGACAACTCTGTATAGACTAATGATAGGGACAAAATGTTTCGTGTGCTCAGTTTTATATCAAATACGTTTTATCAGCACCAGGATCTATGTTATCAGAGTTGATCGCTATTGATCCGTAAAAAGTTTCAAATTGAGCCTGAAGTTTGTGTATCTTGTAAAATTCAACAGTTAAACGCGTATATGTGAGCTAGATCCTTCCAAAATGAAACTCCCAGAAGCTTTGAATCACTGAACAAAGCCAGGTTTGCTTGATTTCGACAACTTTATATCGAGGTTAAACGGTGCATTCACAAAGAAGTTTTATCGTGATATGTTTATCATTTTATAGGGATTGTCAATGTCCATTTTCTTGCCCACACAATGACTCCGAAAATCGTCATAAGAAGTAGGATAGGTGGACCAGTCATAGTTTGTTTGATATTTGCTTTGTATTTGAAATAGTATTCAGGTAATACAACGTTTAGAAATTGTCTCTGACTCTAATTGACTGGGTGGTGTTAGATTTGTAGGTAAACCCGAACGATTACTGAGCTAATATTAGGAGCCAAAAACAGTGGGCGTTGAATGCAGTAGACAAAATACATATTCAGGGTTTATCTTAATGTCTTTAATGCCATAAATCCGTATTGAAAACTTCTTCAGTGTAATACACACGTGAATAAGCACATTTATCTATAATTAAAATCGCAAAGAGAAAGTCTTCCATTAAACGAACATGCCCCGAAAAGTCGCTTTTGTTGAATGTCGGAAAATAAGAGGTCGCGAAAAATTTCTGGCTGCGTAGAAAAGTGTGTGAATTTCGAGTCTTAAAATGTATGCTTCATTCTAACGGTAAAAAATAGTGATTTGTGATTGATTTGCATTATTAACTTAGCTTTAAAAAAAATTCAACCATATTGCTACGATATATACTATATTCTAGCAGCTTATAGTGATGTCTAACACTGAGACATCATGCCGCAGACATATAGCATCATGTCCCACCCAGTCACATTATCCTGACACCAGGCCGACCAGTCCTAACACTAAGTTCTTAATGCTGAGCACCAAACGAGGCAGCAATTAGTACGATTTTATGTTTTTACTATGTTTCGGCCGGGGTTGAGTGATTATTTAAATCCTTTACTTTAGCCTGAGGGAAGTCTTAGCTAAGAATGTCGGTATGACTTTTATGAAAATGTACTGACTCCATATCAGTTTTGCACTTGATTTATTTCGCAACTGTTTTCGTTGAAAGTACTTTTCAACGGAACCGCTGTAGCCCTGTTTAATAAAATAAATGTTACAGCTTGACAAATTAGAGATATGGATTGGACGTGATTTCAACAGAACTGTTTCATGTTCCGATTGAAAACCCGTTGACGTTTACCACATTGAGAATTGTGTGTGGATCAGGTTGTACCACAATAGATGAACTCAAAGTGACCCTTTAGATGCTCCTCGGTCTTTTTCCGCTACAGATGAGGTACAGCTCGCTTACCCCATTGTTCCATCGTCATCTAAAGTTATAGTTTACACTACATCAGGAGTTTCAAATTAATATGTTTTGGTAAGAATGTTCAAGATATAAATCTAGCTTGCTTTCTGGGGATATACTAACCATTGATAGACAGGCAGGCGGGCAGGGGAAACAAATGTGCACCACTTAATGTGATAAATTACTAAAAATAAGTGGACCAGAAATTGTAAAGGTCACCGGAACTTGAACCTTTATCTGTGTATATCAGATCTATCGTTATAACTAGACTTTGATTTTAATCAAGACTTCTGGGCACTTCTGACTTTGTGAAACAATGTCCAATAATGGATTTCATGACTGACCTAGGTGACTGCACAACGCCACTGCATTGCACGGCGAACAATATGGCACCTGTGCTGGGTATTGATGAATTAATTTAATGGAAAGAAAATAAAACAGATGAATTAAGTCTATTATTACCAAGAAAGACAAATCGGAAGAAGTCCGTGCATCTTGTGCCCTGATGTCATATAATACTATTTTAGCGCTATTTAAATATATTATATAATACAAAAAAATGTACAGGATTTGATAAACATGAGACGTATGAATTGAGTTATGAATAAGTCTGTCACCTAAGATTGGATCCGAATGATGGGTCACGTGACCGTGTTACGTAGTACGTGTACATAACTGACCTTTTCTCATTCCCAAGATAATCCACGGTAAAACGATACTACTCTCCGTGGGGAATGTTTTATAGCTGACCTATTGTTCGCTCTATTGTGAGAGCAAATAAAATTACGACATACAATGAATGTGTTGGGTAAGGTAATATGCCGCCTCATGTGATAATTACTCAGCAAATTGGATTCATTTTTGTGTGCATTTGACTATTGTCTGTTTGGGATCTACGAGACGCTATGGATTACAGTCTTGTGTCACACCCCATGAGATCAACACCTTTATTTCAAATTATCCCTAACTAGCATTCCGCAAGTGTGATCGTAATGTCAAAATGTCTCCCAAAATTACACGATATCATAACATTGCACAAAACAATTTCAAACGCTAGAGTTTGTAGAACAGATAAATACAAATACGATTTAGTATATTTTAAGATATAAGCACGAAAAGTAGGGAGGGAACATGTATTGTTTTTTATGTACATGGTCGGATAATAATATGATAACAGGCCAAAAACTAAATAACAGTAATCACAATGCCTGCAGGCAAGCATACTTTGAAATCAGTCACCTAAAAAGACAAAGGTCATCATACATTTTTCAATGTCAACAGGGTAAGGTATTTAATATTCAGAACAGTTAACACATAGATTTGCACTTTCCTTTCCTTTAACAAGAAGAATTTGACCTTAGTATCTAATCAGACGATGACAGTTTCACTGCAGCTAACTAGGACATATCACCACATTAGCTTTCCTTTGTAAGGCTAATGATTTGACTATATCAGTCATAATGTTTTCATTTAAGCATATTCTCAAAAGGACGAAGGAGCATACCAGGGACCTAAACACGCTGTCATAGAGATCCTCAGACTTTGATAAATCCTGAAACACGGCGAAGAATTTAGATTGAAGACTAATACTTTTGCCGAGCGTACTAATTTTCTGCCCCATTTAGTGCTTTATGTTGACTATTTATTCTAAAACGGCTATTATTGGATGGAATGGTCATTAAACCATCTCTCTCTCTTTCTCTCTCTCTCTCTCTCTCTCTCTCTCTCTCTCTCTCTCTCTCTCTCTATATATATATATATATATATATATATATATATATATATATATATATTCTGACCCCGCTTACAAAATATTTGGCGCAAAAGCTTACGTTCCATTCCGTATTGTTAACAAACAAAGCTAAAGGCATTTTTGGAAGGAATCAAGCGTCATATTTCATATTATTAACATAGGTATTCATAACCCGAGATACAATTATTTGCACCAAATGTTTCTATTATTAAATTTCGTCTGAAATATCGGAGAATAGCAGAGAATACAGCAAAGAGTGATAACATGAACACATGTTTATACCCAATGGCAAGAATGGCTATACAGTGTACACATTTCACTCAGAGGTGATGGATTGCTATAAGCATAACTAATTTGTCTCCAAATCTAATATGAACAAACGGATCGACCAATGACCATAAGACAAAGAGTAGATATAAGTATCATGCACTGTAACATGACTTATTTTGGTCGAATCTGTTTAATTGCTATTCACTGATTTAATATCAGATTTAATTATATGCATTTAAATTTTCTGCCCAAGAATTAGCCAGAAATTAAACACAAATACAAAATATGAAAACGATTCTGACGTTTTCTGATCCCATACTACCATACTCTATAACGACCATGGAACTAATGTCTTTCTCTCGACGTTTTCTGGTTAATACTGAACAACCTGGCATACGTATGCCGTATCTGACATACGAACAGAAACGAGTATCCGTCTCTTTAATAAATCTGTCATAAAGTTCCAACACTTTGTTGAACCCCGTTGTAATTCATATGCAAAGACCGAGGCAGATCCTCTCTCGGAATGTCCCGCCAGAAACAGTTCAAAGAGTTCAAACGCTATCAGCCGTGCTTCGTATAGAAACTTTCCTAGTTGTTCAGCGGGTTAAATCTTCCGTGGTGCAAAATTTGAAACTGCACAATAGCTGTAAATCATACACTTGGGTCTGCTGCCCACATCTGTCGAAGAACCCATGCTTCTACCAGTGATAGAAGAGAAAATGAGTGTTATTGCACACGCTTGGTTCAGAAAGAGAGTATTCATGCGCATATTAGTTATCATTTTTGTTAATTTAAACTGACTTTACCATCTTGAGGCCAAGATCGTTAAAGTTAAACTGCAGTCAAACTGTGATGATGAAAAATGTATCTGATAAATCAGACATGCGTACTAGATATCCATTAATTTAGTTAATAAAAGCCAGAACATAATTACGAATTTTCACCGAAATTCTCAGCTATCTTATTTACGATTAAAATATATTTTGTTTTGAAGTTAATTATTCATATTTAAACAAAATAATAAAATTCTTTATGGTGTTAGTCCATGACGACAAACGTCTGCACGGACAACGCAGATTATGTGAAAATATTATTAATGATATATTTTACTTGAGTTTATCATCTGGTACTTCCAGTACTTTCCGTTTTGTCACATTTGACCGTTACAACAATCATGGTCTCTCTCTCTCTCTCTCTCTCTCTCTCTCTCTCTCTCTCTCTCTCTCTCTCTCTCTCTCTCTCTCTCTCTCTCTCTCTCTCTCTCTCTCTGTGCGCCCACCACATTTGCCTGAACGTACCGCAGATCTGGATTCCAATCTCCGAAAGTACGAATTTTTAAAATCCCTAATCTGTACGTTAATTGTATTTCTTCTTATTTACAAATTATGTTTTTGTTATCAAGCATTCTCCTGTAGGTACCAGGGTTAGCTCTTTCCGCTCTGATTGGTTTATCTTTGTATTTCTCTTTAATAATCTCTATATACTTTGATTTATTTCTTATTTCGTAAGAAGCCAGTGTGCTTGTATATTTAAATTAGAAGTAATTACTGGGTCAATATGTGGGTATATCTGCTATCCCCCATACCAGTAATTTTGTAGCATAATTTTTGGTAATGCTTACATGGTTGAGATGGTATAGCGGTTGTTATGAGCAGGCAAGGGGGTGGGTGTTAACCCGAGAAGCTGGTTTTGAATCTACATAGACATTCTCTAACCCACGCAGTAATTTTATTTCTTCATCTCTAAACATTCTGTTAATTTTACCAAGCATGCTCCGATAGGATCCAATGATAGCACATTACACTGTATAATGTATGTCGTATCTCTCTCTCTCTCTCTCTCTCTCTCTCTCTCTCTCTCTCTCTCTCTCTCTCTCTCTCTCTCTCTCTCTCTCTGTGCATACATACATACATACATACATACATACATACATACATACATACATACATACATACATACATACATACATACATACATACATACATACATTCATACATACATACATAAGCGTAATGACTGATTTTCAGTATATCATTTTTTTTCAGGCACGAGGTGGTGCGAGTACTATTCTACTGGACAAGGAAGCCATGCACAAGTGCCAGGTAGGATGGTTAAGCACTCTGACTCCATTATTGATTTACTGCCAATTATTGGAGTTTTTCTTAGAAATATGTATAATCTTATCATTTTAACTGCTTCTAGCTTTCACTTGCTATCTAGACAGCGAAGCTAATGGGAAATGTCGGTGGCAAAGTAGTCTTCGATCCAAACCAATCGTGTAAATCACAGCCATAGAGATATGAAGACGCATAGACCTTAACTGATCCGTTCAAACTGTTAATGGTCAGGATAAGTAGTATTCTTTAAGATTCATGGGTGTGGTCAATAGAAGATCAAGACCACTCAGATGGCATAGTTGTTAGAGCGTCAGCTTCGGATGCGAGTGATCGCAGGTTCAATCCCCGGCCCAGTCATACCAAAGACTTACAAAAATGGTACTAACAGCTGCCTCGCTTGACGCTCAGAATTACTAGGTTAGTGTTGCGACTGGTTGGCCCTGTGTCAAGATAATGTGACTGGGTGGTGCATAATGCTACATGGCTGCATCACTTGAAACTGCCACACTGCAGACATTGTAGCGATATGACTGAAAAAAAATGTTAAAACTACCTTAAAAGTCACACACACACACACACACACACACACACACACACACACACACACACACACACACACACACACACACATCAAAATCATTTATAAGAAAATATAAATGAAAAGTAAATACTGCGTCTTCCATACCTTGTTACTTACCATTGTGCTACCTGACCTTTATCTTCTTTTTGTCCCTTACAGCATTACAAGATGATGTGTCCCTCGGGAAAGATTTGTGCTATGCAGACCTTCCAATGGCCCACAAACATGACTTTCCCCGTCTGTGTGCCGCTTAAATACGTTCCAGGTAAAGCCACCCTCACCTCCATCCCCACATATACACACTCATGCGGAGTGTGCTTTAGTTCTCTCTCCTGTTTGAACCGCGAAATTTGCAAATCGGGTTTAAAGTCACAACATTAACAGTCTGGCATTATTATTAGAACAATCATATCAAGAAAAGTATTAAAATCAGTTGCCATAGCAATACTATGGAAACACCATGCTATTAAAAATTCAGTAGTTTTTAATCTCCGAATGCTCATCCTTGATGCAAGCGTCTGTGTTCTGTGTGGTTATAGACATCTGTCTCGATGCCATTTTGTTTAAATTTGCGTGTGTTTGAAACGTGTGTATTGAATTCTTCACCTCAGGAATAGAGAGCTTTTTATAGCTACAAACAGGATTAAGCGATCAAAATCTCTTTTGTACAAAAATTTCCCTTTTCATTATTAACCAGTCATGGCCTCCCAATCCCATTTGTACTTTATTTTCTGTTATCCATTCCCAGACTGGTTGCCATTTCTTCACATAACTATGCGAGTCCTTTTGTTCCTTTGGATAACACAGTATCACGTTTTAGTTGCTTTAGTGGTGGTGGTCATGTTTGTTTTGTGGGTTATTTTTAAAAATCAAATATTTAGTAACATCTTATAATATTATTTATGTGGTATATAAATCAGAAAATGGTATTGGAACAGAGAAAAACTACCCTACAAAAACACAAGCCATAATGAACTGAATATACGCATAATAAATGAGCGTAATATCTCACCCTGATATAACTCATTGTTTGTTCATATTTTCAGTTCCGTCCTGATAGCCGTGGTGTATATAAACTTCGTTCTGACTGCCTAATCTGAAAATAATTGTATATTTATATATTTGTACATAAATCCGCTGCTGATGACACTGTGTTATGCAAGTAGGACACAATAGAGAGCTAAGGATCTTTGTTAATAAAATACATTAAGAACATGATAATTATAGCGGAAAGAAATACAATTTGGGTCACGCCTCCTAGCAACCATTAATTTTGATTATTATATACTTTTCTTACTTCCCGAGACTATTAAGTCGTAGATTAATACTAGGCACATTTTACTCAGCCGTTTCTTCTATTTCCTTTTAGTGAGAAATCCAATCTGTGACCTGCCACCAAATCCGGGAAACTGTAAGGCCAGATACATTCGGTGGCATTTCAATAAACACTCACAGAAGTGTTCTTGGTTCACTTATGGTGGGTGTCATGGCAACCAAAACAATTTCAGAACTCCAGAAGAATGTGAAAAGGCTTGCATACCATCTCCAGCATTACTGGCTTTGAAAAAGGAACACGAAAGTAGTTCCAAATCCAACTCACTGGTCCAGGTTACGCCATCAGTAATGTCTTCACCCATATATCAGGAACCCGACCCTCTACAGTATGAAGCTCTCAGTTCAATAAATACAGACCTTGTCAAACCTAATGACGGATTCGACGACAGGTATCCTACGGGAAAGCAGAAAACGAACGAGGTGAAAAAGAACAAGGGTAAGAAAAAGGAAAATAAAAGGAAAAGAAGAAGGCTTAATAAGGAGAAAAAGAAGAGGCAACTACGAAGAGAACGCAGGAAAGAACGTAAACGACAAAAGAGATTAAAGAAGCTCAAGAAAAACAAGACTGACGAGACAAGTGCGGCAGAAGGGGAAGTTTCGCGGACTGCCGCCTTGACAGCCGCCACATCCGGAACCAAGTATTTCAAACGCTTCTCCATTTTAGATAACCATCAGGATATTGATGACGAACTGTTGAAGAGCCAGTCACTTTTTTCATAATCGAAAATTTACATAAAGTTTACCATATTCATTTTCGTTTGAAGGATTTTCGTTCACAAGGAAAAATGGCAATTGTGATTTTAAGACATGTCCATTGAAATACTTGATTACCGTGTGAACTAACGCACGTTTGTGCTCATGAAGGTTTGAAATGAAACTGTTCTTCGATGACACTGTACAAGGAAAGTGTACATATTTCACATTTGGACAAACAGGAAACCGTTCTTTCTTGTCTTGTTCGAAGACTGATATAACCTCTCTTAGCATATATATATATATATATATATATATATATATATATATATATATATATATATATATATATATATATATATATATATATATATATATATATATATATGCACTGGCTCTTGTGAATATTGAATGTAAATTATTCCCAAGATGAAAACGACATCATAACTTGGGACACATGGGTATGTAGTGAGTTTTCGTACAGATGTAAGCAAATGTGAACTCATTCTTGGTTCCTGTGGGATAATGGAGTTTTTATATGCAAATTGTTGTGACTATTGACCTGCGATGCCAGTATATTCTCGTAACTATAAACTTTAGTGTGTACAGTAGTGACCATTGTGCCTTGCCGCCAGTTGGGAAACATACTAAACTGCGTTGATACCATGCTGTATCCTACACGTATATCTGTACTGATGTAAATATTGTGTTCACTAAATATATGTTAATAGCCAATAGTTATATATAATGTAAACTTATAGAGCGGATGTGTTATTTAAAAGTTGGAGTGTGCTTCCCTAGCCCTTTACACATCAGCACACATCAGAGACATGGTACAACCAAATGGTCAAATCTGGGCATACAAAGTGTGTCCTTCCGTTTTCATACATATTATTATAAATTGCCCAGTATATTCTCATTGAGCGACAATTAAGTGGCAAGGCTAATTTTGTTATATATAGATGAGATAAATCTATATACCTCTCCCCACAGGCCCCCTCCCTGAAAAAAAAAACATGTTACTGTAGAATTTCTGTAGATAATAAAACATTTGGCTAGATATATTTCGGACCTCATGAAAAAGAAACGATTATTGAACTTACGACTGCCGTGCTCGGCGTATTTTATAACAAATATACTAAGGAATCCTTCCACAGAAATTCACTTAGGTGGGCCAGTTTTGGCCAGTGAACCGGTTCATTTTATTCTTTCTACATTGTTACCTTTTAATGAATGCCAATTTCACGGGCTGTGTATTAAAATATGTTCAAATCATATGGGCGTCTGTATTCTAACGACTTAAGTCAATAGGTGTATTAGTTTTGACACACACACACACACACACACACACACACACACACACACACACACATATATATATATATATATATATATATATATATATATATATATATATATATATATATATATATATATATATTGTCACTATCTTTCTCGTGGAATATGCGGGAGGAGGGAGTGCGCACAAGTACCAGTTTACGAATTACTTGCACGGGATCTTTGTCAGACATTCAATATGTGTTGCTTCCAGTGAACTTACGTATTTAGGATGGGCACGTCATTATTACATCTTTGTATTAAGTCCGTATCTTTATCATACTCAGTATTTATGATGAATTGTTTTTGCAACTTTTTTAAATAAAGAACATATGTGGGAAGGCGCGCATAATTGTTGCAAATTTCCGCAAGTTTTTTTTATCCTCGAAGAAAGCATACATACATACATACGTACATACATACTTACATACATACATACATACATACATACATACATACATACATACATACATACATACATACACACAGACAGACAGACACACACGTACACACACATAAATACATACAAATACATACATACATACATACATACATGCATGCATGCATGCATGCATGCATGCATGCATGCATGCATGCATGCATGCATGCATGCATGCATGCATGCATACATACATACATACATACATACATACATACATACATACATACATACATACATACATACATACATACATACATACATACATACATGCATACATACATACATATGTACACATAACAATTTCTTTTAGAAATGTCAATTTCTTAATACTTCTCTGATTGGTTGATTGATAACAATAAATCGATTCTAAAATATTCAGAAGACATCTATGATTAAAATACAGTCATAATGTCTTATATTCTTCTCATGGAGTGTTACTTTGTCTTTGAGGAAAGTTTGAGGAATTCAACTCTTTCTTCATGAGGGAACATATTTTTCACGGGTTCAGTTTTAAAACAGAAGAGTTACTTGCTTTTTGCATTGTCTTTGACATAAATATTGATGTTAAATAAGCATGAAATGTCAGTTTTAAGAGAATTTTTAAAACATTTTGTAAAACCGGGACCTAAGTAGTGATATAAAAATATTTCAATGGGGAATTAGTTTTGATGTCAGTGTTGCTTTGCAATTTACATTTATTCAACTAGAATGAACACTGGGCATGCAAAAAGTGTTTAAAATTTTCTGTACCATTATTCCTGTCAAATCATCGCAGTCTTCTAGATTACGGTGTATAATCGCTTTTTTTTAAAGCAAAGAACAGAGACCCTGATTTGATGTCGCGTAATGCTCCAGCAGATCAAAGTCTGTTGTGTTTTTTCGACTGGTTACTCCTACCAGATTGCACAGACTAAGATCTGTGCGTGAAAAATGCGACAGCAGAGCCGGGTCTTTGCTGTTTCAGCTGTATTCGCGTTGTATGTGAGTGTATGGGATAACTACTGCCTAGCAAATATGACCCTCTGTCGAAGGAATACTTGTCTTCGAGAAAGAAAAAAAAAACAACAACACGATATATGTTCTTGTATGTTTTTGTATAATTTATTAATAAGATAATCTTCAGCTGTTATAATGAAATTCTGGACTGTCCTGATGCACCATTTCACAAGTTTATTTTATAATCGGAACTATATACATGAAGAGAGAACTCTTCATATATGTTATCAATTGTATAAGAAACAAAACTGTACTATTTCTGATCAATGTCATGTCGTTGCTTTATTAGATACATTCGAAGCAAACCACACATTTAGATCAATGTCATAAAACAATGTTATCAGAAGTATTCGAAACGAAACCACACATTTAGATCAATGTCATAAAACAATGTTATCAGAAGTATTCGAAACGAAACCACACATTTAGATCAATAACATAAAGCTGTTTATTAATTATAAGCTACTGTGTTGTCATAGATGCTTATGTTAACATCTCCAGCATCGTATTTCGTATAGTTTTCACGCACAAAAGGACTTTACCTAAGTTTGTTTCTCTTATTAAGAAATCAGCACCGTGTATTTATTATATACAGGTCGAACCGCGATATCTCAGTAGTTTTAGAGTTGGACTTGTAATTAGAAGGCTGCAGATTAGTTTCCCATTATGGTATCAGACCGTATCGGCTACCATAGTGTGACCTTGGGCAATCACTTAACCTTCCTCGGGTCGATATAAACTACAGTGTTGATGTGATGTAAAACACAAACCAAACAAATAATACAAGTCACTGCGACCCTAATTGCGCACTCAGATCACAGTGTTACAATTAGAAGATAGGATTCTTTTTTTTTATTGCTGTATCGATACAAGTTTCAACACTAAATATGCTGTTATATCTCGGCATGCAAAAAGCTCATGGATCAGGATACAACAATGCGTCATTCAAGAAATAAATTGCTTCTAGACCATTAAGTCATTCAAGGAATAAGTTCTCAAAATTAGGAAACTGTGACATTTATTTCACAACCCATATCAGGTCTTGCTTCTGTTTTAAGAAGACACGTATTAATTCCCCCACACCCATTAACATGCCTTGTTCGTCACATACTGAGCCACATGAGTGTGCGAATTGAGTCATTGAATATTAAAACTACTGAGTCAATTCTATGTACGTATTGATTCAGAATTTATTTTGATATTAAAAACAGGTGATATATTTGCCTTATTACAGTTAGAAGGCGAGCTTCTCTGCTCTCTGAGAACTCTACTTCTTAACTCACGACTCAGGGAGAGGAGTGGTTAAATTCCAAACCATGACATGGGAAGGGGAACAGAGGAGCAGTCAAGCTCTAAACCATCGCCATGATGGGGAAAGACACAATTATAAACCATAACCTTATAGAGAAAGCGATACAGCTCCGTGCCACGACGTGCGATGAAGAAAAAAATGGGGGGGGGGGGGGAAGGGGGTAATGGACCATTACCCAGGAAGGGAGAGATTAAATTATAACTTGGTCCGAGAGGAGAACCATACAACCCTAAGTCAGGAGGGGGAGCAAAGAAACGCATAATCATGTCCCAAGTCTCGAGATGAATCGTTAAATATAATACAATAACCCTGTACGGGAAGTGATAAAACTTAAATGACATAACCCGAGGAAGGGGAGCGGAAGAAATCTATAAACCATGACTGGAGACGGAAAGAGATAGCTATTTATCAGAAGGGGTGGGGGTAAACTTTGATCACAGAGGGGGATGGATAAATTTGTAAACCATGGCGCGGGATGGAGAGCGATGTCATTTTTGGTTTCATTAATATATCAAAAATCTCTCTGTTTAATAAGGATGATTATAGGTGTATATAAAGTAGACGTTTGGAACTAGTTGTGATACATTCTTAATATTCTGTTATATTTGCATTTGAACAAGTGTTTGTATTAAAATATTTTGTGATTAAATGTATTTAATTTACTAAATAGTTATGTTTTATTTCATTAAAAGCAACAATCGAACTAAACAACACTCTTGTATATGTACTTGTCTTGGAATAGCTTCTTAATAAATATTGGGGTTAGAAGTAGTAGCATTCGGACTACCTCTGATATTTCTAAAAGGCATTAATATGATTGGGATTTTTCAAAGACATTAAAAGGCTTCGGATGTCTCTTGGCGCAGTAATTTGCAGAAGAATAAAATAATTTCGTCAACCTGTTTTGACCACCTCGGCTATTTCTACGTTTGGACTGACCACACAGCTGAGTGAGTATATGCGAATAACAAACAGTTCTATTCATTTGTGTTCTCTCGGTCAATCCTTTCATCAATGAAAGCCAGTGTAGTTCGAATGACAGACATCAGGACAAAAAATGAGAGGTGTGATCTATAAGGATTGACTTAGAAGTTTCGAATGAATTAATCGGAATTACGATTGGTTATCGGCAAAGTAAGGATGTACAGACAACATTGAAAACAAGTGGTAAACATCCAGTATAAATAAATACACAAGGTTTAGTGGAACAGTTTGCAGTTTAACTAAACCTTTCATTTTAGAGGGTTATTTTAAATTGTTTTTAAAAACATTCTTCAGTATATTTGTATTTTTTCACGCAGAATACATTTTTATCGTATGTAAAGATAATTGTTTATCAGCAAGAAAATACACAACACCACCCAAACAAGAATCCTACACTTCTTTTCTCGACCACAAAACTTCTTTGCATCATCCTACAATCGCTTTAAGAAATAGCAGGAATGCAGCACGATTTCATACTTTATCTGCTGCATTTTCCCGTATTTACCGTGCATTTAATTGTAAACTTCACAGATCCTGTCTGCAGTGGCTCAAATCGGATGACTATTTTCAGGATCCAAGCACCTTTTTTTTGCAATCAATAGTAAAACGAATATATAACCAAGATTTTAAGGAGCATTCTTTATGGCTGATCTTGTCTGATCTTGTTCGCAATGGGACAATCATAATACAAGAGAAAATATAGCAATAGAAACGCTTGCATGAAGAGTACCCCGTCTGTCGCCATTTTGGTTTGTCAAGACGAGCCTTTTCCTAGATATTTGTCGTATGAACTGTGACCGTGGACAACAGACTAAATACTATTTGCTGCATCATTTATTCCCAGATGTTATTATTGATGCTTATTCCTTTTGTTTCATCGAACACTTTGAGATCGACCCCTTTCATACGCATTTTGAATTTATATTAATTATTAAAACTAAAATTTAGCTAGACATTCTTGTGCTCAACTGCCACGAAACCCGCTCGCTGGTCGGTTATGCCAAGGCGCTCGTTGGTACGTGCTATACAACGTCTGGTATCTACAATATACTATCACACTTGCCTTGTGGATGAATACTAGAGTGACATCACTTTTCAATCCGATGAAATGGATACTCCTCATGTCTGGCAGAGTCCAGCGCCAGGACATGCACTTTTCACGAATTAGTGTAAGCCCGTTTACACCCTCATTCGTGACATTGTTCAACAAATCTTTCTCTTTGTTTTGAGTGATGCATAAAACACCGAACAGGTAGAGCACTTTTATGTTTAATATAAACTATTTAAGGCTCTTCAGATGAAGATTGCTTTAAAAATAAGAACAAGACGGAGCTGACGCTAGTTCCCGATGTTCTAGAACAATCATAGCCGACGACGTTGCACTCATACAGCAGGACCTCAGCGACTTTATGTTACTTTAGGACCCGACCCGAAAGATAGTATTAGCGAGGTAAATCCTGCTGATGTTCACGGTCAAACTCATATTTCGGTCAGGCAGCGTGGTTGCTATGCAGGTTAAATAACACGGTCAAGCCGGTCTTTAGCAACTGCACGTCATAGCCTCAGTGGTGCGGCGTAGCCCACCTACCATTTCTGATACTTGATATAGGTAGCACACTAAAGTATTGGATGACAGGTATTACGCTGACAAACCATCACAGATATTGCAGAAATACCTTTATTCACGATTGGCATATGATGTTTTTCCACGTGTGAAGCGCGTTACCTCAACTGCAGGAAGACACTGAATCCACACTCAGTACTATGCACTCTTATTGTTTATCATTTTTCATTTCGACTGAAAGCAAAAACTTTAATGGTATACTGGTGCACAACAAACAGCCACAGAATACTGTTATCTCACTCAAAAGTGTCCTGCTTACAGGTTAGTATGATGACACATTAAACCCTGCGCAACATATACTCAAATGCTTTCCTTAAGCCGCTTTACATCGGCGTTTGGAAAACCTTGCAACTTATCCATTATAATATACAAAAGCCATTTGCTTATTTAGCAGATATGGTATCACGGAACCAATTGTTTTTTTAAACATATAAATCACTGCTAATGTTTGTGAAATAAATATACTTTCTATCCTACATCAGCACAGAGGCGTAGCTATATTTTGCGCCCGGGGAAGAACTATCAAATTGGCGCCCCAGCCCCCTCCCGTTTAATCACATTTTTCTATTACATTGAATAAGGAAAACAATTTAAATTTTAATAAAACATTGTATTTAAAGAAGCAAATTTATAGAAATTATTGTACATGACCCACCCAGTCACTGTCGTAGACTGGTTTACATAGTCTACAAAAGATTTATTTTTCTTGATTTCACTGTCACAAACTGGTCAATTACGCAATCAAAATCTGTTTTTTCCAATGTTTCTCTTTCAACGCTAAGAAGAGCAAGATCGCTGCGACGACCCTGTCCCATTGACTCACGCAAATGCGACAACATAAGTTTCAATTTGCTGAACGACCGCTCACAGCTTGCAATTGAAACTGCTATTGTTAATAAAATTTGCAGTGAAATTCGCAGATTCGGAAATACATGTATGTCGTCTCCATCAAACACAATAAAACCAAGAAGATCCAAAATAGTTTCTTGTAGAACTTCATTCCGGTTACTGAGCAGCATTCTGCAATCTCCAATTTATGTGAAATGTTCGTGGCCATTGATGTCTGTGTCGTAGAAAGTTTCAAAATCTGTGCAATTTCGACGAATTGCATCGACATCTGTGTCGGATAGAAGAGTCTTAACGTCCAGCAGAAACCCAAATTTTGTGTTCAGATCTTTTAGTCGTAAAAAACGTGTTGACATCTCCTGTTGAAGTCGATCAAATACTCTCTTCATAACGCGCACAATTTATTCTTCTGATGAAAGTTCTGCATCTCTTGCCAGTTCTCCAGGCATCTTCCGACGTCGTTCAATTCTTCTGTCCATCTCAATCCCCCAGGCTGTGCATTTTGTTTTGACGTTTTCTACAGCAACTTGGCTCAAATCATTACGAAGCCTGACAAATTCTTGCTCCAAAGATTCAATATCAGTTGCTGATTCCTTGAAATTTATAGTAGGATCCTGTAAGCGCTTCTGTACACGAATCGATTTTTCCAAGAATGACATTCCAGAAATGTAATAAAACTGAAGTTAAAATTCAATACGCACGTCTGTAACTGTTCTGCACCACTTCTGGTTTCAGGCGTCATAGTTGAGTCCTCCGATAATTTTTCTAGCAGCCCTACTAGTTCATCCAGTCCTTCATGGATAGTTTTAACAGCTACTGATCGTGCACTCCAGCGTGTTTCAGACTCCCGTTTTACTGTGATAGGCACAGCTTTTTTAACTCTTCCCAACGAATTGTTGAATGAAAAAAAAAATGAATATATACTTTCAAGTGTGGCGACAAGTGGATCCTGCTTAGCCGAGTGTAGTCCTGATAAGTTTAAGCTGTGGTTATCACAGTTGACAAACAATGCTCTGTGATTTCTGTCACATATTCATTGTTGAAGGCCAGATATATGCCCAGTCATCACAGCAGCATTGTCATAACATTGTGCCCGACAGTCGCCTAGAGGTATGCCGTCAGATTTCAGTCTCTCGACGATGCCTCTCTCTAGGCTTGCTGCATCTTTTGAATGTATCTCGATATAACCTAAAAATGATTCTTTGATAGTTACTTTTTTAGTTTGAAAATCCACATCCACAAATCTTATGACCTGAGAAAGCTGTTCCCGATGTCCTAGATCAGGAGTTGAGTCAAGTAAGATACCATAATACTTGTTTTTCCTGATATCACTCAACAATTTGTTCTTTACAGCCGACGCGAGTATGTGAATAAATTCATTCTGGATTTCCGGTGACAAATAAGAAACTGATCTCGGATTTTATTCTGCGTGTTGGATGTGTTTTGCCAACAGTGGGTCATACTGAGCAAACGAGTTTGATCAGCGCGAGAAAGTTTCCAACATTTTTATCATCATCTGCATTCAAATTTTCCTCATGGCCACGTAGTGCCAAATTTTGTGAAACCAGAAACTTAATACAGGTGAATATTCTTTGCAATATATCTCGCCAACGTTGTTTTTCCAAATGAATCTGAGCTTGAAGCACTGCGTCAATTCCAGTACCATCAACTAACCTTCGTTCGGCTTCCTTCCATGTTGTAAAAGCTATGCGGTGGCTAGGATTATTTTCATGAGTCTTTAGTTTTTCTGGCTTTCTCCACTTGTTGAAACCGTTTTTTAACTCAAACGAAGCTCGTGAGTTTGAAGTCGATGATGTAAATAATAGACAACAGAAACAGTAAGCAGCTTTATTGATTGGTGAATATAATAGCCACGAACGATTTACTTCCTATACATTCGCTAGTCGGCGTTTAAACCATGCTGATGTAATTGAACGTTCTCCACATACTGATGATAGATTGTCTGTGTGCTGAAAAGGTAAGAGAGTAATCATTTCATTGCGAAGACACTGTGATACTTTAGATAGCTTTGTCGTTTTGTCAAATTCTAAGTAACCAACATCGTGAAACCTTAGTACAGCAAGAACCACATCATAATGAGTATTTTCAGCTTCTCTATCAGAAAGTTCTTCTGTCTCATCTTCCCCGTTACTGTCAACAAGTTCATCATTATGCTGGACCTATTTAATGACGACATCCTGGTCTTCAGTATTTTCGGAGTTTTTTTTCAGCATATACAGCAACATCTGTCTGAATCATGTTTTTCTCCGAGTCCTCAATGTTTTAAACATTATCGTCTACATGCTCAGAAATAGGTGGTTGATAGCCGTCATCTTCTGATTCTGAAGAATTGGAGTTTGCAGCTTCAGCTTCTTTCTTCTTGGCTTTCTTTAAAAAGCTAGCAAGTAATGTACTTGACTTTTTTATGCTATTTCGGCTTCCTTTTTTCTTTTGCGACATTGGGCCTCACTTCTTTTTCCTCCTGACACAGCTGACAAAAATTATAAATATATTAGTATATTACTGAGTGCACTGAAGTGAAAAAATAAGTGTAGGCCTAAACAATATCATAGTGGCACTGATATCATTATAATTATGCTATACATGCAGATTAAAGTGTACAATTGATATACCTAAAGGCAGATTATGTTCCAGATATTTAAAAATATCGATATAACAAATTTTATTCTATATGCAAAAAAACATTACAGATAAACCTTGTTAGCCCGCCACCGTTAGTCCTGCTTTTAAGTATGGCTAGAGGCGAGTATGGTGGGCTAACAAATACAGCCCACCCGGTCACGGAACAGAAGCACTGCCGTGTCCATGTTGTTATCATAGCACGACAACAGACATTACCCAGCAGTTATAGACAGTTTTATACTAGAACAAATACTACTAATTTAATAAACACTTTATGTACACAACATACAGCCTACATTTACCTTAATAGAGTTTAAGCTATCTTTGTTTTCTGCCACAATATCAAGTACCTCACATATGCTGCTTTTTATCAACGCTCAACACGTGCAGACGGAACCAGCTGTACGCAGAATCCGTATCTCGGCTGGCTGCAGTGGTTGGCAGGCAGCATCATCACTGTGGAATGGCAGACGTATCAGATGACACGTTTGCTGAGCCGCTGCAGCGATCTTGTGACCAATTTATTACCCTTGTTTACTTATTATAATGTAACGTTGTAAGCCTCATTTTGGCGCCCCTGTACCTTGGCGCCCGGGGACATATGTAACCCCCTACCCCCTCCCCCAGCTACGCCTCTGCATCAGCATGCATGTCACACACTGTTATAGAGAACAGTGTTAGATTGTCGATTTGACAAGGGCAAAACCAGTTACTCTATTGCATTTAAGAGAGATAACTTTGCTGGAACTAGACACGGGTAAGAGTTATCTAGTTACAGCAGACACATTATCAGCCATGTGTACCACATTTTTAAATTTTAAAAAAAATCATAAAATTACAAAATATGATCTAGTTATGATTTAAAATAATCTCACATGTTGCCATGAGGCTTAACTTTTTTAAAAAGCCTAACAGAAAGTACAACTTTCACATAATGTACCAGTCGCAGCGAGTGTTGTTGTTGTCAATCACAGCTAGTGGTGTTGTTTATTTCTGAATACAATGTTCCCTACACCTTAAGCTCCACCAACCTGGGATTGTACAGTGATACCGTTATATAGTATAATGCGCAGTTAACGGTCCTGTAAACTTCCAATGGTCTTCTGCGCCGTGATCTGAAACCATATAAATGCCGAATGATATCGTCTAGACGCTGTACGAGCTTTTGTATAACCGCGGACCACACCATATATTGCAGTTAGTCCCATGTTTTCCCTTTCTTCTGCCACCAGTCCAAATGTCCAAATGTTTGTCCACATCAAACATATTGCAAAGGAGCTCGTAGATATGATCATTTCGATAATATTATTATATATGCCAGTCTGTCTCAAAGAGGAGCACCGTATTTTGGTTCTGATTTATTATACTCTTAAAATCACGAAACGCAGAGCATCGTTTCTGGACTTCGTTTTCAGGTTCCTGGCAATATATGATCCCGGACACTAACTTCTGGCTGATTTGGACAAAACTATCTCGGATCGTTTGATCAAAGTTATCCGCCTCCCTCTGTTTGAATGGAGGCGGAATATAATCTACGTCAATATACACAATTACTTCGAACTAAACGTTCCCCATCACAAATACTTTGGGGTTAATTGGCTATTCTTTTATTTGTACTCATGTATGTAGTCATGTGCTCAGCAAAGACCATATTTCGCGATATAAACACTTGTCCTGATAACTGTGTATGGTTTCGAGACATTCTGTTCGGACCAGTATCGTACAACATTTGAAGTAATTTGACAACCACATATTTCTTGCAAGACAGACCCCAGCCAGCAAGCGTCTTTTGGTCACCATTGCGGAAAGCAATGTTACAAGCCAGGGGTCTTTACTTGACCGAGCGGTTGTCAAACCCTCTCGCGATTTCCGCTAGAAGTCATAAGTGTACCCAAAATTTCCAAAGACTTCCATACAACTCGTAAATTTAAAAGATCGACGTATCCGTTCTATACATAAATTTTACTCTAATCAGTGCAAGACGACAGATCTCCAACCTGCCAAATATCTATCAACCGAACATCTGCATGGTCTCTATTCATCAGGTTTCTGTGCTGCAAGCAGTTCATGCCGTGGAAAACTATACAATACTCCTCTAACACAGGGAACTATTTTAACTCCGACACCTTAGGCCAGTCAATTTATGGTTTCCAGGCACACTTCGCCAATATAACTGGCCACAATATAACTGCCGCGCATTTACCACTTCGGTCACAAAAACGGGATCTGCCGAGTCCCTTCTCATTTATTCCTTTGTGTAATTTCCCGGTTTCCAACCGTAAATACTTCCACTGCAGTCACTCCACCAATGTACACCGCTATATTTTTACATGAACTAGGTTACGACAGGGACATTCATTCGGTTTCGGCCTAAATTCACTACAAGTAAACCATTGCATCATGAACACTCAGTAACAGTCCACTTTGTGACATTTGCTCCTAGCAATTGGCTAAGTATTTATGGTTAAGGATATTTCAACAATCACACAAGTAATCACACAAATCTAAGAAATCCTTGAAACAGGGGGCTATCAAATGCCTATACTCCAAATGTATTACATTAATATAGCATGCACATTGTTTAAAACTAATCAAGGTTGCTATTCCTGGAACGAATGCTGACAACAACGAGGCGTACTGTATGGGTCAGCATCGCATTCACTTTCCCAAGCTGTCAGATCTGTTTCAGAAAGCTCTTTACATTCTTGGATTCAACTTACGCAGCTGGCAAACATGCATGGCACCAACGTTTATCTACAATGCGTGGCTTTATATCCACATAAATCAAATAAACACAAACGAAATAAACTCTTTAAAGAGAACAGACTACGAGAAGGTAGCAATTATGAGCTTTCGGGTAATAAGCATTCTTTTAAAAACAACTATACTGCCCGTAGGAACAACAACGGGAAAGACACATAGCGTGTAAATGGTACAAAAACATGATATTGACAAGGTATATTAAGTACTGGTTCAAAAATATTTGCACCCACATGAGGATGTCACGTTCCGGTACAAAGAATGGAGGAACGAGGATGCATAGCAAATCACATGGAGCAGGGGTTGGGGGCTACATAGATTATCCTAAAACTATCCGCGAACAAATGAATTGCATTTTTGTTTGCAGGAACAATGCTCAAAAGTATGCAGTCGTGGATTCTTCGAGTGCTACTATAGTGATAACTGGACTTTAAGCGAAACGCCTTGAGCGATGACCTCACATTCGGAGCAAGATCATTTATCATTTACATCACCAACAGAAGCGAAAGACAAGACACATTTTTTTTTTAATCTTGCAACAGTCGGTATGCCTGCGGATAGAGGACATTTCATGTGTAACTCTCGGCTAGCGTATTCGCCATAACTACCTTCCATATAAAATAAAAGCTTTAACATTACGCTCCTTGTATAAACAGTATCATGTCAATGTATACTAATCCAAGACCCACACGATTTTCGCTTCAGAAATAAATTTGCGAAGGTAAACCCTCCCTACGAGCATAGACTCACTATAGGAAATTTACAAGCGTACATTATACGCTGTAGATGGGATTGACACCTCACTGTCTCAGAACCCATGTATGCTTGAAACAATGTAAACAATCATTCCCGCCTATGTTTTGATTGTACTGGTGATCACAATTTTAAACTGATTTCTTTAGTTGGAATTGTATCAGCCGACGACCACGAAACCTAAACAGCACGACGAAATCCGCGTATTAGCCGATACAGAGTTCATCTTTTAGCAGACCACAACTGACAGAGCCATCTTCGAAAATGATATGAAGCTTATATCAGATGAAGTCGACAAATGACCAACCATGGAGAAAGAAAATGAAAAATGGGCTGCATCGCGCAAGCCGTAATCGAATCAGTGGCATCCCATTCAGCAAAGACAGAAACAAGGAAAATTCCAAAAGAATAAAAATGAAACAAAGCAAACAAAATACTACTATTATCATGCATGAAAACTGGTGTATGCAAGGAGATCTTGAACAATATTGCTGAGAATTTATCATAAATTTTATATTGTTGTTTCCCTTGCCTCTACTGTCAGAGAGGTATCTTGCTGACGCCTCAATGCCAATAGACGTGTTTTATAACAATTTTTATGTCCCTTGGCTTCATAATTCCCTTAATATATCCACGACAAAAAGTTTTTTTCTTTTCTTCCGGTGAGCAAATCTGTATAGTATCATTATTATTATTATTATTATTTGTATTATTATTTTTTAAATGATTATTATTATTATTATTATTATTATTATTATTATTATTATTAACTTTTTTCCTATTTCAAAATACAATTCATGTCATGACGTAACTCAGATGTACTTTATGGTAGTAAAACATAAACAAAATGATGATTTTACAGTTGATTGTAATTTACTAAATCCAACAACGCCATCGTAATAGCATTGTTAATCTAATGCAGGGTGTAATTACCTAGAAGGACATACACTCCTTAAATGGTATGCGTTCGCTCGCTTGCGCGAGTTGTATAAATGAGGTATCGCTTGCTATCAATTCTGCCAATGAACTAATAACTGTACAATTAAAAGAAATTGCATGGCAACTCTAGTATCAACACATTTCCTTAAAACTGAATAAACAAGACATAATATAGAAAATAGCCTTATCAAACAAGTTTGCATACAAAAAGCAATCAAAAACAGAATATTACGTGATATAAAAATTGCATACCTTAATGCTGTTAACATTAGATATTGTGCATCCAGAACTAAAAACTATCTTTCTCACAAGACATACTCCTGGTCCCGTTCTTGTTTAACGAGGAAATCACTATTTTTTTTTCCCTCAGCTTCCTCTGAGGAAAACTTCTCACTGTCAGCAAATTTCGTACTAAATAATTTCGATCAAAGTTATCACTTTAAATTCAAATTACTTACATTAATCGGCCAATCATAAGCAGTGGTTTCTAAAACATTCCCTAAGACACTCATATGTTTCGTCAGTCAGAATCTCTGAACTCCTTTATATAACTTTCCTTTTGAAGAATAACTATTTGACACGGATAAGAAGTTTAGCTCTTTCTCAAAACCGTGTTAAGATATCCGGTCAAATTTAATGAATGGGAACACTGGTCCCTTTGAAGTTTTAACACATGATTTGGACGAAATTAAGAATAAACGTCGAAATGACCTTTGACAAAGACTTCCCGATCTAAATGTGATAAAATCTTAATGTTCAGTGCATTTAACTTTAAGGTTCACTGCTTTTTTTAAATCGATACTTCACAGTAGACGATTTGCCACTAAACGCTTTTTCTATTTTTTAAAAAAAAACATTCTTGAGAACATCACAACACGGTTGATCATCAAGCGACCGAGAAATCACATTAAAACGATAACATGTTAACTATCTCAACATCATATTTATTAGGACTTGAGTATTTCCTGATCTAGCAGAATCAATTATTGATGCGGAAACAAAATTTGGAAGCATTGAAATAGTTTCATCGGAACTTCGCTTGAGTTGTTTGTCTACTGCATGTGAAGATAAATCTGCTTAGTTTCCTTTCTTATGAAGCCATTGCCTAATACAATCGTTGTATATAATAAAATATTTCCATACCGCGTGTGAAGCCGAATGAAAACTCGTACGGAAAATCCAGCTCATGTCCAAACACGTAATGAGTAGAAATGTAAGAATTTGTGTTCGATGTGGAGCAAACAAGTTCACCAAAAATGTGGCCGGCAAGTCGGCTTGTGAAAGGCAAAGTTGTCTCACTCAAAGTTCCGGTTTAAAAAAAAAACGAAAAGGAAACTCGTCAGGGCCGTTGTCGTTGCTGCATGAACGAATTTATCAGGAACACCGTACAGTAAATATCTTGGTAGAAAGCATATACCTGGGTACAGTTACTCTGGGCACGGCAAACGACATGATTTGATTCTAACAACCAACCAATATATGGTGAAGCACTTATTAATCGTCTTGAACTACGTGGTACTGACATGATTTAATACATCAAAACGATAACCGTGTATGTCAAAGTACCGATTTGGATCATCTTCATGACTTGAGGAAACGAATCTCGAGATGTATCATTAAAGCTTGTATGAAAGCCACGATTGCACATGGCTGACAAAGTCCACTTTGTGGACGTAATCTATATTGATCTAATGGTCATTGAATGGATATATTCCAAAATATATTTCAGTCCTCGCGTTTATTATGATGCCATTTCTGTAGCAAGTTAGATTTTATTTGTTTACATGGCCGGGTGGGTAAAACCACGCCCAACCCTTAAAAACATTGTCGAAGCAAACATATAATGCACTGATCGGATGGGAACCACGCGGACCCATAAAGGCAACGTTTAGAAACAAGAAGGAGAAAATAAAAATGAACGTCATACAGTGCTACGCTCCAGCAAATGACAGCGAAGAAAAAGACGGGGACCAGTTTTACAAAAGACTATAGAATATAGTAGAGAACTTCCCAGACAAAGCCATCAACATCCACGTGGGTTTCTGCAATGCCAAAGCCGGGCCAGACAACATAGGGTACGAACAAGTCATTGGGATCCACGGCCTTTGCGAGTTGAATAAAATGGAGAGAGATTCGCAGACTTAACAACCTGGTCATCATGGGTACCATCTTTCCCCACAAAAGAATTCACAAGAACACATGGATATCACAAGATCATGTGAGAGACAATCAGACTGACCACATCTCCATAGCCAAGAAGTTCAGAAGATCCCTGGAAGATGAGAGGATGAAGCGGGGAGCAGATGTTGCACATGACAACCACTTACATTTTGCAAGGCTGACACTTAAGCTGAAAAAAAAACTGAATGGGCACGAACGAGAAGAAATAAGGTATAACATCATCCTGATGAAAGATGGAAAAATGGAAAAACTAAAGAAGAATACAGATTGACCCTTAAAAACAATTACTAAGTACTACAAAAGCTTCTTGAAGATGAAGAAGACAATGCGAACAACAGATGGCAGAAAGTTAAGTAGGCAGTAAGATCAACATGTCAAGAATTACTAATCCCCATGAAGTATCAGCAGAAAGAATGGATTTCAGCCGAAACATTGCGACAAATCCATCAGCGGAAATAGAAAAAGCAGTAGTAAATAGTAGTAGGATAAGAACTGCAAAAGTAAAGAAGCAAAAAGAGTACACTGACGCCCACGGAGAAGTGAAAAGAAGCATCAATATAGACAAAATAATATACGGCCGTAAATGGAAAAATGACAAAGCTGTACGTCATCACCAAGACGCTGTCCGGCAAGAACAGCAAAACAGAGAGACCCGTAACGGACAACAAAGAAAGACGATAGCAATTACTAAACACAAAACTGAATAGATAGGAAGAACCTTTGGAGAAACAGTTGAACATGACAGCACATTTAAATCCCCCCAAAAATCCACCCTGCCAATGCAGATCTCATAAGCTGTGACAATGCTACTAGAGATGAGATCAAGAAAGCCATCACCGAGCTGCAGAACGGCAAGACAGCTGGACTTGATGACATTCCAGTAGAAACGATTCTGAGCAGTCTTAGATGCTTCTGTGGAAATGCAATACATTCTCATTCAGAAGATATGGGAGGTAGAAGAAATAACGACTGACTGCACGTAAGCATACCTCATTAAGATCTCAAAGAATGCATACTCAGCAATTGCTCCAACTACAGAGGAATTACACTCCTGTCAGTACCAGGGAACGTTTTCAACCGGGTCATCTTGGAAAGATGAAATAGGCCGTTGACCTACAATTACGAGACGAGCAAGCAAGCTTCAGGCAAAACAGATCGTGTAGAGACCAAATAGCTACTCTTTGCATCATATTCAAGCAATTGGAGGGGAATTCTTCGCTCTACATCATCGTTTTCAATTTATGAGAAGGCATTTGACAGAATAGACTGAGAGACAATCTGGAAACTTCTTCGCCACTACGGCATCCCAACCAAGCTGATGAACCTGATGATGAACACTTAAAAGGAATTTCCTGCAGAGTCATTCATGCAGGACAGCACACAGACAGCTTCTAGTAAGGACTGGTGTAGGCGGAGACCGCTTGCTGTCGTCGTTTCTCTTTCTTCCCACCATCTGGATTATGAAGACGTCCGACAATGGGCGGGGAAATGGGATCCAGTGGACATTGTGGAGTCAATACGAGGACCTGAACGTTGCCACTGACATAACGCTCTTATATCACAATCCACAGCAAATGCAGGAGAAGCCACATCAGCACAGGTTGGCCTCAACATCCACAAAGACAAGACCAAGATCCTCAAGATCATTTGTCAGTAAAACGTCAGTTCTCAGCGCCAACCTGTGGCATAGAACCTCCCAGCTTCCGGTAGAGGAAGAACTCACGAAGAAAAGGTGAGGTTCGATATGACACATCCTACGTAAGCCGACAACCAAAGTTACCTGACAAGCATTGAGGTGGAACTCTCATGTGAATTTGAGAGGGCGCCGACCAAAACGACCTTGAAGCGGACATCAACAATAGCGAATTCAGAAGACTGAAGTAAATTTCAGCTAGTAGGATATTATATTCTAAAGGTTTCTCGTGTAAAACACACCTCTTATTCAACAGTGACCAATCAGAACAAATATATTTTCTCGCGCTTTCCTTTAAAAGTCGTTTACATCAGCGTGTCAAGATGACACGCTTTGGTTTTAAGTAACAATTCTCTGTTCCTTATCAAACATGACACCTTCGTGATAAAATGAAACTTTCCCCAGGTCACGGCGGTCAGTACTGACCCCTATATAAACAACTTGTTAATTAGTACGGTAGTCGACTAGCGTTTCCAGGAGCCCCCCCCCCCCTCCTGCACGATGTGTCGTAAATGTAACAAATGGCTACCTGGCTAAATTTAATAGTTATTTAATAGATTCGACCGAAAATTTGGCACTTCACAAAAAGTAAACACATTAACGAAACATTAACATCTGGGTTAAGTGTTTCAAACTTTCTGAGTGTGACAATAGTAATATATTTCGGAAATTCTATATCATCAAAACTGAGATCACCAGAGTATTGCCGATATTTACTCTTTTTTTTGTCACTAGCATGGTGTAACGCTGACAAAATTGATCATCTTTTATGGCCGTTTTTAATGTATCATTGTCTTTGGCGGAACATACTCTCTTGCTTGTATATAAGTCGATCTACGAACTGGCTGATAAGGGAAATATGCACTTCAACCTTCAAACATGTCAAGAGTTCATCCTGATCCTGTTTTTCCGTTTTCTCTAGAATCTTTTCAGCTCCTTTGTCCCTTTCATTATTTATAGCGTTGATGTCTTTGTTTTATTATTGTACGATAACCCCTCTGAATCCACGGTGTTGCAATTTTAAATCCATCGTTGTCGGGATCAAGCGTTATAACTAATTGCGCATGAGAACAACATCCAACAACTCTTTAGGTATCAGAGCGCTGTAACACAAATATAATTACATGAATCGTATTCGACAACTGTTGTCGAATGTCGTTATCTGGTTTGTATCTGTGTGGGGCGTGTTACGTGATTTTAAAATTTAAAATTTCGCTTGTGAAGCTTAAATACAAGTAATTTAATTGATATGCTTTTTCACTAGCATCCTCAGTAGCAAAATCATATGCAATACAAGAAGATTGCTTTCTTCATCCTCACAAACAACTGATAATGCACGTATTCAGCTATTCATGTACATATTGATATTCGTATATTATGCTCACGTGCAAATTGTTTCAATATGTGTACCGTTGCATTTGCAGGCGGTTGTAGTTAATTATGGGGATGGTTATGCACAACTGGCGGCTGTTCGTTTTGAAATCCAAATAGTTCAAAAATGTGGGCTTTTTCCATACGACTTGGTATTCGCTTTCCACGCTGTTGTATGATACTCGGTTGGCATAATTCAATATGTATTAAAATCATTGCCAAATGCTGCAATGTTGGGTCTTACAAATAACACAAGTATGTCGGATTTCAGGTACGGCATGGTACATGTATTTGTATTCCTTGCTGTTTTAGTTGAATTATATTCAGCGTGTTTCTATGTATCAGGAGGAAATAACTCGCTAATCGGAAGTTCTATTAATATTCTTTTAACTAAACTGCAATCGCCTAAATCCTGGTTTAGTATTTAATCGGCATTTTTGACGTTCTTATATTTTTGTCCACGGTGTTATCATCGTCAGGCATTTCGTTCTACATTTGATATGTCAGCAGCGTTTATGACTGCGTGCACAATAATTGTCGCAAATATATCCACATGGTTGGCAAAGTTGAATACGTGATTTGACACCGATGGCAAATTTAAGATATTGCCGAAGACATGCGCCCACTTATTATACATTTACAAATTATACTTCTCCAAAAGCAACAATCATCCGCGTTTGTATCAATATTATCATCTGTTTTCAATTTATAATGTTCCCTCTGTCCATTGTGAAATATCTGCGTTTGAATACAATTTTCTTTAATTCGGTATTTGGCTTAAGTCGCTGAGTACTGATTATTCAGTCTTTTATCAAGAAATTTTATACTATGGCGTAAATACTGGACTGTTGCACTTTGAAATATGATGACCTCAAAGTATTTACACCTATTGTATATTGACGACATGGTTCTGTTTCTTTGCGCTAAAATCTCTCTCCTAAACACTCATGTGAATGTGTCATTTGCTTAAACGATACATACATTAACTGGCCAATTATTTTTTTTTATTCACGTGTGCCAATGAGATCAGCAGAAATCAAGTTATGTAGATTAAAAGCTTTGACATATGTAGTCAACTGGTTTAAACTACCAAACAATCCCAAACAACCCCAAACGCCCATTTTACGTGTACTCCGCAACAACAATGCGCTGTCCTAATTTCAAGTCATATATGCCATTCTTACATTCTTATTATGACACTAATAGCTAGCTCTCTCTCTCTCTCTCTCTCTCTCTCTCTCTCTCTCTCTCTCTCTCTCTCTCTCTCTCTACCACGGTTACATTCAAAGTGTTTAGCGAATATATTTAATAATTGTGTCTCACATATATACACCAAATGTAAAGGAATGCCAACACGAGAATCACATTGCCCATTATTGTTGTGTGTTTGTGAAATTTCCTTAACTCATCTTATTCAAACGGCGAATGGCCAAGGCAAACTTGTTCAATGTTGTGTTTGTGGGACGTAAAATGAAAGTCTATCAGAACGCAGCAGAGTTAAGTAAAGAGCAGTAACGACAAACAGTAAAACCAGCCATTGCGTTGGGCTTAAGGGCTAACTCATCTGGCCTGAAAACATCTATTTTCCTTTGCGGTTCATTTAAATATAGATTTAAAATATTTTTTAAAAACTTATAAAAAAAAAAGAAAAGCTATATTCAAAGTTTATTCAGCAAGGGTTTACAGTGTTGCCAAGGCAAGAAAAGATCAAATGTTTATATAAACATATACATTATTAAATCATAAGCTCGAACTTTTAACCCGATGCTATGCATACATTAGTGTGCTACCATTCTTTTAAAATATCAAACTTGATGACTTTGGTATTCAGAACCTTGTTACTCGTTATTATACACTACATAACAAACGCCCGAAAACGTTTGAACGTTCTTTAAATGAACACAAAGCGAACGTCAAGAAAACAAATTATTATTGACCTGCTATCCGAGAAAACCAACTAATTAATGATTCTACAAGTCTGAGCCGGGCTATTTTAAGAAAAGAACAGTAAAGACGTCCAAAAGGAGGGTTGGAAAGATGGGGAATTGTCCGGCCCTTATATGATCTAGAGATCAAGGCCGGCAGGATTCAGTGATGGGGGTAGACAGAAGGGGGCCGTGATCGGCTCAAGAGAGGCTGCCCAAAGATGAGCATCTTTTTTAATATGCCTCTTATACATTGCCGCTGGGAACAGCGGCTTGCCTTTTTAAAAATCGGCTCCTCCTCAACCTCCGTATCTTCTGCCACATTCTCACCCTCAACATCTCCATCGTCGTCACACAGCGGACGTCCAACCTCATGCTAAATAAAGTTTGATCACCAGCCCCACTGCTATAATATATATATATATATATATATATATATATATATATATATATATATATATATATATATGTGTGTGTGTGTGTGTGTGTGTGTGTGTGTGTGTGTATGTGTGTGTGCGTGTGTGTGTGTGTTTCTGAAATATGTTGACAGGTTTTGTACCTTTTATCGCCACAGGGACCGTATTTAGTATGGTGGTCGTGATTAGTAATTGGCGTTAGGTTCGCCCTAACTAATCAAGACCACCCTACTCAATGTGGCCCCTGTGGCGATAAAAGGTGCAAAACCTGTCAACATATGACAGAGACCAGGACATTTCTAGTGCAGTGACTAGAGCTAAAGCTAACCAAAACATGCAACGCAGAGAATGTAGTTTATCTCATCACATGTACAATCTGTAACCTTCATTATGTCGGAAAAACTGAAAAGCTACACAAAAGGATCAACCTTTATAGATCTGATTGGATGGCAAAGAAGCTGTACGGAAGAAGCTCGGTCGCCGAACACTTCTCCTCCCCTGGCCACACTTTCAGTTCTACAGTATAACACGTATTGCCATTGCTCACAACCCCAACTTGAGTTCTGATACCAGGAAAAAAAGGAATCTTACTGGATACACTGCCTTAGAACATTGAAACAAAGCAATTTAAACCAAGAAAGCTTACAAAAAGACAGTCAATAACCAATAAAATTATCTTTTCAAGTCGTCACATTTTCTTTTAAAAAATTATCTAAATTTGCTTAATAGCCTAGAACTTCTACTATAACAATAAAATATCCGGGATATAATTTGCGCTTATATAAATTTACATAACAAAAGCAGATGATTTCATGGTTAATCGATTTCTAGGTCAATACAAATATTTTCCAGCATCCACGACAAGTTGAACTAAACTAAACTAAATAAACTAGTTTAAACATAATAAATATAAAGGTCTAAATACTGTAGAAACATCCATGTGAAGTTTAGCAAACACAACATACATACATACATACATACATACATACATACATACATACATACATACATACATACATACATACATACATACATACATACATACATACATACTGTTACGTCTATTGGATTTAAATTATTTATTTTTAAATGTTAAATCCAAATTTGTCATTTTGCCTTTAAAATGAATTAATTGGGAGATTATTCTAAAAAAAATCTCTTTGACCATCCTTTAACTCTAAACAAGTTTTTGACCTTGGCTTGTTGAACTAATTCCTGACCCTGCTTTAGACATTGTCAACAAGCTTCTAAAACTATTGGTTAATTTCAAGGACAACGTTTATTTTTAGTTCTTGGGTGTAGGAAATATCTAGAGTAGTGAAGGCAGTCTCTCTCTGTGATCTTCCATGAACTTCTATCAATTTCTAGAAAATCACGTGATCACTTGTTTACTTAAGAAAAACAGTTATATAGACTGTTGTTTGGGATAGAACAGTTCAGTAGAATCTGGGCTTTAAAGTTAGTAGTTGTGTATTTATGTTTGAGTTATAATTTGAATTATCTTGTTCTGGACATTGTGTCAATTCATTCAAAAAAAAGGATTCATTTATCTATTTGGAGGAGAAAACATGTGCTCATAATTCATTTGGATGATACTAAAACAAGAACTGTATCACGTGACATTGTCAGCCATTTTGGATTACATCGTCAAGATTCGAACCTGGAACTATTAGAACATTTATTTATCAGGACTCTTGCAATTCCATTAGTTGATTATTATTGTGAATTCTATATTGGATTAATGTTGGATTTGATTCTCTAAAACCGTAAGTTTATTTATTTTATGAAAATAATTGTACTTAATAAATTCATTGTTCAAGTTATACAAGCTTGTTAGTTTCACTCTTTCTGTGTTGCTGCTTATTCGAGCCTAAGGACGTAACAATACATACATACATACATACATACATACATACATACATACATACATACATACATACATACATACATACATACATACAGACAGACAGACAGACAGACAGACAGACAGACATACATACATACATACATACATACATACATACATACATACATACATACATACATACAGACATACATACTTATTCGTCCTTGTTTTTGTGTCTCATATAATGACATTGCTGCGTTATTTGGAAACATAAATAGTTAGATGTAAATATGGTATGCATTAAGTAACATATCGTAGAATATCGTAGAATATCCAAATATGGCACATCAAGCCTTATTTGGAAACCAAATTAATGCGAGAATTTCCTTTTTGTAACATTGGTGGACAAGATACAGTTTGGCTAAACAATCCAGTATATTAGTAATTTACATAATACAGGTTTAATAACTTTATCTTTAGCCGAACTTCCCGAAAAACATAACTTTGGTAGCCGAGTTTAAGTAATGTTGTTGTTGTCTTGTTTTATTTGCTCCACTGTAAGGTATGCAATCAGATTCTAACCTCAACCGCGTAGAGGTTACGACATGGTAGCTAACCTGTATCGGTATGAAAGTGTTAATTTAGTATTTAGGTAATATGTACGCAGTGTACTGCATACATATCTGCATACTGTACTTCGTTTCACGTTGATGTGTAAGAGGCATAACTCTCAGTGATAATACTCATTGGTAGAATGCTTGTTAGAGTTACTGGGTTTATTATGAATGGGCTGGTTTTAGTCGTTTTGATGTGTGTTGCCGTGACGTAAACCGAATTAAAAAGACATGTTGTTTACTTTCGGATTTTGTTTTACGTTCGCTAATCCGCTTGTTTGCCCGTTACATTTTTCTTTTCCGCACGATGACTTCAATTACACGATATATGTCTTCACATATCCTGTACTTGTGGAATTACTGTTTAGCTTTGTGTCAAAACTTCAAATGTTGTAGTTTTTCTAGAAGCAGTGCTATACGGTAATGTAGATTTTCCCACAGCTGATCGAATCAGCATATTAAAGATCTGAGATATGGCCGACAGATAGGCTGCTAGAATAAATATCAACCAAATGTCCGTCACCACTGATCAGTCGAGTATTTATACTTTGACAGACAATAGTCAGTTGTAGCTGTACCCATTTGTCCAATATATCTACTGGATCCATCAAAGTCATCTTTTGTCTTTGAATAGCCGTTTTCTATTACGAGTCTTGTTAACTAAAACGTTGGACGGATGAAATTTAAAACATTCGTGTATTCAATTTTTCACTTGACAAGTAATAGTCTAACAACAGACAATAACATACCATCAATAGTAAAGGAAATAAAATAAATTACTACATTTAAAATGCAATAAAAAGAGGAAATAAAAATCTTTGTACAGCAATGAAACAAAAATTGTGACAGGAAATATAGATTATTGCTCTTATATAAGAAGAGTATTCAAGGGGAGTAAATACTGACCTGGTAAATTTATACAATTTATGTATTGTTCACACAGCTTGGTCAGTAGGTACTGTTGCATGAAATGGGTGATTTAATTTCTTGCTGCAAGTTTCTAAGTTTAATATCAAAGTGGAAGGTATTCACCAAATGGAGGAACTGGAAACATAAACAGCCTTTTCAAATGAATTTGAACTTTCTCGGGTTATCTTTTCTAAGCAAGGGTCGTCGGTCCACTTAGCTCCACATCGAGTATTATCATATATATGTGTGTGTATATATATATATATATATATATATATATATATATATATATATATATATATATATATATATATATATATATATATATATATATATAATATATATATATGTAGCCGAATTAGTGTTTGCCATAAGTGTTGGCTATAAGTGTCCTCTTACTGTTGAAAGAGGTTTAATTGAAAGAGTCCATAAAGCTGACCAATCAAAGAGCTTTTTACATAACCTACTATTCAGAATCTAAATGACCCTAAGATCCACATGCCTGGACGTGAAAGAAAGAAATGCGTCGATATATAAAATGAAGAAATTTGCATATGAGAATTCTCGTTGTCTACGGAGACTTCAATGATTATTCCCACCGGTAATGATGGGTAAATGCAACAAGCGATATGACTGGATCAATTTATTTCAGTTGCATCCAATCAGATAGTGTAGACGTAAATACTATTCACCCTCTTACGTGTCATTTTAGTTTCTTGTCAATGATACATGTGATGTTTCATTTACATTTTTCTAGTTAAACCCATAACATCCATCATATACTAACATTTATATTGACCTAACAAGTGACAAAAGTATGTTATAATTGTCAATTCTTCATAAAATTAGAACTTCCCTACAACTCACTTTAAAAATGTAAAATTAAAACAAAGCTCATAATGTTTATTTAATATGAAACAGTTGGTCATTTTCTATAGATTTTCTTTGCGCAAAATTATATAAGTACTCCCTTTTACCTTGTGGGCCTGGATAGCCGAATGGTCTAAAGTGCCTGCCTTTTACAGTTAGCTCACCGACATCCCCCAGTGTGTTTGAGTCTCGGTTGGTCAAACATGGGTATGTGAGAAAGCTTGTCAGTAGCTAATCGTGCGTCGGTCGTTTTCCCCAGGGTCTTTCCTCCACGAAATATACTAGCCACCGTGTCATGAAATAATGGCGACAAACCCCCAAACACACTCTTTAACCACATATTTCACATCTGTTGGAATGAGTGGCGCCTACATTTATAGAGTAGGCTAGACACAATTTACAAGGATTCGTCTATATACTACATATTTTATCATCATGTCTTTGTTACTGTCAGTACAAATACAGTAGAGACAAGCAGATTTAGTAATTTTACATGTTATTTCAGAATTAGGACGAACTTTCATGTTAGGGAATACGGTACTATACAGGAAGGATAACATTAAAGTTGGATAATGGAAGTCCAATGACCAATATAATAAAGTAATTGTTTTTCACGATATAGCTTTTCCTGGCCATATATAGAGGCATGTAGCCTGATGTCTCCAAACTTGCAAAATATATTGTATATGTAGATTTTGCATCCAAACAAAGTGCGGGTACAGTGTGAGATGCGGTTTTATAAAGTCATATTCCTATATCAGTCATCCACACTTTGCTCGCTTCATCCGGTTTATCAGATAGAAAGAGGATGTAGGCTTGGCTGCTTAAGATTTCGAGAAATTATATTCGAAGTAACACGTTATTAAGATGTCACCATCTTCGAGAAAGGTTTACGATTTTATACTTGTAATGTCACTGATATCAATAGCATGCTTTGTGCCTTCACGGAATGGTGGTAAGTCATACGAATGCCTGACGAATGTGTTACTTTGAAAAAATGCTATAGGTCCATGAAAAATGTGACCAGTGGCTGATGTAATTTAGGTCTTTATCACTTTTCGCGACGTTAGAATGGCATGTATGAGCTAAGGTAAACAAAAACATAGATGTACTTTGTAAATTTACAGAAGTTATCATCCTGTTCAAAATTATATTTCCTATTTTCAAAAATTCAAATCGTTTTCAAAATGATTTTTATTAGTATTGTGTGTTATTCTTAACTCGACTGCTGCCTAAAATTATTGGAGAGAGAGAGAGAGAGAGAGAGAGAGATAGAGATATATTATATTTTCATTTACCAACAGATCCAACTATTCATGTGGACAAGCATTTAACAACATGGAAAAATGCATTGGATCGTTGTGCTGGTCGAGGAGAACAGCTTGTATCGATACAGAATTTGTCAGACAAGGATAAAGATATATTACTTCCAAAGCTTGAGAAAGACGTCCCATTCTGGACAATGTCCATAAACATCTCACAAGTTGTGGCCTGGGCCGGTAAGCAGTTACTCGATCATTCATCATTCTTTATATGTACAACCCAAGGGGAGAGGGGTGGGTGAGGGATACATATTTACCGTATCTGTAGTATTTCCATAAGCATATACCGAGTGACTGAATCTCCCAACAATGTATTATTATCACATTCAGATAGATGTGTGCTCGCAAACTACTCATGAATTCACTGCCGACCAAAAATTATACTGCAAAAATGTTGAAAAAATGTAACCAATGTGAAATTTTGATAATATGCAATGAAAATCTAATAATGTCAGATAGATAGATAGATAGATAGATAGATAGATAGATAGATAGATAGATAGATAGATAGATAGATAGATAGATAGATAGATAGATAGACAGACAGACAGACAGACAGACAGACAGACATATCAAATTTTGTGTCTACTTCAAGTGGTATATACATGGTAACAAGATTTTCGTTTTAAAAGTATATGTCCAAATAAAATCAAATGTGTACAGAAATACAAACATTTTAATAATGGCCTGAAAATCAATTTTTAAAATCTATTTATATTTATATTTACTAATATGCCCACGGAAGTTCTACCATCTACCTCATTTTGATTTTGCTCGCTTGTGCTAAAATGATTTTTTTTGGTATATAAAAAAACCCCACAAAATGGCATAAAAACGCACCAAAAAAAGGCAAAAGAACACACAAAGGCTAAATTGATATATTGGTCAGAAAATCTAATTCGGTTAGCTAAATAAATATAGAAGGGTTGTAGAAAATTTCCGCATAGTCTTTTGTGGACGTTTAACGTTTATCGCCAAAGTGGCGACATCACTTTTGGAACTACTTTATTTTCCCATAATTCCTCATTTATTAATGCAATTTAAATCTGTAGTTAGGCCTGTTTAAAGTTTCTCCTCTTCTATCTCACAACCGAAAGGGTGCTAGTTCGAATCCTAAAAATGGACCAGCCTTGGGCATCAACCTTGGTGTGTCCTTGGGTAATGTAGTTTACTAGGCACTAAATAACCCACTGTGCCGTAAAGCACCTAAGCAAACTGAATCAAGCTCTCTTTCAATCAGGATTATAGACTATTAAGATATTTTTGTAATCAATATGGAGGCGCCAATTAAAAATAAAAATAATAGTACTCTAAAAAAACAGTAAGCTTCAAGTATTCACGTTTTAAATTTAAATCCTTAAATTTATTTGTTACTTGAACTTATACGAGCTGCTGATATTTTTGTATCCCATATTGTATCGCATGCATTTTACTCTATACGATGAACGGATAATATTTAGGATAATGAATTTGATTAAATACACACAGTAACGATTATAACTCTCAACGTAATCATAATCATGTTTTGAATAAGATGGAGAAATTAGGAATTGATGAGTGTTGATTGCAAACCGAAACAATCGAAGTTTGAGTGTAGCGTCTGGCCAAAATTTCACGTTTGAATTCACAAATGAACAAAAAAGTAACCAAAATACATTCAAGAAAAGTCACAATCATTAATACCCTCTGAAATCCGTCGAATGTGATCGTTATGTATATTACTACAGTCTCCTCAACCTAACTATGTTCACTGTATCCATTCCCACCATAAAAAAAAACAACCAACAAAAACACGTTAACTACAGTAAATAAAAAAAATCATTTTATTTCGAAAACAGTCATTAATTTGACAAGATACATACTTTGAAGTATTTTTTGTGCAAGGTTTTGTTAAACAAAATCACTGTTCTAAAGTTTCTAAATATTTCGAACTTCTTTTTGTAGATGTAGTCATGCAGCCGTTAAATGCATATTAAAGTCTTTATATCTATTAAAACAACATAAATATTATGTATCTAGTTAATAATGAATATAACTTGATATAGACTCGAGTTCCCAATATCGGCCAGCCTATATTAATCTGTACTAATATATATATATATATATATATATATATATATATATATATATATATATATATATATATTATTTACTTATTTAGTTATCACGTAGTCAGCACACATTGCCTATAATTTAATATTTTTTATATTATAACATGTGAACATAACACTGTATGTGATTCTAATTGGTCTAAATAAACCCATGAAATTATTGAGCAGTATTCTCTTTACTGATTGGCTGCGATCTTGGGAAAATGTTTAGCCCCGTCTCACGGAATGTTTTGTTTTCATTTAACATTTTTGGTAGCCATGTTTTGTTTCGAGTCACGAAAGGGATTCTGGGGAAAATGGTCTCGTCTGTTTCAATATTGCCTATTTATTCTTCCAAGGGGTTTGTTATGTAATGTATAACATATCATAACATGAAAAATGGCAATACCCCTAAGACAAGAACAATAACAACAAATAAAACTACCGTTATTACTCAGATGATATCGATGGAGGGTAGGGATGAAGTGGTATTACACCTGTAGAATGGAATCGACCTTATATATAAATTTTTAATATTTAAATGTGAACTTACAGAAGTATAAAAAGAACTCACCTTTGTTTACCAAAGAATGTAGATATAAACCGGTCTAACTATCTGACAGAACTTTAAGCAAGCACATCATATATATGCGGTAAATATGTGATACCTGCCAGACTCAAAAAGACGTTTCTTTACGTCTTTTGTACAATCTGGACATATATCACAATTAATTTTACAATATGTTCTGTACATATATTTCTCAGTACTGACCTTGCATCTGTGTGCCAATCAATACAAATCATATGTTAATCTAAAATACCTCCAAAGATGACTTCACGGTGAAGTTCTTGTCAAGGGTTCACCGTTATTTTTTTTTAGAGACTGCACTGTAAACAGAACAGCATGTAAACAGAACACATATTTTACTTCCGGATCATCACCAAGGCCTTATTACTCAATGTGCACTGTCGCCAAAATACACACAGACAAAAACTCTCTGAGCTCATATTCTCAAGAATAAACAATTACCTTTAAATTACCCTACCAAATATGAATCAATATAACTCTTCTATCACCACCAAAATGAGAGAGGAAAAAATGTTCTAAAACTAGACTAGAACTACATTTCTCGTAGGTACTGAACTGAAAATAATAATTGTGATGCAATTCCATTTGATGTTCCAAATCATATACTGCACATATCAGGTAACAAATACAATACATTAAATATGTGTATCTCTGCATTCAGTAATCTTCTTTTCACAAAAATATCGCAATGTAATGTTTAGTTGTGATTTTGAATTTTAACGTAAACACTGGCACTGTGGTGTGTAGGCCAACTCAAACTGGTACTGTGTACCGTATCAAACAATGTGACGTCACGCGCATTGGACATTTTGTGTTGACAAATGTTTTGGCGTTTGTAACTTGTTCTATTTATTTGAATGGAGGCTTATTCTTTGATTTATAGTTAGCTAAACATGTATAATATATTTTTACTAATTCAACTTTATTTGGGACTATTTTTGTACGCACATCAAATAAAATTATTAGCGTTTGTAAGAATGAACACAATTATTCATTCTTCTTTCTGTCTAAATAAATTGTACTGAAATAAAGCTATGAGATAAAACGAATCTGAAACGGGTAATTATTTAACATAAAATGTATAATACTCGTTAAATATCGCTCAGCTTTTGCTCGCCAAGACTGGCAATAGCTAGACATTATTCAACTCGTTTCATAAACTCATTATTAAATCGTTACCCATTTGAGATCATGTGTGTGTGTGTGTGTGTGTGTGTGTGTGTGTGTGTGTGTCTTTCATAAGCAATTTTAATATTTCTTCCCAATATGACTTTCCTTCCAGGTTGTGTCGAGGAAGAAAGTCCAAATGCATTCTCTCTACAGGATATTCGTATGTCCTATTTTGGAACGCAGATCTCCTTGCCAAAGTGTCTGGGATATTGCCTACGTCTCGACACGTATGCTGCTGTTGGGCTAAGGGTACGTTTACCATTTTGTTTTGAAAGCTGGATTGTGCCAAAAAATGATTCCTGAAGATCTGTACGGTCGTGCAGACGGGTAATGACTACTGCATTGGGCCCATCTAAGTATTTTACATATATTTACCACTACCACATAAATATTTAACATACTTAGCGACCATCAAGTGAGATTAATGTATGCATGCTAGCTGATGGCTAGTGACAGATATTTATCCAGAAAGTTTGTTTTTTCTCCGAATATTATCCACAGCTATAAGTATCAAAGTAGAAATGGAAATGCAGACCAGTTTGATGTATTTGATCATTCGCGTCAAGCGGAGCGCACCAAATGTTACAACATCAAAAACCGACAGAGTTCCAATTGTTTCTTTGTCTCCTTCTGGCGTCAGAATATGCAAGGACCATGGTTCTGAAACTAAATAGACTATGATATTATGCAATGACCAAAGTTCTGAAAAAAGTTTGAATATTAAAAAAAAAACAATTTATAAAATATTATTTTTTAATGGAAGTTTGAAATTTTTTCGGATTCAGTAATGCTCACATTATCATATGGGTTCGCGACAAACTGTACTAAATATTACTTGATCGGTCTGAGGTAGCGTTTGCTTAGTTCTATCGGCTGTAGTTTTATTGATACTTAAAATCATTGCACTAAGGAGAATATAGGAAGAGAAGTCGAGATTCTCTTCACTAACTGCAACCTATCAAAATGGCCATTAAGGGTAGGGAAAACCAAATGTCATTTAGGCTAGGGAAAAAATGGCCACTAGGCTAGGAAAAAAAACAATATGGCCATTAAGGCGAGGGGAAAAACAAAATGACCATTAAGGCTAATTAAAATCAAGATGCCATTAAGGCTAGAAAAATACCAAGATGCCATTAAGGCTATTAAAAAAATGGCCATTAATGCTACGAAAAACAAAGATGCCATTAAGGTTAGGAAAAACCAAAATGGTTATTAAGGCTAGGGAAGAAACAAGATACCATTAAGGCCATGAAAAAATAAAATGGCCATTACGGCTAGGGAAGAAACAAACTGGTCATTAATGGCAGGGAAAAAACAAAATGGCCATTAATGTTACGAAAAACCAAGATGCCATTAAGGCGAGTGAAGAAACACAATGGGCATTAGGCTAGGGGTAAAACAAAATGCCATTAATGCGAGGAAACACACAAAATGGTCATTAAGACGAGGGAAAAAAACAAAATGGCCATTGATGCTGCGAAAAACCAAGATGCCATTAAGGCTAATAAAAAACAAAATGGCCATTAATGCTAGAAAAAAAAATGGTCATTAGGCTAGAGAAGAAACAAAATGGCCATTATGGCTAGGAAAAACCAAGATGCCATTAAGACTAGGAAGAAAACAAAATGGCCATTAATGTTAGGAAAAACCAAGTTGCCATTAAGGCTAGGGAAGAAACAATATGGCCATTAGGCTAGAGAAGAAACAAAATGGCCATTAATGCTAGGGAAAAAAAACCAAAATGACCATTAATGTTAGGAAAAAACCAAGATGTCATTAAGGCTGTGGAAAAACTAAAGGGCCATTAAGGCGAGGGAAAAAACAAAATGGCCATTAAGGCTAATTAAAATCAAGATGCCATTAAGGCTAGAAAAATACCAAGATGCCATTAAGGCTAATAAAAAAATGGCTATTAATGCTACGAAAAACAAAGATGCCATTAAGGCTAGGAAAAACCGAAATGGTTATTAAGGTTAGGAAAAACCAAGATGGTTATTAAGGCTAGGGAAGAAACAAGATGCCATTAAGGCCATGGAAAAATAAAATGGCCATTACGGCTAGGGAAGAAACAAACTGGTCATTAATGCTAGGGAAAAAACAAAATGGCCATTATGGCTTGGAAAAACCAAGATGCCATTAAGGCTAGGAAAGAAACAAATGGCCATTAATGCTGCGAAAAACCAAGATGCCATTAAGGCTGTGGAAAAAAACAAAATGGCATTAAGGCAAGGGAAGAAACAAAATGTCCATTATGGCTAGGAAAAACCAAAAAGCCATTAAGGCTAGGGAAAAACAAAATGGCCATTAATGCTACGAAAAACCAAGATGCCATTAAGGCATGGAAAAAGAAAATGGCCATTACGGCTACGGACGAAACAAAATGGCCATTAACGCCAGGAAAAACCAAGATGCCATTAACGATAGGAAAACCAAAGATGGATTGAATTGAGTGGAAAGAAGCATCTTGACATCAGAAGTATGCTCACAATTCTGTACATTTAATCTCTATGGGTGATTGAGTGGTCTAAATCAAGCACCTATACCGATCTTTGTCACAACACCTGTGTCCGCGCGGGTTAGAGTCTCTGGCTCGGCCACTGTCGGTATGCGAGGAAGTTTTTCAGTAGCTTTTCGTGCGTAGGCTGTTTTTACGCGTGTTTTCCCTGGTTCTTCTTCTTCCAGTTTATTCTGGCCGCCATGTATAGCTGATCAGGCATTGAAACAGGGCGTTAGATCCAAACGACGACAACAAATCCTACTACCACTTTTCTCTCTTATTTACAAAAAAGCTGAATGCCACGTCATACAACATACTCTGCTGGCTTCTGTTAGAAATGGACAGGAAATAAATGTCACTACAAACAATATACTCTGGCTTCTGATAGAAATGGATATAAAAAAAGCTGTCAGGTCATGCTAGTTACTATGACTTCTATTAGAAATGGATAGGGAATGGCTATCAAGTCAAACAAGTTACTCTGGCTTGTATTAGAAATGTATAGGAAAAGGCTGTCATGTCATGCTACATACACTGGCTTCTATTAGAAACGGATATAAAATAGCTGTCACGTCATGCTAGTTACTGTGACTTATATTAGAAATGGTTAGGAAATAGCTTCTATTACAAATGGACAGGAAATAACTGTCACGACATGATACATAGTATATACTCTCGCTTCTATTAGAAATGAACATAAAAAAGCTGTCACGTCAAACAAATTACTCTGGTCTGTATTAGAAATGGATAGGAAATAGCTTCTATTAGAAATGGATAGAACATAACTGACGTTATGCAACATACTCTGGCTTTTATTACATTATTTTAGGAAAAGGCTTTCGCATCATGCTACACACTCTGGCTTGTATTATAAATTACTAGGAAATAGCTTCTTACTGCTTACTCTGGCTTCTATTTGAAATAAATATAAAAAGAAAAAAAAGGCTGTCACGTCATGCTGCCTACTCTGGCTTCTATTTGAAATAAATATAAAAAGAAAAAAAAAGGCTGTCACATCATGCTGCTTACTCTGGCTTCTATTTGAAATAAATATGAAAAGGCTCTCACGTCATGCTACTTACTCTGGGTTGTGTTAGCAATGGATAGGAAATTGTCAGATGAAACCAAGACACGGAAATGTGATCCTGTCTTACTCGTACTGCAGCAAACGACGTTGTGATCGACGGGAAATATTCTTGAATATTATTCTTATATGTTTGGCCTAGATTTTATTAAGCAAAAGACCTAATCGTTAACTTGAACGTCATCATCGAGAATCGTAGTCCTACCAAAGAAAAGCCTTGAACCTGTGCAGAAAAACTTTCTACGGTTTGCACCCACAAAGTATCCGCAATAAATTTGCATCCACAAAGTATCAACAATAAATTTGCATCCACAAAGTATCCACAATTTAATGCAATTTTCACCAATAGCGCCAGAGACATTTGATCTCACACTTTTAAGTAATTTTGTAATATGCGTATAAGTGACAGAATGAGACTCAGCATCATACTTTGCCGTGTTTGTTCCAAGGCTTTTAGTATGTATATATTTCTTATCTTTTAAATTTGTTATATGTATTGGATAATTTCATTTTATTTAACCTTGTCCTAAATCAAACTAATTTTCTACCTGACCTGAATAATTAATTTTGGTTTTATTTGTCTCAAATTGAGACCAGAACATTGGAAATTCCCCATGAAATGCTGTGTCTAATGTTGTTTACCACATTTTATATTATGATTTTAGTAATAGACCTTCGAATTATAATTATGGTGTTATGAATTATCCTTACAGGCTGATGGGATGTGCATGTGTTTTTACGACATGAAGGCACTGACAGTACCGAAATATTGTGATCGTAACTGTTCACCTACATGTACTGTGATGGACGAATGCGAAAAGAACTTTGTATCGCTCTACAAAATAGGTATCGGTATTCCTTCTAGATCGAAACAATACAGAATATTGATTAGTGTCTTAATATATCATTATTTGTACTGATAATTTCTTCTCCTTTCACTTAAATCTAATTCGATATCTTCCAAAGACCAGAGTGAATATTAAGAATTTTTTGCATAAGTATTATGTAGAGAAACTGAAAATGGCCGAACATCGTCCTCGAATATGTAAGCATATAAAGAAGAAGCTATTGTATATATCGACGATGACGATGACGGCTAAGATGACGATGACTATAATAACTACTACAACGATGATGACAATGATAATGATCGTGGACAAAAATGAGAAGTAAGTCATTGTATGAGTCTGTTTAATGAGACTGCATGTATTTATATATCTACAGTTCCTACAGGTGAGGTGCTGACGGCTGAAGAAGAGCTTCTAAGCACGGGTAAATGTGTTTACTTTGACAATGACGCAAATAAACACTTCAAGGTATCCAGCTGTGACAGGGTGATGCGTGGCTTCAGGTGTCAGAGTGAGTTTCCTATGAAAGCATGGGTATACTATTTATAAAAAAAACAAATGTAATGTTAAGGTCAACATTACTGTGCTGCAAATTAAACTCGTTGATTCACAACTCACGGTTGAGAATAATATAACGCATGAAACCTTTTTAGTTAAACTGAAATATGCTTCCGTCTGTACGGCTGTGGAGAGATCAATAACGTTGATGATTTGTTTGTTTTTCTTTATTTGTAATGTCGCAGAGTTCTTTATTTGTATATACCCACAATTTTCCATACAAATATGAAACAGTTTCTGAAACGGGTTATACATGTATACAATATCAAGTTTGTTGGCTCCATTATCGAGATTTGTTTGTATCATTATTGAGGTATGTTGGTATCGTTATCGAGGTTTGTTGGTACCAATATCGGATTTGTTGGTACCAATATCGAGGTTTGTTGGTCGAGGCTTGTTAGTTCCATTATCGAGGTTTGTTGGTACCACTATCGATGTATGTTGGTACCAATATCAAGGTTTGTTAATACCAATATCGAGGTTTGTTGGTACCAATATTGAGGTTTGTTGGTATCATTATCGAGGTTTGTTAGTACTAATATGGAGGTTTATTGGTACCAATATTGAAGGTTTAAGAATCTGATGCACAGCAACTTTCTACGAAAGCATCATACGAGTGTTTCATCGTTCACATGTGGCACATTTTAAAAGATATTTGACATAAAAGTGTAAATGGAAAACACATTGAACAGGTCTAATCAATTAGGGTCTTTTTCTAAATTATACAATCAAAGCGTAGATTCCATTATTATATCCTGTGATGAAAATTATAAAAGAAAATTCACCGAGTTTTAAGGAGCCAGCAGTTTTTGTAAGCTTTGGTAGCGAGTAGAAGAGAATATTTATCAAGACACCAAGAATACATAAAAGCATGTGATAACAATAGAGATGGAAACAACGATTACTTATAAAGAGCGGGGCCCCGAGTGGCCGCGTGGTCTAAAGCGCTCTCCGTTACGGATCACTGCCATCACAGCTCTGTCTGCGTGGGTTTTAGTATCAGATTCTGCCAATGTGGGTATGTGAAAAAGCTTGCCAGTCTCCTGTCGTGGGTCGGTGGTTCTTTCCGGAGGTTTTCTCGGGTTCTTCCTCCACCATTAATACTGGCCGCCATATATAGTCTGTCGTGTGCTGAAAAATGGTGTTAAACCCTACAACAACAACTTCTAAAGATGGACAGATGAAAACAAAGGCTACTAACAATCAGTACAGACACGAGGTTATCTGAGGCAAACGGGGTTATCCCCGTGGTCCCTAGCCGAACAACATTGTTTAATTTTATAAAAGAAACCTTAAGTTTGAACAAGAACTTCGAGAGGCCCGGATGTTTCTTACCCCAGGACACGTGATCACTCTCTACGGCCCCACGTACAATAGGAGCGATGGAAATATAATTTAAGCTCAGGGATACATGAAACAGAGTTACTAAAATGGTAAAAACGTCCGATTTATTCAAACAACACGAAGTACACAATTTTAAACCTCTAACAGAAAACAAAATGTCGCGCAACGTCCAAGATATTATATAAGTCATATATTGACTACACCGTTATACAGATATATTTACAAAACCCTAAGGTGTAGATAACTACGACTAGACCTGGATAATTTAATAGAATCTACTTTGTTTAATCTCCTCCCCCGAAAAATAAAGAATCTTTATCAAATGTATCAACATCAACTACTGTAATGAGTGTTGAAAGCAGGACTGTGTCAACCTCAATCACTGCAACAAGTCTTAACGGCACGACTGTATCAACATCATCTACTTTAACGAGTGATCAAAACGCCACTGTATAAACATCGACTACTTTAACGATTGTTAAAGGTACGACTGTATCAACAGCAACTGTTGTAACGAGTTTTAAAGGGATAGTTGTATCAATATCAACTGCCGTAACGTGCTATTGACACGACTGTATCAACAGCAACTGTTGTAAAGAGTGTTAAAGGCACAGTTGTATCAATATCAACTTCCGTAACGTGCTATTGACACAACTGAATCAATGGCAACTGCTGTAAGGAGTGTTAAAGACATGGCTGTTTCCACATAAACTACTGCAACAAGTGTCAAGGACAAGATTATGTCAGCATCAACTGTGGTAACGGGTGTTAAAGGCAAGATTGTATCAACTTCAACTGTTATAATGAGTGATAAAGACAACTGTATCAACATCAACTATTATAATGAAAGCTAAAGGCACTACTGTATGAAAATCAAATACTGAAACAAGTGTTAAAGGCACAACTGTATCAACATCATCTATTATAACGAGTGATAAAACACGACTTCATCTAATATAACGAATGCTAAAGGTACGCCTGTATCCAAATCATCTACTGTAACGCGTGTAAAGGGTATGGCTGTATCAACTTCAACTATTATAACGAGTGATTCAAACACACTTGAATCAACATCAACTAGTGTAACGAGTGTCAAGGGCATCACTCTATTAATATTACCTCCTGTAACTACTGTTAAAAGGTACAACTTTACTAACATCAACTGCTGTAACGAGTGTTAAAAACAACTGTACCAACATCAACTGCTGTAACAAGTGGTAAAAGGTACAACTGTACCAACATCAACTGCTGTAGCCAGTGGTAAAAGGTACAATTGTACCAACATCAACTGCTGTAATGAGTGTACAAAACAACTGTACCAACATCAACTGCTGTAACTACTGTTAAAAGGTACAACTATACCAACATCAACTGCTGTAACCAGTGTTAGAAAACGTTGCATTTGCTCCCACCTCTGAGTTTGCATGTGCTGTAAAATTGCTGTATCCTATATACGAAAAAAAACAAGCCCGTAAAAGTTTGCACAACACCACCACCCCTGAAAATTAATATGACGTACCTGAGAATACCCTCGAGTTATTAAACAGTTCTTTGTTTGCAACCTTTAATTGGAATTGAACATAAACACACTGGATAGAAAATGACTTGTCTTTTTCTATATCACATTAAATTAAAGATTTTGTGCTAAATACGGCAGTTTAAAATGCACTGTAGCATAGTTTATGTACTCAGATAATGTGAAGAAAGAGTAGTTTTTTATATAAAAAAAAAATGTGTTTATACTTACTATAATATTTGTCTGTGCGTGGTTGCCTTGGGTCCTGTCGAAGTGGAATAAAACACTAGAACGTTCATCATTGAAAACAAACAATATTCTCATTTAGATATTTACATGCAATCATGGGCATTAACCATAAGTCGAAACGTATTAAAATCGTGTTTTTGTCTGATGGAGTAAATTTATCAACCTCTCTGTAACAAATATTTACCATATTATACATTACATTTGTATAATTAACATAACTTTGACAATATGGATTATTAGTCAGGGAATAAAATAAATATGCACTTTTAGACACGAACACATCTGTATGCGTAGGACAAACCCTTGCAGTGTTTATTCAGACACATTAAAATCTCTGTCCTGCTCGTAACGAATTCGGATTTGTCAGCCGATGCGTTAGTGGCTATTTAATACATATATTTTGATAGATTAGTCTGTTCTGTCTTGAAGTAAGTATGCAACTATGTTTACATCAAATTATGGATAGTACACATTTAATTAGATCTTATGAGATGACAAAATCAAGTTTCATATAAAGCACAAAGTATGGTGCTATCAAGGGTCAGAAATTACGCAATCGGTATATTAGTCGTAATTGCAAATGAAAGTTAAGGGGATATAAATTAGCTTGCCACCTAAAATATTTTGCCTTTTTGTTATTACACAAAGGTAGCCGCATTAAAAGTGAATAAAACACCTCTGCAGAAATAAAACAATATAATGCGGACAACGAGTATAAAGCATAACACATATTTTCTCTAAACCACAAAAGAAAACGAATCATTGTTGAAGTCTGATTAAAGATGGCAAATGAGCTCGTATATGGAAAAACATACTTACTGCTGATGTACGAATTAGCAAAACAGGTGACCTTCTGAATATCCATGGTTTGTATTCACATCATAGTGAATTTGTTAAGAATGAAATTCGGGGTGTTAAAGGAACGGCTCTTTACGTGATACAATGTCTTTTTACCTTCTTCGTTTTCACAATTTAATAATTTACCAAATTAAGTCCAGGTAAAATTATTTAAAATTGAGAGGATAAAAAGATTTAAATTTGAAATCATACAGATTTGGTAATGGGGTGGGTTTTATGATAAGAATGCAAGATTTCAACACTGAATTTAAAACGAAATTTTAATGAGATAGCACTAAAATGTAGTTTAAGTCAAAAAAATTTAAAAACGGTCAACACATTTTAAAATCAGTCAAACAAATTAAAATCAGTCAACAAATTTTAAAAGAGGTAAATACATTCAAAATCAGTCAAGAAGTTTTAAAATCAGTCAACATATTTTAAAATCACTCAATTCTTTTAAAATCAGTCAATAAATTTTAAATCAGTCAAGAAATTTTAAAATCAGTCAATACTTTTTAAAATCAGTCAAAAAAATTTAATATAAGTCAATACCTTTAAAATCAGTCAACAAATTTTAAATCAGTAAACAAATTTTAAAATCAGTCAATACTTTTAAAATCAGTCAACAAATTTTAAATCAGTCAACAAATTTTAAAATCAGTCAATGCTTTTGAATTTTAAATTAAAAAATTCACACGTTAGAGTAAAAAAGTAGATTTTTTAAAGAAAAACATTTCATGCGATGTTTTTTTTCTTCTCAAAAATTGACCAAAATAGCCAACGATCGTAACAGTAAATAGATAACTGATCCAGGGACCTATTGATCAGGGTCAGCAGCTATTTAGCTGTCTTTGATACCCAGCATTTATTATACTTTTCTCATTTCAACGAGTTTTGTCAATTACGATTCTAGCGTTTGTGTAAGAAAAATTAAAGAAAGAAAGAAAGAAACACCCCTTCTGAAGCAAACAAACAAACAACACTTTATTTTAGCGGTATAAAAATGTGGACCCACGACAGGCGTAATATAGATTTAACGTGTTGTATTTAATTAGGGACACATGTATTTTCAGCGCATGATGGATTCCATATATACAACATATCAGCCACGTGGCAGGAGGCAAACATAGCGTGTCGGAAAGCGAATATGATCTTGTTTTGGAATCATCATCATTTCGTCGCTGGTTCTTTCCTCTGGACGGGATTCTTCGTTAGTCCAACCACCATCATCAGTCCGGACTATAACGCGGGTAAAGTAGTCAGATTTTATATCTTGTGTAACCACTTTTAGAAGATAAGGATTCGTCCCAAATGTTACATTTGCACAAGTAGATACTATTTAACAGAAAAGTAGTTACATTTTAAAAGATTAAACTATGTGGTGTGGTCGCTCTACCACGCACAACAAACAAGACAAACAAAATGGACGAATTCACTGATTAGATTAAATTACTTTTCTGTCATGATCTCATATTGCCCACAACTGAAACACACCCAAACTTTCATTCTAGTAGTCAAGTATCGACCTATTTTTCGTTGACGTAATCAGGTTTTATATGCTATTGTTCAGTTGCTCCTTTTCCTTCAGTTTTCTAATTTTATGGCGTTTGTTTTTGTTTTATGTTTTTTTTTGTAGTCATATCATTATAGATCTTGTAAAGTGCTTAGAGCTTCTAAAGATTAGGCGCTATACAAAGTCCTCATTATTGTTATTATTATTATTATTTGCCTTTGATTTTTAGTTCATCGGATCTTTTATGCTCAAATAAGTAATGAAGTCTATGTCTTCTCATGAACAGAGCCCTGACAGGAAGGAATTCAAAAACTGAAGTACATTTACGACTCTATATGTGAACCTCTCGCCAGCTCTCAGTTATATAAACTGGCATCTATTGACGTCTCTAACGCCGCCCCGTTTCCAGAATTACAAAGGCTTTTATATGTTTGCGTTTCCCTCTCAGATCTGAGATGTATGTTTGTAAAAAAAAGACGAAAATAATTTTGGATTCACAAGCTTTTTTAAATATTGTTTTTTGTTCGTGGATAATTTTCCCATGAAAAAGTACTGCTCATGGATCCCAGACCGGTTCTCTAACGTTCCCATGTCACAAACCATCCATACATTTGTTGTGTGGTTTCTCCTCAATCTCACAGTCAGATTTTATTGTTTGTATTCAAGTTATCCATTATAAAAATCCATTTAGCAACCTTTCTAGTGTTCATTTAAGTTTTGAATATACTGTTTTTAAGTTTATTTCGGTGTTTAATATGTCAATTTTACCACATAAGTTAGTATCTTTTTTGTTTGTTTCAGTTTTAACAGCCACAGGCGCACTGTTAACTAAATCAATTCTTGAACATAATGTGGGTATCTTTCAAAAAACTTCAGTTTTGAATTTATATGCAGCTATTGTAAACAATTTCTCCAAATCAATTACAATTTTCTAATCACATCTATCGTTATGTTTGTTTCATCAATGTTATATACATGGCGGATAATATTGTTTGAGTGCTTAAAAAAATTAGTTGTGCTATAAGCATTCAAAATCAGTCTTTAGTTGCCTTTCACTTTCCGTCATTCTATCATTTGACTTTTCTTCATGAACATTTTGAAGCTGCAGTAGCCACGTGGTAATAATATCATTCCCGTTTCATTCTTGTCAGTGATATAGCAAAAAGGATTGTTTTAAGATCATCGGAGATGTTGTAATACCAAGCAGTAAAACGTACTCTCTTTGATGAAGTATACGTCGACCACGACCATTTCATTAATTAATATTTTTATTATTTGTTATATTATGAGCTGTTATGAACTAGATTGGAGAAATGTATCGTTTTATTTTGTGTGTGTTATTTTGCTTATTGTTACAGAATTGTATCCCCCTTTTCAAATGTAACTTCTATTATTAGCTCGTTTAAATGAAGCGAAAAATTTCCCAATTGACTATGTTCAACTCTACGCGAATCCTTTCTTCTTCGCGAAGGCAGTGTCAGTTCGTTTCTTTTATCTTCCGTTTAGTCTTGCCCACCTTATATTTCTTTCTGGTTGAAATTTGGAATATCCATAAATGTATTCACCTGAATGCGAACAAACGTAAAATACTTGAAAATGTTATTCCACAAGTAAGAAGTGGATTCCAAAATTTAATCTTAGATTACTGTCAAAATAGGAGAGATGACGACAAATGTACTTAAAAAGAGATGAAAACACTGATCACTAAAACGAATACGTGAAACAGAGTTACCAGAATAATGAAAAGTGCAGAATAATTTAAATGACAAGAAGCAGAAATATTTAAATTCAATGAAACAATGCATACAGTCAGACAAATTATAAAAGATACTAGTTACGACATAGGCCTACTTTATCGTGGATGTCCAAAAAACATCCAACACTGCAAATTTGCCGTTTTGAAGATGAAAAAAGATAGAGAAGATTAAATAATTAAAAATCTTTATCGTCGTTATGAAGCAAATCATGGGCACTAATCAACTATTGTGACAAGTTTTAAAGGCACAAGTAAATCAACATAACAAATTCCTATATTTCTTTTAACTGTGAATCATTTCTACAAAATAGTTTTTTTTCTCTCACTTTGCCATCTGTTGTAATTTTGTCTGAATATTAAAAAAATGTTACGAAACTAGCACCTAATGCGAATAGAGGCATTCCACGGTTGGATGATAATATTCCAGTGAAATATATAATTCCACAGACTGTCCAGTAAACACGTATCAATTCCTTTTGTAAAATGTATAACTTGTCATTTGAAATAATTTGCATATTAGTGATGACACAGCTGGATTATAACCTCCGAAAATAAAATCTGATAGTTTTTACAGCTTGGCCATTGACAACCACTGCACACGTCATTTTGACCTTCTTATCATTCAATGTCACTGTCTATTATTCAGTCACTTCAGTAAAGGTAATGTCTTATTACTTTCATTTTATATTGCGCCTTTTGTTTCCCTTTCTACACTTCAATTTCATGTATTGTTCCAATTGCTGTTACAGGATAAATGAATATCCTTTGCCTTCCACAAATCCTAATTTTGTTCCACCTTTGTTTTATTACTTTTATTTGCTATTCAAGTAAACAAGAAACGACGGTAGAAGATGGGCACAGTTTTGAACCAAGAGAACTATTAAAATGCTAACTGTATAAATCATGCTAGTATTTTTTGAAGATTAAAATATCTCACTTGTTTTAGGTTCAGAAGAAAACACGTCATATTCGTTTTAGAGAGACCATTTATACACTAGGGCTACCATGTAAACTTAAACATTGCAAGAAAAGTCTCATCTAATTGATCTTGGGATTGCAATGGTGAATATTATATAAAGGCGTTTTATTGGAACGGCAATGCAGTTATTTAAAAAAAATCGTTGTGAAAATCGTTTATTTTCTAATTCAGTAACGAGATTTAGGCTGAAACAAGTGTTAGAGAAAATCGTGTTGGACAGTACAGACAGTAGCAACTTTCGCATCATTTGCAATTACAATACCAACAGTTATATTTTCTATAGAAAGCCCAGTACGAAGAGTTGTTGATCATACGCTGCTCATTCGTTTTATCCCAGCGCCACCTTTTCCAATCTAATCATTTTTTAAATTATCATAAATGCTTGAAATATATAGCCGATTATTTCTTTCGTTAGCCAAAACAGTATGAACATCATTAACTGCAGTTGATAGGCTGTTTATTAAGTAGTGCTAGAAATTTGAGTCTGTTTTGGTTGAACTCGTTTTGTTATTTTTCGGGGCATGGATAGGTTTTTACTAACTTTAAAACAAAAATTAAAGGTGTAAATAAAATAACTGCAAGAGTTAAGGTAATACATATATTTCAACTGTAACAATCAGACGTTCCAACAATGAATATAAAATTAAAGATTGTTTGTTTTATCGTAGATGTGTGTTAGTTGTGGGTCTTTAGATGTTGTTATTGTTGTTATTTTCTTTGTTTCTAAATTGCATCGTATGTCTTTTGAAAGTTAGATAATATAGCAGACATGCTAGGCTTATAGTCGTCTCCAAAGGTATTTCGAAGAAATAACATATTATAGTCCTTCTCTATACAGTTTTACTCACTTTGTCCTGTTTCTCTTCCTGTACAGGCTCAGACGTACTTTTATGATTTGTTTACAATCTCCGTCTTGGTCGCATTAGTATTTGAACCTAGTTGTAATGAGTCACTGGATTTCTGTACATTAGTATTTAAACCTAGTTGAAATGAGTCACTGGATTTCTGTACATTAGTATTTGAACCTAGTTGAAATGAGTCACTGGATTTATGTACATTAGTATTTGAACCTAGTTGAAATGAGTCACTGGAATTCTGTACATTAGTATTTAAACCTAGTTGAAATGAGTCACTGGATTTCTGTACATTAGTATTTGAACCTAGTTGAAATGAGTCACTGGATTTCTGTACATTAGTATTTGAACCTAGTTGAAATGAGTCACTGGATTTCTGTACATTAGTATTTGAACCTAGTTGAAATGAGTCACTGGATTTCTGTACATTAGTATTAGAACCTAGTTGAAATGAGTCACTGGATTTCTGTACATTAGTATTGTTTCCAGCTTTATTAGCCATTTTCATAAGAATGTCAGTTGAGAACAAGAAAGATATCGCCACCAACAACAAATGTCACGTGATGAACTACTGTAATTGCGTCATGCTTTCATCTGTGTCGTAACGTTGCGTCCTATATATAATTAGTAGCTCCGCTAGCTGTAGAACACGCTCTAGTACCGTCGTAACAGACTGCATGATGATGTGTGTTGAACGTGGGCACCAAGTTTCGAGTGTTCTGACACACTGTTCTGCAATATTGTCCAAGTAATATGCAAATTACTTTATTTGCCTACTTTCCAGTAAATCTTAAACTCTTTTGTTGTAAAACTCTTCCCCTTATCAAACTACATCTTTTCCTGCTTTCTCTTCTTCAAGATACATGTGATGTGGTCACGTTAGTCATTTCTCATTTCTATTCACTTTCCATCCAATATTTGACTCATTTGTTTCAAAAGAACCCGCTCGATCATATTACATCTTTTCAGGCTTTCTCTCCCGGAAGATGTGTGTGAGGTCGTCTCGTGTATCAGTCGTTTTGTCTGAGCCGTTGCGTATTTTGAAAAAAAAATCTACGTTCAAGATGTGTTTGAATCCATCGTTGTAGATTTAATTCTCATGCATGTCAACAATATCTGCTTGCCACTATTCGCTGTTCGTCTAGGTGACAAACAGAACCATCGTGTTTACCCTGTTTGCACTACTGAGTAATACTTGTGCAAGCAAACTGACTTTTAGGATCGTAGTACAGTATATGTGCTTAAAAAATGTTGTCTTCTTCCGCGAGGTCCAGCTTTTGTGAGACGAAGACTCTTGCACGTGAACAAGTCACCATTTACAACTCGTACATTTCACCAAAGATTTCCAATCTATTAATCCTTTGAAACGTCTGAATGATTTCAACTGTTGCCCTTCCAGCGGTTGATTAAGAAATAGCTAATTCATGTACTGAAACCACTTGCTGGTTTGAAGCTAAAATTATATTTCTGTCTTTTGACGAATTGTTGTATATTAACCTTATAAATTTGATCATATCTTCCAGCTGTGTCGTTATTTTATCCGAATTAAATTTTGTATATTTGTCTTTATCTAATACCTATTTTTGTAATCCATCCAAGTGCCCATCTATTTTGACCATCGTTTATCTCTGACTGTAATAAATTTCATGTGTCAGTTTAAAGTGTTACGGCTATTGGATTTAATTTATTTTATCTTTTATTGTTAAATCCAAATTTGTCATTTAGGGTTTAATATTTATTCATTAATTGGGAGATTTCTTCTAGAAAATTCAGTTTGACCTAGACTCTAGTTGTAAACAGGCTGACCTTGGCTTGGTTACCTCAATATCTGACCTTGCTTTAGACATTGTAAACATGTCTTTACTACTATTGGTTAATTTCAAGGATAACTTTTATTTTTAGTTCTTGAGGGTGGGAAGTGAATGATTTCCTTCTAGATCATTCCATTATTACGTGACTTGGAGAAGGTAGCTTCTTTCTGTGACCTTCCAGATCACATGATTCCTCTTGTTTACGAGGGAATTACATATATATATAGCTGTGTTTTAGAGGCTAACTTTAGTAGAATTTGGGCTTTTTTTAAAGTTAAGTTGTGCATTTCATGTTGGAGTGTTATAATTATTCTGGACTTTGTGTCAATTCATTGAAGAAAGAGGATTTATTATTTATTTGGAGGAGAAAACATGTGCTCATAATTCATGTGGATGATAAATTAAACAAGAACTGCATCACGTGACATTGTCAGCCATTTTGGATTACATCGTCAAGATTCGAACCTGGAACTATTAGAACATTTATTTATCAGGACTCTTACAATTCCATTAGTGGATTATTTTTGTGAATTCTATATTGGATTAGTGTTGGATTTGATTCTCTAAAACTGTAAGTTTATTTATTTTATGAAAATAATTGTACTTAATAAAATCATTGTTAAAGTTTTACAAGCTTGTTAGTTTTCACTCTTTCTGTGTTGCTGCTTATTCGAGCCTAAGCACGTAACATAGAAATAGGGATCTCGTCTTGGGATTTAAATAAATTTGAATTTAAATTTGAATTTACCCTAGTATTTTTTTTTGAAAAATTTAAATTTTTAATGAGACTAACACGCTTGTATCAAAATGACATCTAAGGTAGAAATATTTCTTTCTAATCCTACCCAGGAGCAATTAGATCTTTTCAAAAAAGACAAGTTAGTTCAACTTGCCAGGAAATACGATCTTTCTGAAGTCAAGGCTTCTTTAACGAAACAAGATATCAAAAAGATTTTGGTCCAGTATTTGGTAGAACAGGATGTTTTGGAACAAAGTGCTTTGATTCCAGTCAGTAAGAGTACACCAGACTCTGACATTAAACTGAAGGAATTAGAATTAAAATTCAAGATGGAATTAGAGTTGAAGAGGCTGGAATTTCAGAGAGAGAGTGAATTAGAGTTAAAGAAGCTGGAGTTTCAGGAAAGGGAGAAAGAGAAACAAATTGAATTACAAAAAGAGCAAATGCGAATTGAGAGAGAGGAGAAAGAGAAACAAATTGAATTGCAAAAAGAGCAGATGCAGATTGAGAGAGAGAGAGAGAGAGAGAGAGAGAGAGAGAGAGAGAGAGAGAGAGAGAGAGAGAGAGAGAGAATTAGAGTTGAAGAAGCTGAAATTTCAGGAAAGGGAGAAGGAAAAACAATTACAATATGAAATTAGAATGAAAGAAATGGAGCTGGCAAGTGAGAATCATCCTCATACTTCAAATCAAAATTTTGATTTAGCAAGGAATATTAGATTAGTGCTCCCTTTCAAAGAAAAGGAAGTAGATAAATATTTCATTCTTTTTGAAAAAGTTGGAGAAAATTTAAAGTGGCCAATAGAGAATTTGACTCAGTTACTACAATGTGTAATTACTGGTAAGGCTAGTGAGATTTACCCTTCACTGTCTGTTCAGCAATGTAGTCATTATGATGTAGTTAAAGAATGCATTTTAAGAGGTTACGAGTTAGTTCCTGAAGCTTATAGGCAAAAATTTAGAAATTACAGAAAAGAAGCTGGACAAACTCATGTCGAATTTGCTAGACAAAAAGAGCAGTTGTTTGATAGATGGTGTTTAGCCAAGAAAGTCGAGCAAGATTATCAAAATCTCAAGCAAATTATATTAATTGAAGAGTTCAAAAACTGTGTCTATAATGATGTTAAAACTTATCTTGATGAGCATCAGATTGAAACCTTGGAAAATGCTGCTCGAGCTGCTGACGAATATTCTTTGACACATAAAGTTCCTTTTGTTAACAAGACTTCTACTCAACAATTTAATGGCAGAAAAGTATTTCCGCCTAATTTAAACCCTTCTAAAACTCAAACTAACACAACTTTCAAAGATCAGACTTCAGAGAAGTTTGATTCTAGATCCTTGTCTCTTCCGACGTGTAACTTTTGCAAGAAAAAAGGACACGTTATTTCTGATTGCTACAAATTGAAAAATAGGCATCAGAATCAAGACAGGCCTGTTCCAAATGCTCTTATTTACAAGAGGTCAAGGTCACAGTCATGTATTGAAAGCAATACATTTGTTGGGTCTAATAAATCCCAGTCTGATTTTGATATGGAGAATTATGAACCATTCATATCGAAGGGTTCTATATCACTCTTGGGTGATTCAGCCAATCCCACCCCTATTAAAATTTTAAGGGACACAGGAGCCTCTCAGAGTCTTTTATTATCAGGTACTTTGCCTTTTTCTGAGAAGTCTTCTTTTAATGAAAGTGTTCTTATTCAGGGAGTAGAGTGCGGCGTTGTTAATGTTCCTCTCCATTGTGTAAATTTGTCATCAGACTTAGTATCAGGACCTGTGACAATCGGAACGGTCTCGGTTTTACCTGTTGAGGGAATAGATTTATTGCTAGGCAACGACTTAGCTGGAGACAAGGTTGTGGTTAATCCACTTGTAACTGACAAGCCTAATTTGGATCAGAAAGATGATCCAATTGAAAAAGAAATCCCTGATATATTTCAAGCTTGTACAGTTACTAGAGCTATGGTAAAGAAAGCTCTTGAGAATGAAGTTGAAATGGGCAGTATTCTCTTGGCTGACATATGTATAGGTCAGGCTTTTGATGAGGTCACATTTACTTCTTGTTTAGATCAATCAGAAAGTATTGATCATAGTGATCCTCTTTTAACAACTCATTCTCTTTATTCTAATCAGGGTGATGATTTTGAGAATGATGTTACAGAAGACAGCATTCCTTCAACTGACGCTTGTAAAGGTCAGGTTTTTGATGAGGTCACTTTTACTCTTGGTTTAGATCAATCAGAAGGTATTGATCATAGTGATCCTCTTTTGACAACTCATTCTCTTTATTCTAATCAGGGTGATGATTTTGAGAGTGGTGTTATAGAAGGCAGCATTCCTTCAACTGACGCTTGTAAAGGTAAGGTTTTTGATGAGGTCACTTTTACTCTTGGTTTAGATCAATCAGAAAGTATTGATCATAGTGATCCTCTTTTGACAACTCATTCTCTTTATTCTAATCAGGGTGATGATCTTGAGAATGGTATTATAGAATGCAGTATTCCTTCAACTGGCGCTTGTATAGGTCAGGTTTTTGATGAGATCACTTTTACTCTTGGTTTAGATCAATCAGAAGGTATTGATCATAGTGGTCCTCTTTTAATAACTCATTCTCTTGATCAGGGTGATAAACGACAGTCACTTGTCGTCGAACAGGAAAAAGATCCTGAGATCTCCTGTTTGTTTCAAAGGGTCATAAATGAGACTGAAGTTACTGAAGTTCCTGTCTGTTATTTCATTAAAAATGGAATTCTTATGAGAAAATGGAGACCTTCCGAGGTACCTGCTGGTGATGAGTGGTCAGTGAACTATCAAATAGTAGTTCCAAAACCTTACAGACAGGAAATACTTAATCTGGCCCATGAAACTCCTTTGGCTGGTCATTTAGGGATTAATAAAATGTATCACAATATCTTGACTCACTTCTATTGGCCAAAAATCAAAAGTGATGTTGCCAAATACTGTAGATCTTGTCATACTTGTCAAATGGTAGGAAAACCCAACAATATGTGAGCACATGTTCTCCAAATAAATAAAATAAGTCCTCTTGCTTCAACGAATTGACACAAACTCCAATATAACTCAAAACACAACTATTAATTTAAAGCCCCGAAATCTACTGAATTGTTCGATTCCAAACAATAATTTATATACCTGTTGTTTTTACGTAAACAAGGGATCGCGTGATTTTAGGGAAGCTCATAGAAGGTCAAAGAAACAGCGTACGATCATAAAAACACGTACGAATGTAATGACCCAGAACGGAAATCCCCTAAGAACTAAAAATAAAAAGATGTCAAGTGGATTTATCCAATCATTTTAGAAGCTTGTTGACACTGTCTGAAGCAGGGTCAGAAATTAGGTCAACAGGCCAAGGTCAAAAACATAAAGTATGGTCATAAAGATTTTTCTAGAATAATCTCCCAATTAATGAATTTTAAAGCCAAAATGACAAATTTGGATCTGACAATAAAAATAAATAATTTAGATCAAATAGACGTAACACAATCCACACCCCGGATACAGCATCCATCGTTTTTTAAGGCAGAAATTACAACCGCCTTCGAATCTGTGAACCATTCTAAAACTCCATTTTGTCATCCATTCGAATTATCTTTTCACACTGATAACCTTGCAAAAACTTAAATTTGATAACCAATGACTATCTTAATTGTTTACTGTAGCATGAATTGTTAATTTAAAAAAATTATATGACAAGGATTATGTTCTGTTGGTTGCCAAATCGTGTTGCCCAGTATCTGAGTGAACGCTTTCATATAGTGATTTTAAATATGCTATAGATGTGCATATTTTATTTGTATATATATTATAAATTATATGGAATGGAAATTCCACATACAAGTTTCTAGACATAAAATCTATCGTTTTACAAAAGCATCTGTCATGATCAACACATTGCAGGAAAGGTATTGTGTGAGCTGTTACTATGTTACACACACACACACACACACACACACACACACACACACACACACACACACACACACACAGACCTATAGTCATTAAGAAAGCCATTAAAATGTACTCTGATGTTCCCTGGAAATTTATAACCAGTGAAAATGTTATTTGCGTATTGTACAGAATTTGACATATTTCCCTTTTGTCTTTTGTTTTGCAGAGATGAGTATTTTTGTAACACTTATTTTTACCTTTTTTTATCGGCACCTTAGTTGATTGCCGCTATATGTCGTTTAAAAATTTAAATGGTCATTACAGCAACTTTGAACATTTTAATAAAGATTTTAGTATATATTTAAAATCAGTGCTTTGTAATGGAGGCTATTGTAAAAGAAAATAAATCTGATTTTGTATGACTTGATATGGCAATGAATAAGTGTAGTTTCTCTGAATGTTAAAACCCATTTTAATAAGACCCTAGTGGCGAATAGAAAAAAGTGGCCGTATTTCCGTGGTATTAATATCAGTTTTCAGATTTCAACGTCATACACATATGTTTGACAGAGACGTAATTTCAACTTTTTCGGGGGGGGGGGGGGAATGGGCAAAACTAGATTTAGGGTGAGGGCAAAACTTGATTGGGGAGGGGGCGGGCAAATGCATCCCCCCATTACGTCCCTGATGTTTGATTGTAAGTATACTCGATAGATAAAAATATATACGTATATTTATATGTATATACTGTATATGGAGAGAGAGAGAGAAATTCAATTATATAGCAACGGATATTGACAAATATAATCAGATTAGTTGTTTTCAAGAGTTACTGACAAACCGGCTTCCTGTAAATCACACAGCTGCTGTTGCATAGATAATATATATATTTTGATTGTTTACTAGATAAGTATTAGACTAAATAACTAGAATTAGCACTATGTTAGTAGATGCAGAATGACTACAGAGGCATAAACTTTACTGTTAAAATGCGTTGATTACAGCTTTCATATTTTCATATTTTCAGAGAGGGCTCTGTTTTAGAGATAAGACAACTATGATTGATATAGAGTGGCTTTGATGGTACCCTTTGGGGGTAAAACAAACATCCACCGATATCTTTGAATGGGTGTGCGATTACTGGTTATAATCCGTAATAGAGGAAAGGTCTTGTTCCCGAGTTTGTAAAACTAACAAATAATGACGAAAAAATCGGTTCTTAGATTTCCGGTCGTGGTAACTGGTGGTCTCCCAGAGTGGCTGATTGACGTAGTTTTACAGTACTACTTTAATTTTTAAATTTAAAGACTAAGATGAATATGTTTTTTCAAGAATGATAACTATATATACAGATACAAATATATCAAATGGACGAGAGAGATGTGTCGCTTTTAATCTTATCTTATTTGTGTCGGAACAACGACATTAACTTTAGCACCATCACCTTGATGAGAAAGATATGGCTCTTTTACTCTGATCTCATTTCTGTCGAAACAACGACATTAACTTAAGTATCATCAGCATGATGATAAAAATATGGTTCATTCGCTCTCATCTCAGATGTGTCGGAACAACGACATTAACTTAAGTATCATCAGCATGATGAGAAAGATGTGGTTCATTCGCTCTCATCTCAGATATGTCTGAACAACGATGTTAACTTAAGTATCATCAGCATGATGAGAAAGATGTGGTTCATTCGCTCTCATCTCAGATGTGTCGGAACAACGATGTTAACTTAAGTATCATCAGCATGATTAGAAAGATGTGGTTCATTCGCTATCATCTCAGATGTGTCGGAACAACGATGTTAACTTAAGTATCATAAGCATGATGAGAAAGATGTGGTTCATTCGCTCTCATCTCAGATGTGTCGGAACAACGATGTTAACTTAAGTATCATCAGCATGATGAGAAAGATGTGGTTCATTCGCTCTCATCTCAGATATGTCGGAACAACGATGTTAACTTAAGTATCATCATCATGATGAGAAAGATGTAGTTCTTTCGCTCTCATCTCAGATGTGTCTGAACAACGACGTCATCTCTTGACCATCGATCCAAAATTCTGGCGAAATTATATATTTTGCCTAAAACGTATCTTCCCTAATGCTGCAATTTTTAATGATATAAGTGTTACGGCTATTGGATTTAATTTATTTATTTTTTTTAATTGTTAAATCCAAATTTGTCATTTAGGGTTTAATATTCATTAATTGAGAGGTATTTTTTCAGAAAATTCAGTTTCACCTAGACTCTTAGTTGTAAACAGGCTGACTATCCTTTAATTGTAAACAAGTTTTGACCTTGGCTTACAGTGGATCTAATTCCTGACCTTGCTTTAGACATTGTCAACAAGCCTCTAAAACTATTGGTCAATTTCAAGGATAACTTTTATTTTTAGTTCTTGAGGGTGGGAAGTGAATGATTTCCTTCTAGATCATTCCATTATTACGTGACTTGGAGAAGGTAGCTTCTTTCTGTGACCTTCCAGATCACATGATTCCTCTTGTTTACGAGGGAATTACATATATATATATATATAGCTGTGTTTTGGAGGCTAACTTTAGAAGAATTTGGGCTTATTTTAAAGTTAAGTTGTGTATTTCATGTTTGAGTGTTATAATTATTCTGGACTTTGTGTCAATTCATTGAAGAACGAAGATTTATTATTTATTTGGAGGAGAAACCATGTGCTCATAATTCATGTGGATGATAAATTAAACAAGAACTGCATCACGTGAAATTGTCAGCCATTTTGGATTACATCGTCAAGATTCGAACCTGGAACTATTAGAACATTTATTTATCAGGACTCTTATAATTCCATTAGTGAATTATTTTTGTGAATTCTATATTGGATTAATGCTGGATTTGATTCTCTAAAACTGTAAGTTTATTTATTTTATGAAAATAATTGTACTAAATAAATCATTGTTAAAGTTATACAAGCTTGTTAGTTTTCACTCTTTCTGTGTTGCTGCTTATTCGAGCCTAAGCACGTAACAATAAGTGACAGGGTATTCCTGAAAATCCTTACCATATAGGAGTTGATTATTGCATTAATTCTATCTTAGCAGATATTGAATCCTATGACAGACCTCAACAAGTTTGCTGACATGTTTATTGTCTCTCTGATTTTCAGAGGGTAGAAACTGTCCCATTATATGGAAAACTGAAAAGGGAAACTTGAAACTGGGGACTGATAACTGCGAAAACAGTCACCATTACTTATGTATACAAGGTAAGCTGTCGTTGTTCTTCTGCTTATCTTAACGTCCTTTAAGTGCTGCGTGTATATATTCGCTACTATTGAACATAGATACAAAACGGGTTACTTTCCTATCCACTTCATTCTCACTTTTGATTCTGTGTTATCTATTGTCAAATAAAGAAGAGCAGCACCACAGTTAAAATTCAATGCCTTCTGCATGCAGACAACACTTCTGACTTGTCGGTTTTGTAAACAAAGGCCAGTTTCTCAAAAAAAAAAACAGTTTTTTTTTGCATTCCGTAATTTTATATAAGAATTTAGTTGTGTTCTATATCGACAGCTTGTATTCTATGCATACAGCTGATAAATACAAATGGATCCAAATCAAGTGGGGTTGGCGTTAATTGTGAAGGTAACAATAACAAAATAATTTTTTCACTCCATAGTTTTTAGTGTAAAGTTTGATGCCGAATGCATTCACATATAGCTGCACATCAATAATACTCGCATAATAAATGCAAACTCATCATTACGAGAACAATGCGGGTAATACTCGCATAATAAATGCAAACTCATCATTACGAGAACAATGCGGGTAATACTCATCATTACGAGAACAACGCGGGTAATACTCGCATAATAAATGCAAACTCATCATTACGAGAACAATGCGGGTGATTTTAGGGATAAATATGCTTACCTTGCATAAAACAACTCAAGCAAGAAATGATCACTAACAATTCTAGGTAAAAATGGTAAGAGATTCGAATCATTGGAACAAACGTGGACATATGTTGGTTTCAAACAGTATTACATTCTGTCTTCAGATGAACTCCAAAAAGAGTAAGCAAAGGATTTGTATGCAGTGGATGAACGCTGGTTATTTAAGGATACAACTATTGGCGAAGAACCTAATATTGTGATGTAAACTTCGTGTATACATAATGTCAGAAACGAAATCTGACTAACCCGTCATGAATGATTAAAACACAGCTCTTTATTTGTATACTACAATTAGTACAGGTTAAATAAAATAGCAAGAATAAGCATTTTGTCGTTGATTAGTGTACTGGCCGTTTTCTCTCGTTTAACCCCTGGTACATTACACGAATAGCTCATAAGTACCAAAACTGACAAGCATGTTTCATGGCAAATTTAAGATGGCGATGACCTATCATTGTATTATGCATTTTAATGCGTCTTCTTTGTGTGTCTGATTGTGGGCATTAGAGTGTATATTCAGTTCAGATTTCACTGTATTTATCCGCAGATAAGAAGAGCGTCTCGCACACTGGTTCCAGTGATCGAGGTAAGCAGTTTGGGATATCCCTTCTACTTTTCTTTCAAACTGAATTCTTTTTTTTTTCAATTTATTTTTTGTGGCTTAGAATATTAAATAGAAAGGATGCATACTCTCAACCATGAAAGTCCATATTATGACGTCACGTAACATCCTATTCAATTCCGTACGACCGTCACCGCTATAGTGGCCTTATATAAATGCTATATACAATTGATATATACAAATGCTATAGAGTTGAAGGGTTTATCTTAGTTTCTTTTTTATGGCTGATATTGAATCTCTATGAAAACGTACCCTTACTGCTGATTGAGACTTCATGCGGTTATTTCCTCTATTACTTGTTTCTTTTTCAGTTTCCCATCTTATGACTGAAACATGACACAAGTTTTAGTGCTCTGAAATTGCTTTAATTTAACAAAAACAGTCCCTATTATCATAACAAATTCTGATGGATAAATTATTTATTTTATGCACTAAGACAGTGACGTGTGTGAAGAATCATCGTTTAAACGGATAATTATAACTTTATTTGTCATACATGCTATCATTACATCAGGTTAATCTCATGATACTAGATATAATATCCGATATTGTGTTAGACATTTGGAAAGAATATGACGTTTTGTATCATTAATTTTTGATACGCTAAAAAAATGACAAAGTTTTAAATTTGTCAAGAAGATAGATTTTTTTTCAATGTAACTGCTGTAAAATAAAGACTTACAAAACAGACAAAACAGAAATCATGTCAGTGAAAATGTATTACAAAATGTAAGTTTGTTTCGTGTTCTCACTTTCAGACAGTCAGATCGTTGGTGCAGTGGTGGGGTCTTTTGTTGCGATCATACTAATTGCTGCTGTAGCAGTTGTCATCTATAGGTTTGTCTCTTTACTGAGTAGATAGATAGATAGATGGATGGATGGATGGATGGATGGATGGATGGATAGATAGATAGATAGATAGATAGATTAATTGATTTCAGTACACATATACATACAATATGAAATGCACACACAACAGAGAGACAGAGATAAGAGACATACAAATATTATCTACTTTGTTTATAAATAAATTAGATAATTTCCCATCAATAAATTTACACGCTACACATATAAACATGAAAAGATCCCATTAACGAAGGTTTATCTTAATCATGCTGATAATCAGATCTGGTTGAAATGCAGGTTTACGAGTTAATAACATAATTTATTTATAGTGAGTCTCATATATTCCAAAGATTGAAAACCTAGATATAAACTTTCATGAGGGAAGAAAATTTTAGAATCTGGAGGTAAAGATATTGCTGGATAAAAAAAAAAAACATCCACATGTGTCAGTGTGCCCTAGCTGCCAAACTAGAGGTCGAAAGGTTGATACTTTCTTTTAAACTTGCCAATCCCATCTTTTTAAAATATAATATTTTTACAAAAACACCATCACTCCCGTATTTAGGACGGGCAATAGCTAGTCTAAATATAGTTTGTAACATAAATGGAAATCACAGATTCACCAGTAGCAAAGATTGAAGGAAGACGTCTTCATTACCACTAACACATCTTCCGACTAAAATTAAAATGAAGAGAATGTATATAAAAAGCCTTAACAATGTTATAAACCACAGAATGTATAGTGCTTTTAATCCCGCGTGAATAAGTAAAGACTGAATAGTGTAATAATCGGGATTGTCGTGAACTTGATGTCTCTGTTGAAACCTACACAAAGAAGAACATTTCTAGATATATCATGGATTTGGGATTTGTGAAGGTGCAACTTGATTTGGTTGTTACTATGGTTACAATGGAAAGAGATATAGGATTTTGAAATGTGCACTGTGACACAGTATTGCGTTTTAGAAGATCAATAGCAGGGACAAATACCAAAGATTCTAGAGAGCCTACTTGAAACAGGAAGTAAGCAAGGAGATTAGATGCTTTTTGGTCGTAACACAATTTCTCCCTGTGAAGAAGAATAGGAATGCATCATTGCATGTATTGGTTTTCGTAATCAAGATAACAAATGTTTCATTCAAGCAATCGAAAGCAAACTGAACGTTTCCTCTCAACACGAATGTAAAACGTCTAAATATTCCCTCCATCCACTGGTTGAGTGTGTGCCCTGTTAGAGTGCTGAAAAAAAAATTATTTTAAAGATGAATTTAATATATTTGTAAATGAGTATACCACTGATCATTCCACAGTGAATTACTAGAAATATTGAACAGACTGGTAATCTATTTATAAGTCAGATATAACTATCGCAAAATAATGAAATGGTTGAGAGTGGTATTACGACGCATAAACAAAAATAAATGCAAGGAGTGTCTGGAGTATATTTAGAACTAAACATCATTGTCCTGGCAAAGTCCAAAATTAAAGTTCTTATCGGGCTAAAGAGTCTTTTTATTCTTTAATGTGATTTTTTGAAAGCGTCATGAAATCCATAAACAAGAAAATTGAAGACAGCTAAACAGATGCCACCAAGATTCTGTCTCTAATCGAACTTTTACACAGAAAATTTGCTCATAAAATTTATAGAAGTTACCTTTCTGAAGAGAAATGTTTTATGAAAATCAACCAAATGTTGATATATATATATATATATATATATATATATATATATATATATATATATATTTATATATATATATATATATATATATATATATATATATATATATATATATATATATATATATATTTATTTAAGAAGGTGTGTGTGTGTGTGTGATTTGGATTTGTATCGTAGCTTGAACACATTTTCAGTCATAACACTACAATGTCTGCAGTGTGGCAGTTTTTAGTGATGTCTTGTAGTGGGCATTTTACCGCAGACATGTGGCATCATGTCACACCCGGTCAAATTATTCTGACCCCGGGTTGACCCTTCCTAATACTAACCTCTTAAATGTTAGCGAGGCAGCTGTTAGTACCTATTTTATAAGTCTTTGTATGACTCGGCGGAGGTTGGAACTTGATACCTCTCGCATCCGAAGCGGACGCTCTAACCACATGGACCCCGAAGCGGTCTAATTGGTTACAAAAAAATATAGTGATGTAGATAATAAAACAGATAGCATGTGTGCTAATACAATAATCCGTTTGATTATTTATAGCATGTTAAGTTTAGTTTATCACATTCTTTGGGTAATGAATAGCATCCTACGGAATGGTAGGTGTGAGAAATGTGTTAAAGGGATGACTTGGTGTACCGTTATCCATCTACTTATGTATACTAAAAATATGCAACTTTCTCTTTTTATTGTTATGCAGGCGCAGAGCAAAGGGGCGGGGATCGAACAAGATGATATTCGATAACAGAATGTACCAAGAGGTTATGGAGACAGATCGTTTAGGCTGCCGTCCTGCCGTCCGGAATGAATCAAATCAAGTTTCAAATATCCATTGTGATGAGAAGCGTATGTCAAATATTTATGCAGCCTACGCAGAAATTACTGAGTCACACGTCCAGGTTGAAGCCAAGCCAGGACCAACTGCGGCAAACTCTAAAATTTCACAAAGAGTCCATGGTGAATGCCTACATTATGCGTCCAGCAACATAACACAATTAACCGGGTACACAAATATATCAACCATCACAGAACAAAGCGGTATGCGTCAAACGTTTGTAGAAGATGATAACAAACCAGTTGCAATGGCTGAAAAACAGACGGAGAAGGAATACGAAACTATTTTCTGATGGATGTTCAACAGAAACCGATAGCCGTAAACAAGTTTGGCATTAACAATAAGGCCTAAATATTGCATTAAATAACGGATATAGGATGCAAAGCACCTGACAAATCTGAGCAAATGTACAGAATAATTTTTCCATCAATTACGTACATTGCAACAGGAGAAACATTTTAATTATTATAGGTATATTGTTTCTGCAGTGTGAACCCAGCAAAATATACACGATACACCGATAAATGTTTTTATTTTTTATTTTTTATTATTATAGTGATACAAAAGATTAAAACATTATCAAAAGTTTTCATATTATCTATATCGGTCACATAATAAAACAGGATACTCATCCACTAGTCTTGTAGCAAGACCATATAATACCTGTATAAAAGAAATACTGAAGTAGTTCATATTGGCAACACATGTTATAACTTGTCGTCTTCGGCATTACACTCTACTACATGAAAATGGATCATTATTATTTTAGCATTATTGTTGGAAGCAGTTTTCGTCGCCATTCAGAAACTGACCTATCTGTCGGTACTTCATTTGTGGATTTAGAAAGGATGCCTATTGTTTCCACTAAGAAATAATAGAGGCTCTTTAAATTTGAATTTTGAAACAAACAAAGGACAACAACGTTTTGAACTCTACTAAATTAGTGGATTGTTAATTTGTGCATCATCAGAAAATGCACGGTAAAGAAATAATTTGATCTGATCCTATAAATAGTATTTCGTATGTAACATTTCAAATGTAGGAAATTGAAGCAAACTCTAACCTAATATGTTACTTCTATACATGATTTGTATCTGTGTGTGTGTGTGTGTGTGTGTGTGTGTGTGTGTGTCTTATTAAATGTACTGCAATGATGATTATATTTTAAAATTTAAACGGTTTGCATGACCGGAAAATGTATTTTCAGATTTAAAAAGTATCCAGCAAATGTCAAAGAATGTTTCATGCTATAAAGAGGTAATAAAAAAAAATGGACATCGTGCCATGAAAGCTATTAAAAAAAATCAAATATTCGAGAAGATTCATTTTGATTAATGATGTATGGGGGTCAGGTGATGTATTCGAGTCTATTGGTGTATATGGTTATAATGATGTGTAGCAGTCTGGTGTATGAAACATTATTAGGTCTTTAAGCTTGTTTTTGCAGTCAAAAAAAGGCGAATTTCAAGAGTACTCTTGAAAGAGATTACTGTCTTTGTGTTTAATTTCAATATATATATAAGCATATAAGATCAGAGTGACTGTATTTTGAACTTTTTTATATAAATATACATATGTCGTAATGTTTTATGGTATATTTTCTCATATTCAATGGAGAGATACTCAAAGTCAACTTGCAGCTTGTTGTGATTTGATAGAGATTTGGTAATTTATACAGTCCCCATGCATGGGTCATTTGACAAATTATTTAAAAAAATTACAACCCCATTTGCTGCATTATTTAATAGCTGGAATGGTTAATAGAAGAATTGTACATGTATATACACATACGCAGCTCAAGAATCATGATGTGTCAACCAAATACAACTTTTGTACTATATTCTCAAGAAAGCTCACCTTTGTTAGCCAAGGTTCCGATGTGATGATCCTATCTACACCTTGGCGGATTGAATGGATATATTGGTGCTTTGTCCCAGCGACACCTATTGGATTTATTGAGTTGCCTCCCTTAGTATATAATGCCAACTAACAAATAGCATAGTGCGTTGTACACATTAGCCAAATTTTACTTTTGGAACTGTTTGATGTTTATAATAAACGTTTCTAAAATTACTTAATGAATCAAAAAAGTGTATAAAAGGGAATAATTAGATTAGGCATTGCCAAATTCACCTCTGAATAAAAAAAATTAATATCTGTTCCGATTAATCAAATATTAAAGACCTATATCCTTAAACAAAAAATTAAAAAATTAATCAGACATTATGGTCTCAATAATTTTCATGAAGTACCATTTTTCATGAATTTCATTATTGCCCCAAACCATCAATATAAAAAACCAACAAAAGAGCAGCCACATGTGATGATTATGCCTCGCCCCAATTTCTTTTTGTTTTATTCCTAGAAGTTCACACAGCAATTTCATAAATCCATTTCATTTCTGTAAATTGGCAATAAAATATTAGCTTATTTATGTGTTTGTTTCATTTTAACCCTTTAATGAAACAAAACAACTATAAAATATTTTATATTGCTTTAATGCAGAAATATATATTTGGTATCCAGTCACTAATTTTACTTATAGTCCCATACCAACATGTTGTTTGATAAGTAAGGATAGAATTATTTTTAGGTTTGATAAGTAAGGATAGAATTTTTTTTAGGTTTGATAAGTAAGGATAGAATTTTTTTTAGGTTTGATAACTAAGGATAGAATTTTATTTAGGTTTGATAAGTAAGGATAGAATTTTATTTAGGTTTGATAAGTAAGGATAGAATTTTTTTTTAGAAAAAGCATAAGATATTCCAACACTAGTAATAATTGAAAATCCAAGGAAATAATTTAAAAGAATACTACCATATGAAAATTAGATTTAATACTTATTCAAATTTGAGTCTTTATTTTGTAAAAAAAAAGTTTAAATCCCCTAATTAACGCACATCTTGTTTTATCCGTGGATGACTGTAAAGTCTTAAAGCATAATTACTAATGCAAGACTAAACATACACACTCATTACAGTAGAATATGGCAGCTTCTGTGCTGCAAGTAGTGCATGCCGTGGAAAACTATACAATACTCCTCTAATACAGGGAACTATTTTAAATCCGACACCTTAGGCCAGTCAATGTATGGTTTCCAGGCACACTTCGCCAATATAACTGCCGCGCATTTGCCACTTTGGCGACAAAAACGGGATCTGCCGAGTCCCTTCTCATTTATTCCTTTGTGTAATTTACCGGTTTCCTACCGTAAATACTTCCACTGCAGTCACTCCACCAATGTACACCGCTATATTTTAACATGAATTAGGTTACGACAGGGAGATTCATTTGGTTTCAGCCTGAATTCACTACAAGTAAACCATGGCATCATGAACACTCAGTAACAGTCCACTTTGTGACATTTGCTCCTAGCAACTGGCTATGTATTTATGGTTAAGGATATTTCCATCGCACCGAATTTCAACAATCACACAAGTAATCACACAAATCTAAGAAATCCTTGAAACAGGGGGCTATCAAATGCCTATACTCCAAATGTATTACATTAATATAGCATGCACATTGTTTAAAACTAATCAAGGTTGCCATTCCTGGAACGAATGCCGACAACAGTGAGGCGTACTGGATGGGTCAGCATCGCATTCACTATCCCAAGCTGTCAGATCTGTTTCAGAAAGAAAGTTCTAAAGCTCTTTACATCATTGTATTCAACTTACGGAGCTAGCAAACATGCACGGCACCAATGTTTATCTACAATGCACGGCTTTATATCCACATAAATCAAATAAACACAAACGAAATAAATTCTTTAAAGAGAACAGACTACGAGAAGATTGCATTTATGAGCTTTCGGGTAATAAGCATTCTTTTAAAAACAAAGTCACTATACTGCCCGAAGGAACAACAACGGGAAAGATACATAGCGTGTAAATAGTACAAAAAAGCATGATATTGACAAGGTATATTAAGTACTGGTTCAAAATATTTGCACCCACATGAGGATGTTACGTTCCGGTACAAAGCATGGATGATTGAGGATGCATAGCAGATGACATCGAACAGGGTGGTGGGCTACCCAGATTATCCTAAAACTATCCGCGAACAAATGAAATGCATTTTTGTTTCCAGGAACAATGCTCAAAAGTATGCAGTCGTGGATTCTTCGAGTGCTACTATAGTGATAACTGGACTTTAAGCGAAACGCCTTGAGCGATGACCTCACATTCGGAGCAAGATCATTTATCATTTATATCACCAACAGAAGCCAAAGACAAGACATATTTTTTTTTAAATCTTGCAACAGTCGGTAAGCCTGCAGATAGAGGACATTTCATTTGTAACTCTCGGCTAGCATATTAACGGGTGTGTTGAAAGTTATATTACTTCCAAATCAAGTTATATCAAGAATGCTAACGGCTTCTTAACAGTGCACCATGGCGACATGTTCAAGGTAAGTGCCCGCAACTGAACTACATCCGCCACAACTACCTTCCAGATAATAAAAAAAGCTTTAACATTACGCTCCTTGTATAAACAGTATCATGTCAATGTATACAAATCCAAGACCCACACGATTTTCGCTTCAGAAAATAAATTTGCGAAGCTAAACCCTCCCTCCACGCATAGACTCACTATAGGAAATTTACAAGTGTACATTATACGCTGTAGATGGGATTGACACCCCACTGTCTCAGAACCCATGTATGCTTGAAACAATGTAAACAATCATTCCCGCCCATGTTATTATTGTCCTTATGATCACAATTTTAAACTGATTTCTTTAGTCGGAATTGTATCAGCCGACGACCACGAAACCTAAACAGCAGGATGAAATCCGCTTATTAGCCAATACAGAGTTCAACTTTTAGCAGACCACAACTGATAGAGCCATCTTTGAAAATGATATGAAGCTTATCCCAGATGAAGTCGACAGATACCCAACCATGGAAAAAGAAAATGAAAAATGGGCAGCATCGCGCAAGCCGTAATCGAATCAGTGACATCCCATTCAGCAAAGACATAAACAAGGAAAATTCCAAAAGAATAAAAATTAAACAAAGCAAACAAAATACTACTATTATCATGCATGAAAACTGGTGTATGCAAGGAGATCTTGAACAATATTGCTGAGAATTTATCATTAATTTTATATTGTCGTTTCCCTTGCCTCTACTGTCAGAGAGGTATCTTGCTGACGCCTCAATGCCAATAGACGTGTTTTATAACAATTTTTATGTCCCTTGGCTTCATAATTCCCTTAATATATCCACGACAAAAAGTTTTTTTCTTTTCTTCCGGTGAGCAAATCTGTATGGTATTGGCTCAAGCAAAGATGTGAATGAACCTTGTGACCTGGAAAATTGAATTGTCAAGTGCCTCAGGACGTATTTACCAGACACCGTGTAGATATCGCTCCATATGCGGCAGCTTTGGCTCATACTTGTTTTAATAATAATAATAATAATAATAATAATAATAATAATAATAATAATAATAGTAATAATTTATTTTATGCTCAGCAGTGAATTACTTGATTTTCTAGTTAAAATAATATTGATATTTCAATAACAGTGAAAAAATAACAATATTTCTTCACTACAGGAACTACATTTTTGGGTCAGAATATTTGCTTGAAACGAGTGAATAAACGAGTGAAAGAGCAGATTTGAGGTAGCCAACGTTTGTGAGCATAAAATAAAAAGAATATTTGCTTCGCCACTCGTGAAAATACTGAGTTTTTCATCCACTCGATGAAATATATCCGTTATTCACTCGTTTCAAGCAAATATCCTCTATATAATAATATTATTATTATTTTTAAAATTATTATTATTATTTGTATTATATATATATATATATATACATATATATATATATATATATATATATATATATATATATATATATATATATATATATATATATATATATATATATATATATAATAGTTGTAATGACATCTACACAAATCAACTTATTTGCATGTTCACGCTTAAGTGATATTAAATATATGCAAGTAATCACACGTTACAACAATACAACAGTTCCTTCTTTAAAAATTAAATATAATGTAATTTTACACATTGTTCTTGGTAAACTCAATGCAAATCTCGAGAAGGGGGTCAAGAAGGGTGGGTGTACGTATTGGCAGTCGATGTTAGATGAACAGGAATTAAAAATATCACCGAAGTATTTTACAAGAAATAACAAAAATAAAAGCAGCACTTCCATCATTGGCTCTCTCTCTCTCTCTCTCTCTCTCTCTCTCTCTCTCTCTCTCTCTCTCTCTCTCTCTCTCTCAGCAGCAGAGGGGGTGAACAGACCACGTTTTGAAGCAAAAATAAGGCCTACAGATCATGTTTTCGAGCAAAATATGGCCTATAGACTACGTTTTCAGACAAAAAATAAGGCTTCCAACGAAATCTCATTTAACCAAAAAAAAGTCTCCATTTTGCAAAAACGGAGATTTTACGATTTTTTAATCAATTTTGCTCGCAACGATGTGGTCATCCACCCTCTCTGCTGCTATGGGTTAACAAAAAATAATAAATGATTTTAACCAAATATTTGATCCAGTCCGATACGATATCGTGTCCGAGGATCATGCAAATTTATTGTTGCGAATCCGTACGGGGTTGACTGAGCATGACTAAAGAAATCTCGAAATTGATTGAAGTCCATATCAGAACACCATGTCTGCCATATATTTCTAAGAGTATGAGTATCAACTCCGTTGAATACAGCAAGAATATTGCAGTTATCTCTGATGACTTTTGGAACCTGAGTGTAGCGTTGAGTGACATATATCACGTCAGTGTTTTTGTGACGCCCACGGGAAAATATTCTAGCAGGATTTTTTTGTTTATCTAACATTATATCGTCGTATACGACTAAATTGTTAATATCTCCATCAATATCATCAATGCTCGGTGCTTCATCGATATCGGTTATAAACTCAATAATACCCTCTCCGGATTTTTCTACCGCGCTGTCGTTAAAATCTTTTAGCACTTCATAACATCGTTGATCATCTACGCTAGGGGCAATTAAATACAACTTATCCCATTTCATCCATCTCATTATTAAATTGAGTAACAATTGCGTTTTACCGGATCCAGATGGCCCGATTATAATCATCCGGATAGAGTTTGGTAGCGCTGCATGATGCTTAATTGGTTCTCTTGTTTTAGTCGCTGAAAAATCAATTATATCCATATCTCTATACATAAATTATGGATCTATATTGTATGAAGTGTAAAACGCGTACTAGCACAAATGATGTGACGACGGTTACAACTAAAAATAACAGATCAGCACTTACTGGTAGATGTTCAACATGTGGTATTAAAAATTTCAGATTTGTTTCTACAAAATCAAAGATTTTACAATCCGGAGATGTTTTTAAAAAAAACGAGGAGGTGATATCGCAGCCAAATTGGCAAAGCTCCCTGGAACCCCATGGGCAAAATACCCCGGAGAAAAGCACCTTCCAGGGTATAGCTACTGTGGACCGGGAACCAGACTTGATATCAGACTCAATGATCAAAATCAGCCCCGACCCGGTGAAGAACCAATAAACGCCATTGATAAGGCCTGTCACCTTCATGATGTTGCTTATAAAAGCAATAATCTGCAACACAGGCATCTAGCAGATGTGAAATTAATTCATGCGTTAAATGCTATTCCTGATAAATCCTTCAAAGAAAAATTGGCTTCATTTTTAATAAAATCGGCTATGAAAAGCAAATTGATGTTAGGTGCCGGTAATTAATAATATGGAATCAATTTATTATTCCCCAAGAGGATACTGGAGGGGTAAATCAGCAGTTCATAAACTCGCTAGCGCTGCAAAAGTGAAAAAAACCCATGCGGCTAATTGGTTATCCAAATAGGCACTATGGCAAATTTATCTACCACCGCCTAAACAAATTCAATTCTCGAATTTTGATGTGACAGTTCCTAATGAAGTTCATCAGGCTGATATATTATTTCTGCCACAAGATCGTGGTTACAAATACGCTTTAACCGTAGTTGATATTGCAAGTCGATACAAAGAAGCAGAACCGTTAAAAACAAAATCAGCCACTGAAGTCGCTTCTGCATTTGAAAGGATTTATCGACGTGGTCCTCTGCACTGGCCAAATCTATTGCAGGTTGATCCTGGCAAGGAATTTCAGGGTGCAGTGTTATCTACAATGAAACATCATAATGTCACCATACGACGAGGGCATACTGCGCTACATCGCGATCAGGCCATTGTAGAACGATATAATCGGACGATTGCTGAGCGGTTATTTGGATATCAATACGCAAAAGAATTCATCCAAGAAAAAAGATCCCGTGAATGGGTTAAAAGATTACCATCTGTGATTACTGCACTGAATAACGAGATTACTAGAACAATCAACATGAAACCTATCAACGCGATTAAAAAGAAGTCAATACCTGAAAAACCACAAAAAGATTTCAAAGAACCAATTCTTGGTAGTAATGTCATTGTGAGGTACTTATACGAACCAGGAGAGCTTGAAGGGGGTAGAAAAAGGGCTACTGATCCTATTTGGAGTGTTACTGCACACAAGATATCTAGTATAACACGATCTACGGGTAGACCTCCAGTCTATAAACTGGATTCAACTGCCCCTCAACGAGGATTTACTCGACAACAACTACAGGTAATTCCCGAGGATACTCAATTGCCACCGCATGGTCTTAACTAGCACCGTTGCGTCTATTGCACTCAAGACAAGTCAACATCACATTGTTTCTGACATGACCGAGATTGTTATTTTTTCTGTCTACGGTGAATTGGCGAGGATCCTTATCCGAATACTGCCAACGCATTATACAATTGCAACTCGCGCAGTGATTATTCTGTTGTTTCTTCAGCGTAATTATTAATTCAGCATCAATATCAAATTCTCGTTGTTTTTTTTTTGTCCTGTTGTTTGTAACCGGAGAGTTTTTTATCAATAATTTTAACATCAATATCATTTATTGTGGTGTCATTATCATCGAAAACAATTCTTCGAAGTTGATTTATTTTTCGTACTCTGGATACTGCGAGATAGACTAAATTCGACCAATCGATGTGATTATCCACCATCCAAACAATTGTATCCGATATAGTCAATCCCTGTGAAGAGTGTATTGTTGCTGCGTATCCTAGCGTCCACGGGGATTTATTAGCACGCAATGCATTTTCGACGACGCTGATATCAACCAGCACAATATCATTTAATACGAGAATTTGTTTTTCACTCTGTCCTGGAATATCAACTTCAATGTTCTGTTTTCGTGTATCCGATGGCCTATAACAAAGGGGTACTGGAAGCGTTGCAAATTTTTCTTTATGCAATTCAAATAACTTCATCTGAAGTGTGTCCCTGACTATTTTTCTACTTGCAATTATCAAATCATTTGGTCTCCATGTTTCCCAGAAATCATTCATTGGAGTTTCTGAAATCACTTCACGCGCTATTTCGCATTGGATTCTATCCGGTTGTAATCTAATTAGCGCTTTGAATTCTCGTAATCGTTCATCAAGTGATCTATAATCAGTGGTAATTTCTTCATAATAGTCTACAAAACCCCTTAGCCATTCATGTGGAGATGCACCGACAAATGGTGGTGGTTGGCCGTGATCACCGCACATGACGACTTTTGTGTTTTTGTTTAACAACCACTCAAGAAATGTTTGTAATACATCTAATGACACTGTGCATATTTCATCCCAAATGATGATTTCAGGAATGAATTTATCACCCATACGCTCAGGAGTCCATTTGTCACCCTTCCATCGAAAGAAACTATGGTAAGTACAGGCATTTACCCCTCGCTGTATCATCTCTCTGGCGAGTCTGTGAGTCGGTGTTAGCACAATCATGGTTGACCGACGAAATAATTCAATTGCACGAGTTGTCTTTCCTGACCCACCACAACCGTTTAAATAAACTGTCTTGTATCTACATACTGGATCAGATACCGGTGGTGCATTAGAAAATTCTGATTGAATTTCAATACGGTTACAACAAAGATATTTATCATCCATGGCAACGTCTGCGGATTCACAATACTCATGTAGCATCTCCTTTTTAAATCGCCAACGCCCCCAATTTTCTTCGGGATCTGTGAATTTAGCTACAGCTGATTTGTATTTATTGTGTATATACATCGAATCAGTGGCCACTCTAACCGCGGTATTAGGAAATCTATTTATCATCGAAAAAAGATTAATAGAAGCATAGGCTAGCATTGAACTTCTCAAATGTGTATACTGGGAATTATATCCATCACAGTAGGTAACAACCGTACCTAATTTCTCACCATTGGATAGAAAAGCATCCTTACGGGATACAAGTTTTCCCTGTTTCATTAAATCCGCTACAATAAAATCGTATTCAGCGATATCTATGATCAACCGCGAAGAATATTTTGCATTGTCGTATCGTCCACCCTGGGTAAATTTACCGATTATTCTTCGTCCGAGATCCTTTGCTTGTTCTTTTTTACTTTCAAATAAGTTCTTAGACCAATTTATGATTTCTTCTTCACTGAAATCTGGACACTGTTTTCGTAGTTCGCTGATTATACGATCTAGATCGGGTTGTGGTAGCCAAACTTCTTTCTGAGCTCGATAGCATATAATAGCCTCGGAAACAATCAACGATATTAGCATACCACAATCAATCATATATCTCAATAGCACTATTGGCATCCAGTGTTTTTCAGATAGGTGTCTACCGAGCCAAACATAACTACACGGATGTAATCCTGACGCTAATTCAAATGATATCACACGAGCGAATCCGGTTAAATCAAAATCAGGTAATGGCCCATTAATCGCAACACGAGTCATTTCATGTGTGGGGTGTCCAAATCGTTTGAAGTAGTTACTACATTCCCCATACCCGAGAAAACTTCCGGGATAACACGCGGCTATATCAATTGAAATCATTCCATCACGTGAGTATTTCGTATTCCACAGTCCTCCATGACCAAATTTGACGCAACTCAATTTAACATCCTCGAGAAAATCACTTCGTGTTGGACGCCATGAGTTTTTTTCTCTTGCGAAGTGAGCTACCACTGATGGAATCGTAAAACTATCCGTGAGTAGTTTTTCATGGGAATTCTCCGGTGAAAAATCACTAGCGATTTTTCTCATTCTATTATCTAATTCTTCAACGCGATATAATTCACCATTTGGTTTTACAAATTGATCGAATCCTATTTCGGGATCTTCATCACTTCTAAGTAACCACACTGACACAGGATCATCTTTACACAACGCATGAATAGCATCAAATAATCTCTCTTCATAGAAAACATCCCCGGAAAATTCCTCGGGGATATATTTCACGGTTCGTTCTCGTGGAAATACTGTTACCGCAGGTGTCCACGCGTGTTTGTTATGATCAATAATCTGTATTGGGGCTCCTCGCGATTGATATTTCGGTTCGTATAATACTTCTCCGGTTATTGTTGTTACTGATATTGGGAATTTTAATGATGCTTCTAATTTAGCTATATCAGAAATCTTTGCACCATGCTGTTTCACTGTCAGTTCCCACTCGGTTATTTTCCTACGTCGCAGATCAGTTAGTTTATTTCCTCGGGATGCATTTGTGAAGTGTTCTATTATTCGTTCTGCTACACAATTCAGTGAACTAGAATATTTCATAGGAGCTAGTTTTGCGATATCGGGTTTATCATTTAACGGATATATCCCATAAACCATTGCTGTTACGGGATAAGATCTTTCGTAGTATGGTTTGTCAATGCCGGTTAGAATTCCTGGTTTGGAATCTCTACTCACAATGACAGCTTTTTTATTCTTGAGGATTGGTTCAAATTTATCCCTAATAATCCATTTGCCATCGACTTCAATAATGAATTTGATTCGGAAAAAATACCGTTTTTCCCCAACACGTGAAATTATCACTGTTGCTTTTTCATCAGTCATGGTAGCATCAACAACACCATCAATTCGAAATGTTGACCAACAATAAGATGCTCCATCACGCTTAAATTCATTTAAACAGTCTCTGATTTTACTAATCATGGCTTTATCAAGAATTGTATTCTTTGGTGTATTAGAAACTATATCGAGATTGAATTGAGCATCCTTCCAGGGTAATCTCTTGGACGGTTTTTTTGGTTTATCAAGATTAAATTTAGGACTAATTTTTAATAATCTCTTAAACTCTTTCATGTTTCCGTCTCTTGGACGTTTGAGATTAATTTTGTTACGTTTTTTTGGTTTATCAAGATTAAATTTAGGACTAATTTTTAATAATCTCTTAAACTCTTTCATGTTTCCGTCTCTTGGACGTTTGAGATTAATTTTGTTACGTTTTTTTGGTTTATCGAGATTAAATTTAGGACTAATTTTTAATAATCTCTTAAACTCTTTCATGTTTCCGTCTCTTGGACGTTTGAGATTAATTTTGTTACGTTTTTTTGGTTTATCGAGATTAAATTTAGGACTAATTTTTAATAATCTCTTAAACTCTTTCTTGTTTCCGTCTCTTGGACGTTTTTTGGGTCTATCGATATTAAATTTAGGACTAATTTTTAATAATCTTTTAAACTCCTTATCAGCATTGAATTCAGCATTTTTCGAAGGCGTTCTCCTTAATTCCCTCATGCTATAATTAAAACAAGCATTTAAATGAAGAATTTATATATAATGAATCACTGCAAGTGGCTTATGATTGGATCAATAACCCCGTGTAACAAATCATGCAGAAATGAGTTCTGTGGGTATCATATGCAAAGCTTTCGACGTGGAAGCCTTGGTCCGTTACCCTGCATACGATGTGGGGTTGGGGTCAGGGGAAAATCTCAGTTGTGTTTGAATTGCGGTGGAAAGCGATATAGGGAGTTGAAGCGTTATTATGATAAAAGAATAAAAAATGGACAATCAATCAGAAATTATGACCCTGACGCTGACAAAGTCAGTATTCTTGACGCTGACAAAGTCAGTATTCTTGACGCTGACAAAGTCAGTATCAAGGATAAAATCATAAGAACTCCTCAAGACTACATCGAAAGATTTATCATTAAACCAAACAATGAATTAGACAAACAATAGTATTATGTATACGAATGAACCAAGAATTCAGATAACACCCTGTGATCACAAATTATGAAGCATCCAGTGATGGTGTTGTAAGAAATCGTAGACTGAAGAAACCAGTTGGTGCTGACAATGGTATGGGGTATTTGGTGTTCACTGTTAAGGGAAAGAAAACTTATCGCAATCATCGTTTCGTGTACGAGTGTTTTTATGGATTGATCGAGGATGATTTTGTTATTGATCATATCGATTCTAATCCAATGAACAATTCTTTATCAAATCTGCAGGTTATCACACAAAGTGAGAATATCAAACGAGGAAAGACTGGAAAATGCTCAAAAAAAGCGAGACCTGTGAAATCTTTGAATACGATAACTAACGAAGAAAAAATATTTCAATCAATATATGAAGCCGGTAGGCATTTCGATATTTGTGGACCCTCAGTACGATATGTTGCAGAGGGGATAACCAAAACGGCGATTTCAAAAAAGACAGGACAGAAAATTCGATTTAGTTACGTCTAATGCGTCATATTTTTCATTTAGAAATATATCATTATTATAGAATAATGAATTCTGAAAACATGAATAGCATTTTATCCGAGATTTCAAAATTGAAAAGTTGGGATATTGAACTATCAGATGGGTTAAATCCTGATCAAATCATGTCTGATTTTCAGGATATTGAATACGGAGTTAACAACAATAAATATATGCTACCAAAGAAGTATGCGCTCATCAAGAGAATTCAGAATTCTATTCGGGACTCTCTCGCATTTTCCAGTGACGTAAGTGTGTTCGCTCCGTTGTATACCATCGTAGAACGAATACGAAAAGAATTGGGGTACGAATACGAATTGAAAAAGGAGGTTAATTCTAAAGTTAGAAACCTACGGGCGTTAATTCAAGAAAATGAACAATTTTGATTGCCCGACCATTTATCATTATTTGATTGTGACCGTCCCTCATAGAGATTTTAATTTTTTTTAGCATTTTTTGATTGACAATGTCAAAAACAGTGAAAATATTTCACACTGAATAAAAATTGATGGACGGTTCAGATTGATCAATGGAAAAGTGGGGAAAGTGTGATATTATTTATTTTTATAAGGATTTCCACACTTTCCCCATCAATGATAGAGATCTCAAAACGCTTCCATGATCGTGTTAAAAATCATCCGACATGTCATTGATGGGAAAAGTGTGGTATTAATTGTTTTGCAATTGAAAAATTGTTTGCGATTTCAAATAATGGTCAATGAAGCATTAACAACTAGATTGGCTCGTGAACGACTGGATGCAATCAGGAGATTTGTACCAATTCGCGACTCTGTAAGAAATAAACTGCAACAACGACAGAGTTTACAAACTGATTTTGCTGCGGGATCCGAAGAATTGTTTAAACCAGTAACCACAGCAACATACGGGGTAGAGCGTGCTATACGGGGGAATGATCCCGAGACGGAGAAATCTGTTATCGGTGAACTTGAAAAAATAGCAGCGAAAACTGAACAAACAAAACAGACTGTACAAAAAATGGAATCAAAAAGAACAGTAGATGATTTACGCGTGAGATTTAACGAGGAAGGGTTAGCAGCAATTGATAAGACTGATCCACCAGAAATTCCTGCGCTTGTTGTTATGACTTATGAAAACAGAAAAAAAATGTTGAAACCAGAACATCATAAATATGTTAAGAATTTCACTCATTGGGCTGATATATTCTACAAAATCAAAACTAAAAAAAGTCAAATTAAGACAGATAGTGCATCATACATTGAATATATCAATGCGGTGGATATAGTGTATAAACAATATGAAAAACAAAAACCGCAAAAGCGACAGCAACCTGCAAAGAAAATATCTTTTTCACCTAAAAAACAACAACTACCACCTGATGATGATTATGATCCTCTTGGTTATTTACAACCCACGGATGAAGAAGAAAAAATGGATGTAGCAACTGGTTATAGCGGAAGCGGATTGCAAGATTCCAGTGGACCCCAAAGTGGGGTATGTCCTGGTAGTGTTCTCAGTGATATATCACGATTAGAAGTTCTCATCGGAGGAAAACGAGCAGGAAATAACTCACCGGAAATAATTAATGAAGCAGCTGATATCTGTAGACGATTATTTCAGGGTGGTATCATGGATATCAGCACATATCGAGATTTCATTGGCGAGTTAGTGGAAAGTGGGTATCATAGTGACTGAATTGAAAAATCTGATGACGAAGTCATTCGATTAGATAAATAACAATTGAAAAATTGTTTCTGATTTCAAATAATGATCATACACTACAATCATGATAAACCAACCCCCGTCTACGTAGTTAATTCACGGTTTCCGGTTTATAGAGCATACTACGGAGATGGTTTAGGTAATACCATTTTAGGGTTATTTGCGAGAATGGCTCCAAAAGTGATGCCGTTGGCTAAACAATTAGGAATGAAAGCAATTGATGTTATTCGTGATAAGGGTATTGGTGCTGTTGGAGATCTTGCTGGAAAAGCGTTTTCAACTGCGAAGAATAAATTAACATCATTAGTGAAATCACGGATGAAATCCAAAGGATTTTCAAAACCGTTACCGTCTACAGCGGAAATGCCTGCAAGTTTTAGTAGAATTATAAATAACGCAGTAGATGAAAAATTAGCATCGATGGTGACTCCCTTGATAAATCAAGGGGACCAAAATAACATGATAGCAAACATGATAGCAGGAAGTGGCTTTAAAAAAACACGACGATGAAATGGAAAATCGCGATTTAGACTCTGATAAATAGAATAAAATGTTCAAAAGGTCACCTGATCCAGCATTTGATATGGATGCCCCAGTGCGTAAAGATGATTCTGTACGCGATTTTCAATTTTATTCTTATCACGCAGTACAACCAGATCTCCGATCGCGAATTGAACTTCAAGTTCATGATACCAGTAAATATTTTCTACCGTGTGAGGCATTTATCGAAATCGAAGGAGAACTTGTAACAAATGATGCTGCTCATGATGATCCACCATATGACAATAACCCAACTATCAAAGTTGGTTTTGTTAATAATGGGATCATGGCGTTATTTGAAAGCGCTAGATATCTCATTGATGGAAAGGAAATTGAATCCATTGACCGTGAAGTTGATGTGGCCACAACAATCATAGGGTTAGCGAGATACTCTGATGATTATACAAGATCAGCTGGTCCATCTATGATGTTTTCTAAGGATATTACTGATCACCCTGAACACAACCAGTATTCTAGAGTCAAGGCAACACATGCTTCTTCAGTTAATCCAGCACCAGCCGGATATACAAGACCAGCTGGTGATTTTGATGTCATAAATAATATTACTAACTACAACCTAGGGTTTGCAACACGCGTATTAACGTTGCAAGGACAGCGTAGACAATTTTCATGTGCAATTCCACTGCATCATATATTCGGATTCTGTAGAAACGTCCGAAAAGTTATTTATGGAGCTAAACACACAGTAGCGCTTGTACGAAAGGGTACTGATAATGATGCAATATGGCATGATGCTGGTGTTGCTGATGGTAAAGTCATTTTAACAAAACTGGCATTATGGATGCCAGTGTTAACTCCATCAATCACAGCAGAAGAAAAATTGTTATCATTTATGGAACAAGGAGGAAAATCATTGTTGAGTTGGTTATCAGTGACCACTGATATTAAACTAGATAATGTTGATGATATATTTACTTGGCATCTGGCATCAAAACAAGGTGTTTCAGCTCCACGTCATATATTTGTGGCGTTACAGAATAATGCACGAGTTGGTAATCAACAACGAAGTCATATGATATTTGATCAGTTAGGTGTTAGAGAGGTCTCACTGAGAATAAACGGACAACAGGAACCATCTGAAGATGTACAACTTGATTACACTCACAACCATATTGCTCGTGTATATCATAACCTGTTGTCATTTATGGCACGTGATCTAAATGTGGATACTGGTTTGCAAATATCACAATTGGATTTTAAAAGTCTCTATCCGATCTATTACTTCTCACTGGAACATCTCGATTTGATGAGACAATCTGTCGTTGATATACACTTTAGAGCCCGTGTAACCCGTCCTGGTGGTATTGCTAATTATAGAGCGGTTGCTGTCATTCTTAGTGATAAATCAATGCTACTCGAAGGTGTTGGTGGAAGAATGAGAGTGGTAGATGCACCAGTGGAAAACATGTAAACGATTTAGAATCAATCAATTATGTATAATGTCATATAGTGTTATTAGTGTTGCGTTAACTCCCGGTCAATTAAAAAAATTGCAATCGGAATCAGCTAAAAAATGCGGAACCACAATCACGTTGAAACCCAACCAAATGACTGGTGGTGCAAATAAATTATCGCTGACAACTCGTCAGGTAAAACATTTCAATGATGCACTAGTAGCAAAAAAGGGTGTCCAGATTACTCTCTCTGCGGCTGCTATCAAAAATATGATTAAAACAGGCGGTATATTTCCGTTGTTAGCTGCGATTCCAGCATTGATTGCAGCAGCAGCCCCAGCGGTGGCTAAAGCGGCAGCGTTAGGAGCCGTTGGTACTGCAGCAGGAATGGCACTAAAGAAGGCAACTGGGAAAGGATATAAAAAAAAGGGAAAGGGTCTAAGACTACCAGGAACCCCGTATTCGTGGTACAGCGGAAAGGGTCTAAGACTAGGACCGGTTTATTAATTGGAGAGTCTTTGATGGTTCCCATGTCCAATTTTGATTTACTCGATGCTGCTAAAAAACTCGCGATTAAAAACTTCAGAGGTGTCTTTATGAAAGATCAATTACCACATCAACCAAACAGCGTTGAAACCGGAATCATTAATTTAGATAACAGCACCGGACCCGGAACTCACTGGGTTGCATACGCTATTGATCCACGTGGGATTGTCTATTTTGATTCATATGGATTAGCCCCACCAAAAGAGTTTATGCGTTATATAAAAACCCTTCCAATGAAGACTTGGTATTCTACGCTACCAACACAACAAATGAATGACCCACCAATATGTGGCAGCGAAGTATTAAATGTCCTTAACGCTATTTCTAACTCCTTGAGTAACCCAAGCGGAAAACCACCACATGTTGTCGTGAATGAATACACTAGTAATCGCTGGAGAAAATCGAAGATTTTTCAACGAAGTCGTCAAAAACGATTTTAGAGAGAGAAAGAGTTTTACAATAACATGATTGATATTTGGGGGAGATCTTTGAAACCCAAACCCGATGGCACTGCAACCGGTGATGTAAAAAAACTAATCAAAGATGAAATAGCTGAGACGTTAAATTTAGTAAATGTTGACCCGAACGAAATAGTTGTATTTCAGGACAAACAGGGTAAATTGAAATCCAGTGATGTGTCATTGAATGACATTTTGATACGGCAGCGCGACGCCGCTGAAAACTCTATTGCGCTATATTCCAACGGTGGACAGCTTAAACCAGGCGCACTTGTGTCTACGATCACCGACGCGATTGCTACCAACGAACGTGAGCTGAATGATCTTATACGAGGTTATAATAATTTTCGCAAAAATGTCGTACATAAATTCTTTGGAACCCCGCTTGTGGTTGGCATGACTCTCGCTGAAATTAAAGACTTGTTGAATTCATTCTTCGCTAACAAGGAAGCTGGAAGGATGATGACTGCTTCAGAAATCAAGGCAAATTATCTCGAGATTTCTAAACTAATAGAAGATCAAAAACCCACTAATGACATTGTTGGTAGGTTCTTTGGAAACCCGCTTGTGGCAGGAATGACTCTCGCTGAAATCAGTGAGTTTATCGGCAAGCACACTCACAATGCCTACATCGCTAATAGTTTCTTTGGTGTCCCGGCTACATCTACGATGACTCTCAAAGATATTAACATGTTTATGGTGAGACAAACAACACTTAATACCATCGTTGATAGATTTTTGGGGAGAACACCTGTGTCTGAAACCACATCGTTGACAGGCATGACTCTCGCGGAAATTAAAAGCGCTATTGACAAACAAAAGCACACCAGCGATATTGTTAATAAGTTCTTTGAGGGCAGTAGCCTCCAAGATATCACGACGAAATTTTCTAACATCGACAACCATATTAAAACCCAAGCACGGATTAGAATCAACGAACTTCTGGTTTCATTCTTTTCTAACAAGGAGGAGAGTGGAAAAACAATAGATCCTGCCAAAATCAGGGTAAATTATCTCGATATTTCCGACGATCTTCTTAAACTAAAAGAAAATTTTGAAAAGATAAAGATTCCGCATCTAGACACTGAAGTTAAAAATATCGTGTATACGGTCGAGCATGGAACCATGGATTGGACAAGAGACGTTTATACTACGCTGTCTATCGGTCCCTTGGGCGGATCGAGTTTCGATGATATCGCCTTGATGACGTGGATCGATGGTATCTACAGGCTAACGTGGATCTCTGTAGATCAATTTAATATGATCGCGGACGGTAAAACCTACTCTGGTGGCACCGCGACGTTTATTTTTAATGGTCGCAAACTAGACTTTAATGTCGTCGCGGTTAATAGCTCCACCATTAGAACAAAAATAATTTGGTGTTTAGAACTTGTACATGATTTTTCCGGCTGAAGTACTAGCAATTCCCGCTAACGATGACAAATAATTGAAAACGCTAGCGTTTTTAAAATAACAATGATTTCATCAACTCAATGTCGCTATGATCAAGTCAGAGAATTTCAGACTAGACTCAAAACACTCACTGAGGAGTATCAAATAAAAATAAAAAAATACCGACGAAGAATCACCGCAATTGATATTACTATGTACTCGGTGTCAAGCGTTCTCGCTGGCGCCGGAATAATACTTGCATCGGTTACAATGATTGCCCCGGTTGTAGTTCCAATTTGCATTTCTGCGGTGGCTACAATCGGGGGTATATCAACCGGGATAGCAAAAAAGATATCATCATGCAGCCAGAGTAAACTGCAGAATTACTTAATTCAATTTCATATTGCATCAACCGCATATTCGCAGTTATCCCTGATGATATCGTCGTCACTCGATAATACAATTATATCAGATAGTGAATTCTCAGCGATGGTCAGTATTTTTGATTCAGCGATATCAAAATTAGAGCAACAACATGAATATAATAACAATGACAACACCGATCGAATCAGAAAACACGAACCCAAAAACAAACCCAAAAACCAAAATGATCTCAATAATCTCAACCATACCAGATTGTGAGTTCTCAGTGATGGTCAGTATTTATGATTCCGCGGTGTCAAAATTAGAAATACAACATGAGTATAATAACAATGACGACACCGATGGAATTACTTCAACGAGTAGTGGAGAACACGAACCCAGTACAAACAAGCATGATATCAATAACATCAACGGAACCCGAGTTTAGTGTGAATTTCCCTAGCCCAGTCCCCGTGAAGGAGATAGCGCTAGCAAAACTACGAGTGTATCACAGTTGGCCTAATATCAGATCAAAATCATTTGGTGGTCAACAACCCAATAATTCTTTAGTGTTTGCAAATAAGAATAAACCCGACGGAACCCCAGACTGGAACGTCGTTTCGATACCAACCGGATCATACCAAATCGAACAAATCAATAATGAATTCGCGCGTAGAATAAAATCGATTACTGGAACAGAATCGAAAATCGCTATAACAGTTCATGAGCCGACGCTATCATCCGCAATTGAGATAAGCACAGAAGGATACGTCGTAGATATCTATTAGAGTTCTATTAGAACCGTACTAGGATGGCCTGAAAAACCACCGGAAAAATCCACCACCGACTTAACCACGGATGTACAATCATATCATGAAATCAATCCCAGTTATCGAGATGATTTATCTGATATAAGAAAGGGAAAAATCGCCGATAGATTTATATTCACCAACAAAGACACATTGCAATGGGATTTTATCATTAAAAGAACAACCGACTCATCTGTTACTATTTCATTTACGCTAACTGACGTCCGTGGTTATTTTAATGAGATTAAACAATTATATGACACACAACTAGAACAACTACGGAAAACAAGATCGCAAAAACACGTTGAAATAATAAATCAACTCATATCGGACATGGAATATATCTATGAACTAATTATTCAAACAATAATTAATGACAACAGCGACAATAAACGACGATTCCTAACCGATTACAATATCACAGAAGACAATCTGCGTAATTTCAAGTTTCCGAAATACAACGCTGATGAATTAGCAAGAATTGTTAAAACCGATATCAAAGCGCTACAAAAATCAGATTCAACTGTCCTCCTCAAACATAATAATGATCCAGATGGTGGTGGTAGGCATATCGCTCCATTCAACGTGAATATATCCTCAGTGATTGCGCTCAATTTAGTATGTGATGTTATCGAAGGAAGCTATCAGATTAATCTAGAGCAATCAAATCAAGCTCAGCAGGGATATATTCTTTATTCGTTTGCACCAACAGCTCCTCCAGGATTCCTAATTATTGAAAACCCAATTAATCCTGTCTACATGCGATGCCATAATAATTCGTTAACGAGAATTAATTTCAAACTCACCGACCAGTCAAATAATCTGATTGATTTACAAGAAGAGGTGTTAGCGATTAGTTTGTTTGTGAGATCCTAAAGACTTGATCAAATCATTTATTATTTTTTGTTAACCCATAGCAGCAGAGAGGGTGGATGACCACATCGTTGCGAGCAAAATTGATTAAAAAATCGTAAAATCTCCGTTTTTGCAAAATGGAGACTTTTTTTTTGGTTAAATGAGATTTCGTTGGAAGCCTTATTTTTTGTCTGAAAACGTAGTCTATAGGCCATATTTTGCTCGAAAACATGATCTGTAGGCCTTATTTTTGCTTGAAAACGTGGTCTGTTCACCCTCTCTGCTGCTCTCTCTCTCTCTCTCTCTCTCTCTCTCTCTCTCTCTCTCTCTCTCTCACACACACACACACACACACACACACACACACACATGTATGTGTGTGTGTGTGTGTGTGTGTTTCTAAAATATGTTGACAGGTTTTGTACCTTTTATCGCCACAGGGACCGTATTTACTACGGTGGTCGAGATTGGTAATTGGCGTTAGCTTCGCTCTCACTAATCAAGACCACCCTACTCAATCTGTCACCCTACTCAATCCGTCACCCTATTCAATCTGGCCCCTGTGGCTATTAAAGGTGCAAAACCTGTCAACATATGACAGAGACCAGGACATTTCTAGTGCAGTGACTAGACCTAAAGCTAACCAAAAACATGCAACACATTGGTTTATCTCATCACATGTAAGACCTGTAACCTTCATTATGCCAGAAAAACTGAAAAGCTACACAAAAGGATCAACCTTTGCAGATCTGATTGGATGACAAATAAGCTGTACAGAAGAAGTCCGGTCGCCGAACACTTCTCCTTCCCTAGCCACACTTTCAGTTCTACAGCATAACACTCATAGTTCTGATACCAGGAAAGAAAAGGAATCTTACAGGATACGCCGACTTAGAACAATTAAAACAAGCAATTTAAACCAAGAAGACTTACAAAAAAGACAGTCAATAACCAATAAAATTATCGTTTTCCAGTCGTCACATTTTCTTTTAAAAAATTATCTAACTTTGCGTAGTAACCTAGAACTTCTACAACAACAAAAAAAAAATCCGGGATATAATTTGCGCTTATATAAATTTACAAAGCTAAAGCAGATGATTTCATGGCTAATCGATTTCTAGGTCAATACAAATATTTTCCAGCATCCACGACAAGTTGAACTAAACTAAACTAAATAAACTAGTTTAAACATAATAAATATAAAGGTCTAAAAACTGTAGAAACAGACAAATGAAGTTTAGCAAACACACACACACACAAACATACATACATACATACATACATAAGGTAGGTAGGTAGGTAGGTATGCGCACGCGGGCAGACATACATACAAACATACATGCATGCATGCATACATACATACATACATACATACATACATACATACATACATACATACATACATACATACATACATATATTCAGCCATGTTTTTGTGTCTCATATAATGACATTGCTGCGTTATTTGGAAACATAAATAGTTCAATGTCAATATGGTATGCATTAAGTAACATATCGTAGAATATCGTAGAATATCCAAATATGGCACATCAAGACTTAATTGGAAACCAAATTAATACGAGAATCTCCCTTTTGTAACATTGGTGGACAAGATACAGTTTGCCTAAACAATCCAATATATTAGTAATTTACATAATAGAGGTTTAATAACTTTATCTTTAGCCGAACTTCATGACAAACATAACTTTGGTAGCCGAGTTTAAGTAATGTTGTTGTTGTCTTGTTTTATTTGCTCCACTGTAATGTATGCAATCAGATTCTAACCTCAACCGCGTAGAGATTACGACATGTAGCTAACCTGTATCGGTATGAAAGTTTTAATTTAGTATTTAGGTAAAAAGATCGTGCGCGAGCGTGCGCAGAACAACTCACCAAAGTTTAATCGTAATCGGATGAACGGTATAGGAACGCATACGACACAAACAAACAAACAAACAAACAAACAAACAAACAAACATTCATATATATATATATATATATATATATATATATATATATATATATATATATATATATATATATATATATATATATATATATATATATATATGTATATATATATGTATATATATATATGTATATATATATATATATAAATATATATATATATATATATATATATATATATATATATATATATATATATATATATATATATATATATATTTCCGAATTAGTGTTTGCCATAAGTGTTGGCTATAAGTGTCCTCTTACTGTTGAAAGAGGTTTAATTGAAAGAGTCCATAAAGCTGACCAATCAAAGAGCTTTTTACGTAACCTACTATTCAGAATCTAAATTACCCTAAGATCCACATGCCTGGACGTGAAAGAAAGAAATGCGTCGATATATAAAATGAAGAAATTTGCATATAAGAGTTCTCGTTGTCTACGGAGACCTCAGTGATTATTCCCACCGGTAATGATGGGTAAATGTAACAAGCGATTTGACTGGATCAATTTATTTCAGTTGCATCCAATCAGATAGTGTAGACGTAGATACTATTCACCCTTTACGGGTCATTTTAGTTTCTTGTCAATGATACATGTGATGTTTCGTTTACATTTTTCTAGTTAAACCCATAACATCCATCACATACTAACATTTATATTGACCTAAAAAGTGACAAAAATATGATATAATTGTAAATTCTTCATAAAATTTGAACTTTCCTACAACTCACTTTAAAAATGTAAAATTCAAACAAAGCTCATATTTTTTATTTAATATGAAACAGTTGGTCATTTTCTATAGATTTTCTTTGCGCAAAATTATATACGTAGTCCCTTTTACCTTGTGGGCCTGGATAGCCGAATGGTCTAAAGTGCTTGCCTTTTACAGATAGCTCACCGACATCCCCCAATGTGTTCGAGTATCGCACAACTTGATTCGATAACCCGTTCTAGCCCGGATTATACGCACCGCCCGTTCCGTACTTGAATCATAGTAAGTAGATACCCCCGTGCGACCGTTTGTCACCCGTGCTAAACACTCCGGCCTATTTTAAATCAAGATGGCGACAGCAGAAGAAGACACGTGACATACACATTGCTATCTCCGCCATTTTCGCCGTATTTTTCTTCCTTGATTGGATCATCCGGTCAATACGCCGAATCACGTGATAGCATCATCACGGTCCTCCGGTCGGGCGTTAGAATCAAGTTGGGCCTATGTTGGTCAAACATGGGTATGTGAGAAAGCTTGTCAGTAGCTAATCGTGCGTCGGTCGTTTTCCCCAGGGTCTTTCCTCCACGAAATATACTAGCCACCGTGTCCTGAAATAATGGCGACAAACCCCCAAAACACACTCTTTAACCACATATTTCACTTCTGTTGGAATGAGTGACGCCTACATTTATAGATTAGGCTATACACAATTTACAAGGATTTATCTACATACTACATACTTTATCATCATGTCTTTGTTACTGTCAGTACAAATAAAGTAGAGACAAGCAGATTTAGTAATTTTACATGTTATTTCAGAATTAGGACGAACTTTAATGTTAGGGAATACGGTACTATACAGGAAGGATAACACTAAAGTTGGATAATGGAAGTCCAATGACCAATATAATAAAAAGTAATTGTTTTTCACGATATAGCTTTTCCTGGCCATATATAGAGGCATGTAGCCTGATGTCTCCAAACTTGCAAAATATATTGTATCTGTAGATTTTGCATCCAAACAACGTGCGGGTACAGTGTGAGATGCGGTTTTATAAAGTCAAATTCCTATATCAGTCATCCACACTTTGCTCGCTTCATCCGGTTTATCAGATAGAAAGAGGATGTAGGCTTGGCTGCTTAAGATTTTGAGAAATTATATTCGAAGTAACACGTTATGAAGATGTCACCATCTTCGAGAAAGGTTTACGATTTTATACTTGTAATGTCACTGATATCAATAGCATGCTTTGTGCCTTCACGGAATGGTGGTAAGTCATACGAATGCCTGACGAATGTGTTACTTTGAAAATGCTATAGGTCCATGAAAAATGTGACCAGTGGCTGATGTAATTTAGGTCTTTATCACTTTTCGCGACGTTAGAATGGCATGTATGAGCTAAGGTAAACGAAAACATAGATGTACTTTGTAAATTTACAGAAGTTATCATCCTGTTCGAAATTATATTTCCTATTTTCAAAAATTCAAATCGTTTTCAAAATGATTTTTATTAGTATTGTGTGTTATTCTTAACTCGGCTGCTTATTGAGAGAGAGAGAGAGAGAGAGAGAGAGAGAGAGAGAGAGAGAGAGAGAGAGAGAGAGAGAGAGAGAGATATTATATTTTAATTTACCAACAGATCCAACTATTCATGTGGACAAGCATTTAACGACATGGAAAAGTGCATTGGATCGTTGTCGTGGTCGAGGAAAACAGCTTGTATCGATACAGAATTTGTCAGACAAGGATAAAGATAGATTACTTCCAAAGCTTGAGAAAGACGTCCCGTTCTGGACAATGTCCATAAACATCTCACAAGTTGTGGCCTGGGCCGGTAAGCAGTTACTCGATCATTCATCATTCTTTATATGTACAACCCAAGGGGAGAGGGGTGGGTGAGGGATACATATTTACCGTATCTGTAGTATTTCCATAAGCATGTACCGAGTGACTGAATCTCCCAACAATGTATTATTATCACATTCAGCTAGATGTGTGCTCGCAAACTAGGCATGACTTCACTGCCGACCAAAAATTATACTGCAAAAATGTTGAAAAAATTTAACCAATGTGAAATTTTGATATTATACAAGGAAAATCTAATAATGTCAGATAGATAGATAGATAGATAGATAGATAGATAGATAGATAGATAGATAGATAGATAGATAGATAGATGGATGGATGGATGGATGGATGGATGGATGGATGGATGGATGGATGGATGGATGGACAGACAGACATATCAAATTTTGTGTCTACTTCAAGTGGTATATACATGGTAGCAAGATTTTCGTTTTAAAAGTATATGTCCAAATAAAATCAAATGTGTACAGAAATACAAACTTTTTAATAATGGCCTGAAAATCTATTGATGTAATCTATTTATATTTACTAATATGCCCACGGAAGTTCGACCATCTACCTCGTTTGGATTTTGCTCGCTTGTGCTAAAATGATTTTTTTGGTATATAAAAAAGCACAAAACGGCATAAAAACACACCAAAAAAAATGCAAAAGAACACACAAAAGCTAAATTGATATATATTGGTCAGAAAATCTAATTCGGTTAGCTAAATAAATCTAGAAACATTGTAGAAAATTACCGCACAGTCTTTTGTGGACGTTTATCGTTTATCGCCAAAGTGGCGACATCACTTTTGGAACTACTTTATTTTCCCATTAAATAGATAATTCCTCTCTTATTTATGCAATTGAAATCTGTAGTTAGGCCTGTTTAAATTTTCTCCTCTTCTATCTCACAACCGAAAGGGTGCGGGTTCGAATCCTAAAAATGGACCAGCCTTGGGCATCTACCTTGGTGTGTCCTTTGGTAATGTAGTTTACTAGGCATTAAATAACCCACTGTGCCGTAAAGCACCGAAGCAAACTGAATCAAGCTCTCTTTCAATCACGATTATAGACTATTAAGATATTTTTTAATCAGTATGGAGACGCCAATTAAAAATAAAAATAATAGTACTCTAAAAAAAAGTAAGCTTCAAGTATTCACGTTTTAAATTTAAATCCTTAAATTTATTTGTTACTTGAACTTATACGAGCTGCTGATATTTTTGTATCCCATATTGTATCGCATGCATTTTACCCTATACGATGAACGGATAATATTTAGGATAATGAATTTGATTAAATACATACAGTAACGATTATAACTCTCAACGTAATCATAATCATGTTTTGAAAAAGATGGAGAAATTATGAATTGATGAGTGTTGATTGCAAACGGGAACAAACAATCGAAGTTTGAGTGTAGCGTCTGGACAAAATTTCACGTTTGAATTCAGAAATGAACAAAAAAGGAACCAAAATACATACATACATACATACATACATACATACATACATACATACATACATACATACATACATACATACATACAAGTAAAGTCACACTCATTAATATATTTTGTTTAGAGATGCTACCCTCTGAAATCCGTCTGATGTGATCGTTACGTATATTACTAGTCTCCTCAACCTAACTATGTTCACTGTATCCATTCCCACCATAAAATAAACAACCAACAAAAACACGTTAACTACAGTCAATAAAAAAATCATTTTATTTCGAAAACAGTCATTAATTTGACAAGATACATACATTGAAGTATTTTTTGTGCAAGGTTTTGTTAAACAAAATCACTGTTCTAAAGTTACTTAACATTTCGAACTTCTTTTTATAGATGTAGTCATGCAGCCGTTAAATGCATATTAAAGTCTTTATATCTATTAAAACAACATAAATATCATGTATCTAGTTAATAATGAATATTAAAGTCTTTATATCTATTAAAACAACATAAATATCATGTATCTAGTTAATAATGCATATTAAAGTCTTTATATCTATTAAAACAACATAAATATCATGTATCTAGTTAATAATGAATATTAAAGTCTTTATATCTATTAAAACAACATAAATATCATGTATCTAGTTAATAATGCATATTAAAGTCTTTATATCTATTAAAACAACATAAATATCATGTATCTAGTTAATAATGAATATAACTTGATATATAACTTGTGAACATAACACTTTATGTGATTATGATTGGTCTTAATAAATCCATGAAATTATTGTGCAGAATTGTATTCCCTTTACTGATTGGCTGCGAACTTAGGAAAATGTTTAGCACCGTCTCACGGAATGTTTTGTTTTCATTTAACATTTTTTACCAGCCATGTTTTGTTTCGAGTCACGAAAGGGTTTCTGGGGAAAATGGTCTCGTCTGTTTCAATATTGCCTATTTATTCTTCCAAGGGGTTTGTTATGTAATGTATAACATATCATAACATGAAAAATGGCAATACCCCTAAGACAAGAACAATAACAACAAATAAAACTACCGTTATTACTCAGATGATATCGATGGAGGGTAGGGATGAAGTGGTATTACACCTGTAGAATGGAATCGACCTTATATATAAATTTTTAATATTTAAATGTGAACTTACAGAAGTATAAAAAGAACTAACCTTTGTTCACCAAAGAATGTAGATATAAACCGGTCTAACTATCTGACAGAACTTTAAGCAAGCACATCATATATATGCGATAAATATATGATACCTGCCAGACTCAAAAAGACGTTTCTTTACGTCTTTTGTACAATCTGGACATATATCACAATTAATTTTACAATATGTTCTCTACATATATTTCTCAGTACTGACCTTTCATCTGTGTGCCAATCAATACAAATCATATGTTAATCTAAAATACCTCCAAAGATGACTTCAAGGTGAAGTTCTTGTTAAGGGTTCACCGTTATTTTTTTTAGAGACTGCACTGTAAACAGAACATCATGTAAACAGAACACATATTTTACTTCCGGATCATCACCAAGGCCTTATTACTCAATGTGCACTGTCGCCAAAATACACACAGACAAAAACTCTCTGAGCTCATATTCTCAAGAATAAACAATTACCTTTAAATTACCCTACCAAATATGAATCAATATAACTCTTCTATCACCACCAAAATGAGAGAGGAAAAAATGTTCTAAAACTAGACTAGAACTACATTTCGTAGGTACTGAACTGGAAATAATAATTGTGATGCAATTCCATTTGATGTTCCAAATCATATACTGCACATATCAGGTAACAAATACAATACATTAAATATGTGTATCTCTGCATTCAGTAATCTTCTTTTCACAAAAATATCGCAAGTATGTAATGTTTAGTTGTGATTTTGAATTTTAACGTAAACACTGGCACTGTGGTGTGTAGGCCAACTCAGACTGGTACTGTGTACCGTATCAAACAATGTGACGTCACGCGCATTGGCCATTTTGTGTTGACAAATGTTTTGGCGTTTGTAACTTGTTCTATTTATTTGAATGGAGGCTTATTCTTTGATTTATAGTTAGCTAAACATGTATAATATATTTTTACTAATTCAACTTTATTTGGGACTATTTTTGTACGCACATCAAATAAAATTATTAGCGTTTGTAAGAATGAATACAATTATTCATTCTTCTTTCTGTCTAAATAAATTGTACTGAAATAAAGCTATGAGATAAAACGAATCTGAAACGGGTAATTATTTAATATAAAATGTATAATACTCGTTAAATATCGCTCAGCTTTTGCTCGCCAAGACTGGCAATAGCTAGACATTATTCAACTCGTTTCATAAACTCATTATTAAATCGTTACCCATTTGAGATCATGTGTGTGTGTGTGTGTGTGTGTGTGTGTGTGTCTTTCATAAGCAATTTTAATATTTCTTCCCATTATGACTTTCCTTCCAGGTTGTGTCGAGGAAGAAAGTCCAAATGCATTCTCTCTACAGGATATTCGTATGTCCTATTTTGGAAAGCAGATCTCCTTGCCAAAGTGTCTGGGATATTGCCTACGTCTCGACACGTATGCTGCTGTTGGGCTAAGGGTACGTTTACCATTTTGTTTTGAAAGCTGGATTGTGCCAAAAAATGATTCCTGAAGATCTGTACGGTCGTGCAGACGGGTAATGACTACTGCATTGGGCCCATCTAAGTATTTGACGTATATTTACCACTACCACATAAATATTTAACATACTTAGCGACCATCAAGTGACATTAATGTATGCATGCTAGCTGATGGCTAGTGACAGATATTTATCCAGAAAGTTTGTTTTTTCTCCGAATATTATCCACAGCTATAAGTATCAAAGTAGAAATGGAAATGCAGACCAGTTTGATGTATTTGATCATTCGCGTCAAGCGGAGCGCACCAAATGTTACAACATCAAAAACCGACAGAGTTCCAATTGTTTCTTTGTCTCCTTCTGGCGTCAGAATATGCAAGGACCATGGTTCTGAAACTAAATAGACTATGATATTATGCAATGACCAAAGTTCTGAAAAAAGTTTGAATATTAAAAAAAAAAAATTTGTAAAATATTATTTTTTAATGGAAGTTTGAAATTTTTTCGGATTCAGTAATGCTCACATTATCATATGGGTTCGCGACAAACTGTACTAAATATTACTTGATCGGTCTGAGGTAGCGTTTGCTTAGTTCTCTCGGCTGTAGTTTTATTGATACTTAAAATCATTGCACTAAGGAGAATATAGGAAGAGAAGTCGAGATTCTCTTCAATAACTGCAACCTATCAAAATGGCCATTAAGGGTAGGGAAAACCAAATGTCATTTAGGCAAGGGAAAAAATGGCCACTAGGCTAGGAAAAAAAAGCAATATGGCCATTAAGGCGAGGGGAAAAACAAAATGGCCATTAAGGCTAATTAAAATCAAGATGCCATTAAGGCTAGAAAAATACCAAGATGCCATTAAGGCTATTAAAAAAATGGCCATTAATGCTACGAAAAATTAAGATGCCATTAAGGTTAGGAAAAACCAAAATGGTTATTAAGGCTAGGGAAGAAACAAGATGCCATTAAGGCCATGGAAAAATAAAATGGCCATTACGGCTAGGGAAGAAACAAACTGGTCATTAATGGTAGGGAAAAAACAAAATGGCCATTAATGTTACGAAAAACCAAGTTGCCATTAAGGCGAGTGAAGAAACACAATGGGCATTAGGCTAGGGGTAAAACAAAATGCCATTAATGCGAGGAAACAAACAAAATGATCATTAAGACGAGGGAAAAACAAAATGGCCATTAATGCTAGAAAAAGAAAAAAAAATGGTCATTAGTCTAGAGAAGAAACAAAATGGCCATTACGGCTAGGAAAAACCAAGATGCCATTAAGACTAGGAAGAAAACAAAATGGCCATTAATGCTGCGAAAAACCAAAATGCCATTAAGGCTGTGGAAAAAAACAAAATGGCATTAAGGCAAGGGAAGAAACAAAATGACCATTATGGCTAGGAAAAACCAAGATGCCATTAGGGCTAGGAAAAAATAAAATGGCGATTAATGCTACGAAAAACCAAGATGCCATTAAGGCTAGGGAAAACCCAAGATGCCATTAATGCAAGGAAAAACCAAGATGCCTTTTAGGCTAGGGAAAACAGAAAATGTTCATTAAGGATAGGGAAGAAACAAAATGGGAATTAGGTTAGGGGTAAATCAAAATGCCATTAATGCGAGGGAACAAACAAAATGGCCATTAAGACTAGGGAAGAAACAAAATGGCCATTAAGGCGAGGGAAAAAAACAAAATGGTCATTAAGTCGAGAACAGAAGACAAAATGGTCATTAAGGCGAGGGAAAAAAACAAAATGGTCATTAAGTTGAGAACAAAAAACAAAATGGTCATTAAGGCGAGGGAAAAAACAATGTATATTAAGGCTAGTGAAAAAACAAAATGTCTTCTAAGGTTAGGGAAAGAAAACAAAATGGTCACTAAGGCTAGGAAAAACAAAATGCCATTAAGGCGAGGAAAATAACAAAATGACCATTGGGATAATTGTGAATTCATTCAAGGTCATGGACTTTTATAACTTCCTGGATTGAATTGAGTGGAAAGAAGCATCTTGACATCAGAAGTATACTCACAGTTCTGTACATTTAATCTCTAATATACGTTCATGCTATGGGTGGTTGAGTGGTCTAAACCAAGCCCCTATACCGATCTTTGTCGCAACACCTGTGTCCGCGCGGGTTAGAGTCTCTGGCTCGGCCACTCTCGGTATGCGAGGAAGTTTTTCAGTAGCTTTTCGTGCGTAGGCTGTTTTTACGCGTGTTTTCCCTGGTTCTTCTTCTTCCAGTTTATTCTGGCCGCCATGTATAGCTGATCAGGCATTGAAACAGGGCGTTAGATCCAAACGACGACAATAAATCCTACTACCACTTTTCTCTCTTATTTACAAAAAAGCTGAATGCCACGTCATACAACTTACTCTGCTGGCTTCTATTAGAAATGGACAGGAAATAACTGTCACTACAAACAATATATTCTGGCTTCTATTAGAAATGTATATAAAACAGCTGTCACGTCATGCTAGTTACTGTGACTTCTATTAGAAATGGATAGGAAATGGCTGTCACGTCAAACAAATTACTCTCACTTGTATTAGAAATGGATAGGAAAAGGCTGTCATGTCATGCTACATACACTGGCTTCTATTAGAAACGGATATAAAATAGCTGTCACGTCATGCTAGTTACAGTGACTTATATTAGAAATGGTTAGGAAATAGCTTCTATTGGTGGCGCTCTACAGTTTCGTACTTTGCATAGGGTTAGAATTTTAAAGAAAAATAATTTTCTGGGATTTCTTCACTGGTTATACTGGCAATGTAATAAAGACTTTGTATATCTTAGGTGTTGGTAGAAGAACTTTCAATTCCCTTTATTTTGATGTATGATTGATGGGTGTACTTTAGGTTCTAGAGTATACAGCTTGTGCTAACATAAGATGTGCTCATGTAAACAAACTGCTAGCTCCGCATGGTCATTTTCACTCCCTGGACTTCAGAGGTAAATTGTAGAAAAATGGTACGATAACTTTTTTCACTTTTCAGATATTTTGCAATTTGTTCATTGCACTTTCAGAAGCTGCTATTGCCTACTTCAGCAAAATTCGTTTTCCCTAGTTTAATAACTGCTAAAGTTAGTGTACTTTTGATTAATTCTGGCTAATTTTTCAAGCACATGGGAGCATCCATTTTGTTATACCATGCGCTTAGATCATTTGCAATTTCCACAAGTGCAGTATCCAAAGAAATATCAGCCACATTACATCAAAGTAGCATTGAGATATGCCAACATTATCTCCATTGTGCATGTTACAAATGCAAACAACTTCACCTCACATACGTCACTATCTGAAAAGTACATATTAACTGGTGAGCGCCCCCATGTCATGCTACATACACTGGCTTCTATTAGAAACGGATATAAAATAGCTGTCACGTCATGCTAGTTACAGTGACTTATATTAGAAATGGTTAGGAAATAGCTTCTATTGGTGGCGCTCTACAGTTTCGTACTTTGCATAGGGTTAGAATTTTAAAGAAAAATAATTTTCTGGGATTTCTTCACTGGTTATACTGTCAATGTAATAAAGACTTTGTATATCTTAGGTGTTGGTAGAAGAACTTTCAATTCCCTTTATTTTGATGTATGATTGATGGGTGTACTTTAGGTTCTAGAGTATACAGCTTGTGCTAACATAAGATGTGCTCATGTAAACAAACTGCTAGCTCCGCATGGTCATTTTCACTCCCTGGACTTCAGAGGTAAATTGTAGAAAAATGGTACGATAACTTTTTTTACTTTTCAGATATTTTGCAATTTGTTCATTGCACTTTCAGAAGCTGCTATTGCCTACTTCAGCAAAATTCGTTTTCCCTAGTTTAATAACTGCTAAAGTTAGTGTACTTTTGATTAATTCTGGCTAATTTTTCAAGCACATGGGAGCATCCATTTTGTTATACCATGCGCTTAGATCATTTGCAATTTCCACAAGTGCAGTATCCAAAGAAATATCAGCCACATTACATCAAAGTAGCATTGAGATATGCCAACATTATCTCCATTGTGCATGTTACAAATGCAAACAACTTCACCTCACATACGTCACTATCTGAAAAGTACATATTAACTGGTGAGCGCCCCCATGTCATGCTACATACACTGGCTTCTATTAGAAACGGATATAAAATAGCTGTCACGTCATGCTAGTTACAGTGACTTATATTAGAAATGGTTAGGAAATAGCTTCTATTGGTGGCGCTCTACAGTTTCGTACTTTGCATAGGGTTAGAATTTTAAAGAAAAATAATTTTCTGGGATTTCTTCACTGGTTATACTGTCAATGTAATAAAGACTTTGTATATCTTAGGTGTTGGTAGAAGAACTTTCAATTCCCTTTATTTTGATGTATGATTGATGGGTGTACTTTAGGTTCTAGAGTATACAGCTTGTGCTAACATAAGATGTGCTCATGTAAACAAACTGCTAGCTCCGCATGGTCATTTTCACTCCCTGGACTTCAGAGGTAAATTGTAGAAAAATGGTACGATAACTTTTTTTACTTTTCAGATATTTTGCAATTTGTTCATTGCACTTTCAGAAGCTGCTATTGCCTACTTCAGCAAAATTCGTTTTCCCTAGTTTAATAACTGCTAAAGTTAGTGTACTTTTGATTAATTCTGGCTAATTTTTCAAGCACATGGGAGCATCCATTTTGTTATACCATGCGCTTAGATCATTTGCAATTTCCACAAGTGCAGTATCCAAAGAAATATCAGCCACATTACATCAAAGTAGCATTGAGATATGCCAACATTATCTCCATTGTGCATGTTACAAATGCAAACAACTTCACATCACATACGTCACTATCTGAAAAGTACATATTAACTGGTGAGCGCCCCCATGTCATGCTACATACACTGGCTTCTATTAGAAACGGATATAAAATAGCTGTCACGTCATGCTAGTTACAGTGACTTATATTAGAAATAGTTAGGAAATAGCTTCTATTACAAATGGACAGGAAATAACTGGCACGACATAATACATAATATATACTCTCGCTTCTATTAGAAATGAATATAAAAAAGCTGTCACGTCAAACAAATTACTCTGATTTGTATTAGAAATGGATAGGAAATAGCTTCTATTAGAAATGGATAGGAAATAGCTTCTATTAGAAATGGATAGAAAATAACTGACGTTATGCAACATACTCTGGCTTGTATTAAATTCTTTTAGGAAAAGGCTTTCGCATCATGCTACACACTCTGGTTTGTATTAGAAATGGATAGGAAATAGCTTCTATTAGAAATGGATAGGAAATAGCTTCTATTAGAAATGGATAGGAAATAGCTTCTATTAGAAATGGATAGAACATAACTGACGTTATGCAACATACTCTGGCTTTTATTACATTCTTTTAGGAAAAGGCTTTCGCATCATGCTACACACTCTGGTTTGTATTAGAAATGGATAAGAAATAGCTTCCATTAGAAATGGATAGAAAATAGCTTCTATTAGAAATGGATAGAAAATAACTGACGTTATGCAACATACTCTGGCTTGTATTAAATACTTTTAGGAAAAGGCTGTCGCATCATGCTACACATTCTGGCTTGTATTACATTATTTTCGGAAAATGTTGTCGCATCATGCTACACACTCTGGCTTGTATTACATTATTTTCGGAAAAGGCTGTCGCATCATGCTACACACTCTGGCTTGTATTAAATTCGGCTGTCGCATCATGCTACACACTCTGTCTTGTATTAGAAATTACTAGGAAATAGCTTCTATTAGAAATGGATATAAACCAGCTGTCACGTCATGCTGCTTACTCTGGCTTCTATTTGAAATAAATATAAAAAGAAAAAAAGGCTGTCACGTCATGCTGCCTACTCTGGCTTCTATTTGAAATAAATATAAAAAGGAAAAAAAGGCTGTCACGTCATGCTGCTTACTCTGGCTTCTATTTGAAATAAATATGAAAAGGATCTCACGTCATGTTAAGGTCAACATTACTGTGCTGCAAATTAAACTCGTTGATTCACAACTCACGGTTGAGAATAATATAACGCATGAAACCTTTTTAGTTAAACTGAAATATGCTTCCGTCTGTACGGCTGTGGACAGATCAATAACGTTGATGATTTGTTTGTTTTTCTTTATTTGTAATGTCGCAGAGTTCTTTATTTGTATATACCCACAATTTTCAATACAAATATGAAACAGTTTCTGAAACGGGTTATACATGTATACAATATCAGGTTTGTTGGCTCCATTATCGAGATTTGTTTGTACCATTATTGAGGTATGTCGGTATCGTTATCGAGGTTTGTTGGTACCAATATCGAGGTTTGTTGGTACCAATATCGGATTTGTTGGTACCAATATCGAGGTTTGTTGGTCGAGGCTTGTTAGTTCCATTATCGAGGTTTGTTGGTACCACTATCGATGTATGTTGGTACCAATATCAAGGTTTGTTATTACCAATATCGAGGTTTGTTGGTACCAATATTGAGGTTTGTTGGTATCATTATCGATGTTTGTTAGTACTAATATGGAGGTTTATTGGTACCAATATTGAAGGTTTAAGAATCTGATGCACAGCAACTTTCTACGAAAGCATCATACGAGTGTTTCCTCGTTCACATGTGGCACATTTTAAAAGATATTTGATATAAAAGTGTAAATGGAAAACACATTGAACAGGTCTAATCAATTAGGATCTTTTTCTAAATTATACAATCAAAGCGTAGATTCCATCATTATATCCTGTGATGAAAATTATAAAAGAAAATTCACCGAGTTTTAAGGAGCCAGCGGTTTTTGTAAGCTTTGGTAGCGAGTAGAAGAGAATATTTATCGAGACACCAAGAATACATAAAAGCATGTGATAACAATAGAGATGGAAACAACGATTACTCATAAAGAGCGGGGCCCCGAGTGGCCGCGTGGTCTAAAGCGCTCTCCGTTACGGATCACTGCCATCACAGCTCTGTCTGCGTGGGTTTTAGTATCAGATTCTGCCAATGTGGGTATGTGAAAAAGCTTGCCAGTCTCCTGTCGTGGGCCGGTGGTTCTTTCCGGAGGTTTTCTCGGGTTCTTCCTCCACCATTATTACTGGCCGCCATATATAGTCTGTCGTGTGCTGAAAAATGGCGTTAAACCCTACAACAACAACTTCTAAAGATGGACAGATGAAAACAAAGGGTACTAACAATCAGTACAGACATGAGGATATATGGGGCAAACGGGGTTATCCCCGTGGTCCCTAGCCGAACAACATTGTTTAATTTTATAAAAGAAACCTTTAAGTTTGAACAAGAACTTCGAGAGGCCCGGATGTTTCTTACCCCAGGACACGTGATCACTCTCTACGGCCCCACGTACAATAGGAGCGATGGAAATATAATTTAAGCTCAGGGATACATGAAACAGAGGTACTAAAATGGTGAAAACGTCCGATTTATTCAAACAACACGAAGTACACAATTTTAAACCTCTAACAGAAAAAGAAATGTCGCGCAACGTCCAAGATATTATATAAGTCATATATTGACTCCACCGTTATACAGATATATTTACAAAACCCTAAGGCGTAGGTAACTACGACTAGACCTGGATAATTTAATACAATCTACTTTGTTTAATCTCCTCTCACGAAAAATAAAGAATCTTTATCAAATGTATCATCATCAAGTACTGTAATTAGTGTTGAAAGCACGACTGTGTCAACCTCAATCACTGCAACAAGTCCTAACGGCACGACTGTATCAATATCATCTACTTTAACGAGTGATCTAAACGCCACTGTATCAACATCAACTACTTTAACGATTGTCAAAGGTGCGACTGTATCAACAGCAACTGTTGTAACGAGTGTTAAAGGCACAGTTGTATCAATATCAACTGCCATAACGTGTTATTGACACAACTGAATCAATGGCAACTGCTGTAAGGAGTGTTAAAGACATGGATGTTTCCACATCAACTACTGCAACAAGTGTCAAGGGCAAGATTATGTCAGCATCAACTGTGGTAACGAGTGTTAAAGGCAGGATTGTATCAACTTCAACTGTTATAATGAGTGATAAAACACAACTATATCACTATCAACTACTATAATGAAAGCTAAAGGCACTACTGTATGAAAATCAAATACTGTAACAAGTGTTAAAGGCACAATTGTATCAACATCATCTATTATAACGAGTGATAAAACACAACTGTATGAACATTAACTACTGTAACGAATGTTTAAGGCACAACTGTATCAACATCAACTAATTTAACGAATGTTAAAGGCATCATCATCAATTACTGTAACGAGTGTTATGGGCACACCTGAATCAACATCAACTACTGTTACGAGTGTCAAGGGCATGACTCTATTAATATTACCTACTGTAACTACTGTTAAAAGGTACAATGTACCAACATCAACTGCTGTAACGAGTGTTAAAAACAACTGTACCAACACCAACTGCTGTAACGAGTGTCAAAAGCAACTGTACCAACACCAACTGCTGTAACGAGTGTCAAAAACAACTGTACCAATATCAACTGCTGTAACGAATGTTAAAAACAACTGGACCAACACCAACTGCTGTAACGAGTGTTAAAAACAACTGTACCAACATCAACTGCTGTAACGAGTGTTAAAAACAACTGTACCAACATCAGCTGCTGTAACGAGTGTTAAAAACAACTGTACCAACATCAACATCTGTAACGAGTGTTAAAAACAACTGTACCAACATCAACTGCTGTAACGAGTGTTAAAAACAACTGTACCAACATCAACTGCTGTAACGAGTGTTAAAAACAACTGTGCCAACACCAACTGCTGTAACGAGTGTTAAAAACAACTGTACCAACATCAACTGCTGTAACGAGTGTTAAAAAGAACTGTACCAACATCAACTGCTGTAACGAGTGTTAAAAACAACTGTACCAACATCAACTGCTGTAACGAGTGTTAAAAACAACTGTACCAACATCAACTGCTGTAACGAGTGTTGAAAACAACTGTACCAACACCAACTGCTGTAACGAGTGTTAGAAACAACTGTACCAACATCAACTGCTCTAACGAGTGTTAAAAACAACTGTACCAACATCAACTGCTCTAACGAGTGTTAAAAACAACTGTACCAACATCAACTGCTGTAACGAGTGTTAAAAACAACTGTACCAACATCAACTGATGTAACGAAAGTTAAAAACAACTGTACCAACATCAACTGCTGTAACGAGTGTTAAAAACAACTGTACCAACATCAACTGCTGTAACGAGTGTTAAAAAGAACTGTACCAACATCAACTGCTGTAACGAGTGTTAAAAACAACTGTACCAACATCAACTGCTGTAACGAGTGTTAAAAACAACTGTACCAACATCAACTGCTGTAACGAGTGTTGAAAACAACTGTACCAACACCAACTGCTGTAACGAGTGTTAAAAACAACTGTACCAACATCAACTGCTCTAACGAGTGTTAAAAACAACTGTACCAACATCAACTGCTCTAACGAGTGTTAAAAACAACTGTACCAACATCAACTGCTGTAACGAGTGTTAAAAACAACTGTACCAACATCAACTGCTGTAACGAGTGTTGAAAACAACTGTACCAACACCAACTGCTGTAACGAGTGTTAAAAACAACTGTACCAACATCAACTGCTCTAACGAGTGTTAAAAACAACTGTACCAACATCAACTGCTCTAACGAGTGTTAAAAACAACTGTACCAACATCAACTGCTGTAACGAGTGTTAAAAACAACTGTACCAACATCAACTGATGTAACGAAAGTTAAAAACAACTGTACCAACATCAACTGCTGTAACGAGTGTTAAAAACAACTGTACCAACATCAACTGCTGTAACGAGTGTTAAAAACAACTGTACCAACATCAACTGCTGTAGCCAGTGGTAAAAGGTACAATTGTACCAACATCAACTGCTGTAATGAGTGTACAAAACAACTGTACCAACATCAACTGCTGTAACTACTGTTAAAAGGTACAACTATACCGACATCAACTGCTGTAACCAGTGTTAGAAAACGTTGCATTTGTCCCCACCTCTGAGTTTGCATGTGTTGTAAAATTGCTGTATCCTATATACGAAAAATAATAAGCCCATAAAAGTTTGCACACCACCACCACCCCTGAAAATTAATATGACGTACCTGAAAATACCCTCGAGTTATTAAACAGTTCTTTGTTTGCAACCTTTAATTGGAATTTGAACATAAACACACTGGATAGAAAATGACTTGTCTTTTTCTATATCACATTAAATTAAAGGTTTTGTGCTAAATACGGTAGTTTAAAATGCACTGTAGCATAGTTTATGTACTCAGATAATGTGAAGAAAGAGTAGTTATATATATATATATATATATATATATATATATATATATATATATATATATATATATATATATATATATATATATATATATATGCTTACTGTCATATTTGTCTGTGTGTGGTTGCCTTGGGTCCTGTCGAAGTGGAATAAAACACCAGAACGTTCATCATTGAGCACAAACAATATTCTCATTTAGATATTTACATGCAATCATGGGCATTAACCATAAGTCGAAACGTATTAAAATCGTGTTTTTTGTCTGATGGAGTAAATTTATCAACCTCTCTGTAACAAATATTTACCATATTATACATTACATTTGTATAATTAACATAACTTTGACAATATGGATTATTAGTCAGTGAATAAAATAAATATGCACTTTTAGACACGAACACATCTGTATGCGTAGGACAAACCTTGCAGTGTTTATTCAGACACATTAAAATCTCTGTCCTGCTCGTAACGAATTCGGATTTGTCAGCCGATGCGTTAGTGGCTAATTAATACATATATTTTGATAGATTAGTCTGCTCCGTCTTGAAGTAAGTATGCAACTATGTTTATATCAAATTATGGATAGTACACATTTAATTAGATCTTATGAGATGACAAAATCAAGTTTCATATAAAGCACAAAGTATGGTGCTATCAAGGGTCAAAACTTACGCAATCGGTATATTAGTCGTAATTGTAAACGAAAGTTAAGGGGATATAAATTAGCTTGCCACCTAAAATATTTTGCCTTTTTGTTATTACACATAGGTAGCCGCATTAAAAGTGAATAAAACACCTCTGCAGAAATAAAACAATATAATGCGGACAACGAGTACAAAGCATAACACATATTTTCACTAAACCACAAAAGAAAACGAATCATTGTTGAAGTCTGATTAAAGATGGCAAATGAGCTCGTATATGGAAAAACATACTTACTGCTGATGTACGAATTAGCAAAACAGGTGACCTTCTGAATATCCATGGTTTGTATTCACATCATAGTGAATTTGTTAAGAATGAAATTCGGGGTGTTAAAGGAACGGCTCTTTACGTGATACAATGTCTTTTTACCTTCTTCGTTTTCACAATTTAATAATTTACCAAATTAAGTCCAGGTAAAATTATTTAAAATTGAGAGGATAAAAAGATTTAAATTTTAAATCATACAGATTTGGTAATGGGGTGGGTTTTAAGAAAAAAATGCAAGATTTCAACACTGAATTTAAAACGAAATTTTAGTGAGATAGCACTAAAATGTAGTTTAAGTCAAAACATTTTAAAAACGGTCAACAAATTTTAAAATCAGTCAAAAAAATTAAAATCAGTCAACAAATTTTAAAAGAGGTAAATACATTCAAAATCAGTCAAGAAGTTTTAAAATCAGTCAACATATTTTAAAATCACTCAATTCTTTTAAAATCAGTCGATACATTTTAAAATCAGTCAAAAAATTTAATATAAGTCAAAACTTTTAAAATCAGTCAACAAATTTTAAATCAGTAAACAAATTTTAAAATCAGTAAATACTTTTAAAATCAGTCAACAAATTTTAAATCATTCAACAAATTTTAAAATCAGTCAATGCTTTTGAATTTTAAATTAAAAAATTCACACGTTAGAGTAAAAAAGTAGATTTTTTAAAGAAAAACATTTCAAGCGATGTTTTTATTTTTTTTCTTCTCAAAAATTGACCAAAATAGCCAACGATCGTGACAGTAAATAGATAACTGATCCAGGGACCTATTGATCAGGGTCAGCAGCTATTTAGCTGTCTTTGATACCCAGCATTTATTATACTTTTCTCATTTCAACGAGTTTTGTCAATTACGATTCTAGCGTTTGTGTAAGAAAAATTAAAGAAAGAAAGAAAGAAACACCCCTTCTGAAGCAAACAAACAAACAACACTTTATTTTAGCGGTATAAAAATGTGGACCCACGACAGGCGTAATATAGATTTAACGTGTTGTATTTAATTAGGGACACATGTATTTTCAGCGCATGATGGATTCCATATATACAACATATCAGCCACGTGGCAGGAGGCAAACATAGCGTGTCGGAAAGCGAATATGATCTTGTTTTGGAATCATCATCATTTCGTCGCTGGTTTTTTCCTCTGGACGGGATTCTTCGTTAGTCCAACCACCATCATCAGTCCGGACTATAACGCGGGTAAAGTAGTCAGATTTTATATCTTGTGTAACCACTTTTAGAAGATAAGGATTCGTCCCAAATGTTACATTTGCACAAGTAGATACTATTTAACAGAAAAGTAGTTATATTTTAAAAGATTGAACTATGTGGTGTGGTCGCTTTACCACGCACAACAAACAAGACAAACAAAATGGACGAATTCACTGATTAGATTAAATTACTTTTCTGTCATGATCTCATATTGCCTACAACTGAAACACATCCAAACTTTCATTCTAGTAGTCAAGTATCGACATATTTTTCGTTGACGTAATCAGGTTTTATATGCTATTGTTCAGTTGCTCCTTTTCCTTTAATTTTCTAATTGTATGGCGTTTGTTTTTGTTTTATGTTTTTTTTTGTAGTCATATCATTATAGATCTTGTAAAGTGCTTAGAGCTTCTAAAGATTAGGCGCTATACAAAGTCCTCATTATTGTTATTATTATTATTATTTGCCTTTGATTTTTAGTTCATCGGATCTTTTATGCTCTCCCCCCGCCCCGTTTCCAAAATTACAAAGGCTTTTATATGTTTGCGTTTCCCTCTCAGATCTGAGATGTATGTTTGTAAAAAAAAAATCGAAAATAATTTTGGATTCACAAGCTTATTTAAATATTGTTTTTTGTTCGTGGATAATTTTCCCATGAAAAAGTACTGCTCATGGATCCCAGACCGGTTCTCTAACGTTCCCATGTCACAAACCATCCATACATTTGTTGTGTGGTTTCTCCTCAATCTCAGTCAGATTTTATTGTTTGTATTCAAGTTATCCATTATAAAAATCCATTTAGCAACCTTTCTAGTGTTCATTTAAGTTTTGAATATACTGTTTTTAAGTTTATTTCGGTGTTTAATATGTCAATTTTACCACATAAGTTAGTATCTTTTTTGTTTGTTTCAGTTTTAACAGCCACAGGCGCACTGTTAACTAAATCAATTCTTGAACATAATGTGGGTATCTTTCAAAAAACTTCAGTTTTGAATTTATATGCAGCTATTGTAAACAATTTCTCCAAATCAATTACAATTTTCTAATGATATCTATCGTTATGTTTATTTCATCAGTGTTATATACATGGCGGATAATATTGTTTGAGTGCTTAAAAAAATTAGTTGTGCTATAAGCATTCAAAATCAGTCTTTAGTTGCCTTTCACTTTCCGTCATTCTATCATTTGACTTTTCTTCATGAACATTTTGAAGCTGCAGTAGCCACGTGGTAATAATATCATTCCCGTTTCATTCTTGTCAGTGATATAGCAAAAAGGATTGTTTTAAGATCATCGGAGATGTTGTAATACCAAGCAGTAAAACGTACTCTCTTTAATGAAGTATACGTCGACCACGACCATTTCATTAATTAATATTTTTATTATTTGTTATATTATGAACTGTTATGAACTAAATTGGAGAAATGTATTGTTTTATTTTGTGTGTGTTATTTTGCTTATTGTTACAGAATTGTATCCCCCTTTTCAAATGTAACTTCTATTATTAGCTCGTTTAAATTAAGCGAAAAATTTCCCAATTGACTATGTTCAACTCTACGCGAATCCTTTCTTCTTCGCGAAGGCAGTGTCAGTTCGTTGCTTTTATCTTCCGTTTAGTCTTTCCCACCTTATATTTCTTTCTGGTTGAAATTTGGAATATCCATAAATGTATTCACCTGAATGCGAACAAACGTAAAATACTTGAAAATGTTATTCCACAAGTAAGAAGTGGATTCCAAAATTTAATCTTAGATTACTGTCAAAATAGGAGAGATGACGACAAATGTACTTAAAAAGAGATGAAAACACTGATCACTAAAACGAATACGTGAAACAGAGTTACCAGAATAATGAAAAGTGCAGAATAATTTAAATGACAAGAAGCAGAAATATTTAAATTCAATGAAGCAATGCATACAGTCAGACAAATTATAAAAGATACTAGTTACGACATAGGCCTACTTCATCGTGGATGTCCAAAAAACATCCAACACTGCAAATTTGCCGTTTTGAAGATGAAAAAAGATAGAGAAGATTAAATAATAGAAAATCTTTATCGTCGTTATGAAGCAAATCATGGGCACTAATCAACTATTGTGACAAGTTTTAAAGGCACAAGTGAATCAACATAACAAATTCCTATATTTCTTTTAACTGTGAATCATTTCTACAAAGTAGGTTTTTTTTCTCTCACTTTGCCATCTGTTGTAATTTTGTCTGAATGTTAAAAAAATGTTACGAACCTAGCACCTAATGCGAATAGAGGCATTCCACGGTTGGATGATAATATTCCAGTGAAATATATAATTCCACAGACTGTCCAGTAAACACGTATCAATTCCTTGTGTAAAATGTATAACTTGTCATTTGAAATAATTCGCATATTAGTGATGACACAGCTGGATTATAACCTCCGAAAATAAAACCTGATGGTTTTTACAGCTTGGCCATTGACAACCACTGCACACGTCATTTTGACCTTCTTATCATTCAATGTCACTGTCTATTTTTCAGTCACTTTAGTAATGGTCATGTCTTATAGCTTTCATTTTATATTGCGCCTTTTGTTACCCTTTCTACACTTCAATTTCATGTATTGTTCCAATTGCTGTTACAGGATAAATAAATATCCTTTGCCTTCCACAAATCCTAATTTTGTTCCACCTTTGTTTTATCACTTTTATTTGCTATTCAAGTAAACAAGAAACGACGGTAGAAGATGGGAACAGTTTTGAACCAAGAGAATTATTAAAATGCTAACTGTATAAATCATGCTAGTATTTTTTGAAGATTAAAATATCTCAGTTGTTTTAGGTTCAGAAAAAAAACACGTCATATTCGTTTTAGAGAGACCATTTATACACTAGGGCTACCATGTAAACTTAAACATTGCAAGAAAAGTTTCTTTGATCTTGGGATTGCAATGGTGAATATTATATAAAGGCGTTTTATTGGAACGGCAATGCAGTTATTTAAAAAAGATCGTTGTGAAAATCGTTTATTTTCTAATTCAGTAACGAGATTTAGGCTGAAACAAGTGTTAGAGAAAATCGTGTTGGACAGTACAGACAGTAGCAACTTTCGCATCATTTGCAATTACAATACCAACAGTTATATTTTCTATAGAAAGCCCAGTACGAAGAGTTGTTGATCATACGCTTTTCATTCGTTTTATCCCAGCGCCACCTTTTCAAATCTAATCATTTTTTAAATTATCATAAATGCTTGAAATATATAGCCGATTATTTGTTTCGTTAGCCAAAACAGTATGAACATCATTAACTGCAGTTGATAGGCTGTTTATTAAGTAGTGCTAGAAATTTGAGTCTGTTTTCGTTGAACTCGTTTTGTTATTTTTCGGGGCATGGATAGGTTTTTAGTAACTTCAAATAAAACAAAATCAGAGGTGTAAATAAAATAACTACAAGAGTTAAGGTAATACATGTATTTCAACTGTAACAATCAGACGTTCCAACAATGAATATAAAATTAAAGATTGTTTGTTTTATCGTAGATGTGTGTTAGTTGTGGGTCTTTTGATGTTGTTATTGTTGTTATTTTCTTTGTTTCTAAATTGCATCGTATGTCTTTTAAAAGTTAGATAATATAGCAGACATGCTAGGCTTATAGTCGTCTCCAAAGGTATTTCGAAGAAATAACATAATTATAGTCCTTCTCGTTACAGTTTTACTCACTTTGTCCTGTTTCTCTTCCTGTACAGGCTCAGAAGTACTTTTATGATTTGTTTACAATCTCTGTCTTGGTCGCATTAGTATTTGAACCTAGTTGTAATGAGTCACTGGATTTCTGTACATTAGTATTTAAACCTAGTTGAAATGAGTCACTGGATTTCTGTACATTAGTATTTGAACCTAGAAGAAATGAGTCACTGGATTTCTGTACATTAGTATTTGAACCTAGTTGAAATGAGTCACTGGAATTCTGTACATTAGTATTTAAACCTAGTTGAAATGAGTCACTGGATTTCTGTACATTAGTATTTGAACCTAGTTGAAATGAGTCACTGGATTTCTGTACATTAGTATTTGAACCTAGTTGAAATGAGTCACTGGAATTCTGTACATTAGTATTTAAACCTAGTTGAAATGAGTCACTGGATTTCTGTACATTAGTATTTGAACCTAGTTGAAATGAGTCACTGGATTTCTGTACATTAGTATTTGAACCTAGTTGAAATGAGTCACTGGAATTCTGTACATTAGTATTTAAACCTAGTTGAAATGAGTCACTGGATTTCTGTACATTAGTATTTGAACCTAGTTGAAATGAGTCACTGGATTTCTGTACATTAGTATTTAAACCTAGTTGAAGTGAGTCACTGGATTTCTGTACATTAGTATTGTTTCCAGCTTTACTAGCCATTTTCATAAGAATGTAATGACAAGAACAAGAAAGATATCGCCACCAACAACAAATGTCACGTGATGAACTACTGAAATTGCGTCATGCTTTCATCTGTGTCGTAACGTTGCGTCCTATATATAATTAGTAGCTCCGATAGCTGTAGAACACGCTCTAGTACCGTCTTAACAGACTGCATGATGATGTTGTGTGTTGAACGTGGGCACCTAGTTTCGAGTGTTCTGACACACTGTTCTGCAATATTGTCCGAGTAATATGCAAATTACTTTATTTGCCTACTTTCCAGTAAATCTTAAACTCTTTTGTTGTAAAACTCTTCCCCTTATCAAACTACATCTTTTCCTGCTTTCTCTCATTAAAGATACATGAGATGTGGTCACGTTAGTCATTTCTCATTTCTATTCACTTTCCATCCAATATTTGACTCATTTGTTTCAAAAGAACCCGCTCGATCATATTACATCTTTTCAGGCTTTCTCTCCCGGAAGATGTGTGTGAGGTCGTCTCGTGTATCAGCTGTTTTGTTTGAGCCGTTGCGTATTTTGAAAAAAATCTATGTTCAAGATGTGTTTGAATCCATCGTTGTAGATTTAATTCTCATGCATGTCAACAATGTCTGCTTGCCACTGTTCGCTGTTCATCCAGGTGACAAACAGAACCATCGTGTTTACCCTGTTTGCACGACTGAGTAATACTTGTGCAAGCAAACTGACTTTTAGGATCGTAGTATATGTGCTTAAATAATGTTGTCTTTTTCCGCGAGGTCCAGCTTTTGTGAGACGAAGACTCTTACACGTGAGCAAGTCATCATTTACAACTCTTACATTTCCCCAAAGATTTCCAATCTTTCAATCCTTTGAAACGTTTGAATTATTTCAAATGTTGCCTTTCCAGCGGTTGATTAAGAAATAGCTAATTCATGTATTGAAACCACTTGCTGGTTTGAAGCTAAAATTATATTTCTGTCTTTTGACGAATTGTTGTATATTAACCTTATAAATTTGATCATATCTTCCAGCTGTGTCGTTATTTTATCCGAATTAAATTTTGTATATTTGTCTTTATCTAATACCTATTTTGTAATCCATCCAAGTGCCCATCCATTTTGCCCATCGTTTATCTCTGACTGTAATAAATTTCATGTGTCAGTTTAAAGACGGTTTTAAAGATGATCACACTGTTACAACTAAGCTTTTGCACATGTTACGTGCTTTGGCTCGAATAAGCAGTAACACAGAAAGAGTGAAAACTAAAAAGCTTGTAAAACTTTAACAATGAATTTATTAAGTACAATTATTTTCATAAAATAAATAAACTTACAGTTTTAGAGAATCAAATCCAACATTAATCCAATATAGAATTCACAAAAATAATCCACTAATGGAATTGCAAGAGTCCTGATAAATAAATGTTCTAATAGTTCCAGGTTCGAATCTTTACGGTGTAATCCAAAATAGCTGACGATGTCACGTGATGCAGTTCTTGTTTTTTTATGATAATCCAAATGAACATTATGTGAGCACATGTTCTCCAAATAAATAAAATAAGTCTTCTTGCTTCAACGAATTGACACAAACTCCAATATAACTCAAAACACAACTATTAATTTAAAGCCCAGAAATCTACTGAATTGTTCGATTCCAAACAATAATTTATATACCTGTTGTTTTTACGTAAACAAGGGATCGCGTGATTTTATGGAAGTTCATAGAAGGTCAAAGAAACAGCGTACGATCATAAAAACACGTACGAATGTAATGACCCAGAACTGAAATTCCCTAAGAACTAAAAATAAAAAGATGTCAAGTGGATTTAGCCAATCATTTTAGAAGCTTGCTGACACTGTCTGAAGCAGGGTCAGAAATTAGGTCAACAAGCCAAGGTCAAAAACATAAAGTATGGTCATAGAGATTTTTCTAGAATAATCTCCCAATTAATGAATTTTAAAGCCAAAATGACAAATTTGGATCTGACAATTAAAAATAAATAATTTAGATCAAATAGACGTAACACCTTCCCCCATGAAAAAGAAAGGTTTATATGATAAAACTTTCTTTTTATCACAAACCAACTTACATCTGAGGTTAAAATAACTAGTATAAATTACACAGTATAATAAATTATTATACACGGGAAAGAGTGTCTGCAGTTATATTATCTAGAAATAGCCTCAACCTTTTAACTTGTCCATGTCCCACATAATGTCCTTAGAAAGTCACACTAGCAAGGCAGAACTCACTTTTAGATAAATTAATTGTTAAACATGCATCAGTGAGTCTGTCAAAGAATTTTCGAATTGTTGCTAGATGTTCTATCCAGGTGTCGTTGTAGAGGATGATGTCACAATTTTCTAGACCAGAGATGATCATTTTTATGAGACGTTGAAATGGACTTTCTCTATTTTGGTAGAGTCCTTCTGGAGTCACATTTCCTTTGCTCTTTCCGTTAGTGGAATCTGCCAAAATCCTTTCAGAAGGTCAAATTTGGTGACTTACTTGGCATTCCCAATTTTATCAATACAATCGTCAATTCTTGGTAATGGGAATGAATCTGTTTTTGTCACTCTGTTCACCTTCCTATAATCAGTGCACATACGGAAAGTTTTATCTGGTTTTGGAACCAGTATGCATGGTAAACTCCAATCACTTTTACTGGGCTTGATAAAATCATTCTCCAGCAAATATTGAATTTCCTTTTTCAAGTATTCCTGTTTGAATGGACTCATCCTGCATGGATGATGTTTGGAATTTTCAATTTCAACGTCATGAAAATTGTGTTTCTCCTTGTAAGAATATCTGGACATAAGTGCTCATATGATAAAAATAACTTTCAGTTCATTTGTTTCTTGCACTTGCAAATGTGAATGTTTCTGGTCTAGATTTTTTATAACTTCTGAATCCCAAAGATTCGTCATTTCAATATCAGTCATCATTTCAATATCAGTAGAATCTGACGATATTCATTCACTGAGTAGGACAGGTACAACTAGATTAATTACATATTTAACATGGCTATTTCTTTCAATATACTGGTACTCCTATAATTTATTTAGATCCCAGGAGTACTAATACTATAATTTAACTAATTCATTTTCTTCTTAACTTTGTAAGGGCCGTAATATATAATCTGAAGAAAAGTAAGAAGAATGAACAAGAGTAACACAACTCCATTATCAGATTCAAAAGTTCTCTCCCTTGTAGTACTTTCAAACCATAGTTTCATTTTTAACTTTAATTGCTGAATTGGGCCTTTATTCATAACTTGCTGGAAAATTCCAGACATGAAGTTTGAACCTTGATCAAACTGAATACATTTGAGAAGGCCATACTGAGTAAAAACTTTATCAAAGCTTTTACTGTAGTTTTAAATTTTATATTCCTCATCGGAATAGCCTCTGGAAACCTGGTCAACATGTATTGGTTACTTGACTTGGTCTTAGGTAAGGGACCTACACAATCTACCATAATTCTACTAAATGGTTCCTCAAATGCAGGAATAGGTTGCAGATGAGCCTTAGGTATCTTCTGATTGGGTTTTCCTACCATTTGACAAGTATGACAAGATCTACAGTATTTGACAACATCACTTTTGATTTCTGGCCAATAGAAGTGAGTCAAGATCTTGTGATAAGTTTTATTAATCCCTAAATAACCAGCCAAAGGAGTTTCATGGGCCAGATTAAGTATTTCCTGTCTGTAAGTTTTTGGGACTACTTTTTGATAGTTCACTGACCACTCATCACCAGCAGGTACCTCGGGAGGTCTCCATTTTCTCATAAGAATTCCATTTTTAATGAAATAACAGACAGGAACTTCAGTGGCTTCAGTCTCATTTTAGGCCCTTTGAAACAAACAGGAGATCTCAGGATCATTTTCCTGTTCGACGACAAGTGACTGTCGTTTATCACCCTGATTAGAATAAAGAGAATGAGTTGTTAAAAGAGGATCACTGTGATCAATACCTTCTGATTGATCCAAACAAGAAGTAAAAGTGACCTCATCAAAAGCCTGACCTATACAAGTGTCAGCTAAAGGAATACTGGCTCCTTCAACTTCATTCTCAAGAGCTTTCTTTGTCATAGCTCTGGTAACTGCACAAGCTTGAAATATCTCAGGGAATTCTTTTTCAATTGGATCAACTTTCTGATCCAAATTAGGCTTGTCAGTTACAAGTGGATTAACCACAACCTTGTCCCCAGCTAAGTCGTTGCCTAGCAATAAATCGATGCCTTCAACGGGTAAAACCGAGACTGTTCCGATTGTCACAGGTCCTGAAACTAAGTCTGATGACAAATTTACACAATGGAGAGGAACATTAACAAAGCCGCACTCTACTCCCTGAATAAAAACACTTTCATTAGAAGAAGACTTCTCATAAAAAGGCAAAGTACCTGACAATAAAAGACTCTGAGAAGCTCCTGTGTCCCTTAAAATTTTAGTAGGGGGTGGGATTGGCTGAATCACCCAAGAGTGATATAGAACCCTTCGATATGAATGGTTCATAATTCTCCATAATAAAATTAGACTAGGGTTTATTAGACCCAACAAATGCATTGCTGTCAATACATAACTGTGACCTTGACCTCTTGGAAATAAGAGCATTTGGAACAGGTATTTCTTGATTCTGATGCCTATTTTTCAATTTGTAGCAATCAGAAACAACGTGTCCTTTTTACTTGCAAAAGGTACACGTCGGAAGAGACAAGGATCTAGAATCAAACTTCTCTAAAGTTTGATTTTTGAAAGTTGTGTTATTTTGAGTTTTAGAAGGGCTTGAATTAGGCGGAAATACTTTTCTGCCAGAAAATTGTTGAGTAGAAGTGTTGTTAACAAAAGGAACTTTATGTGTCAAAGAATATTCGTCAGCAGCTCGAGCAGCATTTTCCAAGGTTTCAATCTTATGCTCATCAAGATAAGTTTGAACGTCACTATGGACACAGTTTTTGAACTCTTCAATTAATATAATTTGCTTCAGATTTTGATAATCTTGTTCGACATTCTTGGCTAAACACCATCTATCAAACAACTGCTCTTTTTCTCTAGCAAATTCGACACGAGTTTGTCCAGATTCTTTTCTGTAATTTCTGAAGTTTTGCCTATAAGCTTCAGGGACTAACCCATAACCTCTTAAAATGCATTCTTTAACCACATCATAATCACTACTTTGCTGAACAGACAGTGAAGTGTAAATCTCACTAGCCTTACAAGTGAGTACACATTGTTGTAACTGAGTCCAATTCTCTCTTGGCCACTTTAAATTTTCTGCAACTTTTTCAAAAAGAATGAAATATTTGTCTACTTATTTTTCTTTGAAAGGGGGCACTAATCTAATATACCTTGCTAAATCAAAATTTAAATTTGAAGTATGATGGTGATTCTCACTTGCCAGCTCCATTTCTTTCATTTTACATTGATATTCCCTTTCTTCCTTCTCTCTCTCTCTCTCTCTCTCTCTCTCTCTCTCTCTCTCTCTCTCTCTCTCTCTCTCTCTCTCGTTCAATTTGTTTTTCTTGTAACTGAAAGCGCATCTGCTCTTTTTGTATTTCAATTTGCCTTTCTTTCTCCTCTTTATCATATTGTAATTGTCTTTCTTTCTCCTTTATCTCTCTATCAATCCGCATCTGTTCTTTTTGTAATTCAATTTGTAATTGTTTCTCTTTCTCTTTTTCCTGTCTCTCTCTCCTTTTCCTGAAATTCCAGCTTCTTCCATCTGGAATTTTAATTCTAATTCCTTTAGTTTAATGTCAGGGTCTGATGTAGACTTACTGACCGAAATCAAAGCACTTTGTCCCAAAACATCCTTTTCCACCAAATATTGAACCAAAATCTTTTTGATATCTTGTTTCGTTAAAGAAGCCTTGACTTCAGAAAGATCATATTTTCTGGTAAGCTGAACCAACTCATCTTTTTTGAAATGATCTAATTGCTCCTGGGTAGGATTAGAAAGAAATATTTCTACCTTAGATGTCATTTTAATACAAGCCTGTCAGTCTCACTAAAGATTTAAAAATTTTCAAAAACTAGGGGAAATTCAAATTTAAATTCCAATTTATTTAAATCCCGGACGAGCCCCCAATTTCTCTGTTACGTGCTTTGGCTCGAATAAACAGTAACACAGAAAGAGTGAAAACTAACAAGCTTGTAAAACTTTACCAATGAATTTATTAAGTACAATTATTTTCATAAAATAAATAAACTTACGGTTTTAGAGAATCAAATCCAACATTAATCCAATATAGAATTCACAAAAATAATCCACTAATGGAATTGCACGAGTCCTGATAAATAAACGTTCTAATAGTTCCAGGTTCGAATCTTTACGATGTAATCCAAAATAGCTGACGATGTCACGTGATGCAGTTCTTGTTTTTTATGATAATCCAAATGAGCAATATGTGAGCACATGTTCTCCAAATAAATAAAATAAGTCCTCTTGCTTCAACGAATTGACACAAACTCCAATATAACTCAAAACACAACTATTAATTTAAAGCCCAGAAATCTACTGAATTGTTCGATTCCAAACAATAATTTATATACCTGTTGTTTTTACGTAAACAAGGGATCGCGTGATTTTAGGGAAGCTCATAGAAGGTCAAAGAAACAGCGTACGATCATAAAAACACGTACAAATATAATGACCCAGAACGGAAATCCCCTAAGAACTAAAAATAAAAAGATGTCAAGTGGATTTAGCCAATCATTTTAGAAGCTTGTTGACACTGTCTGAAGCAGGGTCAGAAATTAGGTCAACAGGCCAAGGTCAAAAACATAAAGTATGGTCATAGAAATTTTTCTAGAATAATCTCCCAATTAATGAATTTTAAAGCCAAAATGACAAATTTGGATCTGACAATAAAAATAAATAATTTAGATCAAATAGACGTAACACAATCCACACACCGGATACAGCATCCATCGTTTTTTAGGGCAGAAATTACAACCGCATTCACATCTGTGAACCATTCTAAAACTCCATTTTGTCATCCATTCGAATTATCTTTTCACACTGCAAAACCTTAAATTTGATAACCAATGACTATCTTAATTGTTTACTGTAGCATGAATTGTTAATTTAAAAAAATTATATGACAAGGATTATGTTCTGTTGGTTGCCAAATCGTGTTGCCCAGTATCTGAGTGAACGCTTTCATATAGTGATTTTAAATATGCTATAGATGTGCATATTTTATTTGTATATATATATATATATATATATATATATATATATATATATATATATATATATATATATATATATATATATATATATATTACAAATTACAAGTTTCTAGACATAAAAATCTATCGTTTTACAAAAGCATATGTCATGATCAACACATTGCAGAAAAGATATTGTGTGAGCTGTTACTATGTTACACACACACACACACACACACACACACACACACACACACACCTATAGTCATTAAGAAAGCCATTAAAATGTACTCTGATGTTTCCTGGAAATTTATAACCAGTGAAAATGTTATTTGCGTATTGTACAGAATTTGACATATTTCCCTTTTGTCTTTTGTTTTGCAGAGATGAGTATTTTTGTAACACTTATTTTTACCTTTTTTTATCGGCACCTTAGTTTACTACCGCTATATGTCGTTTACAAATTTAAATGGTCATTACAGCAGCTTTGAACATTTTAATAAAGATTTTAGTATACATTTAAAATCAGTGCTTAGTAATGGAGGCTATTGTAAAAGAAAATAAATCTGATTTTGTATGACTTGATATGGCAATGAATAAGCGTAGTTTGTCTGAATGTTAAAACCCATTTTAATAAGACCCTTGTGGCGAATAGAAAAAGGAGCCGTACGTATTTCCGTGGTATTAATATCAGTTTTCAGATTTCAACGTCATACACATATGTTTGACAGAGACGTAATTTCAACTTTTTCGGGGGGGGGGGTGAATGGGCAAAACTAGATTTAGGGTGAGGGCAAAGCTTGATTTGGGAGGGGGTGGGCAAATGCATCCCCCACTCATTACGTCCCTGATGTTTGATTGTAAGTATACTCGATATATATAAATATATACGTATATTTATATGTATATACTGTATATGGAGAGAGAGAAATTCAATTATGTAGGAACGGATATTGACAAATATAATCAGATTAGTTGTTTTCAAGAGTTACTGACAAACCGGCTTCCTGTAATCACACAGCTGCTGTTGCATAGATAATATATATATATATTTTGATAGTTTACTAGATAAGTATTAGACTAAATAACTAGAATTTGCACTATGTTAATAGATGCATAATGACTACTGTTACGTGCTTAGGCTCGAATAAGCAGCAACACAGAAAGAGTGAAAACTAACAAGCTTGTAAAACTTTAACAATAATTTATTAAGTACAATTATTTTCATAAAATAAATAAACTTACGGTTTTAGAGAATCAAATCCAACAAATATAGAATTCACAAAAATAATCCACTAATGGAATTGCAAGTCCTGATCAATAAATGTTCTAATAGTTCCAGGTTCGAATTTTGACGATGTAATCCAAAATGGCTGACAATGTCACGTGATGCAGTTCTTGTTTAATTTATCATCCACATGAATTATGAGCACATGTTTTCTCCTCCAAATAAATAATAAACTCAAATAAATATATACAATTAATGTCTTAAAGCCCAGAGATTCTACTAATGTTAGCTTCCAAAATACAGCTATATATAACTGTTCTTCTGAAGTAAACAAGTGATCACGCGCTTTTCTAGAAATTGATAGAAGGTCAGAGGAAGAGTCTGCCTTCACCTAGTCACGTTATAATAGAATGATCCAAAAGAAAATAAGCCTCTAATTACTAAAAATAAAACGTTGTCCTTGAAATTAACCAATAGTGTTAGAGACTTGTTGACAATGTCCAAAGCAAGGTCAGGAATTGGGTCAACAAGCCAAGGTCAAAAACTTGTTTACAATTAAAGGATGGTCAGCCTAAACTTTCTAGGATAATTTCCCAATTAATGGATATTAAACCCTAAATGATAAAGTTAGATTTAACAATTAAAAAAAAATAAATTAAATTCAATAGCCGTAACAACTACGGAGGCATAAACTTTACTGTTAAAATGCGTTGATTACAGCTTTCATATTTTCAATTCTAAGAGAGAGCTCTGTTTTAGAGATAAGACAACTATGATTGATATAGAGTGGCTTTGATGGTACCCTTTGGGGGTAAAACAAAAATCCACCGACATCTTTGAATGGGTGTGCGATTACTGGTTATAATCGTAATAGAGGAAAAGGTCTTGTTTCCGAGTTTGTAAAACTAACAAATAATGACGAAAAAAATCGGTTCTTAGATTTCCGGTCGCGGTAACGGGTGGTCTCCCAGAGTGGCTGATTGACGTGGTTTTACAGTACTACTTTAATTTTTAAATTTAAATACTAAGATCAATATGTTTTTCAGGAATGATAACTATATATACAGATACAAATATCTTGTGCACCATCAAATGGACGTGAGAGATGTGTCGCTTTTAATCTTATCTTATTTGTGTCGGAACAACGACATTAAGTTTAGTACTATCACCTTGATGAGAAAGATATGGCTCTTTTACTCTGATCTCATTTCTGTCGGAACAACGATGTTAACTTAAGTATCATCAGCTTGATTATAAAAATATGGTTCATTCGCTCTCATCTCAGATATGTCGGAACAACGATGTTAACTTAAGTATCATCAGCATGATGAGAAAGATGTAGTTATTTCGCTCTCATCTCAGATGTGTCTGAACAACGACGTCATCTCTAGACCATCGATCCAAAATTCTGGCGAAATTATATATTTTGCCTAAAACGTATCTTCCCCAATGCTGCAATTTTTAATGATATAAGTAACAGGGTATTTTTTAAATTCCTTACCATATAGGAGTTGATTATTATATTAATTCTATCTTAGCAGATATTGAATCCTATAACAGACCTCAACGAGTCTGCTGACATGTTTATTGTCTCGCTGATTTTCAGAGGGTAGTAACTGTCCCATTATATGGAAAACTGAAAAAGGAAACTTGAAACTGGGGACAGATGACTGCGAACACAGTCACCATTATTTATGTATACAAGGTAAGCTGTCGATGTTCTTCTGCTTATCTTAACGTCAATTAAGTGCTACATGTATATTTTCGCTACTCTTGAACATAGTTACAAAACGGGTTACTTTCCTATCCACTTCATTCTCACTTTTGATTCTGTGTTATCTATTGTCAAATAAAGAAGAGCAGCACCGCAGTTAAAATTCAATGCCTTCTGCATGGAGACAACACTTCTGACTTGCAGGTTTTGTAAACATAGGCCAGTTTCTCAAAAAAACAGTTTATTTTTTTTTTTGCTTTCCGTAATTTTATATAAGAATTTAGTTGTGTTCTATGTCGACAGCTTGAATTCTATGCATACAGTTGATAAATACAAATGGATCCAAATCAAGTGGGGTTGGCGTTAATTGTGAAGGTAACAATAACAAAATAATTTTTTCACTCCATAGTTTTAAGTGTAAAGTTTGATGCCGAATGCATTCACATACAGCTGCACATAAATAATACTCGCATAATAAATGCAAACTCATCATTACGAGAACAATGCGGGTAATACTCGCATAATAAATGCAAACTCATCATTACGAGAACAATGCGGGTAATACTCGCATAATAAATGCAAACTCATCATTACGAGAACAATGCGGGTGATTTTAGGGATAAATATGCTTACCTTGCATAAAACAACTCAATCAAGAAATGATCACTAAGAATTCTAGGTAAAAATGGTAAGAGATTCGAATCATTGGAACAAACGTGGACATATGTTGGTTTCAAACAGTATTACATTCTGTCTTCAGATGAACTCCAAAGAGAGTAAGCAAAGGCTTTGTATGCAGTGGATGAACGCTGGTTATTTAAGGATACCACTATTGGCGAAGAACCTAATATTGTGATATAAACTTCGTGTATACATAATGTCAGAAACGAAATCTGATTTACACGTCTTGAATGATTAAAACACAGCTCTTTATTTGTATACTACAATTAGTACAGGTTAAATAAAATAGCAAGAATAAGCATTTTGTCGTTCATTAGTGTACTGGCTGTCTTCTCTCGTTTAACCCCTGGTATATTACACGACTAACTCATAACTAACAAAACAGACAAGCATGTTTCATGGCAAATATAAGATGGCGATGACCTATCATTGCATTATGCATTTTAATGCGTCTTCTTTGTGTGTCTGATTATGGGCATTAGAGTGTATATTCAGTACAGATTTCACCGTATTTTATCCACAGATAAGAAGAGCGTCTCGCACACTGGTTCCAGTGATCGAGGTAAGCTGTTTGGGATATCCCTCCTACTTTTCTTTCAAACTGAATTCTTTTTTTAATTTATTTTTTGTGGCTTAGAATATTAAATATTGAGGATGCATACTCTCAACCATGAATGTCCATATTATGACGTCACGTAACATCCCATTCAATTCCGTACGTCCGTCACCGCTATAGTGGCCTTATACAAATGCTATATACAAATGCTATAGAGTTGAAGGGTTTATCTTAGTTTCTTTTTTATGGCTGATATTGAATCTCTATGAAAACGTACCCTTACTGCTGATTGAGACTTCATGCGGTTTATTTCCTCTATTAATTGTTTCTTTTTCAGTTTCCCATCTTATGACTGAAACATGACACAAGTTTTAGTGCTCTGAAATTGCTTTAATTTAACAAAAACAGTCCCTATTATCATAACAAATTCTGATGGATAAATTATTTATTTTATGCACTAAGACAGTGACATGTGTGAAGAATCATCGTTTAAACGGATAATTATAACTTTATTTGTCATACATGCTATCATTACATCAGGTTAATCTCATGATACTAGATATAATATCCGGTATTGCGCTAGACATTTGGAAAGAATATGACGTTTTGTATCATTCATTTTTGATACGCTAAAAAAATGACAAAGTTTTAAATTTGTAAAGAAGATAGATTTTTTCAATGTAACTGCTGTAAAATAAAGACTCTTACAAAACAGACAAAATAGATATAAATCTTGTCAGTGAAAATGTATTACAAAAATGTAAGATTTTTTCACTTTCAGACAGTCAGATCGTTAGTGCAGTGGTGGGGTCTTTAGTTGCGATCATACTGATTGCTGCTGTAGCAGTTGTCATCTACAGGTTTGTCTCTTTACTGAGTAGAGAGAGAGAGAGAGAGAGAGAGAGAGAGAGAGAGAGAGAGAGAGAGAGAGAGAGAGAGAGAGAGAGAGAGAGAGAGAGAGAGAGAGAGAGAGAGAGATGGATGGATAGATAGATAGATGGACGGACGGACGGAAGGACGGACAAACAGACAGACAGATAGATAGATTGATTGATTTCAGTACATATTTACATACAATATGAAATGCACACACAACAGAGAGACAGAGATAATAGACATACAAATATTATCTACTTTGTTTATAAATAAATTAGATAACTTCCCATCAATAAATTTACACGTTACACATATAAACATGAAAAGATCCCATGAACGAAGGTTTATCTTAATCATGCTGATAATCAGATCTGCTTGAAACGCAGGTTTACGAGTTAATAACGTAATTTAATTATAGTGAGTCTCATATATATATATATATATATATATATATATATATATATATATATATATATATATATATATATATATATATATATATATATATATATATATATATATATGCTGCATTGAATTTGCGTGGTTTCTACAGATATCAGTGTCAAGTTCACTTGTCCTAACATGTATTTGTCTGGAGGATAAAGGTTGTTAAGTTTACTGTTACATACTGTTACGTGCTTAGGCTCGAATAAGCAGCAACACAGAAAGAGTGAAAACTAACAAGCTTGTATAACTTTAACAATGATTTTATTAAGTACAATTATTTTCATAAAATAAATAAACTTACGGTTTTAGAGAATCAAATCCAACAAATATAGAATTCACAAAATAATCAACTAATGGAATTTCAAGTCCTGATAAATAAATGTTCTAATAGTTCCAGGTTCGAATCTTGACGATGTAATCCAAAATGGCTGACAATGTCACGTGATGCAGTTCTTGTTTAATTTATCATCCACATGAATTATGAGCACATGTTTTCTCCTCCGAATAGATAATAAATCCTCTTTCTTCAATGTATTGACACAAAGTCCAAAACAAGAATAATAAAAATTATAACTCAAACATGAATTACACAACCAATAACTTACAGCCCAAAGATTCTTCTAATGTCAGCTTCTAAAATACAGCTATATATATTATTTTTCTGAAGTAAACAAGTGATCACGCGCTTTTCTAGAAATTGATAGAAGGTCATGGAAGGTCACTACCTTCCCTAAAAATCACATACTCTAGATTTTCTTACCCCTAAGAACTAAAAAAAGAATGTTGTCCCTAAAATTAACCAATGAAATTGAAGACCTGTTGACAATGTCTAAAGCAAGGTCAGGAACTAGACCATTGTAAGCCAAGGTCAAAACTTGTTTACAATCTAAGTCAGCCTATTTACAGAAAGTGATTAAGCTGAACTTTCTAGAACAATTTCCCAATTAATGAATATTAAATCCTAAATAATAAATTTGGGTTTAACAATTAAAAAATAAATAAATTAAATCCAATAGCCGTAACAATACCGTATACACGGCAGCTATGTTTAACGATGACTAATTTTAATTTTAATTTACTAAATGCGTTTAAAAGAGGTGACAGATAATTTTATAGGTTCTTGTTTTTACTTTCTTTGTAATATTTATACTTGATAATGGAACAGTGTGGCTGTTATATTTAGTGATGAGAACATTACGTGTCTTTTCTATGTAAGTACCTACTCTACACAGCGTTGACAACTAACTTTGTCTTACTAATATAGGTTCATATGATACATACAGATTTGTCTAACTATACGTGTCCATGCTATGCAGGTGACTGTATATACAGATTTGTCTAATTATACCTGTCCATGCTATACAGATGTGGAAACTCTAATTCACCTTGACAGCTACATTTATCAGCAATATCTTTAATTGTTCTTTACAGACCGGTGCATGCGTTGCACATTGTCGACGTTTATATATTGTCACCTCCTATTCACAAATTCTGAAACTTTACCTAAACACTGCCGCCTAGGCGGCTGTTATCGAGGCTACATCGCTACCTGCTATTCTCGTTCCTCAACTATCTAGACAAAGCCGATTTTATTGTGTCATATATATATATATATATATATATATATATATATATATATATATATATATATATATATATATATAACTGTGTTCTAGTTACAATATAATTAGCTTTGTTTTGCACAAACACACACACACACACACACACACACAAACACACACACACACACACACACACACATATATATATATATATATATATATATATATATATATATATATATATATACGTTATGTATATTTATCACACATGTATTGGAGGAGACGACAAGTATCACAAGAAAGTGTGAACGTAGGTGCAACCCATTCTACCAGAGACCAACACGCAGTGCAGGAAAGGGACATCATCAACCCTCCATCTGAGCCATCAAGACATATTCACACTGAGAACGAGAATCTTCAATCTTCATATTTGACCGTCATTTTCGATCGAGGAAGGCAAGATGTTGCAATAGAAAAACCTGGTTGTTCACATTTTGATTGACTTGGACAAAGAACATATAGAAGAAAATGACTACAAATAGGGGTCTACTGATGTGTATGATCTATTTTTATTTTAATTTACTAAATGCCTGCTTTTAAAAGAGGTGACAGTTAGTTTTATAGGTGCCTGTTTTTAATTTCTTTGTAATATTTATACTTGATAATGGAAAAGAGTGGATGTTATATTTAGTGATGAGAACATAACATGTCCTTTCAATATAAGTACCTGCTCTACACAGCGTTGTCAACTTGCATTGTCATTCTGGTATACGTTCATGATACACACATACTTGTCTAATGATACCAAACCATGCTGAAAATGTGACTGCATATACAGATATGTCAGTTACATTTAACCCTGACAGCTCAATTTACAGCGATATCTTTAATTGTCTTGTATGTATGGGTGCATGATTGGCACATTGTCGACGTTAGATAATGGCGTCCATATTTACAAATGCTGAAACTGTAGCTAAACAATGCCGTATAGGCGGTTATTATCGAGCCTCTATCGCTACCTGTCATCGTCGTTCCTCTACTATATAGATTATTCAGATGGTATTGTGTCATATATGGAACAATGTTTTTTCTATTTTCTTCATAATTAGCATTTTTGCACAAACGCACACTCATCCAAACAAACACACTCACACACACACACACACACACATACACACACAGACACACACACACACACACACATATATATATATATATATATATATATATATATATATATATATATATATATATATATATATATATATATATATATATATATACTTTATGTTTCTCTATCACAAATTTATTGGAGGAGACGACAAGTATCACAAAAACGTGGAAACGGAAATGCAACCCATTCTACGAGAGAGCAAACACGCATTGCTGGAAAAGCAAGTCACCAACCCTCCATCTAAGCCATCAAGAAAAGCTCACACTAACAAAGAGAATCTTCAGTCTTCATATGAAAACGTTATCTTCGTTCGTGAAAGACAAGACCTTGCAATACATCAACTTGGTTATTCAAACTTTGAATATGGCAAAATAAACCTGGACAAAGCATATATACAAGAAAATGACTACAAAGATGGTGATACTCATGTGTATGATCACGGATCTCTGCATAGGACTGAGGAACAGTACGACGTGATGAATATGCCTGGGGTTATGACCCCAATTATGGATGAAACATATGATACGACCACTTTGTGACAAAGGTTAGAGATCGCAATGTCAACTACATAGAGAAGAGAGTATAGAGAAGTGTCTGAAATAGAAAACAGAGTTAATGATTGTACTAATATGGAGGGTATACAATTTAAACATGAAAAGAGGCAATATTTTGTCCAGAAAAATGAATACAAAATTGAGAAATCGACTAATGAGCATAATAATAATAAAGAAAAACTACTCATGTATTACGGATTATGTTGAGAAAAACAATTTAAAGGAATAATTCAAATTAGAAGTTAACAATTTATCCAGATTTCCAGCTTTATTTACGTTCTGTACGTAATTCACAATATTTCTTTGAATCTATATCATGTTTTTAAATTCATGTTAGTGACCACAGAATAAGTGTCGAATATTTGCAATGGTACAATATAATATGCATACATAGTTGATACTACACATGCTGTTGGAATAGTATGACTTTGCAAATATATTGTTGTTACATGAATTTTCTTAGTATTTTTCTGTTCTCAAGACGGAGCGAAAGGCGTCAAGAGGAACTCAGTTACACGCCATTCTCCAATGCAAGAAAATAGCAAGCGAATGTAATCCAACACAATTTTTTGAGCACTAATAATCCTGCAGTAATTGAAACTGCCGATCGCACTCTTTTTATGTTTAATAAAGACAAATTAATTATTTCATGTTGAATAGCAACACGACAAATGTTTTAAATGACTTAAAACAGGATCAAGCCGCATAATAAAGGTATTACAAGTAGACAACTGAAGGTACGTACAAACACTGTCTTCAAAATGGGGTAGGGTAAAATCGATTACACAACGAAACGTGAGTCTTAATAATAATAATTCTAATAATGACAGTACTAATACTACTACTAATAATAATACTAATACTAATACTAATAATATTAATAATAATAATAATATTGTATAAATATATTGCACTGCAAATTTAAACAAATAATTTATTTCCCTTGACAACTGATATAACTTAAAATACATGTATAGTATTATAAATTAAATCCTTTGTACTAATAAAGTTCAAAAGTCTAGAATTCAAGTTGTGTTCCGAATGAGTTATAATATTGAGTGTGCTGATGTGACAGTATTCTCTAATATCTAATGTGCAAATAGCATTGATGTATTTGAATAACACAATACAATGTCTTAGAACTAATTCACAATACGTCCAAGGTACGATTCTTTAAAGTTATCAGTACCCACTTTGTTACTCCAAACGAATCATTAAAAAAATCTCCTAACTCAAAAATGAACACAAATACACTGTTGCCTGTGAAGACTGTTGCTTTTATGAGGCATAATATTATATACCTCCTAGGACTAGGCTTAATTTTTCTGATGGAAATAACTTGATATACTTCCCTAAACGCCATAAAGATCATATTAACCATTTTGTGACAATAGTTTCTTTTTTGAATGATCTTCTTTATAAAATTCGTCTTGTCTGAAGAAGATTTATGATATCTTTAAAAAAGCTATCCTTCAAGAAACGACGATCTTGATCCATGATATAAAACCACAGAAAATAATTAGCTATGAAATATGTTATCAGAAAGACATTAGTAATTTATCCACAAACTCTCATAATTAATTATGGACAAAGGACAATCAATCAGTACAGATTAGAAAGCACTACAAATTATACAATACAGATCGACGTAAAACATGAAAACATATTTACATATATGTGTATGTGTGTATGTGTCTGTGTCATAAAGTGCATGTATGTGTGCAATATACACTCCTCATGAGAACTATTATCAATATAGTGGATAAGGGTATATGCAGTTGATGTCTCATTATTCATTTAGTATCAGTCTGCACATCAAATTACGATATATACATTGAATAACGTAATATTCATACATAAACTAGGATGCTGATGTGATAATAAGCAGTATACCTTTTCCCCCGGTTGTAATCGTCATCTTCTTCTGTTGCCAGGACATCTTGTCTATACCTCTGTGCAACAAGGAGCACGACTTCATCTAATACAACCAAATCGAAGTCCTGCAGAAATTTCAAAAAGTTGTCAGTAAAAAGTATTCCAAAGATGTTTGTTTGTTTGTTTTTTTAATGGAGCATCATCACACTTGGGCTATTTAGCGCCATACAATAGGTTGTACTTACACATGTTTGAAATACTAAAATGTTTTATATCGACCAGCGACACAAAAAAACAAACAGCCCAAAGTAAAATGGTAAGATGTTTGTAACATTAAAATATGTTAATATTAAGTATTCCAAAGAACTAAAAGTATTAAATGTTCTGATATATATATATATATATATATATATATATATATATATATATATATATATATATATATATATACACAAGTGTTTCAACAAGCTGCTTATTTCACACAAACTAAATAATAAGTAACAAAAATATTAACTCTGGATGAGCAATTTGGGCTGATTACAGTCACGAGACTTACAGAAAGTTGAACTAGAAAGATACAATTTACCCAAAAATTACTTACAGGAAGCCTTGAAAAGCAGTTTGCCTCTATTTGTTTGCAGCACTGCTTTTCCTCATCAGTTGGCATTTCACGGCAGTTATTGCATAAGCACCGACTTGGTGATTCACCTTCTGGTCTTGGATGTTATCCTTGTTGTTCCATTGATGAGCAGTCTATTAGTTCAAAGACCATGTTGGGGTGTTTTTGGCATATTCGAGCCAAAATGTCATCTTTTTCTGCCTTTGTCATACTGGCTATTCGTTCCTGTAAGAAATGAATTCAACATAATAAAGAAAAAAAACCCTGACAAAGTCTAAATACAAAAGCTAACTTTAATGGGTAACAAAAATCATGTTTACCTTCAACTGGTGATCTCTAGCTTCAGCTGTAAGATCCACTTTTGTCCTGCTAAGTGATGGTATTTGATTTCCTCTTCCTCTCCTTTGCCTTGTAACTCTTCCTCTACCCCTACTACCTGACTCCCTTCTTGTACCCCTTCTACTTGACTCTCTTCCTGTACCCCTTCAAATAGACTCCCTTCCTGTTCCAAGTTTAATAGACTCCCTTCTTCTAATACCTCGTCGTCTTCTAACATCTCTTATTTGACGGTCTGGGCTGTCAGTGCTGTCATGAAGTGAAGACGTCCGTGATACTGATTCACTTACAGTGTTATCTGAAACCTATCATTATATCATATGTGATAAAAGGCAGAAAAATCAGAAGTTTTTCAATTGTAATGTGTGTGTGTTTTTTTTTAATTGCACTTTGTGGAAGTTAATACTTTTATCACATAACATTGTACCATATGTTTCTTACTTATATAGCCATGAAATGAATATTTATTTAGAATGGAGCTTCACCACAGCACTATTATTATTATTTATACTAGTTAAGCGTAAAAACAAATGTGAAAATAACATCTAGTATCTGAAACGTTAGTATAGCACCTAAACAAAATCAACATGTGATATGTCTTACATGTAGGACTATTGATACGTGAGCCCACAGGAGTCTGACGTTTTATCAATAAAGTACGGCGAAATGTCTGACAACATGAATTACCCTTATCAATAATATATATTTGATAAGGGTAATTCATGTTGTCAGACATTTCACCGTACTTTATTGATAAAACGTCGAACTCCTGTGCGTGAGCCTGAGATGGTGATGCAAAACGATTAACTTTATTCTGAGCCAAAGAGACGACTTTAGCGAGATCTTTTAATAGTGGTTCTGATTACAATGATACAAATTATCATATTTTTAGTTCGTTTATCTTGCAACATAACACAATCTCACAAACACGACAAGTTATACGGAATGGTTATTTCAATAATTGTCCCTTAATGGAAGCCCTTATTATCATGATCCTCCATCACATTGACTTTTTTGCCTACTTCTTGTAATTTATTATATATAATGAGAAATTTACAAGCAATATACATATATTGTGCCTGACTATAAAGAACTAAGGAGAAGGACAGACGAAGAAATACGAAGAACAAGACAATAATTACATCAAAAGAGTAACACATACGTACCTCGACTTCCATATTTGTTGATTCGCGTCACGTGATACTGCTACTTCGAAGAATATCGGTAAATTCCGTTTCTGCATAATTAATTAGCAATCCGTACAGAAAATCGTTATATTTTCATTGATTAAACTTATAATTGTGCATTTTATGAAACTAAATGACGCTGTAATTACTCGTTTTTTGTACTATATTTTTCATATTATCATGCATTTGCAAGAACAAAAAATCGAAAAACTTAGGTTGTATGCCTTTAAGGATACTACTATTGGCGAAGAACCTAATATTGTGATGTAAACTTCGTGTATACATAATGTCATGAACGAAATCTGACTTACCCGTCATGAACGATTAAAACACAGCTCTTTATTTGTGTACTATAACTAGTACTGGTTAAATAAAATAGCAAGAATAAGCATTTTGTCCTTCAATAGTTTACTGGCCGTCTTCTCTCGTTTAACCCCTGGTACATAACACGACTAGCTCATAAGTAACAAAACTGACAAGCATGTTTCATGGCAAATATAAGATGGCGATGACCTATCATTGTATTTTGCATTTTAATGCGTCTTTTTTTGTGTGTATGATTGTGGGCATTAGAGTGTATATTCAGTACAAATTTCACTCTATTTTATCCACAGATAAGAAGAGCGTCTCGCACACTGGTTCCAATGATCGAGGTAAGCTGTTTGGGATATCCCTCCTACTTTTCAAACTGAATTCTTTTTTTAATTTATTTTTTTTGTGGCATAGAATATTAAATAGAGAGGATGCATACTCTCAACCATGAAAGTCCATATTATGACGTCACGTAACATCCCAGTCAATTCCGTACGTCCGTCACCACTATAGTGGCCTTATACAAATGATATATACAAATGCTATATACAAATGCTATAGAGTTGAAGGGTTTATCTTAGTTTCTTTTTTATGGCTGATATTGAATCTCTATGAAAACATACCCTTACTGCTGATTGAGACTTCATGCGGTTTATTTCCTCTATTAATTGTTTCTTTTTCAGTTTCCCATCTTATGACTGAAACATGACACAAGTTTTAGTGCTCTGAAATTGCTTTGATTTAACAAAAACAGGGACTATTATCATAACAAAATTCTGATGGATAAATTATTTATTTTATGCACTAAGACAGTGACGTGTGTGAAGAATCATCGTTTAAACGGATAATTATAACTTTATTTGTCATACATGCTATCATTACATTTGTATCATTAATTTTTGATACGCTAAAATAATGACAAAGTTTTAAATTTGTCAAGAAGATAATTTTTTTCAATGTAACTGCTGTAAAATAAAGACTAACAAAACAGACAAAACAGATATAAATCGTGTCAGTGAAAATGTATTACAAAAATGTAAGATTTTTTTCATTTTCTCACTTTCAGACAGTCAGATCGTTGGTGCAGTGGTGGGGTCTTTAGTTGCGATCGTACTGATTGTTGCTGTAGCAGTTGTCATCTACAGGTTTGTCTCTTTACTGAGTAGATAGATAGATAGATAGATAGATAGATAGATAGATAGATAGATAGATAGATAGATAGATAGATAGATAGATAGATACATAGATAGATAGATAGATTGATTAATTTCAGTACACATATACATACAATATGAAATGCACACACAACAGAGAGACAGAGATAAGAGACATACAAATATTATCTACTTTGTTGATAAATAAATTAGATAATTTCTCATCAATAAATTTACACGCTACACATATAAACAGGAAAAGATCCCATTAACGAAGGTTTATCATAATCATGCTGATAATCAGATCTGGTTGAAATGCAGGTTTACGAGTTAATAACATAATTTATTTATAGTGAGTCTCATATATTCCAAAGATTGAAAACCTAGAATATAAACTTTCATGAGGGAAGAAAATTTTAGAATCTGGAGGTAAAGATATTGCTGGATAAAAAAAACACATCCACATGTGTCTGTGTGCCCTAGCTGCCAAACTAGAGGTCGAAAGGTTGATACTTTCTTTTAAACTTGCCAATCCCATCTTTTTAAAATATAATATTTATACAAAAACACTATCACTCTCGTATTTCAGACGGGCAATAGCTAGTCTAAATATAGTTTGTAACATAAATGGAAATCACAGATTCACCAGTAGCAAAGATTGAAGGAAGACGTCTTCAAGACCACTAACACATCTTCAGACTAAAATTAAAATGAAGAGAATGTATATAAAAAGCATTAACAATGTTATAAACCACAGAATGTATAGTGTTTTTAATCCAGCGTGACAGAGTAAAGACTGAATAGTGTAATAATCAGGATTGATGTGAACTTGTTCTCTCTGTTGAAGCCTACACAAAGAAGAACATTTCTAGATATATAATGGATTTGGGATTTATGAAGGTGCAACTTGATTTGGTTGTTACTATGGTTACAATGGCAGGAGATATAGGATATTGAAATGTGTACTGTGACACAGTATTGCGTTTTAGAAGATCAATAGCAGGGACAAATACCAAAGATTCTAGAGAGCCTACTTGAAACAGGAAGTAAGCAAGGAGTCTAGATTCTTTTTGGTCGTAACACAGTATCTCCCTGTGAAGTAGAATAGAAATGCATCATTGCATGTATTGGTTTTCGTAATGGAGATAAAAAAATGTTTCTTCCACGCAATCGAAAGCAAACTGAACGTTTCTTCTCCACACCCATATAAAAATTCTAAATATTCCCTCCATCCACTGGTTTAATGTGTGCCCTGTTAGAATGCTGAACAAATTTATTTTAAAGATGAATTTAATATATTTGTAAATGTGCATACCACCGATCATTCCACAGTGAGTTACTAAAAATACTGAACAGATTGGTAATCTATTAATATCATAAGTCGCAAAATAATGAAATGGTTGAAAATGGTATTACGGCACATAAACAAGAATAAATGCAAGGAGTGTCTGGAGTATATTTAGAACTAAACATCATTGTCCTGACAAAGTCGAAAAGTAAAGTTCTTATAGTACTAAAGAGTCTTTTTATTCTTTAATGTGATTTTTTTGAATGCGTGATGAAATCCATAAACAAGAACATTGAAGACAGCTAAACAAATGCCATCAAGATTCTGTCTCTAATCGAACTTATACACAGAAAATATGCTCATAAAATCTTTAGAAGTTACCTTTCTGAAGAGAAATGTTTTATGAAAATCAACAAAATGTTGCATAGATTGTGTGTGTGTGTGTGTATATATATATATATATATATATATATATATATATAGAGAGAGAGAGAGAGAGAGAGAGAGAGAGAGAGAGAGAGAGACAGAGAGAGAGAGAGAGAGAGAGAGAGAGAGAGAGAGAGAGAGAGAGAGAGAGAAAGAGAGAGAGAGAGAGAGAGAGAGAGAGATTTTAAGAAGGTGTGTGTGATTTGGATTTGTATCGTAGCTTTAACATATTTTCAGTCATAACACTACAATGTCTGCAGTGTGGCAGTTTATAGTGATGTCTTGTAGTGGGCATTTTTACCGCAGACATGTGGCATCATGTCACACCCGGTCACATTATTCTGTCCCCGGGTTGACCCTTCCTAATACTAACCTCTTAAATGTTAGCGAGGCAGCTGTTAGTACCTATTTTATAAGTCTTTGTATGACTCGGCGGAGGTTGGAACTTGATACCTCTCGCATCCGAAGCGGACGCTCTAACCACATGGCCACTGAAGCGGTCTAATTAGTTACAAAAAAATATAGTGATGCAGATAATAAAACAGATAGCATGTGTGCCAATACAATAATCCGTTTGATTATTTATAGCATGTTAAGTTTAGTTCATCACATTCTTTGGGTAATGAATAGTATCCTACGGAATGGTAGGTGTGAGAAATGTGTTAAAGGGATGACTTGGTGTACCGTTATCCATCTACTTATGTATACTAAAAAATATGCAACTTTCTCTTTTTATTGTTATGCAGGCGCAGAGCAAAGGGGCGGCGATCGAACAAGATGATATTCGATAACAGAATGTACCAAGATGTTATGGAGACAGATCGTTTAGGCTGCCGTCCTGCCGTCCGGAATGAATCAAATCAAGTTTCAAATATCCATTGTGATGAGAAGCGTATGTCAAATATTTATGCAGCCTACGCAGAAATTACTGAGTCACACGTCCAGGTTGAAGCCAAGCCAGGACCAACTGCGGCAAACTCTAAAATTTCACAAAGAGTCCATGGTGAATGCCTACATTATGCGTCCAGCAACATAACACAATTAACCGGGTACACAAATATATCAACCATCACAGAACAAAGCGGTCTGCGTCAAACGTTTGTAGAAGATGATAACAAACCAGAAGCTGTTTTCGTCGCCAAACAGAAACTGACTTATCTGTCGTTACTTCATTTGTGGATTTAGAAAGGATGCCTATTGTTTCCACTAAGAAATAATAGAGGCTCTTTAAATTTGAATTTTGAAACAAACAAAGGACAACAATGTTTTGAACTCTACTAAATTAGTGGATTGTTAATTTGTGCATCATCAGAAAATGCACGGTAAAGAAATAATTTGATCTGATCCTATAAATAGTATTTCGTATGTAACATTTCAAATGTAGGAAATTGAAGCAAACTCTAACCTAATATGTTACTTCTATACATGATTTGTATCTGTGTGTGTGTGTGTGTGTGTGTGTGTGTGTGTGTGTGTGGGCTTATTAAATGTACTGCAATGATGATTATATTTTAAAATTTAAACGGTTTGCATGACGGGAAAATGTATTTTCAGATTTAAAAAGTATCCAGCAAATGTCAAAGAATGTTTCATGCCTATAAAGAGGTAATAAAACAAATGGACATCGTGCCATGAAAGCTATTTAAAAAAAATCAAATATTCGAGAAGATTCATTTTGATTAATGATGTATGGGGGTCAGGTGATGTATTCGAGTCTATTGGTGTATATGGCTATAAAGATGTGTAGCAGTCTGGTGTAGGAAACATTATTAGGTATTTAAGCTTGTTTTTGCAGTCAAAAAAAAGGCGAATTTCAAGAGTACTCTTGAAAGAGATTACTGTCTTTGTGTCTAATTTCAATATATATATATATATATATATATATATATATATATATATATATATATATATATATATATATATATATATATAAAAGCATATAAGATCAGAGTGACTGTATTTTGAACTTTTTTATATAAATATACATATGTCTTATGGTATATTTTCTCATATTCAATGGAGAGATACTCAAAGTCAACTTGCAGCTTGTTGTGATTTGATAGAGATTTGGTAATTTATACAGTCCCCATGCATGGGTCATTTGACAAATTATTTAAAAAAATTACAACCCCATTTGCTGCATTATTTAATAGCTGGAATGGTTAATAAAAGAATTGTACATGTATATACACATACGCAGCTCAAGAATCATGATGTGTCAACCAAATACAACTTTTGTACTATATTCTCAAGAAAGCTCACCTTTGTTAGCCAAGGTTCCGATGTGATGATCCTATCTACACCTTGGCGGATTGAATGGATATATTGGTGCTTTGTCCCTGCGACACCTATTGGATTTATTGAGTTGCCTCCCTTAGTATATAATGCCAACTAACAAATAGCATAGTGCGTTGTACACATTAGCCAAATTTTACTTGTGGAACTGTTTGATGTTTATAATAAACGTTTCTAAAATTACTTAATGAATCAAAAAAGTGTATAAAAGGGAATAATTAGATTAGGCATTGCCATATTCACCTCTGAATAAAAAAAATAATATCTGTTCCGATTAATCAAATGTTAAAGACCTATATCCTTAAACAAAAATTTAAAAAATTAATCAGACATTATGGTCTCAATAATTTTCATGAGGTACCATTTTTCATGAATTTCATTATTGCCCCAAACCATCAATATAAAAAACCAACAAAAGAGCAGCCACATGTGATGATTATGCCTCGCCCCAATTTATTTTTGTTTTATTCCTAGAAGTTCACACAGCAATTTCATAAATCCATTTCATTTCTGTAAATTGGCAATAAAATATTAGCTTATTCATGTGTTTGTTTCATTTTAACCCTTTAATGAAACAAAACAACTATAAAATATTTTATATTGCTTTAATGAAGAAATATATAGTTGGTATCCAGTCACTAATTTTACTTATAGTCCCATACCAACATGTTGTTTGATAAGTAAGGATAGAATTATTTTTAGGTTTGATAAGTAAGGATAGAATTTTTTTTAGGTTTGATAAGTAAGGATAGAATTTTTTTAGGTTTGATAAGTAAGGATAGAATTTTTTTTAGGTTTGATAAGTAAGGATAGAATTTTATTTAGGTTTGATAAGTAAGGATAGAATTTTTCTTAGGTTTGATAAGTAAGGATAGAAATTTCTTTAGAAAAAGCATAAGATATTCTAACACTAGTAATAATTGAAAATCTAAGGAAATAATTTAAAAGAATACTAACATATGAAAATTAGATTTAATACTTATTCAAATTTGAGTCTTAATTTTGTAAAAAAAAAAAGTTTAAATCCCCTAATTAACACACATCTTGTTTTATCCGTGGATGACTGTAAAGTCTTAAAGCATAATTACTAATGCAAGACTAAACATACACACTCATTACAGTAGAATATGGCAGCTTCTGTGCTGCAAGTAGTGCATGCCGTGGAAAACTATACAATACTCCTCTAATACAGGGAACTATTTTAAATCCGATACCTTAGGCCAGTCAATGTATGGTTTCCAGGCACACTTCGCCAATATAACTGCCGCGCATTTGCCACTTTGGCGACAAAAACGGGATCTGCCGAGTCCCTTCTCATTTATTCCTTTGTGTAATTTACCGGTTTCCTACCGTAAATACTTCCACTGCAGTCACTCCACCAATGTACACCGCTATATTTTAACATGAATTAGGTTACGACAGGGAGATTCATTTGGTTTCCGCCTGAATTCACTACAAGTAAACCATGGCATCATGAACACTCAGTAACAGTCCACTTTGTGACATTTGCTCCTAGCAACTAGCTAAGTATTTATGGTTAAGGATATTTCCATCGCACCGAATTTAAACAATCACACAAGTAATCACACAAATCTAAGAAATCCTTGAAACAGGGGGCTATCAAATGTCTATACTCCAAATGTAATTACATTAATATAGCATGCACATTGTTTAAAACTAATCAAGGTTGCCATTCCTGGAACGAATGCCGACAACAATGAGGCGTACTGGATGGGTCAGCATCGCATTCACTATCCCAAGCTGTCAGATCTGTTTCAGAAAGAAAGTTCTAAAGCTCTTTACATCATTGTATTCAACTTACGGAGCTAGCAAACATGCACGGCACCAATGTTTCTCTACAATGCGCGGCTTTATATCCACAAAAATCAAATAAACACAAACGAAATAAATTCTTTAAAGAGAACAGACTACGAGAAGATTGCATTTATGAGCTTTCGGGTAATAAGAATTCTTTTAAAAACAAAGTCACTATACTGCCCGAAGGAACAACAACGGGAAAGATACATAGCGTGTAAATAGTACAAAAAAGCATGATATTGACAAGGTATATTAAGTACTGGTTCAAAATATTTGCACCCACATGAGGATGTCACGTTCCGGTACAAAGCATGGATGATTGAGGATGCATAGCAGATGACATCGAACAGGGGTGGGGGGCTACCCAGATTATCCTAAAACTATCCGCGAACAAATGAAATGCATTTTTGTTTCCAGGAACAATGCTCAAAAGTATGCAGTCGTGGATTCTTCGAGTGCTACTATAGTGATAACTGGACTTTAAGCGAAACGCCTTGAGCGATGACCTCACATTCGGAGCAAGATCATTTATCATTTATATCACCAACAGAAGCCAAAGACAAGACACATATTTTTTTTAAAATCTTGCAACAGTCGGTAAGCCTGCAGATAGAGGACATTTCATTTGTAACTCTCGGCTAGCATATTAACGGGGGTGTTAAAAGTTATGTTACTTCCAAATCAAGTTATATCAAGAATGCTAACGGCTTCTTAACAGTGCACCATGGCGACATGTTCAAGGTAAGTGCCCGCAACTGAACTACATCCGCCACAACTACCTTCCAGATAATAAAAAAAGCTTTAACATTACGCTCCTTGTATAAACAGTATCATGTCAATGTATACAAATCCAAGACCCACACGATTTTCGCTTCAGAAAATAAATTTGCGAAGCTAAACCCTCCCTCCAAGCATAGACTCACTATAGGAAATTTACAAGTGTACATTATACGCTGTAGATGGGATTGACACCCCACTGTCTCAGAACCCATGTATGCTTGAAACAATGTAAACAATCATTCCCGCCCATGTTATTATTGTCCTTATGATCACAATTTTAAACTGATTTCTTTAGTCGGAATTGTATCAGCCGACGACCACGAAACCTAAACAGCAGGATGAAATCCGCTTATTAGCCAATACAGAGTTCAACTTTTAGCAGACCACAACTGATAGAGCCATCTTTGAAAATGATATGAAGCTTATCCCAGATGAAGTCGACAGATGCCCAACCATGGAAAAGGAAAAGGAAAAATGGGCAGCATCGCGCAAGCCGTAATCGAATCAGTGACATCTCATTCAGCAAAGACAGAAACAAGGAAAATTCCAAAAGAATAAAAATTAAACAAAGCAAACAAAATACTACTATTATCATGCATGAAAACTGTTGTATGCAAGGAGATCTTGAACAATATTGCTGAGAATTTATCATAAATTATATATTGTTGTTTCCCTTGCCTCTACTGTCAGAGAGGTATCTTGCTGACGCCTCAATGCCAATAGACGTGTTTTATAACAATTTTTATGTCCCTTGGCTTATTAATTCCCTTAATATATCCACGACAAAAAGTTTTTTTCTTTTCTTCTGGTGAGCAAATCTGTATGGTATTGGCTCAAGCAAAGATGTGAATGAACCTTGTGACCTGGAAAATTGAATTGTCAAGTGCCTCAGGACGTATTTACCAGACACCGTGTAGATATCGCTCCATATGCGGCAGCTTTGGCTCATACTTGTTTTAATAATAATAATAATAATAATAATAATAATAATAATAATAATAGTAATAATTTATTTTATGCTCAGCAGTGAATTACTTGATTTTCTAGTTAAAATAATATTGATATTTCACTGCAGTGAAAAATAACAGTGAAAAAATAACAATATTTCTTCACTGCAGGAACTACATTTTTGGGTCAGAATATTTGCTTGAAACGAGTGAATAAACGAGTGAAAGAGCAGATTTGAGGTACAACGTTTGTGAGCATAAAATAAAAAGAATATTTGCTTGAAACGAGTGAATAACGGATATATTTCATCTCTTGGATAAAAAAACTCTTGTATTTTCATCCACTCGATGAAATATATCCGTTATTCACTCGTTTCAAGCAAATATCCTCTATATATTAATATTATTATTATTTTTAAAATTATTATTATTATTTGTATTATATATATATATATATATATATATATATATATATATATATATATATATATATATATATATAATAGTTGTAATGACATCTACACAAATCAACTTATTTGCATGTTCACGCTTAAGTGATATTAAATATATGCAAGTAATCACACGTTACAACAATACAACAGTTCCTTCTTTAAAAATTAAATATAATGTAATTTTACACATTGATCTTGGTAAACTCAATGCAAATCTCGAGAAGGGGGTCAAGAAGGGTGGGTGTACGTATTGGCAGTCGATGTTAGATGAACAGGAATTAAAAATATCACCGAAGTATTTTACAAGAAATAACAAAAATAAAAGCAGCACTTCCATCATTGGCTCTCTCTCTCTCTCTCTCTCTCTCTCTCTCTCTCTCTCACACACACACACACACACACACACACACACACACACACATGTATGTGTGTGTGTGTGTGTGTGTGTGTTTCTAAAATATGTTGACAGGTTTTGTACCTTTTATCGCCACAGGGACCGTATTTACTACGGTGGTCGAGATTGGTAATTGGCGTTAGCTTCGCTCTCACTAATCAAGACCACCCTACTCAATCTGTCACCCTACTCAATCCGTCACCCTATTCAATCTGGCCCATGTGGCTATTAAAGGTGCAAAACATGTCAACATATGACAGAGACCAGGACATTTCTAGTGCAGTGACTAGACCTAAAGCTAACCAAAAACATGCAACACATTGGTTTATCTCATCACATGTAAGACCTGTAACCTTCATTATGCCAGAAAAACTGAAAAGCTACACAAAAGGATCAACCTTTGCAGATCTGATTGGATGACAAAGAAGCTGTACAGAAGAAGTCCGGTCGCCGAACACTTCTCCTTCCCTAGCCACACTTTCAGTTCTACAGCATAACACTCATAGTTCTGATACCAGGAAAGAAAAGGAATCTTACAGGATACGCCGACTTAGAACAATTAAAACAAGCAATTTAAACCAAGAAGACTTACAAAAAAGACAGTCAATAACCAATAAAATTATCGTTTTCCAGTCGTCACATTTTCTTTTAAAAAATTATCTAACTTTGCGTAGTAACCTAGAACTTCTACAACAACAAAAAAAAATCCGGGATATAATTTGCGCTTATATAAATTTACAAAGCAAAAGCAGATGATTTCATGGCTAATCGATTTCTAGGTCAATACAAATATTTTCCAGCATCCACGACAAGTTGAACTAAACTAAACTAAATAAACTAGTTTAAACATAATAAATATAAAGGTCTAAAAACTGTAGAAACAGACAAATGAAGTTTAGCAAACACACACACACACAAACATACATACATACATACATACATAAGGTAGGTAGGTAGGTAGGTAGGTAGGTATGCGCACGCGGGCAGACATACATACAAACATACATGCATGCATGCATACATACATACATACATACATACATACATACATACATACATACATACATACATACATACATACATACATACATACATATATTCAGCCTTGTTTTTGTGTCTCATATAATGACATTGCTGCGTTATTTGGAAACATAAATAGTTCAATGTCAATATGGTATGCATTAAGTAACATATCGTAGAATATCGTAGAATATCCAAATATGGCACATCAAGACTTAATTGGAAACCAAATTAATACGAGAATCTCCCTTTTGTAACATTGGTGGACAAGATACAGTTTGCCTAAACAATCCAATATATTAGTAATTTACATAATAGAGGTTTAATAACTTTATCTTTAGCCGAACTTCATGACAAACATAACTTTGGTAGCCGAGTTTAAGTAATGTTGTTGTTGTCTTGTTTTATTTGCTCCACTGTAATGTATGCAATCAGATTCTAACCTCAACCGCGTAGAGATTACGACATGTAGCTAACCTGTATCGGTATGAAAGTTTTAATTTAGTATTTAGGTAAAAAGAGCGTGCGCGAGCGTGCGCAGAACAACTCACCAAAGTTTAATCGTAATCGGATGAACGGTATAGGAACGCATACGACACAAACAAACAAACAAACATTCATATATATATATATATATATATATATATATATATATATATATATATATATATATATATATATATATATATATATATATATATATATATATATATATATATATATATATATATATTTATACCACATACATTAAAAATAACATGGCATTTAAAGTGTTGGTATAAAGCAAATCTATATACCAATACTATTGGTATATCAAATAGTGATCCGCCCATAGCGCAATAATACGAATATATAAACATTCTTTCTACCGTAGGCCTATAGCTCTATGAAGAATTTCTACTCATTCATTAATCATAAAAATGACATGAAATTAACGACACAAATATTAATAGTCCCTGTTTTCTAAATATTAAAATGGTACACAATTTCATCGGAATCCTGTCCTTTTCCTCTCCCCCTCTCATGCAAAATAAGCACAAATCTGGAGTGAGAGAGAAATATATTGCGCTGGACGAAAACATTAAAGCTGAACATGTACCAAGTAACCCACAGTACTCTGTTTCCTCGTAAACCTATGCTTACGCTTTCCTTGGGATTTATCTATAGTATTCATAATATCAATGATACATAGTTGCAATCGTCAGACGACACACAATTCATACATGTTAAATTTGTCGGTTACGATGCGCACATACTGTATTGTGTTTTAAGCTTTTGTTGTTGTTTCTGAAACCCGTTTTAATCGAGTATTATTAATTAAATATAAAACTGTCCAAATGGTCGCCAGCCCCCCCCCCCCCTCTTGATCAAAAATACACGAATATACAAGCGTTGTGGATTTTTGCTTGTGTCATACGACGATGTCTCTGGACCTATCAATGATGGCAATGTTAGTCAAGACGTACACAGAGAGAGAGAGAGAGAGAGAGAGAGAGAGAGAGAGAGAGAGAGAGAGAGAGAGGGAGGGAGATGTTTAGTCTGTAGAATCGCTAATTAAATCAAAATGATGACTTAGTTGAACTGTCAATATATTAAAATATTTTAATTACCTCTTGTTGGTTCGTGATTCCAATTCGTTTATATTCCACGCGAATTTCCATACGACAGTAGGTCAATGACAGTACATGCATAGTCTATAATAAGATCACCGTGTTTGCAGTGCACTACTTTCTTCATTAAAAAAAAAACAACACAACAACATATTTTATGTTTAAATAATGCGTGTGTCTTATATTGGTTTAATAAATGATAATAAAAAAAATGAAAAAGAAAACAATCAACTTACCAATTTGAATATGTGATTGTGAATAACAAGAAAAATCGTAGAACTAGATTTTGTTGCAGACAGCCACTTGGTTGTGAGGAGGTCATTTACTCGGGCAATATATCAGGAGCACATCGTAACTCCAACTTGCAAATATTTGTATTTGTATGTGATATAAATAAAATATATGTATAGTATGTACGCTGTATCATTGATATACCACTCGTTGTATAAATTTTTCATTAAAAGGAAACTCGGGCAAGCCTCGTTTCCTTTTAATGAAAAATTTATACATCTCGTGGTATATCATTGATACAGCGTACATACTATACATATATTCTATATATATATATATATATATATATATATATGTATGTATATATGTATATATATATATATATATATATATATATATATATATATATATATATATATATATATATATATATATATATATATATATATATATATATATATATATATATATATATATATTTCCGAATTAGTGTTTGCCATAAGTGTTGGCTATAAGTGTCCTCTTACTGTTGAAAGAGGTTTAATTGAAAGAGTCCATAAAGCTGACCAATCAAAGAGCTTTTTACGTAACCTACTATTCAGAATCTAAATTACCCTAAGATCCACATGCCTGGATGTGAAATAAAGAAATGCGTCGATATATAAAATGAAGAAATTTGCATATAAGAGTTCTCGTTGTCTACGGAGACCTCAGTGATTATTCCCACCGGTAATGATGGGTAAATGTAACAAGCGATTTGACTGGATCAATTTATTTCAGTTGCATCCAATCAGATAGTGTAGACGTAGATACTATTCACCCTTTACGGGTCATTTTAGTTTCTTGTCAATGATACATGTGATGTTTCGTTTACATTTTTCTAGTTAAACCCATAACATCCATCACATACTAACATTTATATTGACCTAAAAAGTGACAAAAATATGATATAATTGTAAATTCTTCATAAAATTTGAACTTTCCTACAACTCACTTTAAAAATGTAAAATTCAAACAAAGCTCATATTTTTTATTTAATATGAAACAGTTGGTCATTTTCTATAGATTTTCTTTGCGCAAAATTATATACGTAGTCCCTTTTACCTTGTGGGCCTGGATAGCCGAATGGTCTAAAGTGCTTGCCTTTTACAGATAGCTCACCGACATCCCCCAATGTGTTCGAGTATCGCACAACTTGATTCGATAACCCGTTCTAGCCCGGATTATACGCACCGCCCGTTCCGTACTTGAATCATAGTAAGTAGATACCCCCGTGCGACCGTTTGTCACCCGTGCTAAACACTCCGGCCTATTTTAAATCAAGATGGCGACAGCAGAAGAAGACACGTGACATACACATTGCTATCTCCGCCATTTTCGCCGTATTTTTCTTCCTTGATTGGATCATCCGGTCAATACGCCGAATCACGTGATAGCATCATCACGGTCCTCCGGTCGGGCGTTAGAATCAAGTTGGGCCTATGTTGGTCAAACATGGGTATGTGAGAAAGCTTGTCAGTAGCTAATCGTGCGTCGGTCGTTTTCCCCAGGGTCTTTCCTCCACGAAATATACTAGCCACCCTGTCCTGAAATAATGGCGACAAACCCCCAAAACACACTCTTTAACCACATATTTCACTTCTGTTGGAATGAGTGACGCCTACATTTATAGATTAGGCTATACACAATTTACAAGGATTTATCTACATACTACATACTTTATCATCATGTCTTTGTTACTGTCAGTACAAATAAAGTAGAGACAAGCAGATTTAGTAATTTTACATGTTATTTCAGAATTAGGACGAACTTTAATGTTAGGGAATACGGTACTATACAGGAAGGATAACACTAAAGTTGGATAATGGAAGTCCAATGACCAATATAATAAAAAGTAATTGTTTTTCACGATATAGCTTTTCCTGGCCATATATAGAGGCATGTAGCCTGATGTCTCCAAACTTGCAAAATATATTGTATCTGTAGATTTTGCATCCAAACAACGTGCGGGTACATTGTGAGATGCGGTTTTATAAAGTCAAATTCCTATATCAGTCATCCACACTTTGCTCGCTTCATCCGGTTTATCAGATAGAAAGAGGATGTAGGCTTGGCTGCTTAAGATTTCGAGAAATTATATTCGAAGTAACACGTTATGAAGATGTCACCATCTTCGAGAAAGGTTTACGATTTTATACTTGTAATGTCACTGATATCAATAGCATGCTTTGTGCCTTCACGGAATGGTGGTAAGTCATACGAATGCCTGACGAATGTGTTACTTTGAAAATGCTATAGGTCCATGAAAAATGTGACCAGTGGCTGATGTAATTTAGGTCTTTATCACTTTTCGCGACGTTAGAATGGCATGTATGAGCTAAGGTAAACGAAAACATAGATGTACTTTGTAAATTTACAGAAGTTATCATCCTGTTCGAAATTATATTTCCTATTTTCAAAAATTCAAATCGTTTTCAAAATGATTTTTATTAGTATTGTGTGTTATTCTTAACTCGGCTGCTTATTGGAGAGAGAGAGAGAGAGAGAGAGAGAGAGAGAGAGAGAGAGAGAGAGAGAGAGAGAGAGATATTATATTTTAATTTACCAACAGATCCAACTATTCATGTGGACAAGCATTTAACGACATGGAAAAGTGCATTGGATCGTTGTCGTGGTCGAGGAAAACAGCTTGTATCGATACAGAATTTGTCAGACAAGGATAAAGATAGATTACTTCCAAAGCTTGAGAAAGACGTCCCGTTCTGGACAATGTCCATAAACATCTCACAAGTTGTGGCCTGGGCCGGTAAGCAGTTACTCGATCATTCATCATTCTTTATATGTACAACCCAAGGGGAGAGGGGTGGGTGAGGGATACATATTTACCGTATCTGTAGTATTTCCATAAGCATGTACCGAGTGACTGAATCTCCCAACAATGTATTATTATCACATTCAGCTAGATGTGTGCTCGCAAACTAGGCATGACTTCACTGCCGACCAAAAATTATACTGCAAAAATGTTGAAAAAATTTAACCAATGTGAAATTTTGATATTATACAAGGAAAATCTAATAATGTCAGATAGATAGATAGATAGATAGATAGATAGATAGATAGATAGATAGATAGATAGATAGATAGATAGATAGATAGATAGATAGATAGATAGATAAATAGATAGATAGATGGATGGATGGATGGATGGATGGATGGATGGATGGATGGATGGATGGATGGATGGATGGATGGATGGACATATCAAATTTTGTGTCTACTTCAAGTGGTATATACATGGTAGCAAGATTTTCGTTTTAAAAGTATATGTCCAAATAAAATCAAATGTGTACAGAAATACAAACTTTTTAATAATGGCCTGAAAATCTATTGATGTAATCTATTTATATTTACTAATATGCCCACGGAAGTTCGACCATCTACCTCGTTTGGATTTTGCTCGCTTGTGCTAAAATGATTTTTTTGGTATATAAAAAAGCACAAAACGGCATAAAAACACACCAAAAAAATGCAAAAGAACACACAAAAGCTAAATTGATATATATTGGTCAGAAAATCTAATTCGGTTAGCTAAATAAATCTAGAAACATTGTAGAAAATTACCGCACAGTCTTTTGTGGACGTTTATCGTTTATCGCCAATGTGGCGACATCACTTTTGGAACTACTTTATTTTCCCATTAAATAGATAATTCCTCTCTTATTTATGCAATTGAAATCTGTAGTTAGGCCTGTTTAAATTTTCTCCTCTTCTATCTCACAACCGAAAGGGTGCGGGTTCGAATCCTAAAAATGGACCAGCCTTGGGCATCTACCTTGGTGTGTCCTTTGGTAATGTAGTTTACTAGGCATTAAATAACCCACTGTGCCGTAAAGCACCGAAGCAAACTGAATCAAGCTCTCTTTCAATCACGATTATAGACTATTAAGATATTTTTTAATCAGTATGGAGACGCCAATTAAAAATAAAAATAATAGTACTCTAAAAAAAGTAAGCTTCAAGTATTCACGTTTTAAATTTAAATCCTTAAATTTATTTGTTACTTGAACTTATACGAGCTGCTGATATTTTTGTATCCCATATTGTATCGCATGCATTTTACCCTATACGATGAACGGATAATATTTAGGATAATGAATTTGATTAAATACATACAGTAACGATTATAACTCTCAACGTAATCATAATCATGTTTTGAAAAAGATGGAGAAATTATGAATTGATGAGTGTTGATTGCAAACGGGAACAAACAATCGAAGTTTGAGTGTAGCGTCTGGCCAAAATTTCACGTTTGAATTCAGAAATGAACAAAAAAGGAACCAAAATACATACATACATACATACATACATACATACATACATACATACATACATACATACATACATACATACATACATACATACATACATACAAGTAAAGTCACACTCATTAATATATTTTATTTAGAGATGCTACCCTCTGAAATCCGTCTGATGTGATCGTTTCGTATATTACTAGTCTCCTCAACCTAACTATGTTCACTGTATCCATTCCCACCATAAAATAAACAACCAACAAAAACACGTTAACTACAGTCAATAAAAAAATCATTTTATTTCGAAAACAGTCATTAATTTGACAAGATACATACATTGAAGTATTTTTTGTGCAAGGTTTTGTTAAACAAAATCACTGTTCTAAAGTTACTTAACATTTCGAACTTCTTTTTATAGATGTAGTCATGCAGCCGTTAAATGCATATTAAAGTCTTTATATCTATTAAAACAACATAAATATCATGTATCTAGTTAATAATGAATATTAAAGTCTTTATATCTATTAAAACAACATAAATATCATGTATCTAGTTAATAATGAATATTAAAGTCTTTATATCTATTAAAACAACATAAATATCATGTATCTAGTTAATAATGCATATTAAAGTCTTTATATCTATTAAAACAACATAAATATCATGTATCTAGTTAATAATGAATATAACTTGATATATAACTTGTGAACATAACACTTTATGTGATTATGATTGGTCTTAATAAATCCATGAAATTATTGTGCAGAATTGTATTCCCTTTACTGATTGGCTGCGAACTTAGGAAAATGTTTAGCACCGTCTCACGGAATGTTTTGTTTTCATTTAACATTTTTTACCAGCCATGTTTTGTTTCGAGTCACGAAAGGGTTTCTGGGGAAAATGGTCTCGTCTGTTTCAATATTGCCTATTTATTCTTCCAAGGGGTTTGTTATGTAATGTATAACATATCATAACATGAAAAATGGCAATACCCCTAAGACAAGAACAATAACAACAAATAAAACTACCGTTATTACTCAGATGATATCGATGGAGGGTAGGGATGAAGTGGTATTACACCTGTAGAATGGAATCGACCTTATATATAAATTTTTAATATTTAAATGTGAACTTACAGAAGTATAAAAAGAACTCACCTTTGTTCACCAAAGAATGTAGATATAAACCGGTCTAACTATCTGACAGAACTTTAAGCAAGCACATCATATATATGCGATAAATATATGATACCTGCCAGACTCAAAAAGACGTTTCTTTACGTCTTTTGTACAATCTGGACATATATCACAATTAATTTTACAATATGTTCTCTACATATATTTCTCAGTACTGACCTTTCATCTGTGTGCCAATCAATACAAATCATATGTTAATCTAAAATACCTCCAAAGATGACTTCACGGTGAAGTTCTTGTTAAGGGTTCACCGTTATTTTTTTTAGAGACTGCACTGTAAACAGAACATCATGTAAACAGAACACATATTTTACTTCCGGATCATCACCAAGGCCTTATTACTCAATGTGCACTGTCGCCAAAATACACAGACAAAAACTCTCTGAGCTCATATTCTCAAGAATAAACAATTACCTTTAAATTACCCTACCAAATATGAATCAATATAACTCTTCTATCACCACCAAAATGAGAGAGGAAAAAATGTTCTAAAACTAGACTAGAACTACATTTCGTAGGTACTGAACTGGAAATAATAATTGTGATGCAATTCCATTTGATGTTCCAAATCATATACTGCACATATCAGGTAACAAATACAATACATTAAATATGTGTATCTCTGCATTCAGTAATCTTCTTTTCACAAAAATATCGCAAGTATGTAATGTTTAGTTGTGATTTTGAATTTTAACGTAAACACTGGCACTGTGGTGTGTAGGCCAACTCAGACTGGTACTGTGTACCGTATCAAACAATGTGACGTCACGCGCATTGGACATTTTGTGTTGACAAATGTTTTGGCGTTTGTAACTTGTTCTATTTATTTGAATGGAGGCTTATTCTTTGATTTATAGTTAGCTAAACATGTATAATATATTTTTACTAATTCAACTTTATTTGGGACTATTTTTGTACGCACATCAAATAAAATTATTAGCGTTTGTAAGAATGAATACAATTATTCATTCTTCTTTCTGTCTAAATAAATTGTACTGAAATAAAGCTATGAGATAAAACGAATCTGAAACGGGTAATTATTTAATATAAAATGTATAATACTCGTTAAATATCGCTCAGCTTTTGCTCGCCAAGACTGGCAATAGCTAGACATTATTCAACTCGTTTCATAAACTCATTATTAAATCGTTACCCATTTGAGATCATGTGTGTGTGTGTGTGTGTGTGTGTGTGTGTGTGTGTGTGTGTGTGTCTTTCATAAGCAATTTTAATATTTCTTCCCATTATGACTTTCCTTCCAGGTTGTGTCGAGGAAGAAAGTCCAAATGCATTCTCTCTACAGGATATTCGTATGTCCTATTTTGGAAAGCAGATCTCCTTGCCAAAGTGTCTGGGATATTGCCTACGTCTCGACACGTATGCTGCTGTTGGGCTAAGGGTACGTTTACCATTTTGTTTTGAAAGCTGGATTGTGCCAAAAAATGATTCCTGAAGATCTGTACGGTCATGCAGACGGGTAATGACTACTGCATTGGGCCCATCTAAGTATTTGACGTATATTTGCCACTACCACATAAATATTTAACATACTTAGCGACCATCAAGTGAGATTAATGTATGCATGCTAGCTGATGGCTAGTGACAGATATTTATCCAGAAAGTTTGTTTTTTCTCCGAATATTATCCACAGCTATAAGTATCAAAGTAGAAATGGAAATGCAGACCAGTTTGATGTATTTGATCATTCGCGTCAAGCGGAGCGCACCAAATGTTACAACATCAAAAACCGACAGAGTTCCAATTGTTTCTTTGTCTCCTTCTGGCGTCAGAATATGCAAGGACCATGGTTCTGAAACTAAATAGACTATGATATTATGCAATGACCAAAGTTCTGAAAAAAGTTTGAATATTAAAAAAAAAAAAATTGTAAAATATTATTTTTTAATGGAAGTTTGAAATTTTTTCGGATTCAGTAATGCTCACATTATCATATGGGTTCGCGACAAACTGTACTAAATATTACTTGATCGGTCTGAGGTAGCGTTTGCTTAGTTCTCTCGACTGTAGTTTTATTGATACTTAAAATCATTGCACTAAGGAGAATATAGGAAGAGAAGTCGAGATTCTCTTCAATAACTGCAACCTATCAAAATGGCCATTAAGGGTAGGGAAAACCAAATGTCATTTAGGCAAGGGAAAAAATGGCCACTAGGCTAGGAAAAAAAAACAATATGGCCATTAAGGCGAGGGGAAAAACAAAATGGCCATTAAGGCTAATTAAAATCAAGATGCCATTAAGGCTAGAAAAATACCAAGATGCCATTAAGGCTATTAAAAAAATGGCCATTAATGCTACGAAAAACAAAGATGCCATTAAGGTTAGGAAAAACCAAAATGGTTATTAAGGCTAGGGAAGAAACAAGATGCCATTAAGGCCATGGAAAAATAAAATGGCCATTACGGCTAGGGAAGAAACAAACTGGTCATTAATGGTAGGGAAAAAACAAAATGGCCATTAATGTTACGAAAAACCAAGTTGCCATTAAGGCGAGTGAAGAAACACAATGGGCATTAGGCTAGGGGTAAAACAAAATGCCATTAATGCGAGGAAACACACAAAATGGTCATTAAGACGAGGGAAAAAACAAAATGGCCATTGATGCTGCGAAAAACCAAGATGCCATTAAGGCGAGTGAAGAAACACAATGGGCATTAGGCTAGGGGTAAAACAAAATGCCATTAATGCGAGGGAACAAACAAAATGGTCATTAAGACGAGGGAAAAACAAAATGGCCATTAATGCTAGAAAAAGAAAAAAACATGGTCATTAGTCTAGAGAAGAAACAAAATGGCCATTACGGCTAGGAAAAACCAAGATGCCATTAAGACTAGGAAGAAAACAAAATGGCCATTAATGCTGCGAAAAACCAAAATGCCATTAAGGCTGTGGAAAAAAACAAAATGGCATTAAGGCAAGGGAAGAAACAAAATGACCATTATGGCTAGGAAAAACCAAGATGCCATTAGGGCTAGGAAAAAATAAAATGGCGATTAATGCTACGAAAAACCAAGATGTCATTAAGGCTAGGGAAAAAACAAAATGCCCAATAAGGCTAAGGAAAAAGAAAATGGCCATTAACGCTAGGAAAAACCAAGATGCCATTAACGCTAGGAAAACCCAAGATGCCATTAATGCAAGGAAAAACCAAGATGCCTTTTAGGCTAGGGAAAACAGAAAATGTTCATTAAGGATAGGGAAGAAACAAAATGGGAATTAGGTTAGGGGTAAATCAAAATGCCATTAATGCGAGGGAACAAACAAAATGGCCATTAAGACTAGGGAAGAAACAAAATGGCCATTAAGGCGAGGGAAAAAAACAAAATGGTCATTAAGTCGAGAACAGAAGACAAAATGGTCATTAAGGCGAGGGAAAAAAACAAAATGGTCATTAAGTTGAGAACAAAAAACAAAATGGTCATTAAGGCGAGGGAAAAAACAATGTATATTAAGGCTAGTGAAAAAACAAAATGTCTTCTAAGGTTAGGGAAAGAAAACAAAATGGTCACTAAGGCTAGGAAAAACAAAATGCCATTAAGGCGAGGAAAATAACAAAATGACCATTGGGATAATTGTGAATTCATTCAAGGTCATGGACTTTTATAACTTCCTGGATTGAATTGAGTGGAAAGAAGCATCTTGACATCAGAAGTATACTCACAGTTCTGTACATTTAATCTCTAATATACGTTCATGCTATGGGTGGTTGAGTGGTCTAAACCAAGCCCCTATACCGATCTTTGTCACAACACCTGTGTCCGCGCGGGTTAGAGTCTCTGGCTCGGCCACTCTCGGTATGCGAGGAAGTTTTTCAGTAGCTTTTCGTGCGTAGGCTGTTTTTACGCGTGTTTTCCCTGGTTCTTCTTCTTCCAGTTTATTCTGGCCGCCATGTATAGCTGATCAGGCATTGAAACAGGGCGTTAGATCCAAACGACGACAATAAATCCTACTACCACTTTTCTCTCTTATTTACAAAAAAGCTGAATGCCACGTCATACAACTTACTCTGCTGGCTTCTATTAGAAATGGACAGGAAATAACTGTCACTACAAACAATATATTCTGGCTTCTATTAGAAATGTATATAAAACAGCTGTCACGTCATGCTAGTTACTGTGACTTCTATTAGAAATGGATAGGAAATGGCTGTCACGTCAAACAAATTACTCTCACTTGTATTAGAAATGGATAGGAAAAGGCTGTCATGTCATGCTACATACACTGGCTTCTATTAGAAACGGATATAAAATAGCTGTCACGTCATGCTAGTTACAGTGACTTATATTAGAAATGGTTAGGAAATAGCTTCTATTGGTGGCGCTCTACAGTTTCGTACTTTGCATAGGGTTAGAATTTTAAAGAAAAATAATTTTCTGGGATTTCTTCACTGGTTATACTGGCAATGTAATAAAGACTTTGTATATCTTAGGTGTTGGTAGAAGAACTTTCAATTCCCTTTATTTTGATGTATGATTGATGGGTGTACTTTAGTTTCTAGAGTATACAGCTTGTGCTAACATAAGATGTGCTCATGTAAACAAACTGCTAGCTCCGCATGGTCATTTTCACTCCCTGGACTTCAGAGGTAAATTGTAGAAAAATGGTACGATAACTTTTTTTACTTTTCAGATATTTTGCAATTTGTTCATTGCACTTTCAGAAGCTGCTATTGCCTACTTCAGCAAAATTCGTTTTCCCTAGTTTAATAACTGCTAAAGTTAGTGTACTTTTGATTAATTCTGGCTAATTTTTCAAGCACATGGGAGCATCCATTTTGTTATACCATGCGCTTAGATCATTTGCAATTTCCACAAGTGCAGTATCCAAAGAAATATCAGCCACATTACATCAAAGTAGCATTGAGATATGCCAACATTATCTCCATTGTGCATGTTACAAATGCAAACAACTTCACCTCACATACGTCACTATCTGAAAAGTACATATTAACTGGTGAGCGCCCCCATGTCATGCTACATACACTGGCTTCTATTAGAAACGGATATAAAATAGCTGTCACGTCATGCTAGTTACAGTGACTTATATTAGAAATGGTTAGGAAATAGCTTCTATTGGTGGCGCTCTACAGTTTCGTACTTTGCATAGGGTTAGAATTTTAAAGAAAAATAATTTTCTGGGAGTTCTTCACTGGTTATACTGGCAATGTAATAAAGACTTTGTATATCTTAGGTGTTGGTAGAAGAACTTTCAATTCCCTTTATTTTGATGTATGATTGATGGGTGTACTTTAGGTTCTAGAGTATACAGCTTGTGCTAACATAAGATGTGCTCATGTAAACAAACTGCTAGCTCCGCATGGTCATTTTCACTCCCTGGACTTCAGAGGTAAATTGTAGAAAAATGGTACGATAACTTTTTTTACTTTTCAGATATTTTGCAATTTGTTCATTGCACTTTCAGAAGCTGCTATTGCCTACTTCAGCAAAATTCGTTTTCCCTAGTTTAATAACTGCTAAAGTTAGTGTACTTTTGATTAATTCTGGCTAATTTTTCAAGCACATGGGAGCATCCATTTTGTTATACCATGCGCTTAGATCATTTGCAATTTCCACAAGTGCAGTATCCAAAGAAATATCAGCCACATTACATCAAAGTAGCATTGAGATATGCCAACATTATCTCCATTGTGCATGTTACAAATGCAAACAACTTCACATCACATACGTCACTATCTGAAAAGTACATATTAACTGGTGAGCGCCCCCATGTCATGCTACATACACTGGCTTCTATTAGAAACGGATATAAAATAGCTGTCACGTCATGCTAGTTACAGTGACTTATATTAGAAATAGTTAGGAAATAGCTTCTATTACAAATGGACAGGAAATAACTGGCACGACATAATACATAATATATACTCTCGCTTCTATTAGAAATGAATATAAAAAAGCTGTCACGTCAAACAAATTACTCTGATTTGTATTAGAAATGGATAGGAAATAGCTTCTATTAGAAATGGATAGGAAATAGCTTCTATTAGAAATGGATAGGAAATAGCTTCTATTAGAAATGGATAGAAAATAACTGACGTTATGCAACATACTCTGGCTTGTATTAAATTCTTTTAGGAAAAGGCTTTCGCATCATGCTACACACTCTGGTTTGTATTAGAAATGGATAGGAAATAGCTTCTATTAGAAATGGATAGGAAATAGCTTCTATTAGAAATGGATAGGAAATAGCTTCTATTAGAAATGGATAGAAAATAACTGACGTTATGCAACATACTCTGGCTTGTATTAAATTCTTTTAGGAAAAGGCTTTCGCATCATGCTACACACTCTGGTTTGTATTAGAAATGGATAGGAAATAGCTTCTATTAGAAATGGATAGGAAATAGCTTCTATTAGAAATGGATAGGAAATAGCTTCTATTAGAAATGGATAGAACATAACTGACGTTATGCAACATACTCTGGCTTTTATTACATTCTTTTAGGAAAAGGCTTTCGCATCATGCTACACACTCTGGTTTGTATTAGAAATGGATAAGAAATAGCTTCCATTAGAAATGGATAGAAAATAGCTTCTATTAGAAATGGATAGAAAATAACTGACGTTATGCAACATACTCTGGCTTGTATTAAATACTTTTAGGAAAAGGCTGTCGCATCATGCTACACATTCTGGCTTGTATTACATTATTTTCGGAAAATGTTGTCGCATCATGCTACACACTCTGGCTTGTATTACATTATTTTCGGAAAAGGCTGTCGCATCATGCTACACACTCTGGCTTGTATTAAATTCGGCTGTCGCATCATGCTACACACTCTGTCTTGTATTAGAAATTACTAGGAAATAGCTTCTATTAGAAATGGATATAAACCAGCTGTCACGTCATGCTGCTTACTCTGGCTTCTATTTGAAATAAATATAAAAAGAAAAAAAGGCTGTCACGTCATGCTGCCTACTCTGGCTTCTATTTGAAATAAATATAAAAAGGAAAAAAAGGCTGTCACGTCATGCTGCTTACTCTGGCTTCTATTTGAAATAAATATGAAAAGGATCTCACGTCATGTTAAGGTCAACATTACTGTGCTGCAAATTAAACTCGTTGATTCACAACTCACGGTTGAGAATAATATAACGCATGAAACCTTTTTAGTTAAACTGAAATATGCTTCCGTCTGTACGGCTGTGGACAGATCAATAACGTTGATGATTTGTTTGTTTTTCTTTATTTGTAATGTCGCAGAGTTCTTTATTTGTATATACCCACAATTTTCAATACAAATATGAAACAGTTTCTGAAACGGGTTATACATGTATACAATATCAGGTTTGTTGGCTCCATTATCGAGATTTGTTTGTACCATTATTGAGGTATGTCGGTATCGTTATCGAGGTTTGTTGGTACCAATATCGAGGTTTGTTGGTACCAATATCGGATTTGTTGGTACCAATATCGAGGTTTGTTGGTCGAGGCTTGTTAGTTCCATTATCGAGGTTTGTTGGTACCACTATCGATGTATGTTGGTACCAATATCAAGGTTTGTTATTACCAATATCGAGGTTTGTTGGTACCAATATTGAGGTTTGTTGGTATCATTATCGATGTTTGTTAGTACTAATATGGAGGTTTATTGGTACCAATATTGAAGGTTTAAGAATCTGATGCACAGCAACTTTCTACGAAAGCATCATACGAGTGTTTCCTCGTTCACATGTGGCACATTTTAAAAGATATTTGATATAAAAGTGTAAATGGAAAACACATTGAACAGGTCTAATCAATTAGGATCTTTTTCTAAATTATACAATCAAAGCGTAGATTCCATCATTATATCCTGTGATGAAAATTATAAAAGAAAATTCACCGAGTTTTAAGGAGCCAGCGGTTTTTGTAAGCTTTGGTAGCGAGTAGAAGAGAATATTTATCGAGACACCAAGAATACATAAAAGCATGTGATAACAATAGAGATGGAAACAACGATTACTCATAAAGAGCGGGGCCCCGAGTGGCCGCGTGGTCTAAAGCGCTCTCCGTTACGGATCACTGCCATCACAGCTCTGTCTGCGTGGGTTTTAGTATCAGATTCTGCCAATGTGGGTATGTGAAAAAGCTTGCCAGTCTCCTGTCGTGGGCCGGTGGTTCTTTCCGGAGGTTTTCTCGGGTTCTTCCTCCACCATTATTACTGGCCGCCATATATAGTCTGTCGTGTGCTGAAAAATGGCGTTAAACCCTACAACAACAACTTCTAAAGATGGACAGATGAAAACAAAGGGTACTAACAATCAGTACAGACATGAGGATATATGGGGCAAACGGGGTTATCCCCGTGGTCCCTAGCCGAACAACATTGTTTAATTTTATAAAAGAAACCTTTAAGTTTGAACAAGAACTTCGAGAGGCCCGGATGTTTCTTACCCCAGGACACGTGATCACTCTCTACGGCCCCACGTACAATAGGAGCGATGGAAATATAATTTAAGCTCAGGGATACATGAAACAGAGGTACTAAAATGGTGAAAACGTCCGATTTATTCAAACAACACGAAGTACACAATTTTAAACCTCTAACAGAAAAAGAAATGTCGCGCAACGTCCAAGATATTATATAAGTCATATATTGACTCCACCGTTATACAGATATATTTACAAAACCCTAAGGCGTAGGTAACTACGACTAGACCTGGATAATTTAATACAATCTACTTTGTTTAATCTCCTCTCACGAAAAATAAAGAATCTTTATCAAATGTATCATCATCAAGTACTGTAATTAGTGTTGAAAGCACGACTGTGTCAACCTCAATCACTGCAACAAGTCCTAACGGCACGACTGTATCAATATCATCTACTTTAACGAGTGATCTAAACGCCACTGTATCAACATCAACTACTTTAACGATTGTCAAAGGTGCGACTGTATCAACAGCAACTGTTGTAACGAGTGTTAAAGGCACAGTTGTATCAATATCAACTGCCATAACGTGTTATTGACACAACTGAATCAATGGCAACTGCTGTAAGGAGTGTTAAAGACATGGATGTTTCCACATCAACTACTGCAACAAGTGTCAAGGGCAAGATTATGTCAGCATCAACTGTGGTAACGAGTGTTAAAGGCAGGATTGTATCAACTTCAACTGTTATAATGAGTGATAAAACACAACTGTATCAATATCAACTACTATAATGAAAGCTAAAGGCACTACTGTATGAAAATCAAATACTGAAACAAGTGTTAAAGGCACAATTGTATCAACATCATCTATTATAACGAGTGATAAAACACAACTGTATGAACATTAACTACTGTAACGAATGTTTAAGGCACAACTGTATCAACATCAACTAATTTAACGAATGTTAAAGGCATCATCATCAATTACTGTAACGAGTGTTATGGGCACACCTGAATCAACATCAACTACTGTTACGAGTGTCAAGGGCATGACTCTATTAATATTACCTACTGTAACTACTGTTAAAAGGTACAATGTACCAACATCAACTGCTGTAACGAGTGTTAAAAACAACTGTACCAACACCAACTGCTGTAACGAGTGTCAAAAACAACTGTACCAACACCAACTGCTGTAACGAGTGTCAAAAACAACTGTACCAACATCAACTGCTGTAACGAGTGTTAAAAACAACTGGACCAACACCAACTGCTGTAACGAGTGTTAAAAACAACTGTACCAACATCAACTGCTGTAACGAGTGTTAAAAACAACTGTACCAACATCAGCTGCTGTAACGAGTGTTAAAAACAACTGTACCAACATCAACATCTGTAACGAGTGTTAAAAACAACTGTACCAACATCAACTGCTGTAACGAGTGTTAAAAACAACTGTACCAACATCAACTGCTGTAACGAGTGTTAAAAACAACTGTGCCAACACCAACTGCTGTAACGAGTGTTAAAAACAACTGTGCCAACATCAACTGATGTAACGAGTGTTAAAAAGAACTGTACCAACATCAACTGCTGTAACGAGTGTTAAAAACAACTGTACCAACATCAACTGCTGTAACGAGTGTTAAAAACAACTGTACCAACATCAACTGCTGTAACGAGTGTTGAAAACAACTGTACCAACACCAACTGCTGTAACGAGTGTTAAAACAACTGTACCAACATCAACTGCTCTAACGAGTGTTAAAAACAACTGTACCAACATCAACTGCTCTAACGAGTGTTAAAAACAACTGTACCATCAACTGCTGTAACGAGTGTTAAAAACAACTGTACCAACATCAACTGATGTAACGAAAGTTAAAAACAACTGTACCAACATCAACTGCTGTAACGAGTGTTAAAAACAACTGTACCAACATCAACTGCTGTAACGAGTGTTAAAAACAACTGTACCAACATCAACTGCTGTAGCCAGTGGTAAAAGGTACAATTGTACCAACATCAACTGCTGTAATGAGTGTACAAAACAACTGTACCAACATCAACTGCTGTAACTACTGTTAAAAGGTACAACTATACCGACATCAACTGCTGTAACCAGTGTTAGAAAACGTTGCATTTGTCCCCACCTCTGAGTTTGCATGTGTTGTAAAATTGCTGTATCCTATATACGATAAATAATAAGCCCATAAAAGTTTGCACACCACCACCACCCCTGAAAATTAATATGACGTACCTGAAAATACCCTCGAGTTATTAAACAGTTCTTTGTTTGCAACCTTTAATTGGAATTTGAACATAAACACACTGGATAGAAAATGACTTGTCTTTTTCTATATCACATTAAATTAAAGGTTTTGTGCTAAATACGGTAGTTTAAAATGCACTGTAGCATAGTTTATGTACTCAGATAATGTGAAGAAAGAGTAGTTATATATATATATATATATATATATATATATATATATATATATATATATATATATATATATATATATATATATTTATGCTTACTGTCATATTTGTCTGTGTGTGGTTGCCTTGGGTCCTGTCGAAGTGGAATAAAACACCAGAACGTTCATCATTGAGCACAAACAATATTCTCATTTAGATATTTACATGCAATCATGGGCATTAACCATAAGTCGAAACGTATTAAAATCGTGTTTTTTGTCTGATGGAGTAAATTTATCAACCTCTCTGTAACAAATATTTACCATATTATACATTACATTTGTATAATTAACATAACTTTGACAATATGGATTATTAGTCAGTGAATAAAATAAATATGCACTTTTAGACACGAACACATCTGTATGCGTAGGACAAACCTTGCAGTGTTTATTCAGACACATTAAAATCTCTGTCTTGCTCGTAACGAATTCGGATTTGTCAGCCGATGCGTTAGTGGCTAATTAATACATATATTTTGATAGATTAGTCTGCTCCGTCTTGAAGTAAGTATGCAACTATGTTTATATCAAATTATGGATAGTACACATTTAATTAGATCTTATGAGATGACAAAATCAAGTTTCATATAAAGCACAAAGTATGGTGCTATCAAGGGTCAAAAATTACGCAATCGGTATATTAGTCGTAATTGTAAACGAAAGTTAAGGGGATATAAATTTGCTTGCCACCTAAAATATTTTGCCTTTTTGTTATTACACATAGGTAGCCGCATTAAAAGTGAATAAAACACCTCTGCAGAAATAAAACAATATAATGCGGACAACGAGTACAAAGCATAACACATATTTTCACTAAACCACAAAAGAAAACGAATCATTGTTGAAGTCTGATTAAAGATGGCAAATGAGCTCGTATATGGAAAAACATACTTACTGCTGATGTACGAATTAGCAAAACAGGTGACCTTCTGAATATCCATGGTTTGTATTCACATCATAGTGAATTTGTTAAGAATGAAATTCGGGGTGTTAAAGGAACGGCTCTTTACGTGATACAATGTCTTTTTACCTTCTTCGTTTTCACAATTTAATAATTTACCAAATTAAGTCCAGGTAAAATTATTTAAAATTGAGAGGATAAAAAGATTTAAATTTTAAATCATACAGATTTGGTAATGGGTTGGGTTTTAAGAAAAAAATGCAAGATTTCAACACTGAATTTAAAACGAAATTTTAGTGAGATAGCACTAAAATGTAGTTTAAGTCAAAACATTTTAAAAACGGTCAACAAATTTTAAAATCAGTCAAAAAAATTAAAATCAGTCAACAAATTTTAAAAGAGGTAAATACATTCAAAATCAGTCAAGAAGTTTTAAAATCAGTCAACATATTTTAAAATCACTCAATTCTTTTAAAATCAGTCGATACATTTTAAAATCAGTCAAAAAATTTAATATAAGTCAATACTTTTAAAATCAGTCAACAAATTTTAAATCAGTAAACAAATTTTAAAATCAGTAAATACTTTTAAAATCAGTCAACAAATTTTAAATCAGTCAACAAATTTTAAAATCAGTCAATGCTTTTGAATTTTAAATTAAAAAATTCACACGTTAGAGTAAAAAAGTAGATTTTTTAAAGAAAAACATTTCAAGCGATGTTTTTATTTTTTTTTCTCAAAAATTGACCAAAATAGCCAACGATCGTGACAGTAAATAGATAACTGATCCAGGGACCTATTGATCAGGGTCAGCAGCTATTTAGCTGTCTTTGATACCCAGCATTTATTATACTTTTCTCATTTCAACGAGTTTTGTCAATTACGATTCTAGCGTTTGTGTAAGAAAAATTAAAGAAAGAAAGAAAGAAACACCCCTTCTGAAGCAAACAAACAAACAACACTTTATTTTAGCGGTATAAAAATGTGGACCCACGACAGGCGTAATATAGATTTAACGTGTTGTATTTAATTAGGGACACATGTATTTTCAGCGCATGATGGATTCCATATATACAACATATCAGCCACGTGGCAGGAGGCAAACATAGCGTGTCGGAAAGCGAATATGATCTTGTTTTGGAATCATCATCATTTCGTCGCTGGTTTTTTCCTCTGGACGGGATTCTTCGTTAGTCCAACCACCATCATCAGTCCGGACTATAACGCGGGTAAAGTAGTCAGATTTTATATCTTGTGTAACCACTTTTAGAAGATAAGGATTCGTCCCAAATGTTACATTTGCACAAGTAGATACTATTTAACAGAAAAGTAGTTATATTTTAAAAGATTGAACTATGTGGTGTGGTCGCTTTACCACGCACAACAAACAAGACAAACAAAATGGACGAATTCACTGATTAGATTAAATTACTTTTCTGTCATGATCTCATATTGCCTACAACTGAAACACATCCAAACTTTCATTCTAGTAGTCAAGTATCGACATATTTTTCGTTGACGTAATCAGGTTTTATATGCTATTGTTCAGTTGCTCCTTTTCCTTTAATTTTCTAATTGTATGGCGTTTGTTTTTGTTTTATGTTTTTTTTGTAGTCATATCATTATAGATCTTGTAAAGTGCTTAGAGCCTCTAAAGATTAGGCGCTATACAAAGTCCTCATTATTGTTATTATTATTATTATTTGCCTTTGATTTTTAGTTCATCGGATCTTTTATGCTCTCCCCCCGCCCCGTTTCCAAAATTACAAAGGCTTTTATATGTTTGCGTTTCCCTCTCAGATCTGAGATGTATGTTTGTAAAAAAAAATCGAAAATAATTTTGGATTCACAAGCTTATTTAAATATTGTTTTTTGTTCGTGGACAATTTTCCCATGAAAAAGTACTGCTCATGGATCCCAGACCGGTTCTCTAACGTTCCCATGTCACAAACCATCCATACATTTGTTGTGTGGTTTCTCCTCAATCTCACAGTCAGATTTTATTGTTTGTATTGAAGTTATCCATTATAAAAATCCATTTAGCAACATTTCTAGTGTTCATTTAAGTTTTGAATATACTGTTTTTAAGTTTATTTCGGTGTTTAATATGTCAATTTTACCACATAAGTTAGTATCTTTTTTTGTTTGTTTCAGTTTTAACAGCCACAGGCGCACTGTTAACTAAATCAATTCTTGAACATAATGTGGGTATCTTTCAAAAAACTTCAGTTTTGAATTTATATGCAGCTATTGTAAACAATTTCTCCAAATCAATTACAATTTTCTAATGATATCTATCGTTATGTTTATTTCATCAGTGTTATATACATGGCGGATAATATTGTTTGAGTGCTTAAAAAAATTAGTTGTGCTATAAGCATTCAAAATCAGTCTTTAGTTGCCTTTCACTTTCCGTCATTCTATCATTTGACTTTTCTTCATGAACATTTTGAAGCTGCAGTAGCCACGTGGTAATAATATCATTCCCGTTTCATTCTTGTCAGTGATATAGCAAAAAGGATTGTTTTAAGATCATCGGAGATGTTGTAATACCAAGCAGTAAAACGTACTCTCTTTAATGAAGTATACGTCGACCACGACCATTTCATTAATTAATATTTTTATTATTTGTTATATTATGAACTGTTATGAACTAGATTGGAGAAATGTATTGTTTTATTTTGTGTGTGTTATTTTGCTTATTGTTACAGAATTGTATCCCCCTTTTCAAATGTAACTTCTATTATTAGCTCGTTTAAGTGAAGCGAAAAATTTCCCAATTGACTATGTTCAACTCTACGCGAATCCTTTCTTCTTCGTGAAGGCAGTGTCAGTTCGTTGCTTTTATCTTCCGTTTAGTCTTTCCCACCTTATATTTCTTTCTGGTTGAAATTTGGAATATCCATAAATGTATTCACCTGAATGCGAACAAACGTAAAATACTTGAAAATGTTATTCCACAAGTAAGAAGTGGATTCCAAAATTTAATCTTAGATTACTGTCAAAATAGGAGAGATGACGACAAATGTACTTAAAAAGAGATGAAAACACTGATCACTAAAACGAATACGTGAAACAGAGTTACCAGAATAATGAAAAGTGCAGAATAATTTAAATGACAAGCAGAAATATTTAAATTCAATGAAGCAATGCATACAGTCAGACAAATTATAAAAGATACTAGTTACGACATAGGCCTACTTCATCGTGGATGTCCAAAAAACATCCAACACTGCAAATTTGCCGTTTTGAAGATGAAAAAAGATAGAGAAGATTAAATAATAGAAAATCTTTATCGTCGTTATGAAGCAAATCATGGGCACTAATCAACTATTGTGACAAGTTTTAAAGGCACAAGTGAATCAACATAACAAATTCCTATATTTCTTTTAACTGTGAATCATTTCTACAAAGTAGTTTTTTTTCTCTCACTTTGCCATCTGTTGTAATTTTGTCTGAATGTTAAAAAAATGTTACGAACCTAGCACCTAATGCGAATAGAGGCATTCCACGGTTGGATGATAATATTCCAGTGAAATATATAATTCCACAGACTGTCCAGTAAACACGTATCAATTCCTTGTGTAAAATGTATAACTTGTCATTTGAAATAATTCGCATATTAGTGATGACACAGCTGGATTATAACCTCCGAAAATAAAACCTGATGGTTTTTACAGCTTGGCCATTGACAACCACTGCACACGTCATTTTGACCTTCTTATCATTCAATGTCACTGTCTATTTTTCAGTCACTTTAGTAATGGTCATGTCTTATAGCTTTCATTTTATATTGCGCCTTTTGTTACCCTTTCTACACTTCAATTTCATGTATTGTTCCAATTGCTGTTACAGGATAAATAAATATCCTTTGCCTTCCACAAATCCTAATTTTGTTCCACCTTTGTTTTATCACTTTTATTTGCTATTCAAGTAAACAAGAAACGACGGTAGAAGATGGGAACAGTTTTGAACCAAGAGAATTATTAAAATGCTAACTGTATAAATCATGCTAGTATTTTTTGAAGATTAAAATATCTCAGTTGTTTTAGGTTCAGAAAAAAACACGTCATATTCGTTTTAGAGAGACCATTTATACACTAGGGCTACCATGTAAACTTAAACATTGCAAGAAAAGTTTCTTCGATCTTGGGATTGCAATGGTGAATATTATATAAAGGCGTTTTATTGGAACGGCAATGCAGTTATTTAAAAAAGATCGTTGTGAAAATCGTTTATTTTCTAATTCAGTAACGAGATTTAGGCTGAAACAAGTGTTAGAGAAAATCGTGTTGGACAGTACAGACAGTAGCAACTTTCGCATCAGTTGCAATTACAATACCAACAGTTATATTTTCTATAGAAAGCCCAGTACGAAGAGTTGTTGATCATACGCTTTTCATTCGTTTTATCCCAGCGCCACCTTTTCAAATCTAATCATTTTTTAAATTATCATAAATGCTTGAAATATATAGCCGATTATTTGTTTCGTTAGCCAAAACAGTATGAACATCATTGACTGCAGTTGATAGGCTGTTTATTAAGTAGTGCTAGAAATTTGAGTCTGTTTTCGTTGAACTCGTTTTGTTATTTTTCGGGGCATGGATAGGTTTTTAATAACTTCAAATAAAACAAAATCAGAGGTGTAAATAAAATAACTAAAAGAGTTAAGGTAATACATGTATTTCAACTGTAACAATCAGACGTTCCAACAATGAATATAAAATTAAAGATTGTTTGTTTTATCGTAGATGTGTGTTAGTTGTGGGTCTTTTGATGTTGTTATTGTTGTTATTTTCTTTGTTTCTAAATTGCATCGTATGTGTTTTAAAAGTTAGATAATATAGCAGACATGCTAGGCTTATAGTCGTCTCCAAAGGTATTTCGAAGAAATAACATAATTATAGTCCTTCTCGTTACAGTTTTACTCACTTTGTCCTGTTTCTCTTCCTGTACAGGCTCAGAAGTACTTTTATGATTTGTTTACAATCTCTGTCTTGGTCGCATTAGTATTTGAACCTAGTTGTAATGAGTCACTGGATTTCTGTACATTAGTATTTAAACCTAGTTGAAATGAGTCACTGGATTTCTGTACATTAGTATTTGAACCTAGAAGAAATGAGTCACTGGATTTCTGTACATTAGTATTTGAACCTAGTTGAAATGAGTCACTGGAATTCTGTACATTAGTATTTAAACCTAGTTGAAATGAGTCACTGGATTTCTGTACATTAGTATTTGAACCTAGTTGAAATGAGTCACTGGATTTCTGTACATTAGTATTTTAACCTAGTTGAAATGAGTCACTGGAATTCTGTACATTAGTATTTAAACCTAGTTGAAATGAGTCACTGGATTTCTGTACATTAGTATTTGAACCTAGTTGAAATGAGTCACTGGATTTCTGTACATTAGTATTTAAACCTAGTTGAAGTGAGTCACTGGATTTCTGTACATTAGTATTGTTTCCAGCTTTACTAGCCATTTTCATAAGAATGTAATGACAAGAACAAGAAAGATATCGCCACCAACAACAAATGTCACGTGATGAACTACTGAAATTGCGTCATGCTTTCATCTGTGTCGTAACGTTGCGTCCTATATATAATTAGTAGCTCCGATAGCTGTAGAACACGCTCTAGTACCGTCTTAACAGACTGCATGATGATGTTGTGTGTTGAACGTGGGCACCTAGTTTCGAGTGTTCTGACACACTGTTCTGCAATATTGTCCGAGTAATATGCAAATTACTTTATTTGCCTACTTTCCAGTAAATCTTAAACTCTTTTGTTGTAAAACTCTTCCCCTTATCAAACTACATCTTTTCCTGCTTTCTCTTCTTCAAGATATATGTGATGTGGTCGCGTTAGTCATTTCTCATTTCTATTCACTTTCCATCCAATATTTGACTCATTTGTTTCAAAAGAACCCGCTCGATCATATTACATCTTTTTAGGCTTTCTCTCCCGGAAGATGTGTGTGAGGTCGTCTCGTGTATCAGCTGTTTTGTCTGAGCCGTTGCGTATTTTGAAAAAAAATCTACGTTCAAGATGTGTTTGAATCCATCGTTGTAGATTTAATTCTCATGCATGTCAACAATGTCTGCTTGCCACTATTCGTTGTTCGTCTAGGTGACAAACAGAACCATCGTGTTTACCTTGTTTGCACTACTGAGTAATACTTGTGCAAGCAAACTGACTTTTAGGATCGTAGTACAGTATATGTGCTTAAATAATGTTGTCTTCTTCCACGAGGTCCAGCTTTTGTGAGACGAAGACTCTTGCACGTGAACAAGTCACCATTTACAACTCGTACATTTCCCCAAAGATTTCCAATCTATTAATCCTTTGAAACGTCTGAAAGATTTCAACTGTTGCCCTTCCAGCGGTTGATTAAGAAATAGCTAATTCATGTATTGAAACCACTTGCTGGTTTGAAGCTAAAATTATATTTCTGTCTTTTGAGGAATTGTTGTATATTAACCTTATAAATTTGATCATATCTTCCAGCTGTGTCGTTATTTTATCCGAATTAAATTTTGTATATTTGTCTTTATCTAATACCTATTTTTGTAATCCATCCAAGTGCCCATCTATTTTGACCATCGTTTATCTCTGACTGTAATAAATTTCATGTGTCAGTTTAAAGTGTTACGGCTATTGGATTTAATTTATTTTATCTTTTATTGGTAAATCCAAATTTGTCATTTAGGGTTTAATATTTATTTATTAATTGGGAGATTTCTTCTAGAAAATTCAGTTTGACCTAGACTCTAGTTGTAAACAGGCTGACCTTGGTTTGGTTACCTCAATATCTGACCTTGCTTTAGACATTGTAAACAGGTCTTTACTACTATTGGTTAATTTCAAGGATAACTTTTATTTTTAGTTCTTGAGGGTGGGAAGTGAATGATTTCCTTCTAAATCATTCCATTATTACGTGACTTGGAGAAGGTAGCTTCTTTCTGTGACCTTCCAGAATCACATGATTCCTCTTGTTTACGAGGGAATTACATATATATATATATATAGCTGTGTTTTAGAGGCTAACTTTAGTAGAATTTGGGCTTATTTTAAAGTTAAGTTGTGTATTTCATGTTGGAGTGTTATAATTATTCTGGACTTTGTGTCAATTCATTGAAGAAAGAGGATTTATTATTTATTTGGAGGAGAAAACATGTGCTCATAATTCATGTGGATGATAAATTAAACAAGAACTGCATCACGTGACATTGTCAGCCATTTTGGATTACATCGTCAAGATTCGAACCTGGAACTATTAGAACATTTATTTATCAGGACTCTTACAATTCCATTAGTGGATTATTTTTGTGAATTCTATATTGGATTAATGTTGGATTTGATTCTCTAAGACTGTAAGTTTATTTATTTTATGAAAATAATTGTACTTAATAAAATCATTGTTAAAGTTTTACAAGCTTGTTAGTTTTCACTCTTTCTGTGTTGCTGCTTATTCGAGCCTAAGCACGTAACATAGAAATTGGGATCTCGTCTTGGGATTTAAATAAATTTGAATTTAAATTTGAATTTCCCCTAGTTTTTTTTTTTTTAAATTTAAATTTTTAGTGAGACTAACACGCTTGTATCAAAATGACATCTAAGGTAGAAATATTTCCTTCTAATCCTACCCAGGAGCAATTAGATCTTTTCAAAAAAGACAAGTTAGTTCAACTTGCCAGGAAATACGATCTTTCTGAAGTCAAGGCTTCTTTAACGAAACAAGATATCAAAAAGATTTTGGTCCATTATTTGGTAGAACAGGATGTTTTGGAACAAAGTGCTTTGATTCCAGTCAGTAAGAGTACACCAGACTCTGACATTAAACTGAAGGAATTAGAATTAAAATTCAAGATGGAATTAGAGTTGAAGAGGCTGGAATTTCAGAGAGAGAGAGTGAATTAGAGTTAAAGAAGCTGGAGTTTCAGGAAAGGGAGAAAGAGAAACAAATTGAATTACAAAAGAGCAAATGCGAATTGAGAGAGAGGAGAAAGAGAAACAAATTGAATTGCAAAAAGAGCAGATGCAGATTGAGAGAGAGAGAGAGAGAGAGAGAGAGAGAGAAAGAGAGAGAGAGAATTAGAGTTGAAGAAGCTGGAATTTCAGGAAAGGGAGAATAAAAAACAATTACAATATGAAATTAGAATGAAAGAAATGGAGCTGGCATGTGGGAATCATCATCATACTTCAAATCAAAATTTTGATTTAGCAAGGAATATTAGATTAGTGCTCCCTTTCAAAGAAAAGGAAGTAGATAAATATTTCATTCTTTTTGAAAAAGTTGCAGAAAATTTAAAGTGGCCAATAGAGAATTGGACTCAGTTACTACAATGTGTAATTACTGGTAAGGCTAGTGAGATTTACACTTCACTGTCTGTTCAGCAATGTAGTCATTATGACGTAGTTAAAGAATGCATTTTAAGAGGTTACGAGTTAGTTCCTGAAGCTTATAGGCAAAAATTTAGAAATTACAGAAAAGAAGCTGGACAAACTCATGTCGAATTTGCTAGACAAAAAGAGCAGTTGTTTGATAGATGGTGTTTAGCCAAGAAAGTCGAGCAAGATTATCAAAATCTCAAGCAAATTATATTAATTGGAGAGTTCAAAAACTGTGTCCATAATGATGTTAAAACTTATCTTGATGAGCATCAGATTGAAACCTTGGAAAATGCTGCTCGAGCTGCTGACGAATATTCTTTGACACATAAAGTTCCTTTTGTTAACAAGACTTCTACTCAACAATTTAATGGCAGAAAAGTATTTCCGCCTAATTCAAGCCCTTCTAAAACTCAAACTAACACAACTTTCAAAGATCAGACTTCAGAGAAGTTTGATTCTAGATCCTTGTCTCTTCCGACGTGTAACTTTTGCAAGAAAAAAGGACACGTTATTTCTGATTGCTACAAATTGAAAAATAGGCATCAGAATCAAGACAGGCCTGTTCCAAATGCTCTTATTTACAAGAGGTCAAGGTCACAGTCATGTATTGAAAGCAATACATTTGTTGGGTCTAATAAATCCCAGTCTGATTTTGATATGGAGAATTATGAACCATTCATATCGAAGGGTTCTATATCACTCTTGGGTGATTCAGCCAATCCCACCCCTATTAAAATTTTAAGGGACACAGGAGCCTCTCAGAGTCTTTTATTATCAGGTACTTTGCCTTTTTCTGAGAAGTCTTCTTTTAATGAAAGTGTTCTTATTCAGGGAGTAGAGTGCGGCGTTGTTAATGTTCCTCTCCATTGTGTAAATTTGTCATCAGACTTAGTATCAGGACCTGTGACAATCGGAACGGTCTCGGTTTTACCTGTTGAGGGAATAGATTTATTGCTAGGCAACGACTTAGCTGGAGACAAGGTTGTGGTTAATCCACTTGTGACTGACAAGCCTAATTTGGATCAGAAAGATGATCCAATTGAAAAAGAAATCCCTGATATATTTCAAGCTTGTACAGTTACTAGAGCTATGGTAAAGAAAGCTCTTGAGAATGAAGTTGAAATGGGCAGTATTCCCTTGGCTGACATATGTATAGGTCAGGCTTTTGATGAGGTCACATTTACTTCTTGTTTAGATCAATCAGAAAGTATTGATCATAGTGATCCTCTTTTAACAACTCATTCTCTTTATTCTAATCAGGGTGATGATTTTGAGAATGATGTTACAGAAGACAGCATTCCTTCAACTGACGTTTGTAAAGGTCAGGTTTTTGATGAGGTCACTTTTACTCTTGGTTTAGATCAATCAGAAGGTATTGATCATAGTGATCCTCTTTTGACAACTCATTCTCTTTATTCTAATCAGGGTGATGATTTTGAGAGTGGTGTTATAAAAGGCAGCATTCCTTCGACTGACGCTTGTAAAGGTAAGGTTTTTGATGAGGTCACTTTTACTCTTGGTTTAGATCAATCAGAAAGTATTGATCATAGTGATCCTCTTTTGACAACTCATTCTCTTTATTCTAATCAGGGTGATGATCTTGAGAATGGTGTTATAGAATGCAGTATTCCTTCAACTGGCGCTTGTATAGGTCAGGTTTTTGATGAGATCACTTTTACTCTTGGTTTAGATCAATCAGAAGGTATTGATCATAGTGGTCCTCTTTTAATAACTCATTCTCTTGATCAGGGTGATAAACGACAGTCACTTGTCGTCGAACAGGAAAAAGATCCTGAGATCTCCTGTTTGTTTCAAAGGGTCATAAATGAGACTGAAGTTACTGAAGTTCCTGTCTGTTATTTCATTAAAAATGGAATTCTTATGAGAAAATGGAGACCTTCCGAGGTACCTGCTGGTGATGAGTGGTCAGTGAACTATCAAATAGTAGTTCCAAAACCTTACAGACAGGAAATACTTAATCTGGCCCATGAAACTCCTTTGGCTGGTCATTTAGAGATTAATAAAATGTATCACAAGATCTTGACTCACTTCTATTGGCCAAAAATCAAAAGTGATGTTGCCAAATACTGTAGATCTTGTCATACTTGTCAAATGGTAGGAAAACCCAACAATATGTGAGCACATGTTCTCCAAATAAATAAAATAAGTCCTCTTGCTTCAACGAATTGACACAAACTCCAATATAACTCAAAACACAACTATTAATTTAAAGCCCCGAAATCTACTGAATTGTTCGATTCCAAACAATAATTTATATACCTGTTGTTTTTACGTAAACAAGGGATCGCGTGATTTTAGGGAAGCTCATAGAAGGTCAAAGAAACAGCGTACGATCATAAAAACACGTACGAATGTAATGACCCAGAACGGAAATCCCCTAAGAACTAAAAATAAAAAGATGTCAAGTGGATTTAGCCAATCATTTTAGAAGCTTGTTGACACTGTCTGAAGCAGGGTCAGAAATTAGGTCAACAGGCCAAGGTCAAAAACATAAAGTATGGTCATAAAGATTTTTCTAGAATAATCTCCCAATTAATGAATTTTAAAGCCAAAATGACAAATTTGGATCTGACAATAAAAATAAATAATTTAGATCAAATAGACGTAACACAATCCACACACCGGAAATTACAACCGCATTCACATCTGTGAACCATTCTAAAACTCCATTTTGTCATCCATTCGAATTATCTTTTCACACTGATAACCTTGCAAAAACTTAAATTTGATAACCAATGACTATCTTAATTGTTTACTGTAGCATGAATTGTTAATTTAAAAAAATTATATGACAAAGATTATGTTCTGTTGGTTGCCAAATCGTGTTGCCCAGTATCTGAGTGAACGCTTTCATATAGTGATTTTAAATTATGCTATAGATGTGCATATTTTATTTGTATATATATTATAAATTATATGGAATGGAAATTCCACATACAAGTTTCTAGACATAAAATCTATCGTTTTACAAAAGCATCTGTCATGATCAACACATTGCAGAAAAGGTATTGTGTGAGCTGTTACTATGTTACACACACACACACACACACACACACACACACACACACACACACACACACACACAGACCTATAGTCATTAAGAAAGCCATTAAAATGTACTCTGATATTTCCTGGAAATTTATAACCAGTGAAAATGTTATTTGCGTATTGTACAGAATTTGACATATTTCCCTTTTGTCTTTTGTTTTGCAGAGATGAGTATTTTTGTAACACTTATTTTTACCTTTTTTTATCGGCACCTTAGTTGATTACCGCTATATGTCGTTTAAAAATTTAAATGGTCATTACAGCAACTTTGAACATTTTAATAAAGATTTTAGTATATATTTAAAATCAGTGCTTTGTAATGGAGGCTATTGTAAAAGAAAATAAATCTGATTTTGTATGACTTGATATGGCAATGAATAAGCGTAGTTTCTCTGAATGTTAAAACCCATTTTAATAAGACCCTAGTGGCGAATAGAAAAAAGTGGCCGTATTTCCGTGGTATTAATATCAGTTTTCAGATTTCAACGTCATACACATATGTTTGACAGAGACGTAATTTCAACTTTTTCGGGGGGGGGGATGGGCAAAACTAGATTTAGGGTGAGGGCAAAACTTGATTGGGGAGGGGGCGGGCAAATGCATCCCCGCCCCCTCATTACGTCCCTGATGTTTGATTGTAAGTATACTCGATAGATAAAAATATATACGTATATTTATATGTATATACTGTATATGGAGAGAGAGAATATCAATTATATAGCAACGGATATTGACAAATATAATCAGATTAGTTGTTTTCAAGAGTTACTGACAAACCGGCTTCCTGTAAATCACACAGCTGCTGTTGCATAGATAATATATATATTTTGATTGTTTACTAGATAAGTATTAGACTAAATAACTAGAATTAGCACTATGTTAGTAGATGCAGAATGACTACAGAGGCATAAACTTTACTGTTAAAATGCGTTGATTACAGCTTTCATATTTTCATATTTTCAGAGAGGGCTCTGTTTTAGAGATAAGACAACTATGATTGATATAGAGTGGCTTTGATGGTACCCTTTGGGGGTAAAACTAACATCAACCGATATCTTTGAATGGGTGTGCGATTACTGGTTATAATCCGTAATAGAGGAAAGGTCTTGTTCCCGAGTTTGTAAAACTAACAAATAATGACGAAAAAATCGGTTCTTAGATTTCCGGTCGTGGTAACTGGTGGTCTCCCAGAGTGGCTGATTGACGTAGTTTTACAGTACTACTTTAATTTTTAAATTTAAAGACTAAGATGAATATGTTTTTTTCAAGAATGATAACTATATATACAGATACAAATATATCAAATGGACGTGAGAGATGTGTCGCTTTTAATCTTATCTTATTTGTGTCGGAACAACGACATTAACTTTAGCACCATCACCTTGATGAGAAAGATATGGCTCTTTTACTCTGATCTCATTTCTGTCGAAACAACGACATTAACTTAAGTATCATCAGCATGATGATAAAAATATGGTTCATTCGCTCTCATCTCAGATGTGTCGGAACAACGACATTAACTTAAGTATCATCAGCATGATGAGAAAGATGTGGTTCATTCGCTCTCATCTCAGATATGTCTGAACAACGATGTTAACTTAAGTATAATCAGCATGATGAGAAAGATGTGGTTCATTCGCTTTCACCTCAGATGTGTCGGAACAACGATGTTAACTTAAGTATCATCAGCATGATGAGAAAGATGTGGTTCATTCGCTCTCATCTCAGATGTGTCGGAACAACGATGTTAACTTAAGTATCATCAGCATGATGAGAAAGATGTGGTTCATTCGCTCTCATCTCAGATGTGTCGGAACAACGATGTTAACTTAAATATCATCAGCATGATGAGAAAGATGTGGTTCATTCGCTCTCATCTCAGATGTGTCGGAACAACGATGTTAACTTAAGTATCATTAGCATGATGAGAAAGATGTGGTTCATTCGCTCTCATCTCAGATGTGTCGGAACAACGATGTTAACTTAAGTATCATCAGCATGATGAGAAAGATGTAGTTCATTCGCTCTCATCTCAGATGTGTCGGAACAACGATGTTAACTTAAGTATCATCATCATGATAAGAAAGATGTAGTTCTTTCGCTCTCATCTCAGATGTGTCTGAACAACGACGTCATCTCTTGACCATCGATCCAAAATTCTGCCGAAATTATATATTTTGCCTAAAACGTATCTTCCCTAATGCTGCAATTTTTAATGATATAAGTGTTACGGCTATTGGATTTAATTTATTTTATTTTTTTTAATTGTTAAATCCAAATTTGTCATTTAGGGTTTAATATTCATTAATTGAGAGTTTTTTTTTTAGAAAATTCAGTTTGACCTAGACTCTTAGTTGTAAACAGGCTGACTATCCTTTAATTGTAAACAAGTTTTGACCTTGTCTTACAGTGGATCTAATTCCTGACCTTGCTTTAGACATTGTCAACAAGCCTCTAAAACTATTGGTCAATTTCAAGGATAACTTTTATTTTTAGTTCTTGAGGGTGGGAAGTGAATGATTTCCTTCTAGATCAATCCATTATTACGTGACTTGGAGAAGGTAGCTTCTTTCTGTGACCTTCCGGAATCACATGATTCCTCTTGTTTACGAGGGAATTACATATATATATATATATAGCTGTGTTTTGGAGGCTAACTTTAGAAGAATTTGGGCTTATTTTAAAGTTAAGTTGTGTATTTCATGTTTGAGTGTTATAATTATTCTGAACTTTGTGTCAATTCATTGAAGAAAGAAGATTTATTATTTATTTGGAGGAGAAAACATGTGCTCATAATTCATGTGGATGATAAATTAAACAAGAACTGCATCACGTGACATTGTCAGCCATTTTGGATTACATCGTCAAGATTCGAACCTGGAACTATTAGAACATTTATTTATCAGGACTCTTATAATTCCATTAGTGAATTATTTTTGTGAATTCTATATTGGATTAATGTTGGATTTGATTCTCTAAAACTGTAAGTTTATTTATTTTATGAAAATAATTGTACTAAATAAATCATTGTTAAAGTTATACAAGCTTGTTAGTTTTCACTCTTTCTGTGTTGCTGCTTATTCGAGCCTAAGCACGTAACAATAAGTAACAGGGTATTCCTTAAAATCCTTACCATATAGGAGTTGATTATTGCATTAATTCTATCTTAGCAGATATTGAATCCTATGACAGACCTCAACAAGTTTGCTGACATGTTTATTGTCTCTCTGATTTTCAGAGGGTAGAAACTGTCCCATTATATGGAAAACTGAAAAGGGAAACTTGAAACTGGGGACAGATAACTGCGAAAACAGTCACCATTACTTATGTATACAAGGTAAGCTGTCGTTGTTCTTCTGCTTATCTTAACGTCCTTTAAGTGCTGCGTGTATATATTCGCTACTATTGAACATAGATACAAAACGGGTTCCTTTCCTATCCACTTCATTCTCACTTTTGATTCTATGTTATCTATTGTCAAATAAAGAAGAGCAGCACCACAGTTAAAATTCAATGCCTTCTGCATGGAGACAACACTTCTGACTTGTCGGTTTTCTAAACAAAGGCCAGTTTCTCCAAAAAAAATAGGTTTTTTTTTGCATTCCGTAATTTTATATAAGAATTTAGTTGTGTACTATGTCGACAGCTTGTATTCTATGCATTCAGCTGATAAATACAAATGGATCCAAATCAAGTGGGGTTGGCGTTAATTGTGAAGGTAACAATAACAAAATAATTTTTTCACTCCATAGTTTTTAGTGTAAAGTTTGATGCCGAATGCTCTCACATATAGCTGCACATAAATAATACTCTCATAAAAAATGCAAACTCATCATCACGAGAACAATGCGGGTAATACTCGCATAATAAATGCAAACTCATCATTACGAGAACAATGCGGGTAATACTCGCATAATAAATGCAAACTCATCATTACGAGAACAATGCGGGTAATACTCGCATAATAAATGCAAACTCATCATTACGAGAACAATGCGGGTGATTTTAGGGATAAATATGCTGAACCTTGCATAAAACAACTCAAGCAGGAAATGATCACTAACAATTCTAGGTAAAAATGGTAAGAGATTCGAATCATTGGAACAAACGTGGACATATGTTGGTTTCAAACAGTATTACATTCTGTCTTCAGATGAACTCCAAAGAGAGTAAGCAAAGGATTTGTATGCAGTGGATGAACGCTGGTTATTTAAGGATACAACTATTGGCGAAGAACCTAATATTGTGATGTAAACTTCGTGTATACATAATGTCAGAAACGAAATCTGACTTACCCGTCATGAATGATTAAAACACAGCTCTTTATTTGTATACTACAATTAGTACAGGTTAAATAAAATAGCAAGAATAAGCATTTTGTCGTTCATTAGTGTACTGGCCGTCTTCTCTCGTTTAACCCCTGGTACATTACACGAATAGCTCATAAGTACCAAAACTGACAGGCATGTTTCATGGCAAATTTAAGATGGCGATGACCTATCATTGTATTATGCATTTTAATGCGTCTTCTTTGTGTGTCTGATTGTGGGCATTAGAGTGTATATTCAGTTCAGATTTCACTGTATTTTATCCGCAGATAAGAAGAGCGTCTCGCACACTGGTTCCAGTGATCGAGGTAAGCAGTATGGGATATCCCTTCTACTTTTCTTTCAAACTGAATTCTTTTTTTTTCAATTTATTTTTTGTGGCTTAGAATATTAAATATTGAGGATGCATACTCTCAACCATGAAAGTCCATATTATGACGTCACGTAACATCCTATTCAATTCCTTACGTCCGTCACCGCTATAGTGGCCTTATACAAATGCTATATACAAATGCTATAGAGTTGAAGGGTTTATCTTAGTTTCTTTTTTATGGCTGATATTGAATCTCTATGAAAACGTACCCTTACTGCTGATTGAGAATTCATGCGGTTATTTCCTCTATTACTTGTTTCTTTTTCAGTTTCCCATTTTATGACTGAAACATGACACAAGTTTTAGTGCTCTGAAATTGCTTTAACAAAAACAGTCCCTATTATCATAACAAATTCTGATGGATAAATTATTTAGTTTATGCACTAAGACAGTGACGTGTGTGAAGAATCATCGTTTAAACGGATAATTATAACTTTATTTGTCATACATGCTATCATTACATCAGGTTAATCTCATGATACTAGATATAATATCCGGTCTTGTGTTAGACATTTGGAAAGAATATGACGTTTTGTATCATTAATTTTTGATACGCTAAAAAAATGACAAAGTTTTAAATTTGTCAAGAAGATAGATTTTTTTCAATGTAACTGCTGTAAAATAAAGACTTACAAAACAGACAAAACAGAAATCATGTCAGTGAAAATGTATTACAAAATGTAAGTTTGTTTCGTGTTCTCACTTTCAGACAGTCAGATCGTTGGTGCAGTGGTGGGGTCTTTTGTTGCGATCATACTAATTGCTGCTGTAGCAGTTGTCATCTATAGGTTTGTCTCTTTACTGAGTAGATAGATAGATAGATAGATAGATAGATAGATAGATAGATAGATAGATAGATAGATAGATAGATAGATAATCAGATCTGGTTGAAATGCAGGTTTACGAGTTAATAACATAATTTATTTATAGTGAGTCTCATATATTCCAAAGATTAAAAACCTAGATATAAACTTTCATGAGAGAAGAAACTTTTAGAATCTGGAGGTAAAGATATTGCTGGATAATAAAAAAAACATCCACATGTGTCAGTGTGCCCTAGCTGCCAAACTAGAGGTCGAAAGGTTGATACTTTCTTTTAAACTTGCCAATCCCATCTTTTTAAAATATAATATTTTTACAAAAACACCATCACTCCCGTATTTAGGACGGGCAATAGCTAGTCTAAATATAGTTTGTAACATAAATGGAAATCACAGATTCACCAGTAGCAAAGATTGAAGGAAGACGTCTTCAAGACCACTAACACATCTTCCGACTAAAATTAAAATGAAGAGAATGGATATAAAAAGCCTTAACAATGTTATAAACCACAGAATGTATAGTGCTTTTAATCCAGCGTGAAAGAGTAAAGACTGAATAGTGTAATAATCGGGATTGTCGTGAACTTGATGTCTCTGTTGAAACCTACACAAAGAAGAACATTTCTAGATATATCATGGATTTGGGATTTGTGAAGGTGCAACTTGATTTGGTTGTTACTATGGTTACAATGGAAAGAGATATAGGATTTTGAAATGTGCACTGTGACACAGTATTGCGTTTTAGAAGATCAATAGCAGGGACAAATACCAAAGATTCTAGAGAGCCTACTTGAAATAGGAAGTAAGCAAGGAGATTAGATGCTTTTTGGTCGTAACACAATTTTTTTTAAAAAAAAATAATCAGACATTATGGTCTCACAATTTCTCCCTGTGAAGAAGAATAGGAATGCATCATTGCATGTATTGGTTTTCGTAATCAAGATAACAAATGTTTCTTCCAAGCAATCGAAAGCAAACTGAACGTTTCCTCTCAACACGCATGTAAAACTTCTAAATATTCCCTCCATCCACTGGTTGAATGTGTGCCCTGTTAGAGTGCTGAAAAAAAATTATTTTAAAGATGAATTTAATATATTTGTAAATGAGTATACCACTGATCATTCCACAGTGAGTTACTAGAAATATTGAACAGACTTGTAATCTATTTATAAGTCAGATATAACTATCGCAAAATAATGAAATGGTTGAGAGTGGTATTACGACGCATAAACAAAAATAAATGCAAGGAGTGTCTGGAGTATATTTAGAACTAAACATCATTGTCCTGGCAAAGTCCAAAATTAAGGTTCTTATCGGGCTAAAGAGTCTTTTTATTCTTTAATGTGATTTTTGAAAGCGTCATGAAATCCATAAACAAGAAAATTGAAGACAGCTAAACAGATGCCACCAAGATTCTGTCTCTAATCGAACTTTTACACACAAAATTTGCTCATAAAATCTATAGAAGTTACCTTTCTGAAGAGAAATGTTTAATGAAAATCAACCAAATGTTGATATATATATATATATATATATATATATATATATATATATATATATATATATATATATATATATATATATATTTAAGAAGGTGTGTGTGTGATTTGGATTTGTATCGTAGCTTTAACACATTTTCAGTCATAACACTACAATGTCTGCAGTGTGGCAGTTTATAGTGATGTCTTGTAGTGGGCATTTTACCGCAGACATGTGGCATCATGTCACACCCGGTCACATTATTCTGACACCGGGTTGACCCTTCCTAATACTAACCTCTTAAATGTTAGCGAGGCAGCTGTTAGTACCTATTTTATAAGTCTTTGTATGACTCGGCGGAGGTTGTTACTTGATACCTCTCGCATCCGAAGCGGACGCTCTAACCACATGGACCCCGAAGCGGTCTAATTGGTTACAAAACATTATAGTGATGTAGATAATAAAACAGATAGCATGTGTGCCAGTACAATAATCCGTTTGATTATTTATAGCATGTTAAGTTTAGTTTATCACATTCTTTGGGTAATGAATAGCATCCTACGGAATCGTAGGTGTGAGAAATGTGTTAAAGGGATGACTTGGTGTACCGTTATCCATCTACTTATGTATACTAAAAATATGCAACTTTCTCTTTTTATTGTTATGCAGGCGCAGAGCAAAGGGGCGGGGATCGAACAAGATGATATTCGATAACAGAATGTACCAAGAGGTTATGGAGACAGATCGTTTAGGCTGCCGTCCTGCCGTCCGGAATGAATCAAATCAAGTTTCAATTATCCATTGTGATGAGAAGCGTATGTCAAATATTTATGCAGCCTACGCAGAAATTACTGAGTCACACGTCCAGGTTGAAGCCAAGCCAGGACCAACTGCGGCAAACTCTAAAATTTCACAAAGAGTCCATGGTGAATGCCTACATTATGCGTCCAGCAACATAACACAATTAACCGGGTACACAAATATATCAACCATCACAGAACAAAGCTGTCTGCGTCAAACGTTTGTCGAAGATGATAACAAACCAGTTGCTGTGGCTGAAAAACAGACGGAGAAGGAATACGAAACTATTTTCTGATGGATGTTCAACAGAAACCGATAGCCGTAAACAAGTTTGGCATTAACAATAAGGCCTAAATATTGCATTAAATAACGGATATAGGATGCAAAGCACCTGACAAATACAGAATAATTTTTCCATCAATTACGTACATTGCAACAGGAGAAACATTTTAATTATTACAGGTATATTGTTTCTGCAGTGTGAACCCAGCAAAATATACACGATACACCGATAAATGTTTTTATTTTTTATTTTTTATTATTATAGTGATACAAAAGATTAAAACATTATCAAAAGTTTTCATATTATCTATATCGGTTCATAATAAAACAGGATACTCATCCACTAGTCTTGTAGCAAGACCATATAATACCTGTATAAAAGAAATACTGAAGTAGTTCATATTGGCAACACATGTTGTAACTTGTCGTCTTCGGCATTACACTCTACTACATGAAAATGGATCATTATTATTTTAACATTATTGTTGGAAGCAGTTTTCGTCGCCATTCAGAAATTGACCTATCTGTCGGTACTTCATTTGTGGATTTAGAAAGGATGCCTATTGTTTCCACTAAGAAATAATAGAGGCTCTTTAAATTTGAATTTTGAAACAAACAAAGGACAACAACGTTTTGAACTCTACTAAATTAGTGGATTGTTAATTTGTGCATCATCAGAAAATGCACGGTAAAGAAATAATTTGATCTGACCCTATAAATAGTATTTCGTATGTAACATTTCAAATGTAGGAAATTGAAGCAAACTCTAACCTAATATGTTACTTCTATACATGATTTGTATCTGTGTGTGTGTGTGTGTGTGTGTGTGTGTGTGTGTGTGTGTGTGTGTGGCTTATTAAATGTACTGCAATGATGATTATATTTTAAAATTTAAACGGTTTGCATGACGGGAAAATGTATTTTCAGATTTAAAAAGTATCCAGCAAATGTCAAAGAATGTTTCATGCTATAAAGAGGTAATAAAAAAATGGACATCGTGCCATGAAAGCTATTTTAAAAAAATCAAATATTCGAGAAGATTCATTTTGATTAATGATGTATGGGGGTCAGGTGATGTATTCGAGTCTATTCGTGTATATGTTTATAATGATGTGTAGCAGTCTGGTGTAGGAAACATTATTAGGTCTTTAAGCTTGTTTTTGCAGTCAAAAAAAGGCGAATTTCAAGAGTACTCTTGAAAGAGATTACTGTCTTTGTGTCTAATTTCAATATATATATATATATATATATATATATATATATATATATATATATATATATATATATATATATATATATATATATAAGCATATAAGATCAGAGTGACTGTATTTTGAACTTTTTTATATAAATATACATATGTCTTATGGTATATTTTCTCATATTCAATGGAGAGATACTCAAAGTCAACTTGCAGCTTGTTGTGATTTGATAGAGATTTGGTAATTTATACAGTCTCCATGCATGGGTCATTTGGCCAATTATTTAAAAAAATTACAACCCCATTTGCTGCATTATTTAATAGCTGGAATGGTTAATAGAAGAATTGTACATGTATATACACATACGCAGCTCAAGAATCATGATGTGTCAACCAAATACAACTTTTGTACTATATTCTCAAGAAAGCTCACCTTTGTTAGCCAAGGTTCCGATGTGATGATCCTATCTACACCTTGGCGGATTGAATGGATATATTGGTGCTTTGTCCCTGCGACACCTATTGGATTTATTGAGTTGCCTCCCTTAGTATATAATGCCAACTAACAAATAGCATAGTGCGTTGTACACATTAGCCAAATTTTACTTGTGGAACTGTTTGATGTTTATAATAAACTTTTTTAAAATTACTTAATGAATCAAAAAAGTGTATAAAAGGGAATAATTAGATTAGGCATTTCCAAATTCACCTCTGAATAAAAAAATTAATATCTGTTCCGATTAATCAAATGCTAAAGACCTATAACCTTAAACAAAAAATTAAAAAAAAATAATCAGACATTATGGTCTCAATAATTTTCATGAGGTACCATTTTTCATGAATTTCATTATTGCCCCAAACCATCAATATAAAAAACCAACAAAAGAGCAGCCACATGTGATGATTATGCCTCGCCCCAATTTCTTTTTGTTTTATTCCTAGAAGTTCACACAGCAATTTCATAAATCCATTTCATTTCTGTAAATTGGCAATAAAATATTAGCTTATTCATGTGTTTGTTTCATTTTAACCATTTAATGAAACAAAACAACTATAAAATATTTTATATTGCTTTAATGCACAAATATATATGTGGTATCCAGTCACTAATTTTTACTTATAGTCCCATACCAACATGTTGTTTGATAAGTAAGGATAGAATTTTTTTTAGGTTTGATAAGTAAGGATAGAATTTTTTTTCGAAAAAGCATAAGATATTCCAACACTAGTAATAATTGAAAATCCAAGGAAATAATTTTTAAAAAATAATACTATCATATGAAAATTAGATTTAATATTTATTCAAATTTGAGTCTCAATTTTGTAAAAAAAAAAAAAAGTTTAAATCCCCTAATTAACACACATCTTGTTTTATCCGTGGATGACTGTAAAGTCTTAAAGCATAATTACTAATGCAAGACTAAACATACACACTCATTACAGTAGAATATGGCAGCTTCTGTGCTGCAAGTAGTGCATGCCGTGCAAAACTATACAATACTCCTCTAATACAGGGAACTATTTTAAATCCGACACCTTAGGCCAGTCAATGTACGGTTTCCAGGCACACTTCGCCAATATAACTGCCGCGCATTTGCCACTTTGGCGACAAAAACGGGATCTGCCGAGTCCCTTCTCATTTATTCCTTTGTGTAATTTACCTGTTTCCAACCGTAAATACTTCCACTGCAGTCACTCCACCAATGTACACCGTTATATTTTAACATGAACTAGGTTACGACAGGGAGATTCATTTGGTTTCAGCCTGAATTCACTACAAGTAAACCATGGCATCATGAACACTCAGTAACAGTCCACTCTGTGACATTTGCTCCTAGCAACTGGCTAAGTATTTATGGTTAAGGATATTTCCATCGCACCGAATTTCAACAATCACACAAGTAATCACACAAATCTAAGAAATCCTTGAAACAGGGGGCTATCAAATGCCTATACTCCAAATGTATTACATTAATATAGCATGCACATTGTTTAAAACTAATCAAGGTTGCCATTCCTGGAACGAATGCCAACAACAATGAGGCGTACTGGATGGGTCAGCATCGCATTCACTATCCCAAGCTGTCAGATCTGTTTCAGAAAGAAAGCTCTAAAGCTCTTTACATCATTGTATTCAACTTACGGAGCTGGCAAACATGCACGGCACCAACGTTTATCTACAATGCGCGGCTTTATATCCACATAAATCAAATAAACACAAACGAAATAAATTCTTTAAAGAGAACAGACTACGAGAAGATTGCATTTATGAGCTTTCGGGTAATAAGAATTCTTTTAAAAACAAAGTCACTATACTGCCTGAAGGAACAACAACGGGAAAGATACATAGCGTGTAAATAGTACAAAAAAGCATGATATTGACAAGGTATATTAAGTACTGGTTCAAAATATTTGCACCCACATGAGGATGTCACGTTCCGGTACAAAGCATGGATGATTGAGGATGCATAGCAGATGACATCGAACAGGGGTGGGGGGCTACCCAGATTATCCTAAAACTATCCGCGAACAAATGAAATGCATTTTTGTTTCCAGGAACAATGCTCAAAAGTATGCAGTCGTGGATTCTTCGAGTGCTACTATAGTGATAACTGGACTTTAAGCGAAACGCCTTAAGCGATGACCTCACATTCGGAGCAAGATCATTTATCATTTATATCACCAACAGAAGCCAAAGACAAGACATATTTTTTTTTAAATCTTGCAACAGTCGGTAAGCTTGCGGATAGAGGACATTTCATTTGTAACTCTCGGCTAGCATATTAACGGGTGTGTTGAAAGTTATGTTACTTCCAAATCAAGTTATATCAAGAATGCTAACGGCTTCTTAACAGTGCACCATGGCGACATGTTCAAGGTAAGTGCCCGCAACTGAACTACATCCGCCACAACTACCTTCCAGATAATAAAAAAAGCTTTAACATTACGCTCCTTGTATAAACAGTATCATGTCAATGTATACAAATCCAAGACCCACACGATTTTCGCTTCAGAAAATAAATTTGCGAAGCTAAACCCTCCCTCCATGCATAGACTCACTATAGGAAATTTACAAGCGTACATTATACGCTGTAGATGGGATTGACACCCCACTGTCTCAGAACCCATGTATGCTTGAAACAATGTAAACAATCATTCCCGCCCATGTTATTATTGTCCTTGTGATCACAATTTTAAACTGATTTCTTTAGTCGGAATTGTATCAGCCGACGACCACGAAACCTAAACAGCACGATGAAATCCGCGTATTAGCCAATACAGAGTTCAACTTTTAGCAGACCACAACTGACAGAGCCATCTTTGAAAATGATATGAAGCTTATCCCAGATGAAGTCGACAAATGCCCAACCATGGAAAAAGAAAATGAAAAATGGGCTGCATCGCGCAAGCCGTAATCGAATCAGTGGCATCCCATTCAGCAAAGACATAAACAAGGAAAATTCCAAAAGAATAAAAATTAAACAAAGCAAGCAAAATACTACTATTATCATGCATGAAAACTGGTGTATGCAAGGAGATCTTGAACAATATTGCTGAGAATTTATCATTAATTTTATATTGTCGTTTCCCTTGCCTCTACTGTCAGAGAGGTATCTTGCTGACGCCTCAATGCCAATAGACGTGTTTTATAACAATTTTTATGTCCCTTGGCTTCATAATTCCCTTAATATATCCACGACAAAAAGTTTTTTTCTTTTCTTCCGGTGAGCAAATCTGTATGGTATTGGCTCAAACAAAGATGTGAATGAACCTTGTGACCTGGAAAATTGAATTGTCAAGTGCCTCAGGACGTATTTACCAGACACCGTGTAGATATCGCTCCATATGCGGCAGCTTTGGCTCATACTTGTTTTAATAATAATAATAATAATAATAATAATAATAATAATAATAATAATATATTAATATTATTATTATTTTTATTTTTAAAATTATTATTATTATTTGTATTATATATATATATATATATATATATATATATATATATATATATATATATATATATATATATATATATATATATATATATATATATATATATAATAGTTGTAATGACATCTACACAAATCAACTTATTTGCATGTTCACGCTTAAGTGATATTAAATATATGCAAGTAATCACACGTTACAACAATACAACAGTTCCTTCTTTAAAAATTAAATATAATGTAATTTTACACATTGTTCTTGGTAAACTCAATGCAAATCTCGAGAAGGGGGTCAAGAAGGGTGGGTGTACGTATTGGCAGTCGATGTTAGATGAACAGGAATTAAAAATATCACCAAAGTATTTTACAAGAAATAACAGAAATAAAAGCAGCACTTGCATCATTCTCTCTCTCTCTCTCTCTCTCTCTCTCTCTCTCTCTCTCTCTCTCTCTCACACACACACACACACACACACACACACACATGTGTGTGTGTGTGTGTGTGTGTGTGTGTGTGTGTGTGTGTGTGTGTGTTTCTAAAATATGTTGACAGGTTTTGTACCTTTTATCGCCACAGGGACCGTATTTACTACGGTGGTCGTGATTGGTAATTGGCGTTAGCTTCGCTCTCACTAATCAAGACCACCCTACTCAGTCTGTCACCCTACTCAATCTGTCACCCTATTCAATCTGGCCCCTGTGGCTATTAAAGGTGCAAAACCTGTCAACATATGACAGAGACCAGGACATTTCTAGTGCAATGACTAGAGCTAAAGCTAACCAAAAACATGCAACACATTGGTTTATCTCATCACATGTAAGACCTGTAACCTTCATTATGCCAGAAAAACTGAAAAGCTACACAAAAGGATCAACCTTTGCAGATCTGATTGGATGACAAAGAAGCTGTACAGAAGAAGTCCGGTCGCCGAACACTTCTCCTTCCCTAGCCACACTTTCAGTTCTACAGCATAACACTCATAGTTCTGATACCAGGAAAGAAAAGGAATCTTACAGGATACGCCGACTTAGAACAATTAAAACAAGCAATTTAAACCAAGAAGACTTACAAAAAAGACAGTCAATAACCAATAAAATTATCGTTTTCCAGTCGTCACATTTTCTTTTAAAAAATTATCTAACTTTGCGTAGTAGCCTAGAACTTCTACAACAACAAAAAAAAATCCGGGATATAATTTGCGCTTATACAAATTTACAAAGCAAAAGCAGATGATTTCATGGCTAATCGATTTCTAGGTCAATACAAATATTTTCCAGCATCCACGACAAGTTGAACTAAACTAAACTAAATAAACTAGTTGAAACATAATAAATATAAAGGTCTAAAAACTGTAGAAACAGACATATGAAGTTTAGCAAACACACACACACACACACACACACACACACACACACACACACACACACACACACATACATACATACATACATACATACATACATACATACATACATACATACATACATACATACATTCAGCCTTGTTTTTGTGTCTCATATAATGACATTGCTGCGTTACTTGGAAACATAAATAGTTCAATGTCAATATGATATGCATTAAGTAACATATCGTAGAATATCGTAGAATATCCAAATATGGCACATCAAGCCTTATTTGGAAACCAAATTAATGCGAGAATCTCCCTTTTGTAACATTGGTGGACAAGATACAGTTTGCCTAAACAATCCAATATATTAGTAATTTACATAATAGAGGTTTAATAACTTTATCTTTAGCCGAACTTCATGACAAACATAACTTTGGTAGCCGAGTTTAAGTAATGTTGTTGTTGTCTTGTTTTATTTGCTCCACTGTAATGTATGCAATCAGATTCTAACCTCAACCGCGTAGAGATTGCGACATGGTAGCTAACCTGTATCGGTATGAAAGTTTTAATTTAGTATTTAGGTAAAAAGAGCGTGCGCGAGCGTGCGCAGAACAACTCACCAAAGTTTAATCGTAATCGGATGAACGGTATAGGAACGCATACGACACAAACAAACAAACAAACATTCATATATATATATATATATATATATATATATATATATATATATATATATATATATATATATATATATATATATATATATATATATATATATATATATATATATATATATATATATATATATATATATATATTTCCGAATTAGTGTTTGCCATAAGTGTTGGCTATAAGTGTCCTCTTACGGTTGAAAGAGTTTTAATTGAAAGAGTCCATAAAGCTGACCAATCAAAGAGCTTTTTACGTAACCTACTATTCAGAATCTAAATTACCCTAAGATCCACATGCCTGGACGTGAAAGAAAGAAATGCGTCGATATATAAAATGAAGAAACTTGCATATGAGAGTTCTCGTTGTCTACGGAGACCTCAGTGATTATTCCCACCGGTAATGATGGGTAAATGTAACAAGCGATTTGACTGGATCAATTTATTTCAGTTGCATCCAATCAGATAGTGTAGACGTAGATACTGTTCACCCTTTACGGGTCATTTTAGTTTCTTGTCAATGATACATGTGATGTTTCGTTTACATTTTTCTAGTTAAACCCATAACATCCATCACATACTAACATTTATATTGACCTAACAAGTGACAAAAATATGATATAATTGTTAATTCTTCATAAAATTTGAACTTTCCTACAACTCACTTTAAAAATGTAAAATTCAAACAAAGCTCATAATTTTTGTTCAATATGAAACAGTTGGTCATTTTCTATAGATTTTCTTTGCGCAAAATTATGTACGTAGTCCCTTTTACCTTGTGGGCCTGGATAGCCGAATGGTCTAAAGTGCTTGCCATTTACAGATAGCTCACCGACATCCCCCAATGTGTTCGAGTCTCGCACAACTTGATTCGATAACCCGTTCTAGCCCGGATTGTACGCACCGCCCGTTCCGTACTTGATTCATAGTAAGTAGATACCCCCGTGCGGCCTATTTTAAATCAAGATGGCGACAGCAGAAGAAGACACGTGACATACACATTGCTATCTCCGCCATTTTCGCCGTATTTTTCTTCCTTGATTGGATCACACGGTCAATACGCCGAATCACGTGATAGTATCTTCACGGTCCTCCGGTCGGGCGATAGAATCAAGTTGGTCAAACATGGGTATGCGAGAAAGCTTGTCAGTAGCTAATCGTTCGTCGGTCGTTTTCCCCAGGGTCTTTCCTCCACGAAATATACTAGCCACCATGTCCTGAAATAATGGCGACAAACCCCCAAAACACACTCTTTAACCACATATTTCACTTCTGTTGGAATGAGTGACGCCTACATTTATAGATTAGGCTATATACAATTTACAAGGATTTATCTACATACTACATACTTTATCATCATGTCTTTGTTACTGTCAGTACAAATAAAGTAGAGACAAGCAGATTTAGTAATTTTACATGTTATTTCAGAATTAGGACAAACTTTCATGTTAGGGAATACGGTACTATACAGGAAGGATAACACTAAAGTTGGATAATGGAAGTCCAATTACCAATATAATAAAGTAATTGTTTTTAACGATATAGCTTTTCCTGGCCATATATAGAGGCATGTAGCCTGATGTCTCCAGACTTGCAAAATATATTGTATCTGTAGATTTTGCATCCAAACAAAGTGCGGGTACAGTGTGAGATGCGGTTTTATAAAGTCATATTCCTACATCAGTCATCAACACTTTGCCCGCTTCATCCGGTTTATCAGATAGAAAGAGGATGTAGGCTTGGCTGCTTAAGATTTCGAGAAATTATATTCGAAGTAACACGATACTAAGATGTCACCATCTTCGAGAAAGGTTTACGATTTTATACTTGTAATGTCACTGATATCAATAGCATGCTTTGTGCCTTCACGGAATGGTGGTAAGTCATATGAATGCCTGACGAATGTGTTACTTTGAAAATGCTATAGGTCCATGAAAAATGTGACCAGTGGCTGATGTAATTTAGGTCTTTATCACTTTTCGCGACGTTAGAATGGCATGTATGAGCTAAGGTAAACAAAAACATAGATGTACTTTGTAAATTTACAGAAGTTATCATCCTGTTCAAAATTATATTTCCTATTTTCAAAAATTCAAATCATTTTTAAAATGATATTTTTAGTATTGTGTGTCATTATTAACTCGACTGCTGCCTAAAATTATTGGGCAGAGAGAGAGAGAGAGAGAGAGAGAGAGAGAGAGAGAGAGAGAGAGAGAGAGAGAGAGAGAGAGAGAGAGAGAAGATATTATATTTTCATTTACCAACAGATCCAACTATTCATGTGGACAAGCATTTAACGACATGGAAAAGTGCATTGGATCGTTGTGCTGGTCGAGGAAAACAGCTTGTATCGATACAGAATTTGTCAGACAAGGATAAAGATAGATTACTTCCAAAGCTTGAGAAAGACGTCCCGTTCTGGACAATGTCCATAAACATCTCACAAGTTGTGGCCTGGGCCGGTAAGCAGTTACTCGATCATTCATCATTCTTTATATGTACAACCCAAGGGGAGAGGGGTGGGTGAGGGATACATATTTACCGTATCTGTAGTATTTCCATAAGCATGTACCGAGTGACTGAATCTCCCAACAATGTATTATTATCACATTCAGCTAGATGTGTGCTCGCAAACTACGCAAAAATTCTACTGCAAAAATGTTGAAAAATGTAACCAATGTGAAATTTTGATATTATGCAAGGAAAATCTAATAATGTCAGATAGATAGATAGATAGATAGATAGATAGATAGATAGATAGATAGATAGATAGATGGATAGATGGATGGATGGATGGATGGATGGATGGATGGATGGACAGACATATCAAATTTTGTGTCTACTTCAAGTGGTATATACATGGTAACAAGATTTTCGTTTTAAAAATATATATCCAAATAAAATCAAATGTGTACAGAAATACAAACTTTTTAATAATGGCCTGAAAATCTATTTATGTAATCTATTTATATTTATATTTACTAATATGCCTACGGAAGTTCGACCATCTACCTCGTTTCGATTTTGCTCGCTTGTGCTAAAATGATTTATTTGGTATATAAAAAAGCACAAAACGGCATAAAAACACACCAAAAAAAGCAAAAGAACACACAAAAGCTAAATTGATATATCTTGGTCAGAAAATCTAATTCGGTTAGCTAAAAAAGATCTAGAAACATTGTAGAAAATCACCGCACAGTCTTTTGTGGACGTTTATCGTTTATCGCCAATGTGGCGACATCACTTTTGGAACTACTTTATTTTCCCATTAAATAGATAATTCCTCTCTTATTTATGCAATTGAAATCTGTAGTTAGGCCTGTTTAAATTTTCTCCTCTTCTATCTCACAACCGAAAGGGTGCGGGTTCGAATCCTAAAATTGGACCAGCCTTGGACATCTACCTTGGTGTGTCCTTTGGTAATGTAGTTTACTAGGCATTAAATAACCCACTGTGCCGTAAAGCACCGAAGCAAACTGAATCAAGCTCTCTTCCAATCACGATTATAGACTATTAAGATATTTTTTAATCAATATGGAGGCGCCAATTAAAAATAAAAATAATAGTACTCTAAAAAAAAGTAAGCTTCAAGTATTCACGTTTTAAATTTAAATCCTTAAAATTATTTGTTACTTGAACTTATACGAGCTGCTGATAATTTTGTATCCCATATTGTATCGCATGCATTTTACCCTATACGATGAACGGATAATATTTAGGATAATGAATTTGATTAAATACATACAGTAACGATTATAACTCTCAACGTAATCATAATCATGTTTTGAAAAAGATGGAGAAATTATGAATTGATGTGTGTTGATTGCAAACGGGAACAAACAATCGAAGTTTGAGTGTAGCGTCTGGCCAAAATTTCACGTTTGAATTCAGAAATGAACAAAAAAGTAACCAAAATACATACATACATACATGCATGCATGCATGCATACATACATACATACATACATACATACATACATACATACATACATACATACATACATACATACATACATTCAAGTAAAGTCACAATCATTAATATATTTTGTTTAGAGATTTTATTTACCCTCTGAAATCCGTCGGATGTGATCGTTACGTATATTACTACAGTCTCCTCAACCTAACTATGTTCACTGTATCCATTCCCACCATAAAAAACAACCAACAAAAACACGTTAACTACAGTCAATAAAACAATCATTTTATTTCGAAAACAGTCATTAATTTGACAAGATACATACTTTGAAGTATTTTTTGTGCAAGGTTTTGTTAAACAAAATCACTGTTCTAAAGTTACTATACATTTCCAACTTCTTTTTATAGATGTAGTCATGCAGCCGTTAAATGCATATTAAAGTCTTTATATCTATTAAAACAACATAAATATCATGTATCTAGTTAATAATGAATATAACTTGATATAGACTCGAGTTCCCAATATCGGCCAGCCTATATTAATCTGTACTAATATAGATATATAATTATTTATTTACTTATTTAGTTATCACGTAGTCAGCACACATTGCCTATAATTTAATATTTTTGATATTATAACATGTGAACATAACACTGTATGTGATTCTAATTGGTCTAAATAAACCCATGAAATTATTGAGCAGTATTCTCTTTATTGATTGGCTGCGATCTTGGGAAAATGTTTAGCACCGTCTCACGGAATGTTTTGTTTTCATTTAACATTTTTGGTAGCCATGTTTTGTTTCGAGTCACGAAAGGGATTCTGGGAAAATGGTCTCGTCTGTTTCAATATTGCCTATTTATTCTTCCAAGGGGTTTGTTATGTAATGTATAACATATCATAACATGAAAAATGGCAATACCCCTAAGACAAGAACAATAACAACAAATAAAACTACCGTTATTACTCAGATGATATCGATGGAGGGTAGGGATGAAGTGGTATTATACCTGTAGAATGGAATCGACCTTATATATAAATTTTTAATATTTAAATGTGAACATACAGAAGTATAAAAAGAACTCACCTTTGTTCACCAAAGAATGTAGATATAAATATAAAATACCTCCAAAGATGACTTCACGGTGAAGTTCTTCTCAAGGGTTCACCGTTATTTTTTTTTAGAGACTGCACTGTAAACAGAACATCATGTAAACAGAACACATATTTTACTTCCGGATCATCACCAAGGTCTTATTACTCAATGTGCACTTTCTCCAAAATACACACAGACAAAAAGTCTCTCTGAGCTCATATTCTCAAGAATAAACAATTACCTTTAAATTACCCTACCAAATATGAATCAATATAACTCTTCTATCACCACCAAAATGAGAGAGGAAAAAATGTTCTAAAAATAGACTAGAACTACATTTCGTAGGTACTGAACTGGAAATAATAATTGTGATACTATTCCATTTGATGTTCCAAATCATATACTGCACATATCAGGTAACAAATACAATACATTAAATATGTGTATCTCTGCATTCAGTAATCTTCTTTTCACAAAAATATCGCAATGTAATGTTTAGTTGTGATTTCGAATTTTAACGTAAACACTGGCACTGTGGTGTGTAGGCCAACTCAGACTGGTACTGTGTACCGTATCAAACAATGTGACGTCACGCGCATTGGACATTTTGTGTTGACAAATGTTTTGGCGTTTGTAACATGTTCTGTTTATTTGAATGGAAGCTTATTCTTTGATTTATAGTTAGCTAAAAATGTGTAATATACTTTTACTAATTCAACTTTCTTTGGGACTATTTTTGTACGCACAACAAATAAAATAATAAGCGTTTGTAAGAATGAACACAATTATTCTTTCTTCTTTCTGTCTAAATAAATTGTACTGAAATAAGGCTATGTGATAAAACGAATCTGAAATGGGTAATTATTTAATATAGAATGTATAATACTCGTTAAATATTGTTCAGCTTTTGCTCGCCAAGACTGGCAATAGCTAGACATTATTCAACTCGTTTCATAAACTCAATATTAAATCGTTACCCATTTGAGATCATGTGTGTGTGTGTGTGTGTGTGTGTGTGTGTGTGTCTTTCATAGGCAATTCTAATATTTCTTCCCAATATGACTTTCCTTCCAGGTTGTGTCAAGGAAGAAAGTCCAAATGCATTCTCTCTACAGGATATTGGAATGCAGATCTCCTTGCCAAAGTGTCTGGGATATTGCCTACGTCGCGACACGTATGCTGCTGTTGGGCTAAGGGTACGTTTACCATTTTGTTTTGAAAGCTGGATTGTGCCAAAAAAATGATTTCTGAAGATCTGTACGGTCGTGCAGACGGGTAATGACTACTGCATTGGGCCCATCTAAGTATTTGACATATATTTACCACTACCACATAAATATTTAACATACTTAGCGACCATCAAGTGAGATTAATGTATGCATGCTAGCTGATGGCTAGTGACAGATATTTATCCAGAAAGTTTGCTTTTTCTCCGAATATTATCCACAGCTATAAGTATCAAAGTAGAAATGGAAATGCAGACCAGTTTGATGTATTTGATCATTTGCATCAAGCGGAGCACACCATATATGTTACAACATCAAAAACCGACAGAGTTCCAATTGTTTCTTTGTCTCCTTCTGCCATCAGAATATGCAAGGACCATGGTTCTGAAACTAAATAGACTATGATATTATGCAATGACCAAATTTCTGAAAAAAGTTTGAATATAAAAAAACAATTTATAAAATATTATTTTTTAATGGAAGTTTGAAATTTTTTCGGATTCAGTAATGCTCACATTATCATATGGGTTCGCGACAAACTGTACTAAATATTACTTGATCGGTCTGAGGTAGCGTTTGCTTAGTTCTATCGGCTGTAGTTTTATTGATACTTAAAATCATTGCACTAAGGAGAATATAGGAAGAGAAGTCGAGATTCTCTTCACTAACTGCAATCTATCAAAATGGCCATTAAGGGTAGGGAAAACCAAATGTCATTTAGGCAAGGGAAAAAATGGCCACTAGGCTAGGAAAAAACAATATGGCCATTAAGGCCAGGAAAAACAAAATGGCCATTAAGGCCAGGAAAAACCAAGATGCCATTAAGGCTAGGAAAAAACAAAATGGCCATTAACGCTAGCGAAAAAACAAAATGGCCATTAATATTAAGAAAAACTAAGTTGCCATTAAGGCGAGTGAAGAAACACAATGTGCGTTAGGCTAGGGAAAAAACAAAATGTCTATTAACGATAAGGAAAACCAAATGTCATTAAGACTTGGGGGTTGGGGTGGGTGGCCATTAAGGCTAGGAAAAAACAAAATAACCATTAACGATAGGAAAAACCAAGATCCCATTAAGGCTAGAAACAAACAAAATGCCCATTAAGACTAGGGAAGAAACAAAGTGGCCATTATTGCTAGGTAAACCCAAGATTAAGATTAAGATTAAGGCTAGGGGAAAAAATAGCCATTAGGCTAGGAAAAAAACAAAATGGCCATTAAGGCCAGGAAAAAAAACAAGATGTCATTAAGGCTAGGAAAACACAAAATGGCCATTAAGGCTAGGAAGAAACAAAATGGTCATTAACGCTAGAAAAAAACAAAATGGCCATTAATGTTACGAAAAACCAAGATGCCATTAAGGCGAGTGAAGAAACACAATGGGCATTGGGCTAGGGGTAAAACAAAATGCCATTAATGCGAGGGAACAAACAAAATGATCATTAAGACGAGGGGAAAAACAAAATGGCCATTGATGCTGTTAAAAACCAAGCTGCCATTAAGGCTAATAAAAAAACAATATGGCCATTAAGGCTAGGAAACAAAATGGTCATTAATGCTAGGGAAGAAACAAAATGGTCATTAGGTTAGGGAAGAAACAAAATGGCCATTAGACTAGGGAAAAAACAAAATGGCCATTAATGTTAGGAAAAACCAAGATGCCATTAAGGCTGTGGAAAGAAACAAAATGGCCATTAATGCTAGGGAAGAAAAAAAATGGTCATTAATGATAATTAAAAAAAAATAACAAGAATGCCATTATGGCTATGAAAAACCAAGATGCCATTAAGGCTATTAAAAAATGGCCATTAATGCTACGAAAAACAAAGATGTCATTAAGGCTAGGAAAAACCCAGATGAAATTAATGCTAGGAAAAACCACGATGGTTATTAAGGCTAGGGAAGAAACAAGATGCCATTAAGGCCATGGAAAAATAAAATGGCCATTACGCCTAGGGAAGAAACAAACTGGTTATTAATGCTGGAAAAACCTAGATGCCATTAAGGCTAGGAAAAAACAAAATGGCCATTAATACTAGGGAAGAAACAAAATGGTCATTAGGCTATGGAAAAAAACAAAATGGCTACTAGGCTAGGGAAAAAACAAAATGGCAATTAATTTTTAAAAAAACTATGATCCCATTAAGGCGAGTGAAAAAACACAATCGGCATTATGCTAGGGTAAAACAAAATGCCATTAATGCGAGGGAACAAACAAAATGGTCATTAAGACGAGGGAAAAACAAAATGGCCATTAATGCTGCGAAGAACCAAGATGCCATTAAGGCTAGGGAAAAACAAAATGGTCATTATGGCTAGGAAAAACCAAGATGCCATTAAGACTAGGAAAAAAAACAAAATGGCCATTAATGCTGCGAAAAACCAAGATGTCATTAAGGCTGTGGAGAAAAACAAAATGGCCATTAAGGCGAGGAAAGAAACAAAATGGCCATTATGGCTAGGAAAAACCAAGATGCTATTAAGGATAGGAAAAAACAAAATGGTCATTAATGCTACGAAAAACCAAGATGCCATTAAGGCTAGGGAAAAAACAAAATGCCCAATATGGCTAAGGAAGAAACAAGATGCCATTAAGGCTATGGAAAAAGAAAATGATCATTACGGCTAGGGACGAAACAACATGGCCATTAACGCTAGGAAAAACCAAGATGCCATTAATGCTAGGAAAACCAAAGATGCCATTAATGCTAGGAAAAACCAAGATGCCTTTTAGGCGAGGGAAAACAGAAAATGTTCATTAAGGCTAGGAAAGAAACAAAATGGGCATTAGGCTAGGGGTAAAACAAAATGCAATTAAGGCTAGGAAAGAAACAAAATGTCATTAAGGCTAGGGAAGAAACAAAATGTCATTAAGGCTAGGGAAGAAACAAAATGGACATTAGGCTAGAGAAGAAACAAAATGGCCATTAATGCTAGGGAAGAAACAAAATGTCCATTAATGCTAGGAAAAACCGAAATGCCATTAGGCTATGGAAAAAACAAAATGACCATTAGGGCGAGGGAAAAAACAAAATGGTCATTAAGTCGAGAAGAAAAAACAAAATGGTCATTAAAGCGATGGAAAAAACACAATGTATATAAAGGCTAGTGAACAACCAAAATGTCTTCTATGGTTAGGGAAAGAAAACAAAATGGCCACTAAGGCTAGGGAAAAAAAATGCCATTAAGGCGAGGAAAATAACAAAATGACCATTGGGATAATTGTGAATTCATTCAAGGTCATGGACTTTTATAACTTCCTGGATTGAATTGAGTGGAAAGAAGCATCTTGACATCAGAAGTATGCTCACAGTTCTGTACATTTAATCTCTAATATACGTTCATGCTATGGGTGGTTGAGTGGTCTAAACCAAGCGCCTATACCGATCTTTGTCACAACACCTGTGTCCGCGCGGGTTAGAGTCTCTGGCTCGGCCACTGTCGGTATACGAGGAAGTTTTTCAGTAGCTTTTCGTGCGTAGGCTGTTTTTACGCGTGTTTTCCCTGGTTCTTCTTCTTCCAGTTTATTCTGGCCGCCATGTATAGCTGATCAAGCATTGAAACAGGGCGTTAGATCCAAACGACGACAACAAATCCTACAACCACTTTTCTCTCTTATTTACAAAAAAGCTGAATGCCACGTCATACAACATACTCTGCTGGCTTCTATTAGAAATGGACAGGAAATAACTGTCACTACAAACAATATACTCTGGCTTCTATTAGAAATGTATATAAAACAGCTGTCACGTCATGCTAGTTACTATGACTTCTATTAGAAATGGATAGGGAATGGCTATCACGTCAAACAAGTAACTTCGGCTTGTATTAGAAATGTATAGGAAAAGGCTGTCATGTCATGCTACATACACTGGCTTCTATTAGAAACGGATATAAAATAGCTGTCACGTCATGCTAGTTACAGTGACTTATATTAGAAATGGTTAGGAAATAGCTTCTATTACAAATGGACAGGAAATAACTGTAACGACATAATACATAATATATACTCTCGCTTCTATTAGAAATGAATATAAAAAAGCTGTCATGTCAAACAAATTACTCTGGTTTGTATTAGGAATGGATAGGAAATGGCTTCTATTAGAAATGGATAGAACATAACTGACGTTATGCAACATACTCTGGCTTTTATTACATTATTTTAGGAAAAGGCTTTCGCATCATGCTACACACTCTTGCTTGTATTATAAATTACTAGGAAATAGCTTCTATTAGAAATGGACATAAACCAGCTGTCACGTCATGCTGCTTACTCTGGCTTATATTTGAAATCAATATAAAAAGGCTGTCACGTCATGCTACTTACTAGGGGCCCGGAGTGGCTGAGTGGTCTAAAGCGCTGTCCGTTACGGGTCACTGCCATCTCACCTCTGTCTGCGTGTGTTCGAGTCTAAGATTCGGCTAATGTAGTTATGTGAGAAAGCTTGCCAGTAGCTTCTCGTGGGTCGGTGGTTCTTTCCGGGGGTTTTCCGGGTTCTTCCTCCACCAATAATACTGGCCGCCATGTATAGCCTATATTGTGTTTATAAATGGCGTTAAACCCTACAAAACAATCATGTTACTTTCTCTGGGTTGTGTTAGAAATGGATAGGAAATTGTCAGATGAAACCAAGACACGGAAATGTGATCCTGTCTTACTCGTACTGCAGCAAATGACGTTGTGATCGACGGTAAATATTCTTGAATATTATTCTTATATGTTTGGCCTAGGTTTTATTAAGTAAAAGACCTAATCGTTAACTTGAACGTCATCATCGAGAATCGTAGTCCTACCAATGAAAAGCCTTGAACCTGTGTAGGAAAACTTCCTACGGTTTGCGCCCACCAAGTATCCACAATAAATTTGCATCCACAAAGTATCCACAATAAATTTGCATCCACAATAAATATTTAATCCAATTTTCACCAATAGCGCCAGAGACATTTGATCTCACACTTTTAGGTAATTTTGTACTATGCGTATAAGTGACAGGATGAGACTCAACATTATGCTTTGCCGTGTTTGTTCTAAGGCTTTTAGTATGTATATATTTCTTATCTTTTTAAATTTGTTATATGTATTGGATAATTTGATTTTAACTTGAACCTGTGCAGAAAAACTTTTTACGGTTTGCACCCGCAAAGTATCCTCAATAAATTTGCATCCACAAAGTATCCACAATAAATTTGCATCCACAAAGTATCCACAATTTAATCCAATTTTCACCAATAGCGCCAGAGACATTTGATCTCACACTTTTAAGTAATTTTGTAATATGCGTATAAGTGACAGAATGAGACTCAGCATTATACTTTGCCGTGTTTGTTCCAAGGCTTTTAGTATGTATATATTTCTTATCTTTTAAATTTGTTATATGTATTGGATAATTTCATTTTATTTAACCTTGTCCTAAATCAAACTAATTTTCTACCTGACCTGAATAATTAATTTTGGTTTTATTTGTCTCAAATTGAGACCAGAAGATTGGAAATTCCCCATGAAATGCTGTGTCTACCTGTTGTTTACCACATTTTATATTATGATTTTAGTAATAGACCATCGAATTATAATTATGGTGTTATGATTTATCCTTACAGGCTGATGGGATGTGCATGTGTTTTTACGACATGAAGGCACTGACAGTACCGAAATATTGTGATCGTAACTGTTCAGCTACTGTGATGGACGAATGCGAAAAGGACTTTGTATCGCTCTACAAAATAGGTATCGGTATTCCTTCTAGATCGAAACAATACAGCAGATTGATTAGTGTCTCAATATATCATTATTTGTACTGATAATTTCTTTTCCTTTCACTTAAATCTTATTCGGTTTCTTCCAAAGACCAGAGTGAATATTAGGAATTTTTGCATAAGTATTAAGTAGAGAAACTGAAAATGGCCGTCGTCCTCAAATATGTAAGCATATGAAAAGAAGCTATTGTATATATCGACGATGACTATAATAACTACTACAACGATGATGACGATGATAATGATCGTGGACAAAAATGACAAGCAAAAGTCATTTTATGAGTCTATTTAATGAGACTGTATGTATTTATATATCTACAGTTCCTACAGGTGAGGTGCTGACGGCTGAAGAAGAACTTCTGAGCACGGGTAAATGTGTTTACTTTGTCAACGGCGCAAATAAACACTTCAAGGTATCCAGCTGTGACAGGGTGATGCGTGGCTTCAGGTGTCAGAGTAAGTTTCCTATGAAAGCATGGGTATACTATTTATAAAAAATAAATGTAATGTTAAGTTCAACATTACTGTGCTGCAAATTAAACTCGTTGATTCACAACTCACGGTTGAGAATAATATAACGCATGAAACCTTTTTAGTTAAACCGTCTGTAAGGCTGTGGACAGATCAATAACGTTGATGATTTGTTTGTTTTTCTTTATTTGTAATGTCGCAGAGTTCTTTATTTGTATACCCCAAAATTTTCAATACAAATATGAAACAGTTTCTGAAAAGGGTTATACATGTATACAATATCAAATTTGTTGGCTCCATTATCGAGATTTGTTTGTACCATTATTGAGGTATGTTGGTATCGTTATCGAGGTTTTTTTGGTACCAATATCGGATTTGTCGGTACCAATATCGAGGTTTGTTGGTACTAATATCGGATTTGTTGCTACCCATATCGAGGTTTGTTGGTCGAGGTTTGTTAGTTCCATTATCGAGGATTGTTGGTACCACTATCGATGTTTGTTGGTATCATTATCGAGGTTTGCTAGTAGAGGTTTGTTAGTTCCATTATCGAGGTTTGTTGGTACCACTATCGATGTTTGTTAATACCAATATCGAGGTTTGTTAATACCAATATCGAGGTTTGTTGGTACCAATATTGAGGTTTGTTGGTATCATTATTGAGGTTTGCTGGTACTAATATGGAGGTTTATTGGTACCAATATTGAAGGTTTAAGAAGCTGATACACAGCAACTTTCTACGAAAGCATCATACGAGTGTTTCATCGTTCACATGTTTCACATTATGAAAGATATTTGACATAAAAGTGTAAATGGAAAACATATCGAACAGGTCTAATCAATTAGGATCTTTTTGCAAATTATACAATCAAAGCGTAGATTCCATTATTATATCCTGTGGAAGAAAATTATAAAAGAAAATTCACAGAGTTTTAAGGAGCCAGCGGTTTTTGTAAGCTTTCTTACAACGAGTAGAAGAGAATATTTATCGAGACACCAAGAATACATAAAAGCATGTGATAACAATAGAGATGGAAACAACGATTACTCATAAAAAGCGAGGCCCCGAGTAGCCGCGTGGTCTAAAGCGCTCTCCGTTACGGATCACTACCTTCTCACCTCTGTCTGCGTGGGTTTTAGTATCAGATTCTGCCAATGTGGGTATGTGAAAAAGCTTGCCAGTCTCCTGTCGTGGGTCGGTTGTTCTTTCCTCCACCATTAATACTGGCCGCCATATATAGCCTGTTGTGTGCTGGAAAATGGTGTTAAACCCTACAACAACAACTTCTAAAGATGGACAGATGAAAGAAAGGGTACTAAGAATCAGTACAGACATGAGGTTATATGAGGCAAACGGGGTTATCCCCGTGGTCCCTAGCCAAACAACATTTTTTAACTTTATAAAAGAAACCTTTAGTTTGAACAAGAACTTCGAGAGGCCCGGATGTTTCTTACCCCAGATCACGTGATCTCTCTCTACGGCCCCACGTACAATAGGAGCGATGGAAATATAATTTAAGCTCAGGGATACATGAAACAGAGGTACTAAAATGATGAAAATGTCCGATTTATTCAAACAACACGACGTACACAATTTTAAACCTCTAACAGAAAACAAAATGTCGGGCAACGTTCAAGATATTATATAAGTTATATATTGACTACATCGTTATACAGATATATTTTACAAAACCTTAAGGTGTAGATAACTACGACTAGACCTGGATAATTTAATACAATCTACTTTGTTTAATCTCTACTCCCGAAAAATAAAGAATCGTTATCAAATATATCAACATCAACTACTGTAATGAGTGTTGAAAGCAGGACTGTATCAACATCAACTATTATAACGAGTGATAAAATACGACTGTATCAATATCAGCTACTGTAAAGAGTGTTGAAGACACGACTGTGTCAACCTCAATCACTGCAACAAGTCTTAACGGCACGACTGTATCAATATCATCTACTTTAACGAGTGATCAAAACGCCACTGTATCAACATCAACTACTTTAACGATTGTTAAAGGTGCGACTGTATCAACAGCAACTGCAACAAGTATCAAGGGCAAGATTATGTCAGCATCAACTGTGGTAACGAGTGTTAAAGGAAGAATTGTATCAACTTCAACTGTTATAATGAGTGATAAAACACAGCTGGATCAACATCAACAACTATAATGAAAGCTAAAGGCACTACTGTATGAAAATCAAATACTGAAACAAGTGTTAAAGGCACAACTGTATCAACATCATCTATTATAACGAGTGATAAAACGCAACTGTATGAACATTAACTACTGTAACGAATGTTTAAGGCACAACTGTATCAATATCAACTAATATAACGAATGTTAAAGGCACGCCTGTGTCCAAATCATCTACTGTAACGCGTGTAAAGGGTATGACTGTATCAACTTCAGCTTTTATCACGAGTGATTCAAACACAACTGTATCATCATCAATTAATTTAACGAGTGGTAAGGGAACAGCTACATCCACATCAACTACTGTAACGAGTGTAAAGGGCATGATTGTAACAACAACAATAATTATAACGAGTAACACAAATACAACTGTATCAACATCATCTACTGAAACGAGTTTTAAAGGCACACCTGAATCAACATTAACTACTGTAACGAGTGTCAAAGGCATGACTATTAATATTACCTACTGTAACTACTGTTAAAAGGTACAATGTACCAACATCAACTGCTGTAACGAGTGTTAAAAACAACTGTATCAACATCAACTGCTGTAACCAGTGTTAAAAGGTAAAACTGTACCAACACCAACTGCTGTAACGAGTGTTAAAAGGTACAACTGTACCAACTTCAACTGCTGTAGCCAGTGGTAAAAGGTACAATTGTACCAACATCAACTGCTGTAACGAGTGTTAAAAACAACTGTATCAACATCAACTGCTGTAACCAGTGTTAAACTGTACCAACACCAACTGCTGTAATGAGTGTTAAAAGGTACAACTGTACCAACTTCAACTGCTGTAGCCAGTGGTAAAAGGTACAATTGTACCAACATCAACTGCTGTAACGAGTGTTAAAAACAACTGTACCAAGATCAACTGTTGTAAAGAGTGGTAGAAACAGATGTATCAACATCAACTGCTGTAACTACAGTTAAAAGGTAAAACTGTACCAACATCAACTGTTGTAACTACTGTTAAAAGGTACAACTGTACCAATATCAACAGCTGTAGCCAGTGGTAAATGGTACAATTGTACCAACATCAACTGCTGTAACGAGTGTTAAAAGCAACTGTATCAACATGAACAGCTGTAACTACTGTTTAAAGGTACAATTGTACCAACATCAACTGCTGTAACCAGTGTTAAAAAACAACTGTACCTACATCAACTGCTGTAACCAGTGTTAAAAAAAAAACAACTATACCAACATCAACTGCTGTAACCAGTGTTAGAAAGCGTTGCATTTGCCCACACCCCTGAATTTACATGTGCTGCAAAATTGCTGTATCCTATATACGAAAAATAACAAGTTCGTAACAGTTTGCACACCACCACCACCCCTGAAAATTAATACGTACCTGAAAATACCCTCGAGTTATTAAACAGTTCTTTGTTTGCAACCTTTAATTGGAATTTGAACATAAACACACTGGATAGAAAATGACTTGTCTTTTTCTATATCACATTAAATTAAAGGTTTTGTGCTAAATACGGTAGTTTAAAATGCACTGTAGCATAGTTTATGTACTCAGATAATGTGAAGAAAGAGTAGTTTTATATATATATATATATTTATATATATATATATATATATATATATATATATATATATGTGTGTGTGTGTGTGTGTGTGTGTGTGTGTGTGTGTGTGTGTGTGTATTTATGCTTACTATCATATTTGTCTGTGTGTGGTTGCCTTGGGTCCTGTCGAAGTGGAATAAAACACCAGAACGTTCATCATTGAGCACAAACAATATTCTCATTTAGATATTTACATGCAATCATGGGCATTAACCATCAGTCGAAACATATTAAAATCGTGTTTTGTCTGATGGAGCAAATTTATCAACCTCTCTGTAACAAATATTTACCATAGTATACATTACATTTGTATAATTAATGTAACTTTGACAATATGGATTATTAGTCAGGGGATAAACTAAATATGCACTTTTAGACACGAACACATCTGTATGCGTAGGACAAACCTTGCAGTGTTTATTCAGACACATTAAAAGCTCTGTCCTGCTCGTAGTTAATTCGGATTTGTCAGCAGATGCGTTAGTGGCTAATCTATATATATATCTAATATATAAAACTGAATGTTTGTTTGTTTGTGTCGTATGCGTTCCTATACCGTTCATCCGATTGCGATAAAACTTTGGTGAGTTGTTCTGCGCACGCCCGCGAAGGTTTCTGAATTAGTACAACCATTGAAATTGTAACAATTAACAAATGTGTTTTTACGACATTTACCGTGTGTTCGCTGTGAACCTTAGGCGCCTTAGATACGTCATGTTTACTTAGTTACGTTTGGTTCGCGCCTTGGTTATGTCAAACAATCGCGGTTTGAATTTGTAATAGTCGTTACAAAGCATTACTTTCGCTGTCAAATCAATTATGCCACCTAAACGAAAAGCTATTGGTCGATCTACACCTCAAGCAAGAAAGACAAAGGCATCACGAGCTTCAGAAACAGACGAGCAACGAAAAGCAAGATTGGAAACCGTTCGAGTTCGCACTGCTCAAACACTTTCTTTCATTGAGTGGCATTGCAACGCATGCCGGGTACTTGCTAGTCTAATATATAAAACTGAATGTTTGTTTGTTTGTGTCGTATGCGTTCCTATACCGTTAATCCGATTGCGATAAAACTTTGGTGAGTTGTTCTGCGCACGCCCGCGAAGGTTTCTGAATTAGTACAACCATTAAAATTGTAACAATTAACAAATGTGTTTTTACGACATTTACCGTGTGTTCGCTGTGAACTGTAGGCGCCTTTAGATACGTCACATAATCGAACAGTAGGCGCCTTTAGATACGTCACGTGATCGAACAGTAGGTGCCTTTAGATACGTCACGTGATCGAACAGTAGGCACCTTATATACGTCACGTGATCGAACAGTAGACGCCTTAGATACGTCACGTGATCGAACAGTAGGCGCCTTAGATACGTCACGTGATAAAACACGGTCTGCAGCGATACCTAATTTCGCGTGTCTTCGGTGTGAACTGTAGGCGCCTTAGATACGTCATGTTTACTTAGTTACGTTTGGCTCGCGCCTTGGTTACGTTAATTTGGTTACGTGAATTTGTACGTCACGTGATCGAACAGTAGGCGCCTTAAATACGTCACGTGATCGAACACAGTCTGGATTGGCTGAAACTATGATGACGTAATCTTCTATATATCTAATATATAAAACTGAATGTTTGTTTGTTTGTGTCGTATGCGTTCCTATACCGTTAATCCGATTGTGATAAAACTTTGGTGAGTTGTTCTGCACACGCCCGCGAAGGTTTCTGAATTAGTACAACCATTAAAATTGTAACAATTAACAAATGTGTTTTTACGACATTTACCGTGTGTTCGCTGTGAACCTTAGGCGCCTTAGATACGTCATGTTTACTTAGTTACGTTTGGTTCGCACCTTGGTTATGTCAAACAATCGCGGTTTGAATTTGTAATAGTCGTTACAAAGCATTACTTTCGCTGTCAAATCAATTATGCCACCTAAACGAAAAGCTATTGGTCGATCTACACCTCAAGCAAGAAAGACAAAGGCATCACGAGCTTCAGAAACAGACGAGCAACGAAAAGCAAGATTGGAAACCGTTCGAGTTCGCACTGCTCAAACACTTTCTTTCATTGAGTGGCATTGCAACGCATGCCGGGTACTTGCTAGTATATATATATATATATATATATATATATATATATATATATATATATATATATATATATATATATATATATAACCGTAGATAGATCAGTGGTTGGAGTCTTTACTCGGGAGCGCAAACAGTATAAATCCATATCTATAAGATAAACATGGATGTAATTGATTTTTCAGTGACACGAAAACCAGAACCAGTTAAACATCATCCAGCTATACCAAATTCTATCAGAATGATCATAATAGGTCCATCTGGAAGTGGTAAAACACAATTGTTACTTAATCTGAATGAGATTGTTGAAATATTATAAGTTGTACCTAGTTGCACCGTCCGTAGATGATCAGCGAAACGCTTAGAAAACTTTTAACGGACCCATGATCAAGATACCATAGAGGAATTGACACAATATTTGGATAACCCCAGACAAATGTGCAGCAGCAGTGAGGGCCATGACCTTATGTGTGACTATGACAGAACCCTTCATTGGAAAAATGGGGGGGGGGGGGGCTTCCAGAACCATAAAAGTCTTTTCCATGTCCCATCGAGGTCTCTAAAACAAGGTTTGTTGGCCCTCCCTGCTCCTTAGGTTAAGTTAAAACGGATACTTTATATCAAAATTACAGCACTATTTCCATATTTACCTGACAGTCAAAACGTTTTCTGCTTTTACATCTCTCAATCCCTCAGCTCGTCTGTCCATCTGTAAGCTGATAGTTCCATCTAATATGTTTCTTGGTACTATACAGAGATCAATGACACGTAGTTGATAATCCTCCCTTCTCTCCCACTAACTCTCAGAGTATTGAAATAAACCAGGTCAAATCATTCAATTGTATATTGCACAATTTTAATTTTTGTTATCAATATATATGTAAATCTTTATAAGGGATAGAAACGTTACTTATGTAAAGGATATGTGAACGTAAATGATTGATGATCCAGAGTGTCTTCGAGATGAGGGTGGTCCAATACAAGGTTTCGATTAAAAATCCACCCAGCACCACCACAAAAAAGATTTTGATTGTTGCAGAATTTCTCATTTGTTGATATTTTAGATTATATTTCATCCACCGAGCACCACCCACAAAAAACGATTATGATATTTTAGATTCTACGTCAATAGTTTGTTTTCATTGTAAATATTTTGCATAATTATGTTATGAAATGAAATCGCGAAGAAAAATTAACCCGAGAAATTGTTAAAATTATATATAAACTTTTAGAACCATATCTAGTTCTATTATGGTTTTGAAGTTATTAGGATACCAAGGTAGTCGAGTTGTCTAAGCTATTAGGATACCAAGGTAGTCGAGTTGTCTAAGTTATTAGGATACCAAGGTAGTCGAGTTGTCTAAGCTATTAGGATACCAAGGTAGTCGAGTTGTCTAAGTTATTAGGATACCAAGGTAGTCGAGTTGTCTAAGCTATTGGGATACCCAGGTGGTCGAGTTGTCTAAGCTATTGGGATACCCAGGTGGTCGAGTTGTCTAAGCTATTAGGATACCCAGGTGGTCGAGTTGTCTAAGCTATTAGGATACCCAGGTGGTAGAGATGTCTAAGTTATTAGGATACCAAGGTGATCGAGTAGTCTAAGTTGTTAGGACCCCCAGGTGGTCCAGTTCGCCCTTAGTTTACTAATACATCTAGTCTCTAGTCACGTGGCGTCTCGTATGGGTTCTGAAACCGTATGCATACGAGAAAGCTTGTCAATAGTTTCCTCTGTGTGGATGTTCTTCCTGAAGTCTTCCCGGGTGTTTCGTCCATCAAATATACTGGCTGCCATGTGTCACCTATCAGGCGATGAAAAATGATGTAGCTATTTTTCGGAAAGCATCAATTAGATGACCCCCCCCCTTCCTTACAAAAACTAAACAGTTGTATCCATGTGTGTTGTGTTCCCCCTGATGTGTTTATGTTTTTTTTTAAATTTCCATTTAATCCGTTCTAACTTTATTTTTTCCCCATCGGGATTATACAATAATAAACAGACGAGCAACGGAAAGCAAGATTGGAAACCGTTCGAGTTTGCACTGCTCAAGCCCGATCATCTGAAACAGACGAGCAACGGTAAGCAAGATCAGAAACCGTTCCAGTTCGCACTGCTCAATCCAGACGAGCAATGCACGCTGATTTAAATCTTAGTGCATTCCATTATAATGCAAATTATGATTACAGTCTTCAACCAAGTGTGTTTATTGGAAAAATGGATAAATCATGCGTGTATTGCAATGCCCTCAAATTTAAGAATGAAACACCAGGAATGTGCTGCGCTGGTGGAAAAGTGAAATTGCCAGAATTACATTCACCACCCGAACCATTATCAACGTTGGTATCAGGTGACACAAGCCAATCGAAACATTTCTTGGCAAACATACGGAAGTACAATTCATGTTTCCAAATGACATCGTTCGGTCCAACAAATATCGTGCGCGAGAATTACATGCCAACATTTAAAGTGCAAGGGCAAATTTACCATCGTGCAGGATCACTACTACCACTACCGAACGCAGATCACAAATTTCTTCAAATTTATTTCATGGGAAACACTCATGAACAAATCGATCAACGTTGTCAATTTAATACTGGCACTAAACGAGAAATAGTCGCTGCATTACAAACTTTATTCGATTAACACAACGAATTAATTCGATTGTTCAGAACTGCCCTTGAACAAATGCCAGCTGATGACTACAAAGTCGTAGTTAGAGCAGACAAAACACCTGTCGGCCAACACGAAAGACAGTACAATGCACCAACAATTGATGAAGTGGCGATCGTTATAGTTGGCGAAGAATTTAACTCGCGTGATATAATTCTTCATCGCACAAATGGTGATGTTCAGCGAGTCTCAGAAACTCATCGCTCATACGACGGATTGCAATATCCGATTTTATTTTGGCAAGGAGAAGATGGATATCATTTCAACATCTTAATGAGAAATCCACAAACAAATAAGGAAAAGAATAAGAAAGTCAGTGCCATGAAATACTATTCATATCGATTGATGATTCGTGAAAACGCTGAAAATCATATCTTGAAATGTCGACAATTGCTCCATCAATAGATTGTCGATATGTATGCGAAAATCGAAACCGAACGACTCCTCTACATTCGATTAAATCAAACCATGTTGCGTTCCGAAGAGTACATTCATTTACGTGATGCAGTTGTTAATGATGGCAATGTGAATCTCAATGAATTCGGAAAAATGGTCATACTACCGGCCACATTTACAGGGAGTCCACGGCACATGCATGAATACGCACAAGATGCAATGATATATGTTTGCGCATATGGCCGTCCAGATTTGTTTATTACCTTTACATGCAATCCGACGTGGGATGAAATACAAGAACTTTTGTTACCTGGACAATCATCATCGGATCGTCATGATATTTCCGCGCGTGTGTTCAAACAAAAATTGAAATCTTTAATAGATTTCATTGTCAAGCATCATGTTTTGGACAGACACGCTGTTGGATGTATTCCATTAAATGGCAAAAAAGAGGTTTGCCACATGCACACATTTTGATATGGTTCATCCAAAAAGTCACACCAGATCAAATTGATCAAGTCATCTCAGCAGAAATACGAGATGTCGATATTGATAAAGACTTATTTGAAGTCGTCACCAAAAACATGATTCATGGTCCATGTGGCATACTCAACAACAATTCACCATGCATGTCTGATGGGAAATGCACGAAACGTTACCCAAGACACTTACTTGCCGAGACTATCACTGGTAATAACGGATATCCACTCTATCGTCGGCGATCAACTGAAGATGGTGGCAAATCCATAACTTTAAAAGTACGAAACAATGATGTTGAAGTCGATAATTGTTGGGTTGTGCGGTATTCACCGTTACTTTCGAAAACGTACAAAGCACACATCAATGTCAAGTATTGCAATTCGGTGAAATCTATCAAGTACATTTGCAAATATGCTAACAAAGGAAGCGATATGGCAGTTTTTGGAGTGGGAAATGTAAATGCATCCATCGATGAAATCTACCAATATCAAATGGGACGCTACGTTAGTAGCAATGAAGCAGTATGACGCATTTCTCATTTCCAATTCATGAACGACATCCAGCAGTTGTTCATTTGGCAGTGCACCTTGAAAATGGAAAGCGCGTATACTTCACAGCAGAAAATGCACATGCAAGAGCATTGTCACCACCGCCAACAACGTTAACTGCATTTTTCTCATTGTGCGGGAATGATATGTTTGCAAAGACGCTACTTTACTTTGAAGTGCCAACATACTACACATGGAATGCATCAGTGAAAAAGTTTCAACGTCGCAAACAAGGTCAAGCAGTTGAAGTACATCCCAATTTATATTCGACCGACACTTTAGGCCGTCTATACACTGTTCACCCAAACAATGCAGAATGCTTTTACTTGCGATTACTGTTAATTAACGTACGTGGACCGACATCCTTCCAAGAACTGAGAACAGTAAACGGTCAAGTATGTGCCACTTATCGTGAAGCTTGCCAAGAATTAAATCTTTTGGAAAACGATGCACATTGGGACACTTCACACGCTGATGCATCGAATACTGCTCAACCACAGCAAATACGCATGTTATTTGCAATCATATTGACAACGTGTTTCACATCCAATCCAAAAGATCTTTGGGAAAAATACAAAGACTACATGAGTGAAGACATCTTACATCGTTTGCGTGCAACAAATCAAAATTCGGACCTTCAATTCACACCAAACGTGTATAATGAGGCATTGGTTTCGATTGAGGAGATATGTATGGCAATCGCTAACAAAGCATTGGTACAATTGGGAATGGCTGCTCCGAAACGATCTGCAAACGACCTTTTCGATCGTGATTTGCAGCGAGAAACACACTTTGATGTCGACGAATTGGGTACATTTGTTCAAACAAATCTTCCGAAATTGGTTCCAGAACAACGCATAGCGTATGATAGAATTATGCATGCAATTACAAGCCAAAGCGGTGGATTGTATTTCCTAGATGCGTCCGGAGGCACAGGAAAAACTTTTCTCATTTCACTTATTTTGGCAACTATTACGATCACGACACAATATTGCACTGGCAATCGCATCATCTGGAATTGCAGCAACTCTTTTGGATGGTGGTCGAACAGCGCATTCAGCACTGAAATTGCTGTTGAATATGCAAATCACCGACACACCAACATGCAATATCAACAAAAATTCTGGAATGGGTAAAGTACTCCAATCATGGCAACTCATTATATGGGACGAATGTACTATGGCGCACAAAAAGGCTTTGGAAGCGCTTCACTGTACACTAAAAGATTTGAGAGGAAATGAACAGCTCTTCGGTGGCGCACTTATTTTATTGCCTGGTGATTTTCGACAAACTCTACCAGTTATACCACGTTCAACAGCTGCTGATGAATTAAATGCATGTCTCAAATCATCAGTTTAATGGCGACACGTGCAGAAATTGACTTTGAAGACCAATATGCGTGTAAAACTACAATACGATGCATCCGCTGAACATTTCGCAAAACAATTGTTGGATATTGGGAATGGGAAAATGGAAATCGATGAATCTACACAATGTATCACGTTGCCAACAAGCTTCTGTAAAATTACAGGAACCACAGACGAATTGATTCACAAAGTTTTCCCAAATATCGCACAGAATTACAAAAATCATCAGTGGCTCAGTGAACGTGCTATATTAGCAGCCAAAAACAACGATGTTAATGCCATCAACTTCAGCATTCAAAAACAAATACCAGGCGAAGCGACAACGTATAAGTCCATAGATACTGTAATGAATCAAGACGAAGTTGTCAATTATCCAACTGAATTCTTAAATTCACTTGATTTGCCAGGCATGCCGCCGCACGTTTTAACATTGAAAATTGGCGTACCTATCATTCTTCTCCGAAACATAAATCCACCACGACTTTGCAATGGTACCAGTCTTTCAGTGAAAACGTTAATGAACAATATCATCGAAGCTATAATTTTAAATGGAAAATTTAAAGGAGAAGATGTACTCTTGCCACGCATCCCTATGATTCCGACAGATATGCCATTCGAATTCAAACGTTTGCAGTTTCCGGTGCGACTCGCATTTGCAATTACCATAAACAAAGCACAGGGACAATCGCTACAAGTGTGTGGACTAAATTTGGAAAATCCATGCTTCTCACATGAACAGCTGTATGTGGCATGCTCACGCGTTGGAAAACCTTCTGAATTATTCATATACGCACCAGACAGAAAAACAAAAATATTGTGTATCCAAAAGCACTTCAATAAACAGAATAGGCTATTTGACAGTATGAAAAAAATGTATGTTTGTTTGTTTCTTCGTTTGTGTCGTATGCGTTCCTATACCGTTCATCCGATTGCGATAAAACTTTGGTGAGTATCAACAGCTGTATGCAATTCATAATCGGTAGCGATACCTAAAATTGCGTGTGTTCGGTGTGAACTGTAGGCGCCATAGATACGTCACGTGATCGAACACGGTCTGGATTGGCTGAAACTATGATGACGTAAATCAACAGCTGTATGAAATTCATAATCGGTAGCGATACCTAAAACGCCTTCGGTAAGGTAACCACTTATTGTGGGCTCGATAAATACCACTAAATAATCTGAGATGCATTCCAGAAACCAGTTAAATAGTCTATTAAAACACAAACACTTTCTTTCTTTCAGTGGCATTGCAACGCATGCCGGGTACTTGCTAGTTAATACATATATTTTGATAGATTAGTCTGCTCCGTCTTGAAGTAAGTATGCAACTATGTTTATATCAAATTATGGATAATACACATTTAATTAGATCTTATGAGATGACAAAATCAAGTTTTATATAAAGCACAAAGTATGGTGCTATCAAGGGTCAGAAATTATGCAATCGGTGTATTTGTCGTAATTGTAAACAAAAGATAAGGGGATATAAATTAGCTTGCCACCTAAAATATTTTGTCATTTTGATATTTCACAAATGTAGCCGCATTAAAAGTGAATAAAACACCACTGCAGAAATAAAACAATATAATGCGGACAACGAGTACAAAGCATAACACATTATTTTCTATAAACCACAAAAGAAAAACAAATCATTGTTGAAGTCTGATTAAAGATGGCAAATGAGCTCGTATATGGAAAAACTTAATTACTGCTGATGTACGAATAAGCACGACAGGTGACTTTCTGAATATCCATGGTTTGTATTCACATCATAGTGAATTTATAAAGAATTAAATTCGGGGTGTTAAAGGAACGGCTCTTTACGTGATGCAATGTCTTTTTACCTTCTTCGTTGTCACAATTTAATAATTTACCAAATCAAGTTCAGGTAAAATTATTTAAAATTGAGAGAATAAAAAGATTTAAATTTGATGTCATACGGATTTGTTAATGGGGTGGGTTTTATGATAAAAATGCAAGATTTCAACACTGAATTTAAAAAGAAATTTTAGTGAGATAGCACTAAAATGTGGTTTAAGTCAACAAATTTTTAAAGCGGTCAACACATTTTAAAATTAGTCAAAAAGAATGAGAATCATTCAACACATTTTAAAAGAGGTAAATACATTCAAAATCAGTCAAAAAATTTTAAAATCACTCAATTCTTTTAAAATCAGTCAATAAATTTTAAACCAGTCAAGAAATCAGTCGATAAATTTTAAAATCAGTCAAACAAATTAAAAATAAGCCAATACTTTTAAAATCAGTCAACAAATTTTAAAATCAGTCAACATATTTTAAAATCACTCAATACTTTTAAAATCAGTCAACAAATTTTAAATCAGTCAACAAATTTTAAAATCAGTCAAGAAATTTTAAATCAGTCAAGAAATTTTAAAATCAGTCGATACTTTTCAATTTTAAATTAAAAAATTCACACGTTAGAGTAAAAAAGTAGATGTTTTAAAGAAAAACATTTCAAGCGATGTTTTTATTAATTTTTGTTTTAAAAATTAACGAAATTAGCCAACGATCGTGACAGTAAATAGATAACTGATCCAGGGACCTATTGATTAGGGTCAGCAGTTATGTAGCTGTCTTTGTACCAGGCATTTATTATACTTTTCTCATTTCAACGAGTTTTGTCAATTATGATTCTAGTGTCGTGTAAGAAAAATTAAAGAAAGAAAGAAAGAAACACCCTTTCTGAACCAAACAAACAAACAGCACTTTATTTTAGCGGTATAAAAATGTGGACCGAAGACAGGCGTAATACACATTTAAAGTGTTCTATTTAATTAGGGACACATATATTTTCAGCGCATGGTGAATTCGATATATACAACATACCAGCCACGTGGCAGGAGGCAAACATAGCGTGTCGGAAAGAGAAGATGATCTTGTTTTGGGATCATCGTCAGTTCGTCACTGGTTCTTTCCTCTGGACGGGATTCTTCGTTAGTCCAACCACCTTCATCAGTCCGGACTATAACGCGGGTAAAGTAGTCAGATTTAATATTCATTATTCGTTGACCAATGTTATATTTTGTGTAACCACTTTTAGAAGATAAGGATTCGTCCCAAATGTTACATTTGCACAAGTAGATAATATTTAACAGAAAAGTAGTTACATTGTAAAAGATTAAACTATGTGGTGTGGTCTATCTACCACGCACAACAAACAAGACAAACAAAATGGACGAATTCACTGATTAGATTAAATTACTGTTCTGTCATGATCTCATATTGCCCACAACTGAAACACACCCAAACTTTCATTCTAGTAGTCAAGTATCGGACTATTTTTTGTTGACGTCATCAGGTTTTATATGCTATTGTTCAAAATTGCTCTTTTTCCTTCAATTTTCTAATTTTATGGCGTTTGTTTTTGTTTTATGTTTTTTTTTGTAGTCATAACATTATAGATCTTGTAAATCGCTTAGAGCTTCTAAAGATTAGGCGCTATACAAAGTCCTCATTATTATTATTATTATTATTATTATTATTATTATTATTTGTCTTTGATTTTTAGTTCATCGGATCTTTTATGCTCAAATAAGTAATGAAGTCTATGTCTTCTCATGAACAGAGTCCTGACTGGATGGAATTCAAAAACTGAAGTACGCTATACATCTATATATGTGAACTCCTCGCCAGCTCTCAACTATATAAACTGGCATCTATTGACGTCTCCCCCCCCCCCGCCCGCCCCGTTTCCAAAATTACAAATGCTTTTATATGTTTGCGTTTTCCTCTCAGATCTGAGATGTATGTTTGTAAAAAAAATTCGAAAATAATTTTGTATTCAAAAGCTTATTTAAATATTGTTTTTTGTTCGTGGATAATTTTCCCATGAAAAAGTACTGCTCGTGGATCCCAGGCCGGTTTTCTAACGTTCCCATGTCACAAACCATCCATACATTAGTTGTTTGGTTTCTCTTCAATCTCACAGTCAGATTTTATTGTTTGTATTCAAGTTATCCATTATAAAACCCATTTTGCAACCTTTCTAGTATTCATTTAAGTTTTGAATATACTGTTTTTAAGTTTATTTCGGTGTTTAATATGTCAATTTTACCACATGAAGTTAGTGTCTTTTTTGTTTGTTTCAGTTTTAACAACCTCAGGCGCACTGTTAACTAAATCAATTCTTGAACATCATGTGGGTATCTTTCAATCTACTTCAGTTTTGAATTTATATGCAGCTATTGTAAACAATTTCTCCAGATCAATTACAATTTTCTAATCACATCTATCGTTATGTTTGTTTCATCAATGCTATCTTGATCCACACCGATATAATTGATAGCTTCTCAGTCAACACATTCAATTGTAGATTTAGATTGATAAATCTTAGCATTAAACTCTGTGAATATTGTTATTACCATGGTTTTAATGCCATGTTTCAGCACACAATAGGATATACATGGTGGATAATATTGTTTGAGTGGTTAAAAAAAGTTGAGTTGTGCTATGCTATAAGCATTCAAAATCAGTCTTTAGTTGCCTTTCACTTTCCGTCATTCTATCATTTGACTTTTCTTCATGTACATTTTGAGGTTGCAGTAGCTACGTGGTAATAATAACATTCCCGTTTAATTCATGTCACTGATATAGCAAAAAAGATTGTTTTAAGATCATCGGAGATGTTGTAATGCCAAGCAGTAAAACGTACTCTCTTTGATGAAGTAGACGTCGACCTTGACCATTTCATTAATTAATTTTTTTATTATTTGTTATATTATGAGCTGTTATGAACTAGATTGGAGAAATGTATCATTTTATTTTGTGTTTGTTATTCTGCTTATTGTTACAGAGTTGTGTCCCCCTTTTCAAATGTAACTTCTATTATTAGCTCGTTTAAATGAAGCGAAAAACTTCCCACTTGACTATGTTCAACTCTACGCGAATCCTTTCTTCTTCGCGAAGTCACAGTGTCAGTTCGTTGCTTTTATCTTCCGTTTAGTCTTGCCCACCTTATATTTCTTTCAGGTTGAAATTTGGAATATACATAAATGTATACACCTGAATGCGAACAAACGTAAAATACTTGAAAATGTTATTCCACAAATAAGAAGTGGATTCCAAAATTTAATCTTAGATTGCTGTCAAAATAGGAGAGATGACGACAAATATACTTATAAAGAGATGAAAACACCGATCACTAAAACGAATACGTGAAACAGAGTTACCAGAATAATGAAAAGTGCAGAATAATTTAAATGAAAAGAAGCAGAAATATTTAAATTCAATGAAATAATGCATACAATCAGACAAATTATAAAATATACTAGTTACGACATAGCCTACTTCATCGTGGATGTCCAAAAAACATTCAACACTGCAAATTTGCCGTTTTGAAGATGAAAAAAGATAGAGAAGATTAAATAATTGAAAATCTTTATCGTCGTTATGAAGCAAATCATGGGCACTAATCAACTATTGTGACAAGTTTTAAAGGCACAAGTGAATCAACATAACAAATTCCTATATTTCTTTTAACTGTGAATCATTTCTACAAAATAGTTTTTCTCTCACTTTGCCATCTGTTGTAATTTTGTCTGAATGTTAAAAATGTTACGAAACTAGCACCTAATGCGAATAGAGGCATTCCACGGTTGGATGATAATATTCCAGTGAAATATATAATTCCACAGACAGTCCAGTAAACACGTATCAATTCCTTGTGTAAAATGTATAAGTTGTCATTTGAAATAATTTGCATATTAGTGATGACACAGTTGGATTATAACCTCCGAAAATAACCTGATGGTTTTTACAGCTTGGCCATTGATAACTACTGCACACGTCATTTTGACCTTCTTATCATTCAATGTCACTGTCTATTTTTCAGTCACTTTAGTAATGGTAATGTCTTATTACTTTCATTTTATATTGCACCCTTTGTTTCCCTTTCTACACTTCAATTTCATGTATTGTTCCAATTGCAGTTACAGGATAAATGAATATCCTTTGCCTTCCACAAATCCTAATTTTGTTCCACCTTTGTTTTATCACTTTTATTTGCTATTCAAGTAAACAAGAAACGATGGTAGAAGATGGACACAGTTTTGAACCAAGAGAAGTATTAAAATGCTAACTGTATAAATCATGATAGTATTTTTTGAAGATTAAAATATCTCAGTTGTTTTTGGTTCAGAAAAAAAACCACGTCATATTCGTTTTAGAGAGACCATTTATACACTAGGGCTACCATGTAAACTTAAACTTTGCAAGAAAAGTCTCATCTAATTGATCTTGGGATTGCAATGGTGAATATTATATAAAATCGTTTAATTGGAACGGCAATGCAGTTATTTAAAAAAAATCTTTATGAAAATCGTTTATTATCTAATTCAGTAACGAGATTTAGACTGAAACAAGTGTTAGAGAAAATCGTGTTGGACAGTACAGACAGTAGCAACTTTCGCATCATTTGCAATTACAATACCAACAGTTATATTTTCTATAGAAAGCCCAGTACGAAGAGTTGTTTATCATACGCTGCTCACTCGTTCTATCCCAGCGCCACCTTTTCCAATCTAATCATTTTTTAAATTATCATAAATGCTTGAAATATATAGCCGATTATTTGTTTCGTTAGCCAAAACAGTATGAACATCATTAACTGCAGTTGATAGGCTGTTTATTAAGTAGTGCTCGAAATTTGAGTCTGTTTTCGTTGAACTCGTTTTGTTATTTTTCGGGGCATGGATAGGTTTTTACTAACTTCAAATAAAACAAAATCAGAGGTGTAAATAAAATAACTACAAGAGTTAAGGTAATACATATATTTCAACTGTAACAATCAGACGTTCCAACAACAATGAATATAAAATTAAAGATTGCTTGTTTTATCATAGATGTGTGTTAGCTGTGGGTCTTTTGATGTTGTTATTGTTGTTGTTTTCTTTGTTTCTAAATTGTATCATATGTCTTTCAAAAGTTAGATAATATAGCAGACATGCTACGCTCATAGTCGTCTCCAAAGGTATTTCGAAGAAATAACATAATTATAGTCCTTCTCTATATAGGTTTACTCACTTTGTCCTGTTTCTCTTCCTGTACAGGCTCAGAAGTACTTTTATGATTTGTTTACAATCTCTGTCTTGGTCGCATTAATATTTGAACCTAGTTGAAATGAGTCACTGGATTTCTGTACATTAGTATTTGAACCTAGTTGAAATGAGTCACTGGATTTCTGTACATTAGTATTTGAACCTAGTTGAAATAAGTCACTGCATTTCTGTACATTAGTATTTGAACCTAGTTGAAATGAGTCACTGGATTTCTGTACATTAGTATTTGAACCTAGTTGAAATGAGTCTGGATCTCTGTACATTAGTATTTGAACCTAGTTGAAATGAGTCACTGGATTTCTGTACATTAGTGTTTGAACCTAGTTGAAATGAGTCACTGGATTTCTGTACATTAGTGTTTGAACCTAGTTGAAATGAGTCACTGGATTTCTGTACATTAGTATTTGAACCTAGTTGAAATGAGTCACTGGATTTCTGTACATTAGTGTTTGAACCTAGTTGAAATGAGTCACTGGATTTCTGTACATTAGTATTTGAACCTAGTTGAAATGAGTCACTGGATTTCTGTACATTAGTATTTCAACCTAGTTGAAATGAGTCACTGTATTTCTGTACATTAGTGTTGTTTCCAGCTATACTAGCCATTTTCATAACAATGTCAGTTGAGAACAAGAAAGATATTGCCACCAGCAACGAATGTCACGTTTAATTCCGAGATGAACTACTGAAATTGCGTCATGCTTTCATATGTGTCGTAACGTTGCGTCCTATATAGTTACGTATATTTTATATAAGTCATTTATATTTTTTTGTATTGTTTGTTTTTTAGATTCAAAATTGGCATTTTAAGTTTAAGATTCGTTCATTGGGGGGACCTTTACGTTACAGAATAAACACCAGGTGTTAACCTCATTTCTGACCTGGCTCCAGAGTTGTAAACAAGCTTTTAAAATGATTGGTTGGTTCCAAGGACATTATGGAACTTTGTATAAACATCTTTCAATTTTTAGTTGGGTCATACGGTGGATACGTGAGTTTTTTAACGTAAATTTGTTCTAGAAGATCACGTGACCTCTTTCTTGTTTACGTAAAAACAGGTATATAAATTATGCTTTGGAGCGAGCTATTCAGTGGGCTTTTAGAATACTAAGTTGTGTGTCGTTTTGAGTTATTTTAAATTACCTTGTACTGGAAATTATGTCAATTCGTTTGGATCAAGAGGAATTATTTTGTTATTTATCTGGAAAAGAATTGTGCTCATAGATTTTTATTACCAAGAACTGACTTCATCAAGTGACATCGTCTTCCATCTTGGATACTTCGCTGGGATTCGAACTTATAATTATTTGGACATTTTATTACCAGGACTTTTGCAATTTCTCTAGTGGATAATATTTTAAATTATTTTTGGATTAATTTTGGAATTGATTCTTAAAACCGTAAGTTTATTTTTCTATTCTCAAAAATATTTGTGCTCAATAAATTGTTTATTAAGTTTTTACAAGTTTGTTATTTTCACTCTTCTTATGTTACTGTTTATTCGAGCCTACGCACGTAACAATATATAATTAGTAGCTCCGCTAGCTGTAGAACACGCTCTAGTACCGTCGTAACAGACTGCATGATGATGTGTGTTGAACGTGGGCACCAAGTTTCGAGTGTTCTGACACACTGTTCTGCAATATTGTCCAAGTAATATGCAGCTTACTTTATTTGCCTACTTTCCAGTAAATCTTAAACTCTTTTGTTGTAAAACACTTCCCCTTATCAAACTGCATCTTTTCCTGCTTTCTCTCATTAAAGATACATGAGATGTGGTCACGTTAGTCATTTCTCATTTCTATTCACTTTCCATCCAATATTTGACTCATTTGTTTCAAAAGAACCCGCTCGATCATATTACATCTTTTCAGGCTTTCTCTCCCGGAAGATGTGTGTGAGGTCGTCTCGTGTATCAGTAGTTTTGTCTGAGCCGTTGCGTATTTTGAAAAAAAATCTACGTTCAAGATGTATTTGAATCCATCGTTATAGATTTAATTCTCATGCATGTCAACAATGTCTGCTTGCCACTGTTCGCTGTTCATCCAGGTGACAAACAGAACCATCGTGTTTACCCTGTTTGCACGACTGAGTAATACTTGTGCAAGCAAAGTGACTTTTAGGATCGTAGTATATGTGCTTAAATAATGTTGTCTTCTTCCGCGAGGTCCAGCTTTTGTGAGACGAAGACTCTAACACGTGAGCAAGTCATCATTTACAACTCGTACTTTTCCCCAAAGATTTCCAATCTTTCAATCCTTTGAAACGTTTGAATGATTTCAAATGTTGTCCTTCCAGCGGTTGATTCAGAAACAGCTAATTCATGTATTGAAACCACTTGCTGGTTTGAAGCTAAAATTATATTTCTGTCTTTTGACGAATTGTTGTACATTAACCTTATAAATTTGATCACATCTTCCAGCTGTGCCGTTATTTTATCCGAATTAAATTTTGTATATGTCTTTATCTAATACCCATTTTGTAATCCATCCAAATGCCCATCCATTTTGACCATCTTGTTTAGGGGAATCATATTTCTTATGTAACGCTCCATCGTTTATCTCTGAATGTATTGAATTTCATGTGTCAGTTTAAAGACGGTTTTAAAGATGATCATACTGTTACAACTAAGCTTTTGCAATCCACACACCGGATACAGCATCCATCGTTTTTTTAGGGCAGAAATTACAACCGCCTTCACATCTGGGAACCATTCTAAAACTCCATTTTGTCATTCATTCGAATTATCTTTTCACACTGATAACCTTGCAAAACCTTAAATTTGATAACCAATGACTATCTTAATTGTTTACTGTAGCATGAATTGTTCATTCAAAAAAATTTTATGACAAGGATTATGTTCTGCTGGTTGCCAAATCGTATTGCCCAGTATCTGAGTGAACGCTTTCATATAGTGATTTTAAATATGCTATAGATGTGCATATTTATTTGTATATATATTACAAATTATATGGAATGGAAATTCTACATACAAGTTTCTAGACATAAAATCTATCGTTTTACAATAGCATCTGTCATGATCAAAACATTGCAGAAAAGGTATTGTGTGAGCTGTTACTATGTTACACACACACACACACACACACACACACAACTATAGTCATTAAGAAAACCATTAAAAATGTACTCTGATGTTTCCTGGAATTTATAACCAGTGAAAATAATATTTTCGTATTGTACAGAATTTGACATATTTCCCTTTTGTCTTTTGTTTTGCAGAGATGAATATTTTTGTAACACTTATTTTTACCTTTTTTTTATCGGCATCTTAGTTGATGTTTCCTTTAATTTATAACCAGTGAAAATGTTATTTGCGTATTGTACAGAATTTGACATATTTCCCTTTTGTCTTTTGTTTTGCAGAGCTGAATATTTTTGTAACACTTATTTTTACCTTTTTTATCGGCACCTTAGTGGACTACCGCTATATGTCGTTTACAAATTTAAATGGTCATTACAGCAACTTTGAACATTTTAATAAATATTTTAGTATATACTCAAAATTAGTGCTTAGTAATGGAGGCTATTGTAAAAGAAAATAAATCTGATTTTGTATGACTTGATATGGCAATGAATAAGCGTAGTTTGTCTGAATGTTAAAACCCATTTTAATAAGACCCTTGTGGCGAATAGAAAAAAGTGGCCGTATTTCCGTGGTATTAATATCAGTTTTCAGATTTCAACGTCATACACATATGTTTGACAGAAACGTCATTTCAACTTTTTCCGGGGGTGGGGAGGGGGGCAAGACTAGATTTAGGATGAGGGCAAAACTTGATTGGGGAGGAGTATGGGCAAATGCCCCCCCCCCCTCATTACGTCCCTGATGTTTGATTGTAAGTATACTCGATAGATAGAAATATATACGTATATTTATATGTATATACTGTATATGGAGAGAGAGAAATTCAATTGTATAGCAACGGATATTGACAAATATAATCAGATTAGTTGTTTTCAAGAGTTACTGACAAACCGGCTTCCTGTAAATCACACATGCATACATTTCATGGAATTCACTTACTAGCTGCTGTTGCATAGATGATATATATTTTGATTGTTTACTAGATAAGTATTACACTAAATAACTAGAATTACCACTATGTTAGTAGATGCATAATGACTACAGAGGCATAAATTTTACTGTTAAAATGCGTTGATTACAGCTTTCATATTTTCATATTTTCAGAGAGGGCTCTGTTTTAGAGATAAGACAACTATGATTGATATAGAGTGGCTTTGATGGTACCCTTTGGGGGTAAAACAAAAATCCACCGATATCTTTGAATGGGTGTGCGATTACTGGTTATAATCCGTAATAGAGGAAAGGTCTTGTTCCCGAGTTTGTAAAACTAACAAATAATGACGAAAAAATCGGTTCTTATATTTCCGGTCGTGGTAACTGGTGGTCTCCCAGAGTGGCTGATTGACACAGTTTTACAGTACTACTTTAATTTTTAAATTTAAAGACTAAGATGAATATGTTTTTCAAGAATGATAACTATATATACAGATACAAATATATCGAATTGACGAGAGAGATGTGTCGCTTTTAATCTTATCTTATTTGAGTCGGAACAACGACATTAACTTTAGCACCATCACCTTGATGAGAAAGATATGGCTCTTTTACTCTGATCTCATTTCTGTCGAAACAACGACATTAACTTAAGTATCATCAGCATGATGACAAAAATATGGTTCATTCGCTCTCATCTCAGATGTGTCGGAACAACGACATTTACTTAAGTATCATCAGCATGATGAGAAAGATGTGGTTCATTCGCTCTCATCTCAGATGTGTCGGAACAACGATGTTAACTTAAGTATCATCAGCATGATGAGAAAGATGTGGTTCTTTCGCTCTCATCTCAGACATGTCGGAACAACGACGTCATCTCTTGACCATCGATCCAAAATTCTGGCGAAATTATATATTTTGCCTAAAATTTGTATCTTCCCTAATGCTGCAATTTTTAATGATATAAGTAACAGGGTATTCCTGAAAATCCTTACCATATAGGAGCTGATTATTGCATTAATTCTATCTTAGCAGATATTGAATCCTATGACAGACCTCAACGAGTCTGCTGACATGTTTATTGTCTCTCTGATTTTCAGAGGGTAGAAACTGTCCCATTATATGGAAAACTGAAAAGGGAAACTTGAAACTGGGGACAGATAACTGCGAAAACAGTCACCATTACTTATGTATACAAGGTAAGCTGTCGATGTTCTTCTGCTTATCTTAACGTCCTTTAAGTGCTACATGTATGTGTTGGTTTCAAACAGTATTACATTCTGTCTTCAGATGAACTCCAAAAGAGAGTAAGCAAAGATTTTGTATACAGTGGATGAACGCTGGTTATTTAAGGATAATACTATTCGCGGAGAATCCAATATTGTGATGTAAACTTTGTGTATACATAATGTCATAAACGAAATCTGACTTACCCGTCATGAATGATTAAAACACAGCTCTTTATTTGTGTACTATATCTAGTACTGGTTAAATAAAATAGCAATAATAAGCATTTTGTCGTTCATTAGTATACTGGCCGTCTTCTCTCGTTTAACCCCTGGTACATTACACGACTAACTCATAACTAACAAAACAGACAAGCATGTTTCATGGCAAATATAAGATGGCGATGACCTATCATTGTATTATGCATTTTAATGCGTCTTCTTTGTGTGTCTGATTGTGGGCATTAGAGTGTATATTCAGTACAAATTTCACTGTATTTTATCCACAGATAAGAAGAGCGTCTCGCACACTGGTTCCAGTGATCGAGGTAAGCTGTTTGGGATATCCCCCCTACTTTTCATTCAAACTGAATTTTTTTTTTCAATTTATTTTTTGTGGCTTAGAATATTAAATAGATACTCTCAACCATGAAAGTCCATATTATGATGTCATGTAACATCACATTCAATTCCGTACGTCCGTCACCGCTATAGTGGCCTTATACAAATGCCATATACAAATGCTTTTGAGTTGAAGGGTTTATCTTAGTTTCTTTTTTATGGCTGATATTGAATCTCTATGAAAACGTACCCTTACTGTTGATTGAGAATTCATGCGGTTTATTTCCTCTATTAATTGTTTCTTTTTCAGTTTCCCATCTTATGACTGAAACATGACACAAGTTTTAGTGCTCTGAAATTGCTTTAACAAAAACAGTCCCTATTATCATAACAAATTCTGATGGATAAATTATTTAGTTTATGCACTAAGACAGTGACGTGTGTGAAGAATCATCGTTTAAACGGATAATTATAACTTTATTTGTCATACATGCTATCATTACATCAGGTTAATCTCATGATACTAGTTATAACATCCGGTATTGTGTTAGAAATTTAGAAAGAATATGACGTTTTGTATCATTAATTTCTTTATAAGCTAATATAATGACAAAGTTTTAAATTTGTCAAGAAGATAGATTTTTTCAATGTAGCTGCTGTAAAATAAATACTCTTACAAAACAGATATAAATCATGTCAGTGAAAATGTATTACAAAATGTAAGTTTGTTTCGTGTTCTCACTTTCAGACAGTCAGATCATTGGTGCAGTGGTGGGGTCTTTAGTTGCGATCATACTAATTGCTGCTGTAGCAGTTGTCATCTACAGGTTTGTCTCTTTACTGAGTAGATAGATAGATAGATAGATAGATAGATAGATAGATAGATAGATAGATAGATAGATGGATGGATGGATGGATGGATGGATGGATGGATGGACGGACGGACGGACGGACGGACAGAGAGATAGAGAGATAGATAGATAGATAGATAGATAGATAGATAGATAGATAGATAGATAGATATCAGTATACATATACATACAATATGAAATGCACACACAACAAAGAGACAGAAATAAGAGACATACAAATATTATCTACTTTGTTTATAAATAAATTAGATAATTTCCCATCAATAAATTTACACGCTGCACATATAAACAGGAAAAGATCCCATTAACGAAGGTTTATCATAATCATGTTGATAATCAGATCTGGTTGAAATGCAGGTTTACGAGTTAATAACATAATTTAATTTATAGTGAGTTTCATATATTCCAAGGATTGAAAACCTTGAATATAAACTTTCATGAGGGAAGAAAATTTTAGAATCTGGAGGTAAAGATATTGCTGGATAATAAAAAAACATCCATATGTGTCTGTGTGCCCTAGCTGCCAAACTAGAGATCGAAAGGTTGATACTTTCTTTTAAACTTGCCAATCCCATCTTTTTAAAATATAATACTTTTACAAAAACACCATCACTCCCGTATTAGGACGGGCAATAGCTAGTCTAAATATAGTTTGTAAGATAAATGTAAATCACAGATTCACCAGTAGCAAAGATTGAAGGAAGACGTCTTCAAGACCACTAACACTTCTTCCGACTAAAATTAAAATGAAGAGAATGTATATAAAAAGCCTTAACAATGTTATAAACCACAGAATGTATAGTGCTTTTAATCCAGCGTGAAAGAGTAAAGACTGAATAGTGTAATAATCAGGATTGATGTGAACTTGTTGTCTCTGTTGAAGCCTACACAAAGAAGAACATTTCTAGATATGTCATGGATTTGGGATTTATGAAGGTGCACCTTGATTAGGTTGTTACTATGGTTACAATGGCAGGAGATATAGGATACTAGCAAGTACCCGGCATGAGTTGCAATGCCACTGAAAGAAAGAAAGTGTTTGTGTTTTAATAGACTATTTGACTGGTTTCTGGAATGCATCTCAGATTATTTAGTGGTATTCATCGAGCCCACAATAAGTGGTTACCTTACCGAAGGCGTTTTAGGTATCGCTACCGATTATGAATTTCATACAGCTGTTGATTTACGTCATCATAGTTTCAGCCAATCCAGACCGTGTTCGATCACGTGACGTATCTATGGCGCCTACAGTTCACACCGAACACACGCAATTTTAGGTATCGCTACCGATTATGAATTTCATACAGCTGTTGATACTCACCAAAGTTTTATCGCAATCGGATGAACGGTATAGGAACGCATACGACACAAACGAATAAACAAACAAACATGCATTTTTTTCATACTGTCAAATAGGCTATTCTGTTTATTGAAGTGCTTTTGGATACACAATATTTTTGTTTTTCTGTCTGGTGCGTATATGAATAAATCAGAAGGTTTTCCAACGCGTGAGCATGCCACATACAGCTGTCCATGTGAGAAGCATGGATTTTCCAAATTTAGTCCACACACTTGTAGCGATTGTCCCTGTGCTTTGTTTATGGTAATTGAAAATGCGAGTCGCACCGGAATTTGCAAACGTTTGAATTCGAATGGCATATCTGTCGGAATCATAGGGATGCGTGGCAAGAGTACATCTTCTCCTTTAAATTTTCCATTTAAAATTATAGCTTCGATGATATTGTTCATTAACGTTTTCACTGAAAGCCTGGTACCATTGCAAAGTCGTGGTGGATTTATGTTCCGGAGAAGAATGATAGGTACGCCAATTTTCAATGTTAAAACGTGCGGCGGCATGCCTGGCAAATCAAGTGAATTTAAGGATTCAGTTGGATAATTGACAACTTCGTCTTGATTCATTACAGTATCTATGGACTTATACGTTGTCGCTTCGCCTGGTATTTGTTTTTGAATGCTGAAGTTGATGGCATTAACATCGTTGTTTTTGGCTGCTAATATAGCACGTTCACTGAGCCACTGATGATTTTTGTAATTCTGTGCGATATTTGGGAAAACTTTGTGAATCATTTCGTCTGTGGTTCCTGTAATTTTACAGAAGCTTGTTGGCAACGTGATACATTGCGTAGATTCATCGATTTCCATTTTCCCATTCCCAATATCCAACAATTGTTTTGCGAAATGTTCAGCGGATGCATCGTATTGTAGTTCTACACGCATATTGGTCTTCAAAGTCAATTTCTGCACGTGTCGCCATAAAACTGATGATTTGAGACATGCATTTAATTCATCAGCAGCTGTTGAACGTGGTATAACTGGTAGAGTTTGTCGAAAATCACAAGACAATAAAATAAGTGCGCCACCGAAGAGCTGTTCATTTCCTCTCAAATCTTTTAGTGTACAGTGAAGCGCTTCCAAAGCCTTTTTGTGCGCCATAGTACATTCGTCCCATATAATGAGTTGACATGATTGGAGTACTTTACCCATTCCAGAATTTTTGTTGACATTGCATGTTGGTGTGTCGGTGATTTGCATATTCAACGGCAATTTCAGTGCTGAATGCGCTGTTCGACCACCAATTCCAGATGATGCGATTGACAGTGCAATATTGTGTCGTGATCGTATAGTTGCCAAAATAAGTGAAATGAGAAAAAATTTTCCTGTGCCTCTGGGCGCATCTAGGAAATACAATCCACCGCTTTGGCTTGTAATTGCATGCATAATTCTATCATACGCTATGCGTTCTTTTGGAACCAATTTCGGAAGATTTGTTTGAACAAATGTACCCAATTCGTCGACATCAACGTGTGTTTCTCGTTGCAAATCACGATCGAAAAGGTCGTTTGCAGATCGTTTCGGAGCAGCCATTCCCAATTGTACCAATGCTTTGTTAGCGATTGCCATACATATCTCCTCAATCGAAACCAATGCCTCATTATACACGTTTGGTGTGAATTGAAGGTCCGGATTTTGATTTGTTGCACGCAAACGATGTAAGATGTCTTCACTCATGTAGTCTTTGTATTTTTCCCAAAGATCTTTTGGATTGGATGGGAAACACGTTGTCAATATGATTGCAAATAACGTGCGTATTTGCTGTGGTTGAGCAGTATTCGATGCATCAGCGAGTGAAGTGTCCCAATGTGCATCGTTTTCCAAAAGATTTAATTCTTGGCAAGCTTCACGATAAGTGGCACATACTTGACCGTTTACTGTTCTCAATTCTTGGAAGGATGTCGGTCCACGTACGTTAATTAACAGTAATCGCAAGTAAAAGCGTTCTGCATTGTTTGGGTGAACAGTGTATAGACGGCCTAATGTGTCGGTCGAATATAAATTGGGATGTACTTCAACTGCTTGACCTTGTTTGCGACGTTGAAACTTTTTCACTGATGCATTCCATGTGTAGTATGTTGGCACTTCAGAGTAAAGTAGCGTCTTTGCAAACATATCATTCCCGCACAATGAGAAAAATGCAGTTGACGTTGTTGGCGGTGGTGACAATGCTCTTGCATGTGCATTTTCTGCTGTGAAGTATACGCGCTGTCCATTTTCAAGGTGCACTGCCAAATGAACAACTGTTGGATGTCGTTCATGGATTGGAAATGAGAAAATGCGTCATACTGCTTCATTGCTACTAATGTAGCGTCCCATTTGATATTGGTAAATTTCATCGATGGATGCATTTGCATTTCCCACTTCAAAAACTGCCATATCGCTTCCTTTGTTAACATATTTGCAAATGTACTTGATAGATTTCACCGAATTGCAATACTCGACATTGATGTGTGTTTTGTACGTTTTCGAAAGTAACGGTGAATACGGCACAACCCAACGATTATCGACTTCAACATCATTGTTTCGTACTTTTAAAGTTATGGATTTCCCACCATCTTCAGTTGATCGCCGACGATAGAGTGGATATCCGTCATTACCAGTGATAGTCTCGGCAAGTAAGTGTCTTGGGTATCGTTTCGTACATTTCCCATCAGACATGCATGGTGAATTGTTGTTGAGTATGCCACATGGACCATGAATCATGTTTTTGGTGACGACTTCAAATAATTTTTTATCAATATCGACATCTGGTATTTCTGCTGAGATGACTTGATCAATTTGATCTGGTGTGACATTTTGGATGAACCATATCAAAATGTGTGCATGTGGCAAACCTCTTTTTTGCCATTTAATGGAATACATCCAACAGCGTGTCTGTCCAAAAACATGATGCTTGACAATGAAATCTATTAAACATTTCAATTTTTGTTTGAACACACTCGCGGAAATATCATGACGATCCGATGATGATTGTCCAAGTAACAAAAGTTCTTGTATTTCATCCCTCATCGGATTGCATGTGAAGGTAATAAACAAATCTGGACGGCCATATGCGCGAACATATGTCATTGCATCTTGTGCGTATTCATGCATGTGCCGTGGACTCTCTGTAATTTGGCCGGTAGTATGACCATTTTTCCGAATTCATTGAGATTCACATTGCCATCATTAACAACTGCATCACGTAAATGAATGTACTCTTCGGAACGCAACATGGTTTGATTTAATCGAATGTAGAGGACTCGTTCGGTTTCGATTTTCGCATACATATCGACAATCTATTGATGGAACAATTGTCGACATTTCAAGATATGATTTTCAGCGTTTTCACGAATCATCAATCGATATGAATAGTATTTCATGGCACTGTCTTTCTTATTCGTTTCCTCATTTGTTTGTGGATTTCTCATTAAGATGTTAAAATGATATCCATCTTCTCCTTGCCAAAATAAAATCGGATATTGCAATCCGTCGTATGAGCGATGAGTTTCTGAGACTCGCTGAACATCACCATTTGTGCGATGAAGAATTATATCACGCGAGTTAAATTCTTCGCCAACTATAACGATCGCCACTTCATCAATTGTTGGTGCATTGTACTGTCTTTCGTGTTGGCCAACAGGTGTTTTGTCTGCTCTAACTACGACTTTGTAGTCATCAGTTGGCATTTATTCAAGGGCAGTTCTGAACAATCGAATTAATTCGTTGTGTTGATCGAATAAAGTTTGTAATGCAGCGACTATTTCTCGTTTAGTGCCAGTATTGAATTGACAACGTTGATCGATTTGTTCATGAGTGTTTCCCATGAAATAAATTTGAAGAAATTTGTGATCTGCGTTCGGTAGTGGTAGTAGTGATCCTGCACGATGGTAAATTTGCCCTTGCACTTTAAATGTTGGCATGTAATTCTCGCGCACGATATTTGTTGCACCGAACGATGTCATTTGGAAACATGAATTGTACTTCTGTATGTTTGCCAAGAAATGTTTCGATTGGCTTGTGTCACCTGATACCAACGTTGATAATGGTTCGGGTGGTGAATGTAATTCTGGCAATTTCACTTTTCCACCAGCGCAGCACATTCCTGGTGTTTCATTCTTAAATTTGAGGGCATTGCAATACACGCATGATTTATCCATTTTTCCAATAAGCACACTTGGATGAAGACTGTAATCATAATTTGCATTATAATGGAATGTACTAAGATTTAAATCAGCGTGCATTGTTCGCCTGGATTGAGCAGTGCGAACTCGAACGGTTTCTAATCTTGCTTTCCGTTGCTCGTCTGTTTCAGATGATCGGGCTTGAGCAGTGCAAACTCGAACGGCTTCCAATCTTGCTTTCCGTTGCTCGTCTGTTTCTGAAGCTCGTGATGCCTTTATCTTTCGTGCTTGAGGTGTAGATCGACCAATAGCTTTTCGTTTAGGTGGCATAATTGATTAGACAGCGAAAGTAATGCTTTGTAACGACTATTACAAATTCACACCGCGATTGTTTGACGTAACCAAGGCGCGAACCAAACGTAACTAAATAAACATGACGTACACCGATTATGAATTTTATACAGCTGTTGATTTACGTCATCATAGTTTCAGCCAATCCAGACCGTGTTCGATCACGTGACGTATTTAAGACGCCTACTGTTCGATCACGTGACGTACAAATTCACACCGCGATTGTTTGACGTAACCAAGGCGCGAACCAAACGTAACTAAGTAAACATGACGTATCTAAGGCGCCTACAGTTCACACCGAAGACACGCGAAATTAGGTATCGCTACAGACCGTGTTCGATCACGTGACGTAACTAAGGCGCCTACTGTTCGATCACGTGACGTATCTAAGGCGCCAACTGTTCGATCACGTGACGTATCTAAAGGCGCCTACTGTTGGATCACGTGACGTATCTAAATTCGCCTACAGTTCACAGCGAACACACGGTAAATGTCGCAAAAACACATTTGTTAATTGTTACAATTTTAATGGTTGTACTAATTCAGAAACCTTCGCGGGCGTGCGCAGAACAACTCACCAAAGTTTAATCGCAATTGGATGAACGGTATATACGACACAAACAAACAAACATTCATTTATATATATATATATATATATATATATATATATATATATATATATATATATATATATATATATATATATATATATATATATATATATATATATATATATATATAGATTGAAATGTGCACTGTGACACAGTATTGCGTTTTAGAAGATCAATAGCAGGGACAAATACCAAAGATTCTAGAGAGCCTACTTGAGACAGGAAGTAAGCAAGGAGTCTAGATTCTTTTTGGTTGTAACACAATATCTCCCTGTGAAGAAGAATAGGAATACATCATTGCATGTATTGGTTTTCGTAATCGAGATAACAAATGTTTCTTCCACGCAATCGAAAGCAAACTGAACGTTTCTTCTCCACACGCATATAAAACTTCTAAATATTCCCTCCATCCACTGGTTTAATGTGTGCCCTGTTAGAGTGCTGAACAAATTTATTTAAAAGATGAATTTAATATATTTGTAAATGTGTATACCACCGACCATTCCACAGTGAGTTACTAAAAATACTGAACAGACTGGTAATCCATTTATATCATAAGTCGCAAAATAATGAAATGGTTGACAATGGTATTACGGCACATAACAAGAATAAATGCAAGGAGTGTCTGGAGTATATTTAGAACTAAACATCATTGTCCTGACAAAGTCCAAAAGTAAAGTTCTTATCGGACTAAAGAGTCTTTTATTCTTTTATTTTTTGAAAGCGTCATGAAATCCATAAACAAGAACATTGAAGACAGCTAAACAGGTACCATCAAGATTCTGTCTCTAATCGAACTTATCCACAGAAAATATGCGCATAAAATATATAGAAGTTACCTTTCTGAAGAGAAATGTTTCATGAAAATCAACAAAATGTTGCATAGATTGTATATATATATATATATATATATATATATATATATATATATATATATATATATATATATATATATATATATATATATATATAGAGAGAGAGAGAGAGAGAGAGAGAGAGAGAGAGAGAGAGAGAGAGAGAGAGATTTATGAAGGTAGGTGTGTGTGTGTGTGTGTGTGTGTGTGTGATTTGGATTTGTATCGTAGCTTTAACACATTTTCAGTCGTAACACTACAATGTCTGCAGTGTGGCAGTTTATAGTGATGTCTTGTAGTGGGCATTTTACCACAAACATGTGGCATCATGTCACACCGAGTCACATTATTCTGAACCCGGGTTGACCAGTCATAATACTAACCTCTTAAATGTTAGCGAGGCAGCTGTTGGTACCTATTTTATGTCTTTGTATGACTCGGCCGAGGTTGGAACTTGATACCTCTCGCATCCGAAGCGGACGCTCTAACCACATGGCCACCGAAGCGGTCTAATTGGTTACAAAAAATTATAGTGATGTAGATAATAAAACAGATAGCATCTGTGCCAATACAATAATCCGTTTGATTATTTATAGCATGTTAAGTTTAGTTTATCACATTCTTTGGGTAATGAATAGCATCCTACGGAATGGTAGGTGTGAGAAATGTGTTAAAGGGATGACTTGGTGTACCGTTATCCATCTACTTATGTATACTAAAAATATGCAACTTTCTCTTTTTATTGTTATGCAGGCGCAGAGCAAAGGGGCGGGGAATGAACAAGATGATATTCGATAACAGAATGTACCAAGAGGTTATGGAGACAAATCGTTTAGGCTGCCGTCCAGCCGTCCGGAATGAATCAAATCAAGTTTCAAATATCCATTGTGATGAGAAGCGTATGTCAAATATTTATGCAGCCTACGCAGAAATTACTGAGTCACACATCCAGGTTGAAGCCAAGCCAAGACCAGCTGCGGCAAACTCTAAAATTTCACAAAGAGTCCATGGTGAATGTCTACATTATGCGTCCAGCAACATAACACATTTAACCGGGTACACAAATATATCAACCATCACAGAACAAAGCGGTCTGCGTCAAACGTGTGTAGAAGATGATAACAAACCAGTTGCTATGGCTGAAAAACAGACAGAGAGGGAATACGAAACTATTTTCTGATGGATGCTCAACAGAAACCGATTGCTGTAAACAAGTTTGGCATTAACAATAAGGCCTAAATATTGCATTAAATAGCAGATATAGGATACAAACCACCTGACCAATCTGAGCAAATGTAAAGAATAATTTTTCCATCATTTACGTACATTGCAACAGGAAAAGCATTCATTTTAAGTATTATCGGTATATTGTTTCTGTAGTATGAACCCAGCAAAATATACACGATGCACCGATAAGTGTTTTTTTTTAAATTTTTAATTATTATAGTGATACAAAAGATTAAAGCATTATCAAAAGTTTTCATATTATCTATATCGGTCACATAATAAAACAGGATACTCATCCACTAGTTTTGTAGCAAGACTATACTACCTGTATAAAAGAAATACTGAAGTAGTTCATACTGACAACACATGCTATAACTTGTCGTCTTCGGCATTACACTCTACTACATGAAAATGGATCATTATTATTCGAGCATTATTGTTGGAAGCAGTTTTCGTCGCCATACAGAAACTGACTTTTAAATTATTTGTCTGTACTTCATTTGTGGATTTAGAAAGGATGCCAATTGTTTCCACTAAGAAATAATAGAGGCTCTTTGAATTTGAATTTTGAAGCAAACAAAGGACAACAACGTTTTGTACTCTACAAAAATAGTGGATTGCTAATTTGTGCATCGTCAGAAAATGTACGGTAAAGAAATATTTGATCTGATCCTATAAATAGTATTTCATATGTAACATTTCAAATGTAGGAAATTGAAGCAAACTCTAACCTAATATGCTATTTCTATACATGATTTGTATCTGTGTGTGTGTGTGTGTGTGTGTGTGTGTTACTTATTAAATGTACTGCAATGGTGATTATATTTTAAAATTTAGATGGTTTGCATTACGTAAAAATGTATTTTCAGATTTAAAAAGTATCCAGCAAATGTCAAAGAATGTTTCATGCTATAAAGAGGTAATAAAAAAATGGACATCGTGTCATAAAAGCTATTAAAAAGACAATCAAATATGCGAGAAGATTCATTTTGATTAATGATGTATGGGGGTCGGGTGATGTATTCGAGTCTTTTGGTGCATATGCTTCTAATGATGTGTAGCAGTCTGGTTATATAATAATAATAATAATAATAATAATAATAATAATAATAATAATAATGACTTTGTACAACACCTAATCTTCAGAAGTTCTAATCGCTTTACAACATCTCTAATGATATGACTACAAGAAAAACCACCGTGAATTTAGAAAAAAAAAATAAATGCTGAAAATATTTTAGGTGGGAAACATTATTAGGTCTTTAAGCTTGTTTTTGCAGTCAAAAAATGCGAGTTTCAAGAGCACTCTTGAAAGGGATAACTGTCTTTGTGTCTAATTTCAATGGGCAATTCGTTCCATGTTGCTGGGCCCTAGTGGGAATAATGAGTATACGATTATCAGAAGCGAAGCGTAAGTATCTTGCTGGTGTGCACACAAGGGTGAGGCCAGATAGGTATGTTGAACTGGAGTCCGTCAGTGAATCAAAACACAGAACAAATTTTATGTTTGATTCTGGATCAAATGGATAGCCAGTGTAGGTTACAGAGCAGCAGGGAGGTGTGCTCTGATCATGGTACTCTAAGCATGATCAGAGTGGCTGTGTTTTGAACTTTTTTTTTAATATACATATACATATGTCACTATGGTATATTTTCTCATATTCAATGGAGAGACACTCAAAGTCAACTTGCAGCTTGTTGTGATTTGATAGCGATTTGGTAATTTATACATTCCCCATGCATGGGTCATTTGACCAATTATTTAAAAAAAAATACAACCCCATTTGCTGCATTATATTTAATAGTTCTGAAGAATGGTACATGTATCTAAACATAAGCAGCTCAAGAATCATGATGTGTCAACCAAATACAACTTTTGTAATATATTCTCAGGAAAGCTCACCTTTGCTAGCCAAGGTTCCGATGTGATGATCCTATCTACACCTTGGCGGATTGAATGGATATATTGGTGCTTTGTCCCAGCGACACCTATTGGATTTATTGAGTTGCCTCCCTTAGTATATAATGCCAACTAACCAATAGCATAGTGCGTTGTACACATTAGCCAAATTTTACTTTTGGAACTGTTTGATGTTTATAATAAACTTTCTTTAAATTACTTAATGAAACCAAAAAAGTGTATAATTAGGGAATAATTAGATTAGGCATTTCCAAATTCACTTCTGAATAAATAAAATTAATATCTATTCTGATTAATCAAATGTTAAAGACCTATATCCTTAAACAAAAAATTAAAAAAATTAATCAGACATTATGGTCTTAATAATTTTCATGAGGTACCATTTTTCATGGATTTCTTTATTGCCCCAAACCATCAATATAAAAAAACAACAAAAGAGCAGTCACATGTGATGATTATGCCTTGCCCCATTTTCTTTTTGTCTTATTTCTAGAAGTTAACACAGCAATTTCATAAATATATTTAATTTCTGTAAATTGGCAATAACATATTAGCTTCTTCATGTGTTTGTTTCATTTTAACCCTTTAATGAAACAAAACAACTATACAATATTTTATATTGCTTTAATGCACAAATATATATTTGGTATCCAGTCACTAATTTTTACTTATAGTCCCATACCAACATGATGTTTGATAAGTAAGGATAGAATTTTTTAGGTTTGATAAGGATAGAATTATTTTTAGGTTTGATAAGTAAGGATAGAATTTTTTTTTAGGTTTGATAAGTAAGGATAGAATTATTTTTAGGTTTGATAAGTAAGGATAGAATTATTTTTAGGTTTGATAAGTAAGGATAGAATTTTTTTAGGTTTGATAAGTAAGGATAGAATTTTTTTTAGGTTTGATAAGTAAGGATAGAATTATTTTTAGGTTTGATAAGTAAGGATAGAATTTTTTTAGGTTTGATAAGTAAGGATAGAATTTTTTTTAGGTTTGATAAGTAAGGATAGAATTATTTTTAGGTTTGATAAGTAAGGATAGAAATTTTTTAGGTTTGATAAGTAAGGATAGAATTATTTTTAGGTTTGATAAGTAAGGATAGAATTATTTTTAGGTTTGATAAGTAAGGATAGAAAATTTTTAGGTTTGATAAGTAAAGATAGAAGTTTTTTTAGGTTTGATAAGTAAGGATAGAATTATTTTTAGGTTTGATAAGTAAGGATAGAAATTTTTTAGGTTTGATAAGTAAGGATAGAATTATTTTTAGGTTTGATAAGTAAGGATAGAATTATTTTTAGGTTTGATAAGTAAGGATAGAATTATTTTTAGGTTTGATAAGTAAGGATAGAATTTTTTTAGGTTTGATAAGTAAGGATAGAATTTTTTAGAATTTTTTTAGGTTTGATAAGTAAGGATAGAATTATTTTTAGGTTTGATAAGTAAGGATAGAAATTTTTTAGGTTTGATAAGTAAGGATAGAATTATTTTTAGGTTTGATAAGTAAGGATAGAATTTTATTTAGATTTGATAAGTAAGGATAGAATTATTTTTAGGTTTGATAAGTAAGGATAGAATTTTTTTTAGGTTTGATAAGTAAAGATAGAATTATTTTTAGGTTTGATAAGTAAGGATAGAATTTTTTTTAGGTTTGATAAGTAAGGATAGAATTTTTTTTAGGTTTGATAAGTAAGGATAGAATTTTATTTAGGTTTGATAAGTAAGGATAGAATTTTATTTAGGTTTGATAAGTAAGGATAGAATTTTTTTTAGAAAAAGCATAAGATATTCCAACACTAATAATAATTGAAAATCCAAGGAAATAATTTAAAAGAATACTAACATATGAAAATTAGATTTAATACTTATTCAAATTTGAGTCTTTATTTTGTAAAAAAAAGTTTAAATCCCCTAATTAACGCACATCTTGTTTTATCCGTGGATGACTGTAAAGTCTTAAAGCATAATTACTAATGCAAGACTAAACATACACACTCATTACAGTAGAATATGGCAGCTCACACTTCAGTGATTTTCGGACAAAAGCAATGAATCAACACTGTGTCAATTAAATATGTTGGTACACAAATATTTGTCAAGTAAATTATCCTAAAATTACTGAATTTAAGAAATTCAGAATTCTCAAAGCAATGGATAATTAAGTTTGATCTTTCACATATTTTCACATAAACTGCAAAGATTCATTCAACATCAATTGGCTTGAATCAAGAATTGTAACGTTCACTGATACATTATTCTTCCCTTGTGAAATCTTTGTTTTTCTTGTTGAGCATACCATTTGTGGGAACTTAATTTTGATTCTTCTTTCGAGTCTATATTTATTGTCAAGGATGGTGGTGGAAGTTGATATTTTTCTCAATTCAGTGAGCATCTCTGCACTTTGATGGGCTCAAGACATATACAATACTAACACTACTAACTACATGTAAAATGGGACAACTGCTAATGTGATGGTTCGCATGCGCAATGATTAGGTTATCCAAACCAGTGGAGATCTATTTTGAAGTTAACCACTCTCTATGTAGAATTTTACCATACTAAACTTGTTAAATTTTAGCACTCTTGAGCTATGTTGAATTTTAACACTCTCGATCTATGTTGAATTGTAGCACTCTAGATCTATATTGAATTTTAGCACTCTAGATCTATGTTGAATTGTAGCACTCTAGATCTATGTTGAATTGTAGCACTCTAGATCTATATTGAATTTTAGCACTCTAGATCTATATTGAATTTTAGCACTCTAGATCTATATTGAATTTTAGCATTCTAGATCTATATTGAATTTTAGCACTCTAGATCTATATTGAATTTTAGCACTCTAGATCTATATTGAATTTTAGCATTCTAGATCTATATTGAATTTTAGCACTCTAGATCTATATTGAATTTTAGCACTCTAGATCTATATTGAATTTTAGCACTCTAGATCTATATTGAATTTTAGCATTCTAGATCTATATTGAATTTTTAGCACTCTAGATCTATATTGAATTTTTAGCACTCTAGATCTATATTGAATTTTAGCACTCTAGATCTATATTGAATTTTAGCACTCTAGATCTATATTAAATTTTAGCACTCTTGATTGATGTTGAATTTTAGCACTCTACATCTATGCTGAATTTTACTACTCTAGATCTGTTAATTTATACCACTCTTCATCAGAAATTACTGATGATATAACCTTATGGACAGTGTTTCAAGGAAGAGATCATACACACGTACTTCAATACTTCATTGGCTAAGTGTTGATGGATGTATCAGCTCCCTTTGATGTTGAATGTAAGAATGGTCTTGACAGGTGTTTGAACTGTGATCATACAGGTTGTTTGAATAACTGAAGCAACCACCATTTACTGTTGGCATAATTTTATTCTTCTGTATTCTTTATTTTGGGTATTTTAAGAGGTTAATCCAAACGTTGTATGCCTATATTTATGCAAAAAAAATTGACAAGCAAAACCATGAATCTAAATACCTCACCCCCAAAAAAATTAATATTAAGTATTTTTAAGTTCAAAACTATGAAAACTAAGACAAACACAAGTAAATTATTCTAGAATATCTATGAGTCATGACTCATTGTAAATATGGTATTTAAAGGTATTTAGCTTACTTAAAAGTGGCTATAGAAAGAATATGACCTAACTTTATTTAGAATAGAAATAACCAGTGAGCAAAGACATCACTAGACTGGTAACCTCACAAAATGACCTATTTTCAGTATAAATAATGACTTAATTGGGTAAGACTACCATTCAATTCAGCATGTAATAACAGGCAAATTTCACAGTGATAGATACATACACATTTGTAAATGAACACACTTTTCTTCTAAATGAACAAAGATCATTGAAATGAAAATAAAGAATACCCTGTAAAGAATGTATAATATACATAATTTAATGAATACAAATTTTACTGTAATTAAATGACTAAACCACTAACATTGGAATAATCTATTCAACCTCTCATTTGGAAATTACTCAGTCACATGTCATATTTTTGTCTGAAATATATTTTAACTACCAATTTTGGTGGCCACTGGAGAAATACCAAACTTAATTCTTAGAGTAGCAAACATGATTTTTAGTGGCTTTTCATTAGATTACAAATAATTAGTTATAAGTATGAGTTTTAGTGAGCATAAATAAAGTACTCTAACAAAGTATACATATATAATAAGTTTATTTGCTTGAAATGAATCAAATTTGCAGATGTATACATGATTTGACTGATGTCTTTTTTTACTGTAAAGCCTCAACCATAAACATATGTAAGGTACATAAATTTCCCACTACACTGCATTGAAAATAACCTAAGTGAGGTATTTACTTGCATGTATGGATTGAAAGATGAGTCAATACACACAGACAGACAAGAAAAACACATATCTCTATCAATTGTGGTGAGACATGAAATGGGATAGGACTTTTATCAGCACCATGCATAAAGCAAAGACACTAAATGTGTAGAATACAAATGACTCACAGATTAACACTTTAAAAGATCAGATCCTGTACCAAAGTTAAACTGCAAATTTGAAGGAAATTTGTGACATTGTGTTATTAAAATTTACAATCCAGTTGGAATGTGAGGTTCAAATGAACAATATGTACAGGCACAAAATCTGGGCAATATGTATTCATCATACTTCATATGTGCTTCTGTTGGAAAAACAAGCGATAGAAACAGTGTGACATGACAACCTGAAATGTACCGGTGTATGATAAACAAGAAGCGATAGAACAAGTCTGCAGTGACATCTTCATATGTACTGGTGTAGGAAAAACAATAAATGACAGAACCAGTCTGCATTTTTCAACTTCATATGCACTTGTGTGGGAAAAGCAATAATGACATAATTGACAACTTCATATGTACTGGTGTAGTGAAAATAATGATAGAACAAATCTGCAGTGACAGCTTCATATATACTGGTGTAGGAAAATTAAGAAACATGATAGAGCCAAAGAAATATTAGAACCAGTCTGCACTGGCAAGTTCATATATACTGGTGTATGAAAAACAAAACATGACAGAACCGATCAGCACTGGCAGCTTCATCTGAGAAATGAGAACTAAAACATACACTTATAAATCACAATACAAAAAAATGTTAAGGTGAAGTATATCTATTGTAAATAATTAGTGAAACATTTATGTGATAAATATACATTTTAAAAAATTGCAATTATACATTTAAAAAAATTTCTTTCCTCTTTTCAGTGATAGGTGCAGCAAGAGCTGTGTGTTCATCACAGACAATATGTAGAAAGTTTCTCTTCAATCATCATCAACAGATTCATATCTGAAATTAAAAATATATAGAGTAATTGTGTACATGATGTCTCTATACTATGGTCTCTTATAGTCTGTCCAGCAGTGACATCATTGTCCTTTATAAAGACTACTGGATACGCTCTCACTTTAGTCAGATTTCTATATGTCATCAAGGTCCTTTATAAAGACCATTGGATATACTCTAAATTTAGTCTGATTTCTATATTTCATCATGGTCCTTTATAAAGACTAATGAATATACTCTCATTTTAGTCTGATTTATCATATTAGTGTTATTTCAAAATGTCATCATGGTCCTTTTATAAAGACCATTGGATATGCTCTAAATTTAGTCTTATTTCAATAGTTCATCATGGTCTTTTATAAAGATTAAAGAATATATTCTTGTTTTAGTCTGATTTCTATATGTCATGATGGTCATACTAATGGTTATACTCTCATTTTAGTCTGATTTCTATATGTCATGATGGTCATACTATTGGTTATACTCTCATTTTAGTCTGATTTCTATATGTCATGATGGTCATACTAATGGTTATACTCTCATTTTAATCTTTTTTCTATATGTCATGATGGTCATACTAATGGTTATACTCTCATTTTAGTCTGATTTCTAAGTCATTGTGATCCTTTATAAAGACCATTGGATGTACTCTTATTTTAGTCTAATTTCTATACGTCATCATGGTCCTTTATATAGACTAATGAATATACTCTCATTTTAGTCTGATTTCAATATGACATCATGGTCCTTTTATAAAGACCATTGGATATACTCTAAATTTAGTCTGATGTCTATATGTTATCATGGTTCTTTATAAAGACTAATGGATATATTCTTGTTTTATTTTTATTTCTATATGTCATCATGGTCCCTTATAAAGACTAATTGTTATACTCTCATTTTAGTCTAATTTCTATGTCATCATCATGGTCCCTTATAAAGACTAATGGTTATACTCTCATTTTAGTCTGATTTCTATGTTATCGTGTTCCTTTATAAAGACCATTGGATGTACTCTCATTTTAGTCTGATTTCTATATGTTTTCATGGTCCTTTTATAAAGAAAAATGAATATACTCTCATTTTAGTCTAATTTCTATGTCATCATCATGGTCCTTTATCAAGACTAATGAATATACTCTCATTTTAGTCTGATTTCTATGTTATCGTGTTCCTTTATAAAGACCATTGGATGTACTCTCATTTTAGTCTGATTTCTATACATCATCATGGTCCTTTATAAAGACCATTGGATATATTCTCATTTTAGTCTGATTTCTATGTCATCATCATGGTCCTTTATAAAGACCATTGGATGTACTCTCATTTTAGTCTAATTTCTATATATCATCATGGTCCTTTATAAAGACCAATGGATATACTCTCATTTTAGTTTGATTTCTATATGTCATCATGGTCCATTATAAAGACTAATGGATATATTCTCATTTTAGTCTGATTTCTATATGTCTTCATTGTCCTTTATTAAGACCATAGGATATACTCTCATTTTAGTCTGATTTCTATGCCATCATCATGGTCCTTTATAAAGACTAATTGATATACTCTCATTTTAGTCTATCCAACTGCAAGCTGCTTACATCTAGATCATTCATCATATACTGAACCAACACAGTGGCGTAGCGAGGATATTTGGCGCCCAGAGCAAAACACCCAAATTTGCACCCCTGGCTGCCCCTGTTGCGCAGTTATGTACCTTGCTTCCAAAACGAAACATAATCATTATCAGTCATAATATAATTATTAAACTATTACAATTTAATTACTAGAAAAAAGTATAGCCTAGGCTAAATTCCTTATAAAACAATATCAGCCTATTTAGAAAAAATAATGTCCAAAAAATTAATTATGTTAATTATGTCATCTGGAGATTGCACATAGTATATTAAATTACAAGTAGCGTTTTACTTAAAATAAGTGTACTTCTCAAGTTTCACTAATGGGTTCAATATATAATCCAACAAATAATTGTTGATACTTTGAGCCGATTTTGGCGCCCATTTGGTGCCCCCTAGCAACCAATGCCTGGGGCTAATGCCCCACCTGCCCCCCTCGCTACGCCACTGAACCAACATATGTATTCAGTTTGTTATATTTCATAAATAAAACAAACATAAACCCTGATCTATCACTACATTTATGGTAGATCAGGATCTATCATGTTTTTTAGTTTGAGTTCAAGTCTAGTATATATGTTAATTGTGGATTTATTAACTATTGTATAATGTGAAATGCCTTTTAAAACTGTGATGATACATTTGGGACACATTGTCTAAATTACATTACTCTTTGAATGTAATCCATTTACTTACTTTTGGACAGAGTAATTCACTAAATTTCATTACTGTATCAAATGTAATCCAAAAACCCACTTTTGTACAGAATATTTCCCCAAATTACATTACTCTATTGAAGGTACTCCAATACCTTCATTTTGAACAGAGTAATTCCCCAAATTACATTACTCTATGGAAGGTACTCCAATAGCTTACTTTTGAACAGAGTAATTTCCCAAATTACATTTCTTTATGGACGGTGACCAAATTACTCAGTTTTGGACAGTGTAATTCACTAAACTACTATAAAAAAAATTTTAACATGTATATTTTTTTAATGTTTTTTTAATACTTTAAACAACTAATTAGTGTATTTTCCAAGAGAAATAATGTTGAGAAATCTAATCATTAAAGTGAGAATAAAAGATTAATTTTCTTCACTGCAGTCAATATACATTAATAACATTATGACCAAGAAATTGCATATACCATTTAATAGATGGCAGAGAAGATTATTAGAGGTGACTATTCTATAGCCCTTAATGGAATATACTGAGAAATCCATTTTATCCAAAAGACAAAGTAGGAAATCAATAACTGCATAGAAAAATGTTGGGCTGCAAATATGATCAACATATTTCCATGTGCACAAATAACAGAAAATTCTCCTTTTGGCAGCTGATTACAATCTAACATGAGCTATATACATCTGGCAATCTTGCTAAACAAACTGACAAGGAAACATTGTTTCATATGTGTGTGTGGTGGGGGTGGGTGTGTGTGACTGTAATGTGGAACCAAGCCTATGACAAACATGGCTTCAAAAAGGGAAAGGTTCTATTCAAGATGGCAAAAATGTTAACATTTCTGAGCATTCTGTAAATGACTGATGCTTACTTCTGCAATCTCTTCCTAAGGTCCTTCATTTGCTCATTCTTTTTCACCAACATTTGTTTGAGGTTCTTGAATGGAGCTGTCTGACTCACTTTCTTTTCAAGTTCCTATAAATATATATTTATAATTAAACTAAACTAAAATTTATCCAGCTTTGCTTATAACAGTATGAAAACACTATGAAAAGTACATGTAAATGTCTAACACTTATAATGAAATGCAAACATGAAAAGTATATCTAAATGTCTAACACTTAAAATGAAATGCAAACATGAAAAGTATATCTAAATGTCTAACACTTAAAATGAAATGCAAACATGAAAAGTATATCTAAATGTCTAACAATTACATGCATAATTGAATGTAAACATGAAAGTTCATGTAAATGTATAACACTTTTGATTGAATGCAAATATTATGAAAAGTACCTGTAAATGTCTGCTGCTTATAATGGAATGCAAACATTATGAAAAGTAAAGGTAAATGTCTACCACTTATAATGGAATGCAAACATTATGAAAAGTATGTGCAAATGTCTAATACTTTCGATTTAATGCAAACATTATGAAAAATACCTGTGAATGTCTAACACTTTCGATTGAATGCAAACATGAAAAGTACATGTAAATGTATAAAACTTTCGATTGAATGCAAATATTATGAAAAATACCTGTGAATGTCTAACACTTATGATGGAATGCAAACATGAAAAGTATATCTAAAATGTAATGTCTAAAAATTACATGTATAATCGAATGCAAACATGAAAAGTTCATGTAAATGTCCAACATTACAATACAGAAGCAAACATGAAAAGTACAAATAAATATCTAAGACTACTACATATTTATTGATAATTAGATTATATCACTCCCCAGTTATGAATACCAAACTCAAAACATGGAGTTTTGAAAGCTTTAATACTTTCAAAAAATATTTAAAATTGTGAACATTATGTTTCACTTAATGTGAAATAAATTGAAAAGAGTATGTGAGTGACTACAGGTTGTTTTCAAGAATGAGCTGGTAAAATATCTATAAATATACCAGTAGTTTTCAAGAAAGAGCTGGTAAAATATCTATAAATATATCAGTAGTTTTCAAGATTGAGCTGGTAAAATATCTATAAATATACCAGTAGTTTTCAAGAAAGAGCTGGTAAAATATCTATAAATATACCAGTAGTTCTCAAGAAAGAGCTGGTAAAATATCTATAAATATACCAGTAGTTTTCACGAAAGAGCTGGTAAAATATCTATAAATATACCAGTAGTTCTCAAGAAAGAGCTGGTAAAATATCTATAAATATACCAGTAATTTTCAAGATAGAGCTGGTAAAATATCTATAAATATACCAGAAGTTTTCAAGAAAGAGCTGGTAAAATATCTATAAATATACCAGTAGTTTTCAAGAATGAGCAGGTAGAACATTTCTGAAAGTGTACTGGTAATTCTCAAGAAGAGCAGGTAAACATATTGGCATGAGTATCTTGCTGTATATAAATACTGTGATTTGGGCTTATTTTGTGTTTTTGGGAAATGTGCCATTTTAGTGAGCACTTAAATTTGTGTATTTTGGAAACGTTTATTTAGTGAGTACTTAAATTGGTGTATTTAGGAAACATGTCATTTCAATCAGTACTTAAATTTGTGTATTTAGGAAACATGTTATTTCAGTCAGTACTTAAATTTGTGTATTTAGAAAACATGTTATTTCAGTCAGTACTTAAATTTGTGTATTTAGGAAATGTGTTATTTAGTACTTAAATTTGTGTATTGGAGAAATGTGTTATTTTAGTGAGTACTTAAATTTGTGTATTTAGGAAATGTGACATTTTAGAGTCTGTGCTTAAATTTGTGTATTTCAGAAATGTGCTATTTTAGCCAGTATTTAAATTTGTGTATTTAGGAAACATGTTATTTCAGTCGGTACTTAAATCTGTGTATTTAGGAAACATGTTATTTCAGTCAGTACTTAAATTTGTGTATTTAGGAAACATGTTATTTCAGTCGGTACTTAAATTTGTGTATTTAGGAACGATGTCATTTCAGTCAGTACATAAATTTGTGTATTTAGGAAATGTCCTATTTTAGCCAGTAGGAAACGTGTTATTTAGTGAGTACTTAAATTTGTGTATTTAGGAAACGTGTCATTTCAGTCAGTACTTAAATTTGTGGATTTGGGAAATGTGTTATTTTAGTGAGTATTTAAATTCGAGCATTTAGGAAATGTGACATTTTAGAGTCTGTGCTTAAATTTGTGTATTTTGGAAATGTGCTATTTTAGCCAGTACTTAAATTTGTGTATTTACGAAACATGCTATTTAGTCAGTACTTAAATTTGTGTATTTAGGAAACATGTTATTTCAGTCAGTACTTAAATTTGTGTATTTAGGAAACATGTTATTTCAGTCAGTACATAAATTTGTGTATTTAGGAAATGTCCTATTTTAGCCAGTAGGAAATGTGTTATTTAGTGAGCACTTAAATTTGTGTATTTAGGAACCGTGTCATTTCAGTCAGTACTTAAATTTGTGTATTTAGGAAATGTGTTATTTAGTTAGTACTTAAATTTGTGTATTGGGGAAATGTGTTATTTTAGTGAGTACTTAAATTTGTGTATTTAGGAAATGTGACATTTTAGAGTCTGTGCTTAAATTTGTGTATTTCAGAAATGTGCTATTTTAGCCAGTACTTAAATTTGTGTATTTACGAAACATGTTATTTAGTCAGTACTTAAATTTGTGTTTTTGGGAAAAGGGTCTGACTGTTAACAAATATGATGATGTTTTACTTTATCTTTGATTCAGTGGTCTGCAGCAATTGCAAAGTTTACACAAAACAGTACCCCACTAAAATTGGTACCCATGAAAAATGGTGACATCTGAGCTATCATAATTGTGAATTTTCACACCACAAAAAAATTTCATCAACACTGAGATAAAATTAATTTTGTTAAAATTAATCAGTAAATTATTTGTGTATTTACAGTAATTTTAACATCACCAAAATTTCAGGCACAATAGCTTGATAAAGACCTGTTTAAAAAATGTTTAGATGATGAATGACAAGTCCCAATAATAACCAAAAGGTACTGAAATTTTTTTAAATACCCTCAAATCCTCCTTTATAAAAAAAAATTTACATTCAAATATACTTGTGTGTGAAAAAAAATTTCTGAAATTTACTATATCTTCTAAATGATTAAGGGAATACCTTTACAGACTTGTGCACACACAAAAAATATATTTTGTAGTCTTTACTCTAGTGAAAAATGCTAACCCCCTGAAGTCATTTACACAGCTGTGATGTTATGCAAAACTGTCTCATACAAATTCTCTAATATCACTAAGATCTCACAGATATATTTGCCCTAAAAGTCTTACAGTTTATTTATACAACAAAAACAAAAAAGCAAATACCATATACTAACTGAATCTATGTTGAGATTTGTACTGAGACAAAGAAATCCCAGTCAAAGGGTTACATTATTTGTCTTTGCATAAGGCTACCAATTAAAAATACCCCAAAAATTTTAATATAGCAGATTTCAGCAAACAGAATATTAATCGCTTTTTATTATTGCCTCTTACTTTATATAAAGGTCATCAGAGATTGTACTCTTTGATTAATATATCAATAATTATATAAATAGACTCGAGTAATATAATATATCAATAATTATATAAATAGACTCGAGTAATATAATATATCAATAATTATATAAATAGACTCGAGTAATATAATATATCAATAATTATATAAATAGACTCGAGTAATATAATATATCAATAATTATATAAATAGACTCGAGTAATATAATATATCAATAATTATATAAATAGACTCGAGTAATATAATATATCAATAATTATATAAATAGACTCGAGTAATATAATATATCAATAATTATATAAATAGACTCGAGTAATATAATATATCAATAATTATATAAATAGACTCGAGTAATATAATATATCAATAATTATATAAATAGACTCGAGTAATATAATATATCAATAATTATATAAATAGACTCGAGTAATATAATATATCAATAATTATATAAATAGACTCGAGTAATATAATATATCAATAATTATATAAATAGACTCGAGTAATATAATATATCAATAATTATATAAATAGACTCGAGTAATATAATATATCAATAATTATATAAATAGACTCGAGTAATATAATATATCAATAATTATATAAATAGACTCGAGTAATATAATATATCAATAATTATATAAATAGACTCGAGTAATATAATATATCAATAATTATATAAATAGACTCGAGTAATATAATATATCAATAATTATATAAATAGACTCTAGTAATATAATATATCAATAATTATATAAATAGACTCTAGTAATATAATATATCAATAATTATATAAATAGACTCGAGTAATATAATATATCAATAATTATATAAATAGACTCGAGTAATATAATATATCAATAATTATATAAATAGACTCGAGTAATATAATATATCAATAATTATATAAATAGACTTGAGTAATATAATATATCAATAATTATATAAATAGACTCGAGTAATATATGCTGCTCTTAGAAGAGAAAACAAAAATCAAAAAGAAAAACTAAGTTATAATTATGTTGTTGTTATATTAGGGTTTAACACCATTTTTCAGCACACGATCGGCTATACATGATGGCCAGTATTAATGGTGGAGAAAGAACCCTGGGAAAATCCATGGAAAGAACCACCAACCCACGAGAAGCTAATGGCAAGCTTTCTCACATACCCACATTGGCTCAATCTGAGACCTGAACCCACACAGACAGAGGTGAGATGGCAGTGATCCGTAACAGAACGCGCTTTAGACCACTCGGCCACTCTAAAACTGTTATGTGTTGCAAGTGCTAATATTTGTAAAGTAATACTGATATATTAATGAGGGCAGTTGGGTGATCAGTTGACTCTAATCAGTTCTACACATGAGAAAATAGAAACCTATAGCCATTTAACATTATTACTGTATTATCACATTTAAACGATGGATGTCATGAAAAAAAGAACACATAATTAATATATTTTACAAGAATAACTTTTATCTTTCATTAGTTCAAATTTGTAAACGTTCTACGACAGAAAATGGTACTATAAATGACACAGCTCTAAGGGAGTGTGTACTGACTGAGAGGAGATTCTAATTCATTATATTTTTGGCAATTTGCATTCTGTCCTGGAAAGTGTGTGTGTTTGTGTGTGTGTGATTAGGAGTTTTACCATAGCTTTAACAATTTATCAGTCATATCGCTACGATGTCTGCAGTGAGACAGTTTATAGTGATGTCTAGCACTGGGGCATCATGCCACAGACATGTAGCATGATGTCCCACATAGTCACATTATCCTGACACCCGGCCAACCAGTCCTAACACTAACCTCTTATAGCTGAGCGCCAAGCGAGTCTGCTGTTAGTACCATTTTTGTAAGTCTTAGGTATGACTCAGCCAGGGATCGAACCCACAACTTCCCACTTCTGAGGCGGATGCTCTAACCACTTGGCCACTGGAGCGATCCTGGAAATTGAAATCTTCTTGTGGAATAGCGTGTGTACTGATGAATGAACCACTCTGGTTTGTAAGTGTAGGAGTTTTAATTTGCAATTACATTACAATGTTTGATTAGACTGAGAGGTTGGGTGTGGTTGTCAAAGTTTGAAAAATGCAAGAGTGACAAAACATATTTCTGGTTGTTGTTGATGCCCTTGAGAGAGTTTTATTTTTAGCATGTGAGTCTGGAAGTGTTTTCTGTTACAGTTCATTCCACACAGTATAGCAAATTTTATTCTCTCTGTAGCTCAGTAAATTTTAATGTAAGCATCATTTAGCTAAAAGTACATGATTCATTTCACATGAAGTATTTAAAACTAATTAGGTAGTTTTAGGTTTAGCTACTTTTAATGACATGGACCTGAAAATTTATCATTATACAAATAGCATAGCATGCTGGGTAGTTTCTAGCATAATAACAAATAGTTCAACTTGGTATGTGTGTGTTTTGTTATCCAAATCAGACAGACCTTAATTTTCCTTATGAGTGATTATATATCTGTTGTTATTATTTGATTTTTATAACAACCCCATCAAACAGAGCATAATACAACAAGGGTTTCTTCTTTTTTAAAAATAGTTCCCAGCAGGCACACACAATGACTGTGACGAATAGACTGAGATAACCAGATTGAATTAACCAGACTGAGATAACCAGACTGAAAAAAGAAAAACAAGTTAGCAAAATAGCTAGATTTCTCTGTCACATGGGTGAAAAACTTGCTCATAAGTCTCAATGCAAACAGTATTGACCCAGATGTACAACTGCATAATACACTGGCAAATCAGTTCTATGCTGCTTGTTCTACTTATTACTGCTAACAAACCACATTGACCAAGATTTGCCTGTGAATAATGAATGGCTGCAGCTGGAATCAACCTATAAGTGAGTATATTATATATTTTAAACATTCATATTAAAATGCTTTTCCTTCCTAACCATAACTAAAATGAATGCTAGAATATTTGAATAAAACAAGTACCCTGGTGATAAATGACTTAACAACTATTATTACCTTTTCTGCCATCTCTAACATTTCACGTATCCTAAGAAGTTCATGTTTCGTTTCTGTCAGGTCCTTCTCCATTACAGCTGCCGTATTAGCTCCATATTTATGACTCTGCAATGGAAACATAGAAAAACATACATGGCATGAATAGCATAGTGACTGCTAAGTTATTGTTCAAATGCAAAAAGACAGACATGCCCTAAACATGACTTGATTAGCATAATGGCTGCTAAGTTACTGTTCTAAAACAGAAAAGGCAGACATGCCCTAAACATGGCATTGAAAATCTCTCTGTTACAAAGTTATCGGCTAGACAGATAAATGTTAATGGATAAAAGTCAGAGAGATTGGTGGGCAGACAAATGGTGGACAGAAAGATGGAGTATAGACAGGTGAAGGACAGACAGATGCAAGTTAGTGGATAGATAGATGATGGGCAGGCAGATGGAGAACAGACAGATGGTGGACAGACAGATGGAGTACAGACAGGTGAAATAGACATAGGAAAGGTTTCATGAAAATCTCTCTGTTACAAAGTTTTGGACTAGAAAGGTCAATGTTAATGGATAGAGATCAGAGATTGGTGGACAGATAAATGGTGGACAGAAAGATGGAGTATAGACAGATGAAGAACAGACAGAAGGTGGACAGAAAGATGGAGTACAGACAGATGCAGGCATACATGCCAATCCCTGATGAAGAAAAAGCGTAATCCAGGCAGAAAAAGCAGAATCCACGTATAACACGCTAAAATTTTAATGAACAATGATTAATTTGCCTCTCTCGTCTTTTAACATCCTTTACTGCTTCAAGTTTTCATATGTAGCACTTTTAGATTTACAAACACTAGAATCCATCTGAATACTTTTAGTGCCAAATATTAAAATTCTTTCTACACGACCTAAATTAGATATTGATTTTTTGCCTTTTTGAATCTATCTGTGAAATTATTTGAAATGAGATATTTTTGCTCTCATATATGCATCGACTAAAAAAAATTATACTTTTTAGCACCAAATACCTTTAGACTGGTTCTCCTTTAAATATGAATTAACACAAAGAATCTGCTCATAAAGATTGAAATTATAAAACCAGTCTGTTCTCTCCTCACTAAGCCATACAGATAATATAAATAGAATATGAGGTCGAAAGTCTGAAAGTAGAACCAGGATGTTTCTTGGTAACAGGATAAATAGAAAGAACATGATACTGTTAGGAAGGTGCAAGCAAGTCCACAGACAAGCACACTCTTATGTTGTCTTTTATAAAATATGGTCTGTGGGATTAATGGAATGTTAATAAGAATGAAAAAACAAATAATTAATTTTTTTAAAAGATGGATATACCAAAAAAAGCATAATCCATATACCTTTACACGTAATGCATAATTTAGTTTAAAAAAACGTAAAAATTATGCCAAAAAGCATATAGGTTGGCATGTATGTGGAGGTCAGACAGATGGAGGTCAGACAGACTGGTGGACATACATGGTGGACATACAGATTGAGGAATCACAAAGGGTGGAAAGACATGGGGGACAGATAGATGAATGGCAGACAGATGGTGGACAGATAGATGGTTTCCAGACATGGTGGACAGACAGATGAAAGGCAGACAGATGAATGACAGACCTATGGTGGATAAACAGATGAAGAAATATAGTAGCACGATATGCCTTATTTAAGATACTTGAATAATAAATTTCAATGTCTGGTTCATGACTACATCAGTGACTACTTTTAGGGGGATTCAATATTTTTTAAATACCCAGCTCAATAGAAAAAAAATCAAGTCTGAAATATTTATGTTCTTACAGTCTCCAAATCAGATTCTAGGCCAGCCATCTTCCTTCTCAAAGATTCCACTTCATCATTACCCTGAGAGAGAAATGAAAAGATGATGAATTAACAGCTACCAATTAGCATCACTTACTATTTGGGTTTTTTACAATTTGTATTAGCTTAGATATTCTTTAATGTATTAATCAGATCTTTTTGATACCTCTTTCTATTTTATAATAATTCTGTTTTAACGACCAGTTGAAATAAATTAAGTCAACTGATGTCAAAGTTCAAAGTAAATTTGATAAATTTGATTTAAAAATGCACCTACATTTCCCATTCTCTCCAGTTAAACCAATCAATTTTTTTAAATAAAAAAATTAACACTTTAAGACATTAAATAATGACAGTGACTGTACTAGTCATTAATATACCTTATTATTTCCATAGACAGGTTGTACCTCACAACTGGTAGATGTATAACCAAATGGCTTGAAAACCCAGTCTTTAACAACAGAGTGATGGATAATCTAACACTTTATCAGGGTTTGAAATACAAATATACAATAGTCTTTCCAGCAACCCTTTATGAAAAAGCAAGGTTACCGTAGGGCTACCTTTTGTTTTAAATGTAGGGAAAATGTTGGGGATAATATAGATAACCTATAGTTAAAAAAAATAGTATGACTTTATGTAAATTACTGAAAAGATTAAACCTTCACTTGACTTACCCTTGTAAACTTGAACAGCATGCTCTTGCTCATATAATAGATGTTACTTACATACTAGCTCTCTTACTTACATCCTAGCTAACTCTTTCTCACATACAAGCTATCCCTCACTCACATACCAGATGTCTCTTACTCACATATTAAATATCTCATACTCACATACTAGCTGTCTCTCACATACTAGCTGTCTCATACTCACATACTAGCTGTCTCATACTCACATACTAGCTGTCTCATACTCACATACTAGATGTCTCTTACTAGCTGTCTCATAATCACATGATACTAGATGTCTCTTACATACTAGCTGTCTCATACTCACATACTAGCTGTCTCATACTCACATACTAGCTGTCTCATACTCACATACTAGATGTCTCTTACATACTAGCTGTCTCATAATCACATGATACTAGATGTCTCTTACATACTAGCTGTCTCATAATCACATGATACTTGATGTCTCTTACATACTAGCTGTCTCATACTCACATACTAGCTGTCTCATACTCACATACTAGCTATCTCTTACATACTAGCTGTCTCATACTCACATACTAGCTGTCTCATACTCACATACTAGATGTCTCTTACATACTAGCTGTCTCATACTCACATACTAGCTGTCTCATACTCACATACTAGATGTCTCTTACATACTAGCTGTCTCATACTCACATACTAGCTGTCTCTTACATACTAGCTGTCTCATACTCACATACTAGCTGTCTATTACATACTAGCTGTCTCATACTCACATACTAGATGTCTCTTACATACTAGCTATCTCATACTCACATACTAGCTGTCTCATACTCACATACTAGATGTCTCTTACATACTAGATGTCTCATACTCACATACTAGCTATCTCTTACATACTAGATGTCTCTTAATCACATAGTAGCCATCTCTTACTCACATACTAGATGTCTCTTAATCACATACTAGCCATCTCTTACTCACATACTAGATGTCTCTTAATCACTGACTAGCGGTCTCTTACTCACATACTAGCCATCTCTTACTCACATACTAGATGGCTCTTAATCTCTGACTAGCTGTCTCATACTCACATACTAGCTAACTCTTACTCACATATTAGCAGTCTCTTACTCACATATTAAATATCTCTTACTCATATACCATATGTCTCTTACATACAAGATGTATACTAAATGTATCTTACTCACATACTAGCAGTCTCTTACTCACATACTAACTGTCTCTTACTCACATACTAACTCTATGTCTCTTACTCACATAGTAGCTGTTTCTTACTCACATAGTAGCTGTCTCTTACTCACATACTAGATGTCTCTTAAATACATGATGTATCTTACATACTAACTGTCTCTTATAAACTAACTGTCTCTTACTCACATACTAACTGTCTCTTATAAATTAACTGTCTCTTACTCACATACTAACTGTCTCTTATAAACTGTCTAACTAACTAACTCACATACTAGATGTTTCTTAAATACATGATGTATCTTACATACTAACTGTCTCTTATAAATTAACTGTCTCTCACTCACATACTAACTCTATGTCTCTTACTCACATAGTAGCTGTCTCTTACTCACATAGTAGCTGTCTCTTACTCACTAGATGTCTCTTAAATACATGATGTATCTTACATACTAACTGTCTCTTATAAATTAACTGTCTCTTACTCACATACTAACTGTCTCTTACATAGTAGCTGTCTCTTACATACATACTAGATGTTTGTTACCCACATACTGGATGTCTCTTAATCACATAATAGATGTCTCTTATGCATAAACTAGATATCTCTTACATACAAGATATATCTTACATACTAAATGTCTCTTACATACTAGCTGTCTCTTACTCACAGACTAGCTGTCTCTTACTCACATATTAAATGTCTCTTACTCACATACTAGCTCCCTCTTACATAATGTCTTTTACTCACATAGCAGCTGTCTCTTACTCACATACCAGATGTCCCTTACCTACATATTAGCTGTCTGTTACCCACCTACCAGATGTCTCTTAATCACATACTAGCTGTATTTTACTCACATACTAAATGTGTCTTACTCACATATTAACTGTCTCTTACTCACATACCAGATGTCTAATACTTACTAGATGTCTCTTACTCAAATACCAGATGTCCCTTACTTACATACTAGCTGTCTGTTATCCACCTACCAGAGGTCTCTTAATCACATGGATGGATCCTTCTCACATACTGTCTCTTACTCATGTACTAGATGTCTCTTACTCACATACCAGATTTCCCATACTCAAATACTAGCTGTCTTTTTACATGCTCACTCTCCCTTACTCACATACCAGGTGTTTCATATTCACTTATGATACCAGCTGTTGCTTACTCACATACTGTCTCTTACATACCAGATGTCCCATACTCACATACTAGCTGTTTATTACCAGCTGTATTTTACTCAAATACCAATTGTCCCATACTCACATACTAGCTGCCTCTCACTCACATACTTGATGTCCCTTATCTACATACTAGCTGTCTCTTACTCGCATATTAGCTGTCCTTTACTCACATACTATCTGTCCCTTACTCACACATTAGCTTCTCTTAATCACATACTAGCTGTCCCTTACTCATACACTAGCTTCTCTTAATCACATACTAGCTGTTCTTTACTCAAATACTAGCTTCTCTTAATCACATACTAGATGTCCCTTACTCAAATACTAGCTATTTCTTTAGTCCAGGTCACCTCTACCAAATATATGCCCATTATGAACATTACACTATGTATCTTGGACAGGTGACTTCATATTAGCACAGCAATAATATTACATTGTAATCAAAATAATATTACATTGTAATCAAAATAATATTACATTGTAATCAAAAACACATAAGCAGATTACCTTCATGTAAGTACAAAAAGGTAAAAAATATTTAATCAACAGCCACTAGATCAAGCGATTCTGTTATTTTTCAAAACTTCAGCAATGATGACCAAGTCCCAAACATACATATTTATTTTGTAATTTTGTCCTTAAACAATTAGTTGAGAATACTGTGGTTTTAATAGATGAATACTGTGGTTTGAATAAGTGTACACTGGTTTTAAATAGATGAATGCTATGGCTTGAATATATGAACATTTTGATTTGAATATATGAACATTTTGATTTGAATATATGAACATTTTGATTTGAATATATGAACATTGTAATTTGAATATATGAACATTGTAATTTGAATATATGAACATTGTGATTTGAATATATGAACATTGTGATTTGAATATATGAACATTGTGATCTGAATATATGAATATTTTAATTTGAATATATGAACATTGTGATTTGAATTTATGAACATTGTGGTTTGAATATATAAACATTGTGATTTGAATATATGAATATTTTAATATATGAACATTGTGATTGAAATATATGAACATTATGGCCTGAATGGATGAATACTACAATTTAAATATCAACATTGATGAAAATATGAATATTGTGGTTTTAATATATGAACATGATTCATTTAAATGGATTTGAATATATGAACATTATTGTTTGAATGGATGAATACTGTGATTTTAATACATGAACACTACAGTTTGAATGGATGAATACTTTGATTTGAATACATGAACACTACAGTTTGAATGGATGAATACTGTGATTTGAATACATGAACACTACAGTTTGAATGGATGAATACTTTGATTTGAATACATGAACACTACAGTTTGAATGGATGAATACTGTGATTTGAATACATGAACACTACAGTTTGAATGGATGAATACTGTGATTTGAATACATGAACACTACAGTTTGAATGGATGAATACTTTGATTTGAATACATGAACACTACAGTTTGAATGGATGAATACTGTGATTTTAATACATGAACACTACAGTTTGAATGGATGAATACTGTGATTTGAATACATGAACACTACAGTTTGAATGGATGAATACTGTGATTTGAATACATGAACACTACAGTTTGAATGGATGAATACTGTGATTTGAATACATGAACACTACAGTTTGAATGGATGAATACTGTGATTTGAATACATGAACACTACAGTTTGAATGGATGAATACTGTGATTTGAATACATGAACACTACAGTTTGAATGGATGAATACTGTGATTTGAATACATGAACACTACAGTTTGAATGGATGAATACTGTGATTTGAATACATGAACACTACAGTTTGAATGGATGAATACTTTGATTTGAATACATGAACACTACAGTTTGAATGGATGAATACTTTGATTTGAATACATGAACACTACAGTTTGAATGGATGAATACTGTGATTTGAATACATGAACACTACAGTTTGAATGGATGAATACTGTGATTTGAATACATGAACACTACAGTTTGAATGGATGAATACTGTGATTTGAATACATGAACACTACAGTTTGAATGGATGAATACTTTGATTTGAATACATGAACACTAGTTTGAATGGATGAATACTTTGATTTGAATATGTGAACACTACAGTTTGAATGGATGAATACTTTGATTTGAATACATGAACACTACAGTTTGAATGGATGAATACTTTGATTTGAGTACATGAACACTACAGTTTGAATGGATAAATGCTTTGATTTGAGTACATGAACACTACAGTTTGAATGGATAAATGCTTTGATTTGAATTCATGAACACTACAGTTTGAATGGATGAATACTGTGATTGAAATATATGAACATTGACATTAGAGTATATGAAAAATATAGTTTGAATCAATGAATAATGTTGTTAAACATATCAACTCTATAGTTTGAATGGATGAATAATATAGTTTGAGTATATGAACATTGTGATTTGTATATGTGAACACTGTGGTTTGAATGGATGAATCCTGTGATTTGAATATATGGACATTGTGATTTTAAATATACATAAGGGAAAAATAGGGAATCCAACAAAAAAGCAGGAAATGAGACTAGAGCCACTCAAATGACCAATGATAGCAAATACACGAAATGTATGATCTTGTTAACTAATAAAAAAATCTGGTAGAAAATTTTTACTACCAAATATTATACAAAAAATGAATTTTCACAGGTTTTATCAGCACTTTTAACATTTTTGGGGGCTATATCATGTAGAGGATTGGGGGACTATACATCTTTCTGAAGGACACATTGAGGTAGCTAACCAGGGATGGCTTTGGCTGGTACTGAACCCATGACCCTTGCATTACAAAACTGATACTCTATCAAGTTAACTGATACAAGATTTAAAGTTTACTCATAAAATGGAGCTTTTCCAGCAAGTTTTTTCCTATTGAGAATAAATGTCTAAATTGTGAATGTTTACATTACACTGAATGTCAGCCTGCATTTTCAGTATTTCCTTGGAATTTTCTTGGAAGCACCTTCAAAATGATCGTGAACAATGAAAATAGTATTTTTTGAAAAGCATCTATAAAATATGTATCAGTGGAACTGGTGAACAGTTTTGTGTCAATTCCACAAAACAGATACTAACACAGTTTGTTTCGCATGAGCAATATATGAAAGAACTAATGTCTTTAAGTAAATACTTTTTTTTCAAACATGGTAAGCCATTCTACTATTGGGTTTAAAAGTAGGTAGCAAGCTTGCAAACTTATTTGTAATGTTTAACTCTAAATCTGTATCTGCCCATCCATCTAAAATGATGCATGCTAAATTATTCAAGTCACGCTGCAGAAATCAGTTAGGAAACATGATCATCAGGGCACATAACTCCTCTAAACATTTGATGTTTCCAAATGAAGGAAATCAAACTCATTCAGTGCTTTATCAATACAAAGCCACACACCAATTTTGATTGAAATTCAACTACTGTTCCCATTCCTTGCTTGCCAATTATTAGCCACTGGTAGCAAAATTAAATGATTACAATTTCTATGATTAATTAAGGTGAAAATTAATTCTGAACCATTCCAACCATTTCAGACATCAAATTATTTAACTATGATTCTATTTTTGTAACAAATGTACAAACTCCACCTCAGATTTTTGAGACCTTCAGTAAGAATTCCCCAAGGGCAAATGTTGGTTTGGTGTGTGCATGATTTGTCTTTTTTCTGCCCAGAAAATATGCACATCTCCGCATGGTAGGAATCTAAACAATTTTCAAGCTTTGACCATAGACTTATGCTTCTGCAGACAATGATGTACCCCAGAGCCAGCTGTATAAAAACGTCTATCTTTTCATGCTTAGTAAGTGTACATATACAGCCATAGGTTGCCAATGTCAACAGTTTTCCAAGTTTTGACCCCGGGCTAAACAAATGGTGGTAGGAATGAACCCTAGGTTAAGTGTCAGGAAAGTGAACTTCAAGCTTATGGACACTGTCATTTTCTGCTTTAAAGTTATCTGCAAAATACAGTCTCAAGTTCAAGGTTTAATGCAAACTAGAGTCTCTCAAGTCCAAGGTTTAATTGTCTTGGTATTTTGACAAATTCCATATTAAAACATATTTATCACTCCCCTGTTGCTGAGTATTTTTTTCCAAAATCAGTTGCAAGATATTTGCACACATGTCACAAAGAGAGAGGTACATACAGTTTACAAACATCCTTGTAGGGATTGCAAACAGTAACTTAATAATGCAATACTTTTGCAATTACCCCTCTTGGACCAGTGATTTTTGAGAAGTTGAAAATGACTGACAACACACAATGGACAAAAGACATAGGGTGAAGGCATAAACTCAGTTAGCCGTATGGTCTGGATAGTTACAGATCATTATTGAAGTCATGCTGCTGGAACCAAGTAAGGAAGATGGAAAATCAAGGGTCATAACTCCTGCAAATGTTGTAAATTGCAGAAAATTATTTTTTAAAATCCAACAAATCTTAATAAAGATACCATGTGGAAACCAAAGACAGGATATAGGCAATAACACTGCATAACTACATTAAATAAAACTGCATACCATATTTTATAAAATCCAATACTTCCCAGTCATTTTTTGAAAACCACATTCTTCATGAATGGACAGATTGATAAATAGCCAAAACAATGGAACAATGTTATTACTAACGGGCTCAGCCTAGTTCATCATTTGGGGCCCTAATTAGACCTTCGACTCTTTATTTCCAAAGTGCCAGACTTTCTTCAAAGGGATTTTTATTCAAGAGGTTGATGTATTGATCATTGCTAAATTGGTCCAATAAAAATGCAAAACAACGGAAGGGTTTATCATAGTTTGATTCTGAAGGCGGCTATTGAACTCTCTATGAAAACTTACCATTACTGCTGATTGAGACTTTGTGCGGTTTCCATCATCCATTAATTGTTTCCTCTTCAGTTCTCCAGCTAGTGACTGAAACATGACACAAGTTTTAATGTTCTATTATCACTTAAACAACCAAAACATTCCTGTAACGAAAACTATTCTTTAGTTGTAGTGAAAAACTAGTCATTATAACAAATTTATATGAGACACAACTAATATGACAAATTTCATATAAGACACAAATATTATGACAAATTTTATATGAGACAACTAATGTGACAAATTTTATATCAGACAACTATTATGACAAATTTTATATGAGCCACAAACTTTTGCAATTATATAAATGCATTACCAAGTTTTATATAAATATCTCAAATGCTTCTGGTGATATGACCGAGATAAGAATGTGACAGACATATGGAGACAATGGACAATAAACATGAGATAAATTAAAACACAATCAGACATATGGATACGATGTACAATAAACATGAGAAAAATTAAAATCCTATCAAACAGATGGACACAATAAACATGGGATAAGTTAAAATACAATCAAACAGATAGACACAATTAACAAGACATAAGATAATTAAAAATATTATCAGACAGATTGAAACAATTAACAAGACATGGGATAGTTTAAATTATTATCAGACAGATCGACACAATTAACAAGACATGAGATAATTTAAAATATTATCAGAAAGAATGAAATAATTAACTAGACATGAGATAATTTAAAATATTATCAGACAGACTGAAACAATTAACTAGACATGAGATAATTTAAAATATTATCAGAAAGACTGAAATAATTAACTAGACATGAGATAATTTAAAATATTATCAGACAGACTGAAACAATTAACTAGACATGGGATAATTTAAAATATTATCAGACAGATTGAAACAACAAGACATGAGATAATTTAAAATATTATCAGACAGATCAACACAATTAACAAGACATAAGATAATTAAAAATATTATCAGACATATTGACACAATTAACAAGACATGAGATAATTGTAAAAAATTTCAGACAGACTCCAATTTTGAAAATGAAGATTTCTAGTCATTATTCAAATGCATAACAAGTTCATGAAGATAAATCAATAAATTAAGAAGATATTAGTTATTTAATAAATATTTTAATTAATATTAATTAAGTCAACAAAAGTGCGAAGGATGAATTGACATGTGAACTCCAGTATATCCCTCCTCCCAAACTTTATTTGATAGGATTATAACGATGATTTAAGTTAACAACATACAGTAAACTTCAATGATATCAAGAAATGAATCAAGAACTCATATCAATATATCAGAATTTCATTACAACCAAATTATTGTAAAGCAAGAGAAGGAACTTTGCAATATGCTTAGCAATATATTTATTTTCATTATGTCTGATTTTGTTATCAATGGAGTTCACTGTATATCTTAAATAAAAAATTTTAATAAGTTTTTTTTTTTATCTCAGTGGACTTGAGGGTTATATATAACACAAAACACAACCTGTCCTATCGGTCACCTGAGTTAAGCGATCACATATTCACAATGGTTATTCTAATTTTCTCCAGGCAAATTTCCTGTATAAATGTAATGTAATTAGTGGTCACCTGTCTTTTGTGGTGAATGACCATGTTTTTCTTAACCAAGCAAGCAGTTCTTTCACCTGTCTTCTGCTGTCAGTCGCCAAGTGTTTCTTAACCAATCACTGGTTATACCCTGTCTTCTGCAGTGGTGGCCATGTGTTTCTTAACCAATCAGTGGTTTCACCTTGTCTTCTGCAGTCAGTGGCCATGTGTTTCTTCACCAATCAGTGGTTTTACCCAGTCTTCTGTAGTCGGTGGCCATGTGTTTCTTCACCAATCAGTGGTTTCACTCTGTCTTCTGCCATTGGTGGCCATGTATTTGTTAACCAATCAGTGGTTTCAACCTGTCTTCTGTAGTCAGTGGCCATGTATTTCTTAACCAATCAGTGGTTATACCCTGTCTTCTGAAGTTGGTGGCCATGTGTTTCTTACCCAATCAGTGGTTTCACCCTGTCTTCTGTAGTCAGTGGCCATGTATTTGTTAACCAATCAGTGGTTATACCCTGTGTTCTATAGTTTTTGGCCACGTGTTTCTTAACCAATCAGTGGTTACACCCTGTCTTCTAAAGATTTTCAAGCCATATCAGCAGTGACCAAATGCAATATGTAAATTAAGCTTCTTTGTTTAATGAAAAAGTATGGTAAATATAAAGGTATATTATGTAATTTCAAACTGATAGCCGCAGGAAGCTTCTTTTCCTTCCTTAATTGTCAAAAGTCTCTGATAAAAGCTGTCTTTTGATATCACGGAGCAAAAAAATTATCAATACTTCAACACATGTGAAAATGACAGGTCATTGTTGTTGCTGTTGTAGGGGTTGATGCCATTTTTCAGCACAATATAGGCTGTACATGGTGGCCAGTATTAATGGTGGAGGAAGAACCCAGCAAAATAATAATAATGATACTACCACTAACAATCATGTTAATGCTATTCAGTGCATGCATCTGTAATGAACAATGTTTGATAGCTGAAACTGCCTTCAGAGATCATATGTCTACAAAAGACCACTTTGGCCTTTTCCAATGGGTGGCCACTGTAAACAGGTTTATATATATATATATATATCTATATATATATATATATATATATATAATCTCTGGATAGATAGATAGATAGACAGACAGACAGACAGACAGACAGATAAGATAGATAGATAGATAGATAGATAGATAGATAGATAGATAGATAGATAGATAGATAGATAGATAGATAGATAGATAGATAGACAATCTCCGTAGAGTAAGAATTAAAAATTATCTAACCTGTATGATAGTATTATTTGCATTAAAATATTAAATCTGCCTACTATTATCAAGCATCCTTTAGATTCCAGGGATAGAACTTTCCGTTTTGTCATATATATACAGTGGTACCTCGGGTTATGAACGCCTCAGGTTACGAACAATTCGGGTTACGAACAACAACTTCGAAAATATTTTGTCTCGGGTAACGAACAGTGCCTCGGGTTACGAACGAAGGCGAGAGAGAGAGCAAGGTTTAACGTTGGAGACAAACGATCGCGTACAGTACAAACGAAGGCCACGCAGTACTAACATCGCTTAGCACTAGCCTAGTAGCCTAGTTTTGCATGCGTGCGCAGCCTCGCTTTCATTGGCCATAATACACAGCAGTAACAGTAGCAGTCGTCTGATGATGAGGAGCCAGTGACCGTTTCAACTGCCAGGATTAAAGAAATTTGCAAGTGGGCAGACGTCGAGGACTTCATTGTGAACCATCATCCAAACAAACTTGTTGCTAACAGGGCAGTAAACCTGATGAATGATAACGCGATGGCCCACTTCAGAAAGATTCTCCAGCAAAGGAAGCGACAAATTTCCCTTGATAGTTTCTTGGTGCAGAAAGATTCCCAGTTGGCTGCTAAGAAACAGCGACAAGAAACTCCTGAAACTAATTATTCAGAATAGCAAACAAAGTGACAAATTTCCCATGATCGTTTTCTTGCTAAGAAAGATGGACTAAATCTTTTTTTATTTTACATTTATTTTATTTGGTTGTTTTCTTTCTCTTTATTTAATATGTGAAGTACACGTATTCTTTGCGCTTTGTCAGGTAAACGACCGGATGTTAATAAAAAAGAACGATTCTTTCATCTTGAAACGGATTGTCTCTATTTCATTGACTTCAATGTTTCGGGTTACGAACGTTTCGGGTTACGAACCGAGTTCTGGAACGAATTAAGTTCGTAACCCGAGGTACCACTGTATATATATATATATATATATATATATATATATATATATATATATATATATATATATATATATATATATATATATATATATATATCAGTTTAACTACAATATATAAACATAAGTCGAATTCACATTCAACATTGCCTTGTGATGTGCCAAACAATATCAACATGAAATCAATTAGCTGAAATCTGGCAGGTCATGAAATTTTAAACAATAATTAAAGATGTATACATAAAGAAGAACACAAGTAAAAGAATTTTCATTATGATTTCCTCAAAATATTTAAATACAGGCTTTATCTTGGACAAATGGTTTTCTTTTACTTACAGTTGCTCCAAGAAGTTGAGCTTTCAATGCTTCATTTTCAGCTTGAAGCTCGTCAATTTTCTAGAAAGACAAAAGATCTAACTAGAGTCTAACAGTATCAGTTGTATTACCATCATTTCAAGTCTAAACCAACACCTACAATAACAATTTCATAACCATCATTTATGTCCTGACCAACACCTACAGCAATAGCTTCATTGCCATAAGTTTAACTTCAGACCAACACCTACAGTACTAAATAATCTTCAATGCTATTTTGATTCATGCTTAAATTACCATCAGTAAATGTATTGTGAAAGTACCTTTAATCTTGCAATACTATATCTTTTTCTTCTGTAAAATTCTAAGCCATGATTTTCATTAAAGCAAAATTATTTTAAACACTTTTAAAAGCACTCATCTAAATTGTTATTCTTTAAAACTTCTAATGGTTATGAGGCCTTTCCTAAAAGATCTAATTTTTTATAAGGAGATTGTTTCCAAAGACTTCAAAAGATATTAAGAAGCCTACTTTTTAGTACCAATGAAAGACTTGGGTGTTTTCCAAAACATTATGGAAATCAGCAAAATCAATGTGTTGACAGCTGTATTCAGTTGTGTTCTTACAAATAACTGAACCTCATATCTTTTTTCAGAAGAAAAATAGACCCTTAAACTAAAAATGCATTATGGCAAAAATATATATCTTTGCAAGTCCTATTAATTTAAACTTTTCTTAAAATAGCATTTGTTAAACAGATTCAACATGGAAAACCTGCACATTATCCCAGGTCACAAATGTCACTGTCTACTCACTTCTTCATCAAGCAGTTTATGTACCAAAAAAATGGGAAGAACTTTGGCCAGAACAGATATACCCATATACATGCATTGAAAAAAATCTAAATCAACATTTATTTCCCAGCTGCTAAGCAAGTAAAAATAGAGTAAATGGTACATTATATGCCTTCCACAAGGTAAATGATATGCCTGCAACATGGCAGATTTATATGCTTGCCACATGGTACATTATATGCCTGCCACATGGTACCTTATATGCCTGCCACATGGTACATTATATGCCTGTCACATGACATATTTATATGTCTGCCACATGGTACATTATATGCCTGCCACATGACATATTTATATGCCTGCCACATGGTACATTATATGCCTGCCATATGGCATATTTATATGCCTGCCACATGGTACATTATATGCCTGCCATATGGCATATTTATATGCCTGCCACATGGTACATTATATGCCTGCCACATGGTACATTATATGCCTGCCACATGACATATTTATATGCCTGCCACATGGTACATTATATGCCTGTCACATGGCATATTTATATGCCTGCCATATGGTACATTATATGCCTGCCACATGGCAGATTTATATGCCTGCCATATGGTACATTATATGCCTGCCACATGGTACATTATATGACTGCCACATGGTACATTATATGCCTGCCACATGACATATTTATATGTCTGCCACATGGTACATTATGTGCCTGCCACATGACATATTTATATGCCTGATACATGGTACATTATATGCCTGCCACATGGCATATTTATATGCCTGCCACATGGTACATTATATGCCTGCCACATGGTACATTATATGCCTGCCACATGACATATTTATATGCCTGCCATATGGTACATTATATGCCTGCCACATGGTACATTATATGCCTGTCACATGGCATATTTATATGCCTGCCATATGGTACATTATATGCCTGCCACATGGCAGATTTATATGCCTGCCATATGGTACATTATATGCCTGCCACATGGTACATTATATGCCTGCCACATGGTACATTATATGCCTGCCACATGACATATTTATATGCCTGCCACATGGTACATTATATGCCTGCCACATGGCATATTTATATGCCTGCCACATGGTACATTATATGCCTGCCACATGGTACATTATATGCCTGCCACATGACATATTTATATGCCTGCCATATGGTACATTATATGCCTGCCACATGGTACATTATATGCCTGTCACATGGCATATTTATATGCCTGCCATATGGTACATTATATGCCTGCCACATGGCAGATTTATATGCCTGCCATATGGTACATTATATGCCTGCCACATGGTACATTATATGCCTGCCACATGGTACATTATATGCCTGCCACATGGCTGATTTATATGCCTGCCACATGGTACATTATATGCCTGCCACATGACATATTTATATGCCTGCCATATGGTACATTATATGCCTGCCACATGGTAAATATTATTACCTATATTCTTCAGTCATAGGTGCATTGACCTAATGATCCCCAAAACAATATTTCATTTGCACATTATGCAAAATTGTTTGCTAGGTTTGGGATAAAGATTGCTAGTTATTTTCTAAAAAATCAATTTCTTCAAGAAGTCCCTTTGACTTTTGATCTTTTAACCCAAATCAATAGGTGTTTTCCTTGTCTCAGATGCAAGCCATCTTCAAAGTTCAGTCAGGGCACATGGTACAAAGTGTAAGATATAATTGTAGAAACAGTTTCTCCTTCTTCAGTTTTTGCAACCTTGATCTTTGTCTTTTGCTGAGTATTGCCCAACTCCTATTGTTAAATAACAGCAATAGCTAAAAAAGAGTTTCAAGTCTTATAAGGAATAAAGTTCTCTGTGTCTGGTATATCATAAAGACAAATAAAAGTATAAACTGATTTTGAAGCGAGTGTATTATAAAGACATGTATAAGGAGTTATAATGTTGGTGTATAATAAAGACAATAATAAGGTGATAATAAAGACAAGTACAAATTGATCTGAAGTGGGTGTATAATAAGACAAGTATAAATTGATCTGAAGTGAGTGTATAATAAAGACAAGTATAAATTGATCTGAAGTAGGTGTATAATAAAGACAAGTATAAATTGATCTGAAGTGGGTGTATAATAAAGACAAGTATAAATTGATCTGAAGTGGGTGTATAATAAAGGCAAATATAAAATGATCTGAAGTGGGTGTATGATAAAGACTAGTATAAAATGATCTGAAGTGTATTATAAAGACAAGTATAAATGATCTTAAGTGGGTGTATGATAAAGACTAGTATAAATGATCTAAAGTGGGTGTATGATAAAGACTAGTGTTACGGCTATTGGATTTAATTAATTTATTTTTTATTGTTAAATCCAAATTTGTCATTCAGGGTTTAATATTCATTAATTGGGAGATTTTTCCTAGAAAATTTCAGGCTGACCACTCTAATTGTAAACAAGTTTTTGACCTTGGTTAATTTCAAGGATAACTTTTATTTTTAGTTCTTGGGGTGTAGGACATATCTAGAATACGTGACTTGCTGAAGGTAGTGACCTTCCATGAATTTCTAGAAAGATCATGTGATCACTTGTTTACTTCAGAAAAGGGTATTTTAATCAGTGTACTGGAAGAGAGGTTCAGTAGAATTTTGGGCTTTAAGATATTAGTTGTGTATTTTCTGTTTGAGTTTAATTTTAATTATTTTGTTCTGGACTTTGTGTCAATTCATTGAAGAAAGAGGATTTATTATCTATTTGGAGGAGAAAAGATGTGCTCATAATTCATTTGGATGATAATTAAACAAGAACTGCATCACGTGACATTGTCAGCCATTTTGGATTACATCGTCAAGATTCGAACCTGGAACTATTAGAACATTTATTTATCAGGACTCTCGCAATTCCATTAGTGGATTATTTTTTGTGAATTCTATATTGGATTAATGATGGATTTGATTCTCTAAAACTGTAAATTTATTTATTTTTATGAAAATAATTGTACTTAATAAAATTCATTGTTCAATTTATACAAGCTTGTTAGTTTTCACTCTTTCTGTGTTGCTGCTTATTCGAGCCTAAGCATGTAACACTAGTATAAATGATCTAAAGTGGGTGTATGATAAAGACTAGTATAAATGATCTAAAGTAGGTGTATGATAAAGACTAGTATAAATTGATCTGAAGTAGGTGTATAATAAAGACTAGTATAAAATGATCTGAAGTGTATTATAAAGACAAGTATAAATGATCTAAAGTGGGTGTATGATAAAGACTAGTATAAATGATCTAAAGTAGGTGTATGATAAAGACAAGTATAAATGATCTAAAGTAGGTGTATGATAAAGACAAGTATAAAAGATCTAAAGTGGGTGTATGATAAAGACAAGTATAAAATGATCTAAAGTGTATTATAAAGACAAGTATAAATGATCTAAAGTAGGTGTATGATAAAGACAAGTATAAAAGATCTAAAGTGGGTGTATGATAAAGACTAGTATAAAATGATCTAAAGTGTATTATAAAGACAAGTATAAATGATCTAAAGTAGGTGTATGATAAAGACTAGTATAAATGATCTAAAGTGGGTGTATGATAAAGACAAGTATAAAAGATCTAAAGTGGGTGTATGATAAAGACTAGTATAAATGATCTAAAGTGGGTGTATGATAAAGACAAGTATAAAAGATCTAAAGTGGGTGTATGATAAAGATTAGTATAAAATGATCTAAAGTGGGTGTATGATAAAGACTAGTATAAAATGATCTGAAGTGGCAAGCTTTCTCACATAACTACATTAGCCGAATCTTAGACTCAAACCCACACAGACAGAGGTGAGACGGCAGTGATCCGTAATGGAAAGTGGTTTAGACCACTCTGCCTCTCGGGGCCCCTATGATAGGGATAAGCGTAATCGGACGTTTCAGAAGACATGGAAGGACACCTGGATCCCTTTCTGGAATATGATTCAGATTATCTTGAGAAACAAGAAATGTTAATTGACTGATTGATGATTTGAAGTAGGATTTTACTTCTGTACATCTACATTTCATACGATAATGCTATTTATGAAACAAAATTGTTGTTAATCTCAATACAAGTGTGTGACATTATTTTGTGGACAGGACTAGTAAATGTTTGGCAGGACTAGTACATTTCTCAGTACACTAGTACTTCTGGCTAAAAGAAAATTAGTGTTAAATTCAAGCCCTTACATGGTTAGGTAAGCTAAATATAGATTTTGTGGATTAAAACACAGACACAAAAAACACACAGAGAAACAATCAACCTTGAACAAACGCAGAAAAATAAGAATGTGAATAATGGAATCCTTTGTGATGACAGTATTCTATCTCTGTTGCAGTGGTGTGAGAATGACCTGATGGAGTAATAGGAGGGTGTTATGTCCATATGCAATGGCTCATCATCTGATTTGTTTAGACGTATTTCTGTTAGGAAAGAAATGCTTATATCCTGAACATTGATAAAGTTAACTATTTCTGTGGGCTTTCCAGCAGTTCTTTTGATTGGGCGTTGAATAATGCAATATGCAGTGATTGATCAGATTTCAAGGTAAAAAATTTAAGAGGAACTTGACAAAAGTTCTCCAAATTAGTGATCAAGTTTTTGAATTGCTCTGAAGGAAAGAGCAAAAGGGAGATAACTGGAATCTTTTTTCCTCTTCTATGCCAGCCAGCTTTGAAGCGTTTCTTTTATCACCGCCAATTACATTTACGTAAAGATGAATATAGTCCCAGGTCATTAAGCCTAGTGCATAATGTAGCATGGAATACCAAGGAGTTGTTATTTAATGTAATCATTAACAGTCCATCGTAGCATACATGGGCTGACTGGAATGTATAACAAGATGAGTTGCTGTTGCAAACAAAAGATGGTGATAGTAATAATGAAGCATAATGACTGTGGAAAAAGTATAATAGTTCTCTTTTCCAAAACAAGCAAATGAAATATCACATTACAACAGAACAGCCAATACATGATGAAAGCACTAATGCAGATAAGTATTGACAAAAAACACATATGTTGTGAAAAAGGGCATAAAAATAAAATTAGCTGCCTCAAACCGGTTAAGCAATGATGGCCATTTTGAATTTTAAAGATACTGAGCAATAAATAGGTCTTTACAAGTTAAATTTAAACCTGTATATTGAACATGTTAACAAGTTTGGAGTAATATCTCATGTTGTTTTTATAGGTCATGTGAGTTCTTAGAAGAATTAAGGTATTTCACATTGGATGTGTCAATCAGATGTGTTCTTCCACAACATGGGGTACTGTGAAATGTCACATAGCAAGTATCTAAAAATTGCATTCTAAGGCTATATGGGTGTATATAAATATGTCATATATATATATATATATATATATATATATATATATATATATATATATATATATATATATATATATATATATATATATATATATATATATATATATATATGTATATAAATATGTAGAGCTGGAGGATAGTTTCATTCTTATTTCCTATGTTCTTATTTTAACATCAATCTGCAGATGTGTTAAATTTAGAGTTTAGATATAATTTGAGAGAAAACATTTGTTTTCATTATTCATTGGAATTACAAAGTGCTCAATGAACAATTTCAGCCGACACATCAGGATATTGGAGAACCTATTTGGAACACTAAATTCTTTTGGACTTGTGTGGGACTTTTTAGGATTATTTTAGATTTTATTCCTATTACTCTCGATACATCTTCAAATTTTCAGTTTGCAATTTAAACAATTAAATAGTTTGTTACATAACTTGTTGGCTTCTCTCTGTTACTTTGATTATGACAATAGTCACAACTACAGTAAAAATGAAAATGTTATGGCCATCTAGGAAAGACAAGGTAAAAATATAGTGCTGCTGAAACACTTTATGGTTAAACTTCTTAATTCAATTTCTGTAAGACTATAGTAATATTAGGTTGCACATCACCATCTGAACAAAGATTTTTGGAAATAGAAAACAAATGAATAATCTGAGATGACCTCCATGCAAGTTATGCATCTTCTGTGAAGTTGCAATATTTGACAGGTACATGATGTAATTGACAGATATTTATCAAGGGCAGAACCAGTGGTATGTGAAAATACAACTTATTGGGCCAACAAAGCAAAGTGGTACTAAGATACCAATAAAAGTAACATCAGGCATACTGTACCATATGTAGCAGGGCTGTTCCACCAGTCTCATTCAGGGGAATTAATTTCATATTCTTTAACATGGACTGAAAATCAGTGTCTCTCTTTGTTCCTGCAAACTGTTGTTCTTCAAAATCTGCAATCTTGTCTAACAATTCCCTATAAAATCACCAAAATATTTCAGTATGAGAGGTTTATCAAATCAATATATAACACACAAATCATACAGAAAATGCATATTATTGACATTTTATACGAACTAACAACGATTTGTACTTAAATTCTTCACATTATGCATAATAAAAACATATGAAGATGATGGTTGCATGCATCAATGAGTTCTTGTATCTAAATAAGTATAGAGATAAACGGCTGAGTGAACATAAAATAAAATAAAGCATACATTTTCAAAGTCTTTCATCACTGTCTGGCCCAATATTTTAACTGTGGATAGGTACATAATCCATTACCTTAAAACAATTTGAAACATTAGTAAGGAATACTTCTTTACACATAATACAACAATTTGAAACATTAGTAAGGCCTACTTCTTTACATAGAATACAACAATTTGAAACATTAGTAAGGCCTACTTCTTTACACAGAATACAACAATTTGAAACATTAGTAAGGCCTACTTCTTTACACAGAATACAACAATTTGAAACATTAGTAAGGCCTACTTCTTTACACAGAATACAACAATTTGAAACATTAGTAAGGCCTACTTCTTTACACAGAATACAACAATTTGAAACATTAGTAAGGCCTACTTCTTTACACAGAATACAACAATTTGAAACATTAGTAAGGCCTACTTCTTTACACAGAATACAACAAAATAAAACTCTGTCAAGACCCATATTTAAGTCTTGAATCCATTATCAGATTATGGTTGATGGATACTTTTGCTGTTATAAGAATTACATTGATACTAGTTTAAAGATATAATAGGATATGCAATGATAAAGTCCTTGCTTTTTTCCAATGCAGTTATTAATATAGTCCTCACTTATTTTCCATTGTATATAGAATAATTTAGTCTTTGCTTATTTACCAGTGTATATCTAATAGTTTAGTCCTTGCTTATTTTCCAGTGTATATATAATAATAGTATCCTTGCTTATTTTCCAGTGTATATATTATAATTGAGGCTATGCTTATTTTCCAGTGTATATATTATAACAGTGTCTTTGCTTATTTTCCAGTGTATATGTAATAACAGTGTCCTTGCTTATTTTCCAGTGTGTATATATATATAATAAGAGTGTCCTTGCTTATTTTTCAGTGTATATGTAATAACAGTGTCCTTGCTTATTTTCCAGTGTATATATAATAAGTGTCCTTGCTTATTTTCCAGTGTATATATTATAACAGTGTCCTTGCTTATTTTCCAGTGTATATATTATAAAAGTGTCCTTGCTTATTTTCCAGTGTATATATTATAACAGTGTCCTAAATTATTTTCCCATGTATATATAATAATTTAGTCCTTGCTTATTTTCCAGTGCATACATTATAACAGTGTCCTTGCTTATTTTCCAGTGTATATATTATAACAGTGTCCTTGCTTATTTTCCAGTGTATATATAATAACAGTGTCCTTATTTATTTTCCCATGTATATATAATAATTTAGTCCTTGCTTATTTTCCAGTGTATAGATTATAACAGTGTCCTTGCTTATTTTCAGTGTATACATTATAAGTGTCCTTGCTTATTTTCCAGTGTATACATCATAACAGTGTCCTTGCTTATTTTCCAGTGTATACATTATAACAGTGTCCTTGCTTATTTTCCAGTGTATACATTATAACAGTGCCCTTACTTATTTTCCCATGTATATACAAAAATTTAGTCCTTGCTTATTTTCCAGTGTATATATAATAACAGTGGCTATGCTTATTTTTCAGTGTATATATATAATAGCAGTGTCCTTACTTATTTTCCCATGTATATATTATAATAATTTAGTCCTTGCTTTTTTTCCAGTGTATATATTATAACAGTGTCCTTGCTTATTTTCCAGTGTATATATTATAACAGTGTCCTTGCTTATTTTCCAGTGTATATATTATAGCAGTGTCCTTACTTATTTTCCCATGTATATACAATAATTTAGTCCTTGCTTATTTTCCAGTGTATATATTATAAGTGTCCTTGCTTATTTTTCAGTGTATATATAATAAGAGTGTCCTTGCTTATTTTCCAGTGTATATATTATAACAGTGTCCTTGCTTATTTTTCAGTGTATATATAATAACAGTGTCCGTGCTTATTTTCCAGTGTATATATTATAACAGTGTCCTTACTTATTTTCCAGCTCTGATATGTCAGCGCTAAGTTTAAGATGCCACTTCTCTGCCTGCAAGAACATCTGTCTGAGAAGGAGGACATTGGTGTGAGCTGCATTCAGTAATTCCGACTCGATCTCCCCTTTCACATTCATCAACAGCCCATCCAACATCTCCATAACCTCATCTATTGTGTATGTGGACTCATCAAGCCTACAACGCAACATTGATACAATCGCTACAATAAATTGATCAATACCTTAAATAAAAACTGAGTCTTTTAGCAACTTGGATATCAATTCATTTTGTTCTAGATAAAAAGTTAGAATAACTAAACTGTTAGACAAATGCAAATGGAATAACCTGACTGTTAATCAAATGCAAGTGGAATAACCTGACTGTTAGATAAACACAAGTGGAATAACCTGATTGTCAGATAAATGCAAGTGGAATACATGTAACCAAATAGATAAATGCAAGTGGAATACATGTAACCAAATAGATAAATGCAAGTGGAATACATGTAACCAAATAGAAAAATGCAAGTGCAATAACATGAATGCAAGTGGAATAACAAGACAGTCAGATAAAAAGCAAAGTGTGATAACATGACTGTTAGACAGATACAAGTGGTATACAGTAAATTTCTAATTTTAAATCAAAGCTTGGTAAATGGAAGACTTATCAACACAATAAAACTATAGTACATACTACTGTGCTACTTCTGGCATTGATAACCACATAGTCCATCTTTAAAAAAAGATACAATATATTTATCTATTTTCCAAAAGTGACGTTAAAATGCATACATATCATTTTGATAATGTCTTTGTAATCAGATGGTGGATATCAGAGAAACAAAAAATGGCCATTTTAAAATTTCTTTTGGCACACATCAGACTGATCCCATTCAACTGTGCAATAAACTTCCAGATCATATTTTCCAGCTTCCAATTCACTGGAATATTGCAACTGGCAAAATGCTAGCATGCTCCCATAAATTTTGGGTCAAGAATTGTGAAAAATGTATTTTTTTTCTCCTAAAAAATCTGAATAATATGACAGGAATTGCAGATTTAATGGTTTGGTTAGGTCAAACAGAGTCAAAGAATTTATCAGTACTTATTCCACCTTCCACGTAATGTTAACAAGATAATTGTACTGACAATTGATATTGGGGTAACCGTTTTAGGTCACTTACCAATATGGTATAACTAATTACATGTACTTACAGGGTTTAATATTACTAAACCATATGGTAAATAATGGGTTTTGTGCTACAGAAAAATACAGAGTACTCCATTGAACATCATCTCTCATTGTGCCCACTCAGAGCATTAACTCAAGCACTCCACTCAAGGTATCCCATCCCATGTGCATGCGTAAAGTGCCCTACTCAAGGTATCCCATTCAAAGAACAAACATTATTATTAATAATAATAATAATAATTATGCTTTATTTATAGAGGGTAACTCATTAGTCAAGGACTAATCTCCCTTGAGGCCCATTATGGAGTGTATAACAATGCACAATAAATGGAGATAGCAATAATTACTGTTTATTTTAACATTTTAAGTATTAAAATACAAAAATACCCCATTCAAAGGGTGCACAGGACCCACTAGGCTTTGATGCATTGTATATGAGTGTCGATTAGTTGTTGAAAAGTGTGGCTAAAGCATACATAACTTATCACGAAAGCTTTAAGATTAAATGGAATAAAGACATCATCAAAAGCAATAACTGAAGAAAAAGAGCAACAAGTTATCCTGCACATTTATAATTGTAACTGTTCCTTAATTTCATTCTAATGTTATCAAGTAGAAACTATCGGAAAAAATAATAATGGGATGAAACTGAACTTACTGATCATATTTTAAAACTGTATGTCCACTGAGCTTGAAAGACCACTGCTATGTGAGACCACCTGTTTTGAGAGATCATATTCTCCATGCACAAATTTATTGATTATGTAGCATTGTGACCTGTTATGAGAGACCACCTGTCTTCAGATACCATCATATTTTGGGCCCAAGATGCAGTCTTTCAAGACATGTTCTACTGTATTATCAATTTCTGAACATGCATAAAGATAAGGGAGTATATGTAATGTGTTTTTGGAAAAGATGTTAAATTTCACGATCTTGGCCAATCATACATATACATTAGAGGTGGAGTGAAATTATAAACTGCTGTTAGACATTTTACCTGTCAGAGGCATACTGCCTCCTCCTCCAATATTCTTCATCTTACCTCATTAAAAAACCTCCAATATCTACATTCAACTTAAGTCTCTTTTTTAAATTCTGGTTTCTAAGCCATTATAAAACTATGTACCTACCATTATAATTGTCTTTTTGTTTGATAAAAATGTTGATCTCAACATCAGAAACTTTCATCAATATGTATCATTAGACACTGTACTGCTAAGATGCAATTATAATACCTTAGGTAGCTAGCTAGTCAATAAATCTGGAACATAACCATATTTATTGTAGGGGTGAACAGGTTTGCATTTGCTGCCATATTTTTTATACTTCCTGTGGTTTTTTTTTATACATTAAGTACAATGAAATAGTTATCAATTCCTACTTAGTCAACACGACACAAATTGCATCTGCAAATAGAATACATTCCAGTATAGTTGATCTGTGTTGTGGTGTTCTTGGACATGTTCTCTTCATTCAATACAGTCACTCAGCCGCTCTAAAGTGTTATAGATCATCATCCAGTGTCTAACCAACTGTATGCTGATGACACGCAAATGTACAAATCTAGCTCAAGATATGCAGACTTGCATATGGCTCATATGTTAGTGCAATGTGAGAGTACTGTTGAGAATAACACATAGGTTTCATACCGACTGTGTGAACTGAATGTTGTGTTGCTGATATTTATTGTTTGAGGTAAAGGATGTGAATGAGAAAGTCTTTGTGTTGTGATCAGAATGGCCTCAGTTTTATCATCATTCATCTGCAGCTTGCTACATGTCATCCATGATTTCATATCAGAAATGTACCTCTCTACTCCATGGATGGTAGCATCAACTTCAGTTGGGCGGCTAGATAGGTATATTTGGGTGTCATCAGCGTATAATTAGTGAGACAGTGGATGATGATCTATGACACTTGAGAGTGGCTAAAAAATGCATTCATTCTGTTTATTTTTAAAACTTTCAATATCACTTTTTATCAGGGACTTTATTGGCTTGAAATAACAAAGGTCTGTGTTTTTAATCAGGAAACTCCTAACATCAGCTTAGACAGACTGGTAAGTTTGAAAATGTCCAATCCATCTTAAAGTTAAACTATTTTTATTCTGATGTATCATCAGGCTTCTTTCAACAAAACTTTTATAATGTGAATATCTGTATGTACATCTTTTCATACATACATCAGACATACATAATATAATACAGATTAGGCATCCATATTTCACACATACAACATCTATCATACCTACACTTGATAGCTACATGTACCTAATTACATACATATATACGTACATAAATACATACAGAACATATCTTAAGTTGTGTATCATATCATTTTCTGTACAGTTTACAGAAAGCTACTACAACTTATGCATGAAAATTGCAGCGGCTATTTAATTACCTTGTTTCTTTCAATTCATTAAAGCAGAAATCAACCGCCCTCAGTCGCAGGTCTCGCTGGTAACGAGTAAATCTAATGAAATTCAGAATCTGTGCCTGGTGATGGTCATTCACTCCCAAGTTTGATGACTGGAAAAGTAAAGAAGAGTCCAGTGTGACAAATGAACTCAAAACATGGTATAACACTAACACAAAATGTTCTTTTCTACTGTCCTGAAAGAATTTCCAGAAATTCAAGATCAGACCAATTTATTTTTAAAGTGGTGAGTGCTGAAGCTATTTCTGATTTTCTTGATATAAAATTACATGTAGCTGCCGTAGAAACCATAATGGATTTTAAGAACGGCACCATTTTCATCAAGGACAAGGCAGAAACCATTAGACGATATTTGGTACAAACTCCATGCCAATATGTCATCCATGCAGAATGATTGTCCTTATGTTTCTTGTTGCAGCCAGATTGCATGTGTGGGGGGCACCATTTTAATTAATGATCTTTCAGATGCCATGAGAATTTTGCTGATGTGAAATGTATGCCAATATGATTGTCAATTCATGGGGAGTAGCAATAACTAGATTTTCAAGATGGCCACCACAGTAGACATAATGGATGTCAGATCTGCACCATTTTTATTTTCTGGTGAAAACCCTATATGGATATGACTTTCCATTCAGAAGCAGCAATAACAAGATTTTCAAGATGGCTGCTGTGGTGGCCATGATGTATACCAGATCATTACCATTTTTATTTAGGACCAACTAGATACAATAATAAATATTTTAGTTAAATTTCCATGTTGAGATCTCCTGTTATCCTCCATGAATGAGAATGCACAACCAAACATTGCAAATACACCATGTTATCAAAGACTTTTTCAGTATCCAACAACAAAATCTTTTCTGAAATTTCATTTAAAACAATGTTTGCAATCCAGCTATGTTCTAATGATGAAATCACAACATGGGAGAAAATTTATTTTGGATACTGAAAATTCATAGGAAATCCAAAAAGATGTTTCAATGGCAAAAATTTAGAGCCCAACTGATTTCCTGGGCAAATAATGCACTAATTTACATTCATTGATGTTTCCTCTCCTGTTTTTGGAATTCATACCTTAGCAGTCTTTATCTCTGGAATTATGTTACACCGGCTTGTTCCCAATGGAGTTTGTTCTATTTGCTAACAACTTGTATAAGGACACAATTTCCTGTCACTTATAAGTGAGTAAACTAAAGTGAATACTCATGCAGAAGTACTTTACTACTATTTATAACAAAATGACCTACCAGATATGCATAACTTTTTTCAATAATTGCATTGCCAAAGACAAAAATATATTCTTCTGTAATACAACCTTCTAAAGTGTCAAATATTGAATAAGCATTGAATCTTAAAGATGATTCCATGGAGCATTAAGATTTTATCAGATTTAAAATGGAGAAGTCTTTGTGAAGGGACATTTCAACCTTTCTTCTTCATCTTTCCCAATATCAGTGTTAAAATTTCAAAGACCAGCATTCTGACTCAATGAAATTGACTGGGATATTTTAGCACTGTCTACAGAAAGTTGACAGTTTAACTACCAATCCATAACTGCTTGATAGGAATCCATATCAAAATGTTCTTCCAAGGGAAGCATTATATAATTTGGAGATTCTGACTGACAATTTAGGAAAATTTTAGGAACCTCTGCTTATGATTGGTCTGAGTGAAATTAAGGCATACACCTTAGAAGTAATGTGAATTTAACACCACAACGTTGGTCGAAATTCTTTAATCCAAAACTTCTTGGGAAAGAGAAGTTATGCTCCGGGGAAGCCTAAAATAAAAATAGTTTTTTCCTTGTTAACACAAGAAAAAGGACCAAGTGGTTGTCTTGTGAGAAAAAAAAGGGTTTAGTGCTAAGATGCACAATTTCTAAAGAGAACAGATTCAGGTATTCAATTTTAATTTCACATAATATTCTATATTTTTTTTAATTGTTTGTTTTATGCAAATGTGTTTAATATGACAAAGTTCCATATTTTGTATCCTTTATTTAGTTATATGCTAGAGTTGTTATGCAATTTATCTTTTAAATTTTACAGTTATTAGTTCATTGGTAGAATTGATTGCATGCAATCCAAATTTTCAAGTTAACAATAATACCTGTTTATATTTTATTGTAATGTTTAAATAATCTTGCAGATTATGGACTGAAGTGAGTTAGAATTTGTGAATTTTATGCAATTGTAATTGAACATGTAGTAGCATAGGAAACAGAATATGGTAATATTCGATAGACTGCTCACATGTTAATTTATAGAGATTTAGGAGTAATTTTTTTCATTTTGTCAGTATCATCCTAACAGGAAAAGTAAATTATTTCATATAAACCTATGAAATCCAAAACATATGAAAATATGATAAATTTTGTATTCCATTACATGCTATTGTCCTGTAATTTATTTACTGGATCTGATATTTTCCAGAAATTTAGTTCAGTTTTTTGTAAACTTAATAATAGAACTTTGTATCTAATGCTGACATAGTTTCTGACCTTGATTCATAAGTTTAAGTAAACAAATTCTTTCTTAGAGTAGATTTATGTACTGAAATCGAAACCATAATTGAATTATGTGACATGATGAAGACGACTGTCTTAATAGTATGATTTTCAAAGGAAGCTTTACTCTAAGGGAGTGATCAAAGGTTACAATAAAGCCTCAGCCTGGTATTAATGGGTTAAAGACTGGTCTCTAACCACAAGATACCTGACCAGTCCAGCAAGCTGTATTTTGGCCCTAGACTTGAATCCACGGAGAACTATAGGGTCAAATTAGAAAGGGTTCCTTAATGATGGATACTGAGTACTCTTTTTCTTCAAAGTGAAAAAGAAATTTGCAGCTGCAGTAATCGGAAGGGGGGGGGGAGAGAGCATCTTGCATTTCCTACTACACCAATTACAGAAAATTAGCCACTTGGCATCATAAACTTCAAAGGCTGATTGATTTCTAACATGAGTGATGCATATCACAACCTTGTTCAAAACTTGGTCCTGCTCGATAGATCACTGGATATGAACCAGGCTTGAAGGTGGAGGATATTTGGAGTGCTGTGTATGAGGTACATAATGTCTTATTACAGCAGATCCCTCTTCTAGCACTAATTCTCTGGGAACTTTGATTAAAAAGACAAGGAGACCATGCCTCTGGTCTGGCATTGTAGAGACATAAAGAGAGATCTTGTTATTCAGATTTATTGCAAACAAGCCAAACACTAGCCTTCACCAGAGATGAAATGTGTCTCTTCTACCAAAAAGTGTTGAGACCATTCTGTGAAGACTGCTCAACCCAATCTGGACACATTCTCTGCTATAGTCTGAATATAATTCCCTGTTTGTTTTTAACCCATTTACCAATTTAAGCAATGAAAAGCATAACAAAATAGATACAAAAAGAACAGAACTAAGTTCATTGATTGATTTATATTTTCAAATCAGAATGTGATCAGGTCGGCCCTAACACCATTATCATATGTGCATTTCATACCAAACAGAAGTTTTCAGTGTAAATGAAGACCTTGCTTGCTGGTCATTTCCAGTTCTTAGAAAGGTCCATTTTCAGTGAAGGAGTGGATGCATGACTACACATGTACATAGAAAGTAAATACTAAGCCATCTGTTTCCGATATATACAATGTTAAATCAAGCAAATGAAATGAATGACAGCTACAAATCTTTGACTTGAATTTAACAAATGGTGTAATTTCTATGTACATGTGTGGAAAGGGATATAAATGATCACAACTTTCAACCTTATCAACTTTTTCGTGCTGCAGTACAAAAATTCAAAATCATTTGATGATTTTGTTACTTTGATGAATTAATTTAATGACGATTGCAATGAGAATAGATATGTGAAAACGTGATATGATTGGAGATCATTATTGAGTGACTGGGGATCATTATTGAATAACTAGGGATCATTACTGAGTAACTGCGATATCCATAAAAACCGATCATCTTTATGATAAACATTACTGTATACATGAATCTCCTAAAATCGCACACGCGTTGATGAAGAAATCGGAGTACTCAGTTTGACCACTTCTGAAAATTATGAATCTCTGCAATATTTACGTTCGGATCAAATTAGAACGTTACGGCCATGATTACCATTTTGTTTAAGATGCGAAGCAAACTAGATGGTACAGCTGGACGGTCTCCTGCTTAAAATATTTGTGGACGGATGCGACTGCTTGAGCGGAAGTAGAAAACCGCACCAAATTTTGAAGTCCAAATATTTTAGTCAAGACTAAGCGGAAAGTTTTTAAACAAAATTAAGGCCAAAAATATTGTGAAAAAAATATTAATAAATTTGTTTATCTTAAAATTTTCTGGAAGCATTTCACATGTGTTAGTTTATATTTTGTTACATCTTCATATCAAGATGGCGGCTCAGGGTAAGTCGACACATGGAACATGTGCTAACGTAGTAAAACCATCCGTATATATGTACTTAACTATTTATAGTTATGATGAGTGAAACAAGGGACCCTATACATCATGATATATTTAATTCTGGCCTATTCGCAATACGGATGCTGTAATATAAAACGAAATCGCGAAATATCGCGGCACAATATGGGGGTTAGTCAATGTGATGTGATGTTATGCTTTAAAACCATATGTTGAGTGAAAGGAATAAGGATCATAATGGGATCGTATGAAGGGGTGTGAACATATGTGTGTCTATAAATATTTATATACACAAAGGTTTCCATCACTAATCTTACAGTTATGATTACCCCCACCCCACCACCACGTAGTATAAAAACTAGGACCATTCCATTGTGTTCGTATCCCAGTTGAGTGAATCAGACACTAACATGAACAAGTAAAAAATAACGACCTCATAATGATTTAATACATATGAATTATTTGATTTTCCATTCAGATATAACTTAGCGGATTCCTCTTGGTTGTAGATGGGTCCAAAATCTCTTCTTCTGAAACCAATTCCAACAAACCATCTCAACTCGTTATGATATTTACTGATATTTAATTATGAACAACACACCACGATAACATTTTTAAGACTATTCATCTGAGTTTATTATACCCTTGTTACTTGTAAAAAGTGAACCAAAAATCTGTACATTTTGGAGAAGTTCAACTTGAGTATTTGGTTAGTTTAAGAGATTGCAAGCACCGCAGGGTTGACAAAAAGTAATGGACAACCCCGATTGCTCTATCAAGCTGCAGTGTAATTAAAAAATGCATTTAATTAGTTAATTCCTACGATTATTTTCTTTTTGAATATATGCATCATCTGCTGATAGTAAGGCACACTTTAAATATATGCAGACTAAACGTTTTCCTTTTTTTAAACTATATATGGCTAGTAGTTAAGTTTCAACTCCATCTTCTTGATTAAAGTCTCTGTCATCAAGGTTGAAAAGAAGAAATCTGAAAACCACTAAGAAATTTATTGTCTACACCTCTCATCACATTATTACTTAAGCACTTTAATATCAAGACAATCAGATGTTAGTAACCTAGTTCCACATGCAAGACCTCGTTGCTGATATTTATGTTTTGGGTGTATAGGTCTTGCTGCTTTAAATAATGCCACTTTGTGTAGTGTTTTGATGTTGACTAATCCGATGGAAACCCGGAATGCCAAAATGGGGTTGTGTTGAAAATACTTTTTTAACAAAACAAATAAAAAATATATTAATATTGAAGAAAGTATTTAGATATCTTCGTTTTATTAAAGATTGTTATCCTTTTAACCGAATTCTGTATTCCCAGATTAAATCGCATTCAAGCCAAAATGGGGTTGTGTTGCAAATACTTCTTTAACAAAACAAATAAAACTATATTAATATAGAAGAAAGTGTTTAGATATCTTTATTTTATTCAAGATTGTTATCATCCTTTTAATCAAATTCGGTATTCCAAAATTACATAGCATTCAAGCCAAAATGGGGTTGTCTTGAAAATACTTTATCAAACTAAATAAAAAATATATTAATATTGGAGAGAGTGTTTAGATATCTTTGTTTTATTCAAGATTCGTATCATCCTTTTAACCGATTTTGGTATTCCCAACTTCCATCGCATTCCAGCCAACTGAAATGTAGGCCAATAGAATTTGAAAACATGTCCATTTGCTTGTGTAGAAATTTGAAATTAATAGGAAAACATTATTACTCATGTTCGTAGGAAAGTATTGAATCAGTGTTTCTCTTTACCCTCATTTGCGCTTCAGACTCCCAAATTTCTAATTTGACCACCAGTTTTGATACCAAAATGTTTTTTACTCAGTTTGACTCCCACTTTTGAAATGGAGAGTTTTGACCCTCAGTATTGTACCCCAAAGGGATACACTGCTGATTTGGGGTGCCAAGTGTGTGAAATATTTCTGAAAATTTGACTTGTCGTTCCAATGTTAAACTAGATCAGAACATGCTGCACATCACTGTTATTTAGACAGTAAGACCTAGATGCCCATAAAATATCAAGCGTTTAGATTTTGCATGTAGGACTAGTTAGTAACCAAGCTCATCTGTATATTGCTGCCTTTCAGTGTCTTAGAGATCTCGTCAGTACGAGTACATTATTGCTATTCCTCATAGACTAATTGCCATGAAACTTTACACATTCATCCTAAGGTCTAGTGGGTCATCAATGAAAAGGTTGCTGCTAGATGACGTGAAAATATTGCTACTGTTCTTCCTTATGCTCGGATATTCAATATGGTCACCATTCTGCTGTTCCTTAAGTGTTGGTTATATTAACATGAGTTTTCACAAAAGACTTCTTGTGATGACTAGTTGGTCCTAAATGAAAGCGCCAATTAGCAGTCCAGTACAACTAACACAGTAGCAGACCTGCCAACCCCAATGATTTTGCAGTAAGCCTTGCGAAAATGACCCGTGAAATACCGTCTTGCAGAAAGAAAGCAAAAACTGGAAAATGACTTTTGCGGAGAAAAATCCAAATAATTGTTTCATCTGTGTTTAATTTGGATCCTGGTTTCATATTACAGTTAGTGGAATTCATTGGGGAACCAGACCATAACTTTACAGCAGTACCTCAGATGCTTTAAACTGCATATATTTTTTCAGGTGTAGCATCTGCAGGATCAGACTATTGATTATAGGATTTTTTAAAATGGCATCCATCAATTGGTGCATGTTGAAGATGAAAGATAAAAGCCTCTTAAAAAGTTTTAATGATCAGAACAGAAAAAAATTTTAAAAAAATATTCAGAATAAAGAAGGAAGAGACATAATTACATTTATTGGACATTAAGTGTCAATTTGAGTGTCTTGTGGCAGGAGATGTGACTGCCATTGTCACATAGCAACAAGCCATTAAGCTACATAGGGTTTGGAACTAAAGGTTGAAAAACTGTACTAGTGGTAATTAAGGTCTACATGTACTTTTAAAAAATTTCAGCTGAACATAATGATTACTGTTCTTGCATGTTTCAAATGCTATTGAAAACTGGTCAAGATTATGGGAAAATAATCAATGGGCCTTACTGGGACAGTCATCAGGGTTTGCAGGTCTGTAGTGGTCATCTTGCAAATCTTGTAGCTAATCCTACAGAATGGACATGGTGTATTCACCAGAATTCTTATCATGTCTAGTTTGCCTTATGTGAAAAGGGTGCAAATCTTATGTCCAATTTGGGTGCCATAGTAACAGCTTGAAAATAATTTTTAGCACTATTTCTCAGGAATGAATGGTGGTGTCAGCATTGTTTCTTCACTAAAAGACTATAAAGTTTTATTGATCCAAACTGATGCATTTCTGACAACCATTTCGTGGCCATCGTGAAAATCTTTTAATTTTTCTTAAAAGTCATTTGAACGCTATTCCGATGATTGAACCTTTTATTTTATATATAATTAAACATGTTTATTCTCATTTAAGGCAGTATAATAACTTTTCTTCTTTTGATTTACCTATGACTTCAAATAAGTAGGATTGTTCCTCATTGTTAACCAGTGGCAAATGAACTCGCTAACAATGATCTCCTTGTACACATCCTTTCTCACAACAAACGCGTTGATTTTCTTGGCATAAACACCCGGTTAACTATTATGATAGTGATCAACAATAATTTTCAATGCTGCAAATGAATTAATAATGGCTGGGATTTAATGATCTGTCTCCAAAATCACTACAGAATTGGCATTAATTTTTATCCCTGATCCTAAATGAAAATGGTGTTATTAAAAAAAACATCATGAAAATCTTATGCTATCTTGTTGGGCAGATTGGTGCTATTTTGAGTTGAGATCTGGTATGACAGCAACTGTCTGTATTGAAAATCTTATCACTGCACTTTTCAAACCGAAAGTCATGTTGCCTGAGTATTTTAATGCAAAGTCATATTGACCGAGTTTTTTTTAATGGAAAGTCATATTTACCGAGTTTTTTAACACATTAACCCCTAGCGACGACTTTACGGGGCATGAGGTAGTAGCCTACTTCTAAGCTCTGTATCATCAAGGTCAAACATGATACACTAAAGTGGGTGGTATTATAGAAAGGTAGACAGATGTAGCTCTACAATGATAGCAAATAATCTGGACATTTTAGTTGCATTACAAAATACAGATGGAAAAACCAAAGTTTTTGGACCCGTTTTTTTTTTTTTTTTTTTACCCGAAAAATTGCCCATGGTCGGATTCCGAATTTGTGTCCAGATATTAGACTTTATGGCCTCAGATCTACGGCAGACTGGTCTGAAACGCACACAGACAGGTGAACCTGTGCAGAAAGTAGGATAAGGCGGACATTTGGAATAAAGAGTCTTCTCCATATGAAAATTATGGGTCCGTTAAGCAAAAAAAAAAACAAGAAGTCCGATTTTTGCCCTTCTGCTCATGTGCCAGCAAACTAACCAATGAAAAACATTTTCTTCAGCATTAGTGGCCATTTGGCCTACGGATTATTGTTTGGAAATTGATGTATTCAGAAATAGTCCCCAAAATGTGTTTCCTACTCGCATTCATGCGAAAACAGCATAAACCTCCAGGGGTTAATGTGTTAATGGAAAGTCATATTGACCGAGTTTTTTTAATGGAAAGTCATATTGACCAAGTTTTTTAACCCTTAAAGTGCTGCATTGTTTTGCAGTACAAGGTCCCTCAGTGCTGAATTGTTTCAGGAGAGAAAAGAAAACTACACAGTCTTTAAATTGCATGTATTTCATTAAATATACACTATTGATAGACAAACCCTATATGAAAAATGATGGTGCGTGTCTATACTTTAAGATTAGCATCAAGACACGTGTAGGTTTAACATATTTTCAGGTACAGGTGTAAATACAGGTAAAATGACAAGTTACAATTGTATTTCATCAGTGTTTTTGTTTGTTTTTGATGGAAAAGTTCAAATATATCTAAGAAATGTTATATTCTTCAGTAGTCCAACCATGCACAACTTATGTCTGTCACAATCTTATATATAAATTGTGAAAATCACTGGTAAAGGCAGGGTGACAGTTTTGCAAAAATCCACTCCATGAATGTCAGAGGTAAGTTTAAACCCTCCAGTTTGCAATTAATGTTCATGAAAAACTATCAACTGTTATTTATTATAATATCATCAAACCGAGGTCCATATCTGGTGATTAAACCTCAGCAAAGGCTTTATTTTTGTTCAATCATTGGGCTGATTTTGTGTGAAGAGTCACCTTAATTGTTCTCATTGTCTGACGGGTATAAATTGCTTGGAATAACTTGCAATCTATCCCATACTTATTTTTTTGCTGAAGTATGCAGCTGATATTACATAATCAATAGCCCATTAGGAATCGAGAACAGACATATGTACCAAAACCATTGTTTTAATCGATGCGAAAACATTTTAGATGCTCAGGTGTGACAGGTCGCCATTTCTTCATGCGACTTTTTTCCTTCAAGTCTGCCCCATGAACTCTCTGATCTGCATTACGATTTGTTTGATCTACTATCAGATGCAATAACTCATCTAAGAAAAAGTCTTCAGTAGTCCGTAGGCTCATTATTCACCATCTCAACATTTAATTTTGAATTACCAGTGAATGGGGGTTGACAGGTGCGCCATCTTTTGACGTCAAGCGAGCATGTACATCCGACTCCAGTTCCACGTAAATTACTGGCTCAAAATCATTCATGTGTATTTCCGTCAATACCTCGCTGGCTCCAATAATGTCATTTTTCTCAAATTATTCAAAATCACTATTAGCATCACTATCAGAAGCGAATATTTGTTGCAAGAAATTACCTTCATATTCAGCGTCGGCCATTTTAGCTTTGCACAAGTACCATGTGTTTAAAAGTGAGCATTTGTAAAATTACATCGTTAATAATATAGTAAAGTACTGCAGAATGATTGTTCCTGGCATTTTTAAACCAATGAAATATAGTTTTACAGGCAATTATGGCAAGATGAAGCTATAGAATGCAATCAGTGTTGCTTGCCTCAAAAGCGACTATAGTTGCGACACACACTACGTGACTAAAAACAACAGCGCGACTATAGTCGCGACACGCACTTTAAGGGTTAATGGAAACTCACATTGACCAAGTTTTTTAATGGAAAGTCATATTGACAAAGTTTTGTAATGGAAAGTTATATTGATCGAGAAGACTTTTATTGATGTTTATTTGGTCTTGGATGAAAATAATGCCAATCGGACATAAATTATTGCTGCTTAGCAGCCTTTTTTTAAAAAAAAAAAATCGTATCTCTGGAACAGAAAGCCATGTTGACACTGAGTTATTACTGGAAGACTTGTTATGATGCCTGTTTTGTCCCAAATAAAAAATGTTCCAATCTGGTATGCAGTATGCCATCACTATGTCTAATTTTGAAAATCTTGTTCTCATCATAGTAATACAGTCATTTTATTTTGGTTTTTCATCATCAGAAGATGCGTATCGTGTCATCAATGAAATGGTTAAGCCCAAAATAGACTTCATGATGTCCTTCTTGAAATTTCTTTTTGAAAATGAAAGGCCATGTCAGCATGGGATTTCCTCTAAAAGTCTTTTCATGATGTTTATATGGAAGTAGACTTCTCCAGTGTCCAAATGGGTCGAGCATCTATCTTGGATGCATGTGGTCGTGGGTTCAAACCCCGGCAGTCATCCCAAATACTTGTAAAAATGGTACTAATAATTTTACATAAGAATGCTACCACTCAGGTTTCACTACTACTGACTGCTATCATATCAGTTACTCAGACTACTGAGGCTGATTGCCTGACTGAATACTAGAGCATCATCAAGGCTGATTACAGAAACTGACAATAAAAACATAGTTACATTTATATTCATTATTTCATTTCATTAGTTTTTACTAGATTTCAGTGAAATGAAATAAAAAGCTTACCTTGTATAGTGTCTGTTATTCAAATATTTCCACTTTATATACTCCTACATTCCATCTAACAAGAAATCCCAGTCATGTAAACTATTTTTAATCCCACAAAATAAATCCAATATTTACGTATGTACATATAAAAACATCAATGAAATCCACACACTATAATTACAAAGTTGAGAGTGGTACCTCTCAAAACAGTCATTATCCGCACATAAAAGATGATGTTATCATGTATATTTCAAGATATGCCCACATCTCTTGTGATTAAGATTTCATACCGTTTCATGTTAAATCAATATCTGCTCCATATATATATATATATATATATATATATATATATATATATATATATATATATATATATATATATATATATATATATATATATATATCAATTGCTCTGCAACAAACTGGCCACAATTATGAAGCTGTCTCCAGATCATTTGTCAAGCGTGCTTGTTGCTCATTGGGGTATTTTTCTGTTGTAAAAGAGACTAAAAACAATACTGTTTTGGTAACTTGAACGATCTTCCTCTATGGTCTTGGTATATACAGAATTTATGTGAGATTTCCTGTGTTCAAACTTGTAAACAGCTAAGTCTTGTAAATTTTGTCTCTCATTTATGGTCTTAATAATATATTTTTTCAGAATTGCATGAAAACAAGCTTATATGCAAATTGTGAGGATGATTATTTAGGTCTGTAATTTCTGTAGGGCCATTTTTTGAGACTTTGGGCCCTGATACAGAATTTATTACATTAAACGAGTCTAATTGTTCAGTTATGAATTTGTACATGCCATTAAACCGATTCATTTGAAAATAACATAATTTGCTCAACAACCCAAAATTTCTGTTCCATGCCATTCAAAATGAATGACTTCCATCCAGTGGAAAAGTTGAATATGACTTGCAAACTGCATATTCTGAGATTTACCATTGCAGATCATTATCTGATTTTCTTCGGTAGATATAATCTTTGGCACATGATCTGATGGTGTATTTGTTCAGTCCACAGTTGGATCTGACTAGGAACATACAGTAATATAAATTCTTCATTCTTTTCAGCTGGAAAAAAAAAGAAGGCAAAGGGCAAAACTATGGCCCTGACAGATTTCTTGTCAGATGAACATGGCAACGTTCAAGCTCCTGTGACCAGCTATGTCCGGGCAAACAAACCTGTAGATTGGGCAACAGAGGTGGAAAAGTTGGAGGCTGATGGTTAGTATCATCGATATCCAGTGACATGGTATTCATTTTCTTTTTATTCTGTAGCATCAATGACAGCTATTACTTCTTCCGCAAAAATATTATTAAACAAACAACTTTGCATCAGATGGTTAATGTAGGCATATGCAACCTTTTTCATGCGTACCAAACCTTAATCTGTGATCTTTATCTACATACCTCATATGGTGTGGCTTTAACTATTCACTTGTCCAGCCTGTGTCCTGGAGGGAGTTCCTCGTGCCTGAATTTTACAGTATGCTGGTTATTGTTTTTTGTATTTATATAGCTGTGTTTAATACATGCATTTGTTTTATTCAAATGCTTGAAAAACTATTTTTAACAGTGTATTTAATACAAGCTTACCTGGCATTTGTTACATTTCAGATCCTGGGGAGATGGAGTATGGGAAACATATGATTGACCGCAGTAAGCTTCCTACAGCTCCTAAAGCCTCAAGGGGACCTGATGTGGACTTGTCCAGAGTTCCAACCAGCCCTCCATTCACAGCATTTATTGGCAACCTGCCTTATGAGGCTAATGAAGAGAAGATAACTCAGTTCTTCCGCAACCAGAAGGTACAATCCTCACTTTTGCCTTACATTGACCCTAACATCAGACTACTTTACATTTGGCTGTTCATATATATTTTGTCATGTTTCTTGTGTCAGGTGTGTATTAAATGTTACTTTATCTTCTTTATAACATTACAGTTAATGTATTGTGTAAAAGATAAAATTATTGATCACTAGTTTATGGTTGTTTTCCTGCCCACCCATTTAAAAAAAAGAGGGGACATGTGACATATGCAGAGTATAGGGTACTGGAGGTGAGAAAATCTTAATGAAGATAACAAAGTTATTTTGAAACAAAATGTGTTAAATATGAATTCAATATACATGCTGTATGGACAAAAGCATTTCAGCGGCGTTTCAAAATAAAATGTAGAAAAGGAAGATAAACATGCCAGATTGAAATACAGACAAAATTAGAATCAACTTTTTTTTTTTTTTTTGGGTAACAATTTTAGCCATGCATGGTCATGTGCTGCAAAACCTTATAGCCCTCAGGTTAAACGTTATGATAAACTTAATAAATAAGACTCTAAAAATGAAATTAAAATATAAAGATATTTATTTGATTAAAAATCCTGTTTGAACAAGTAGACTATGGCATTAATTGACTAAAATGCTAATACAGCATTTTGGAATAGTAAATCTTGCACAGTAGTTAAGTGCTAATTCAATAAAGTTAAACTTTGGCAGAACTCATTTTTAATTTTAAAAAAATCTTTTTTTGGGAGCAGAATTCTCCAAAACACAATACCTGTAAACAGTGGAAAACTGTATATAACAACCATAAATGATAATTTTCAACTTCCAGCTGGCTAAGCTAGCAATGAATATTCCCCTTAGAGAGCAGACTATGAAAGGGGGTTCTCAGTACACGCCAATTCCATGTTCTAATTCATATATTTTAGTCTATGCATTTATGTAAGCAAAAATATCTCCTTTCAAAAATTTCCCAGATAAATTAGAAAAAGGCAACAACAACAAAAACCGAAACAAAAAATAACAATCCTCTAAATATTAAGACAAGAGTGCAGCATGACTTGACATCTATTTCCCGCCGTGTGGAAAGTATTTTAATATTTGGCGCAAAGTCTTGATGGTTTCTAGTCGATGTGTGTAAAGCTAAAAGTGCTACATAACATATGAAAGCTTGAAATAGTAAAGGATGTTAAAAGATGAGAGGGGCAAATAAATCATTGTTTATTGAATTTTTTTTTCCCAAATCTACTGGTGCATTATGTGATGGTTGCTTTGGGTCTATACAGTTTTTGTTGGACTTTTAAGTGAATATATACAGTAACTGATAGTGACAATCTGTATTAAGTACTATTGAAAATGCTGATCTTGCAGTTTTACAGTTGCATTTGTTTTTTCCTTCATTATTTTGGCAGGTGCTAAATGTGCGGCTACCAGAGGAGAATGGAAGATTACGAGGATTTGGTTATGTTGAATTTGAAGACAGGGAGTCATTGTTGGATGCTATAGCATTAAACGAGGAAGTAAGTTCCAGGAAATATTTTTAGGTGTGGTACAGATACATGTAATATGTAGTGTTGCTGTAAGTAAGTCCTCTTAATGACAAATTTTCTCACAAGTGTTGTATATTCTTTCCAAAACGGTGAAAAGATGTATTTTTTTAATGGTCCCATTATCCTTTAAAAAAGTAAATTTACTGCTGTTGTAAAATATATGAAATGTGTTGGAGCCATGGGAGTTTAAAGTTTACATCAGTTAAAGTGTACTCTGGTAAATAAACCAAGGAAGCAGGCATATCGTACCCATATCTCATGGATTACAAATCTGCCATTCTTCCATCTGATCCATGGTGGCTCCTTCTGGGTGCATTTGCATAATTTTGTTTACACATTGATCAAGAATCTTCATCTCCAACATGCATGAATCATTCAGAATTTGTTTTGATACCATAGAGTGGGCCTTTATAAAACATGAACTCTGCTTATGGCAGGAACAATGCACTGACAATATTGGACCATTTGCTTAAAGTCAAATTGTCCATTTTTGTTATGCATCTAAAATTTACTTTATATGATTTTAGTCTTAAATTTGTAAAGTATATATTTATTTAAATTTGTAAAGTATATATTATTTAAATTTGTAAAGTATATATTTATTTAAATTTGTTCAATGGTTATCATATACAATCACTTAGTTTGGATTAATACTTGGATATCAGATGGAAGTTTTCTGTTAAGTAATAAATGACGAATGTATTTATCTCACTGGTTTTTAATGAAGGGAGCTACTCAAACAGTTAAGAGATAGCATAGGAAAATAACTTTCACATGTAAGTCTTTTGCTAGGATTTTCAACAAAGGATCATCATTTTTTTTATTAAGGAGTCTCACAGCTTTCATTTTACAATTTGTTTCCACTGATTTCAGACTCTTAGTGGCCGAAAAATTCGAGTGGACCTTGCAAGCCAGAATCAACAAAATCAAGGTACAGATGAGTATTGTGTTTGTATATTCCCTTGCAGAAAAATGTATATTGAAATGGGAAAAGTTGTCCATGTGCTGTCTTCATATATTTTACATTCGGATTCTTTCACTACCTTGCAAATCCATCATTTAATAAAGGTATTAATGTCTTTTGCTTTGATTTTGCTAAAACTTCATCTGCTTATTGCGACTGAAGTCAAACAAGATTGATCGTCTCTTTAAAAGTGTGATTGTTGTCAAATTCTGTTAGCATGTTTATTCAGAGACATCATAGATGCATTATTATTTTGTGTTTTTTCTTAAGTTTAAGTGATCTGAGTTGTTTTCATACCAGACAGGAAGTATACTCCATTTTCTTGCATTTTTAAATGTATTATTTATAAATGTACAAATTTTGTTTTGTTATGCTACAAGAGTTATTGTCCTTAAATATCATGCCAACTCGCTATAATTTTTGCACAATTAAATGTCATTAAATTCCAACAGAATCTGATTGATATTTGTAGGACCTTGGTTGAGTTTGAAACTTGATACATATGATAATTGGAGGGGACATAGTGAATGACAGAATATTGTGAATGCAACAGGTCATCAATGGAACATTGTTTGTTATGGTTATTATCTAAAGACGCACATATAGGGATCATTGGACAATATCTATGACATCACATTTAAGTGATGAGACAAAATATCATGCAAATATATTTCCAAATGAAACGTGCAATCTATATGCTAGACATTACACATAATAAACGGTTGCCTCCTTTGTATTAACTCAAGTTAAGATGGATAAAATTGGTCCAGTTTGTTTGTTTGGTTAATCTTTTGTAATTTTGCAGTGATATATTCTGAGTGCATTTGAAATTCAGTCCCAAACCTTATTGTTGTTGTTGTTATTATTATTATTATTATTGCAGGTATGATTGCTATTATTTATTATTTTCAATCATTGTTGAGCATGTTTGGAAAGTTTAAACAGGTGTGTATCAGCATGGTGTTTCACCAGAAGACATGGTCCCAAATGAAAATGGTTCCAGTTGGACATCCAGTGAAAATTACTGAGTGCTTTTGAAATTTTGTACCAAACCATATTGTTCATATTATTATTATTATTATTATTACTATTACTATTATTATTATTATTATTATTATTATTATTATTATTATTTCCAATAAGTGTTACTTGAAGTGTATTTAGAAGGAGTAAACGTGTGTGTATCGGTACAGGGTTTTCACCAAAATGCCCGCGAGATCGAATTGATCCCAAATGAAAATGGTTCCAGTTAGACATCAAATATGTTCACAGTGGCAGCCATTATGAAAATATCATTACTGCTACTCCTACCGAGTGGAATAATATTTTCACATGGGGTTTTCACCAGAAGATTTTTATGTCCAGTTTATCCTAAATGAAAAGGGCCTGATTCAATAAGCTGCCACGGTGGCCCTCTTGAAAATTCTGTTATTGATGCTTTTGATGAATATCACAAGAAGATTGTCTAATTGCTCACAATGAAAATGTGTTAGTCTGGTTTCCAATTTGGCAGCCATCTTCAGATATCTCGTATAAATATTCTTCCTAAATGGCAAGGTTTATCAGCATTGAATATTTACTCGGAGACTTCTTATGATGTCTTGTTGGTCCTAGATACAAATGGAGTTAATCAGACATCCAAAATATGGCCTTCATTGAAGTCATCTTGAACATATTTTTGCTACTTTAAGCAAATTGTCATTTCAACATCAGGTTTTTACTGAAAGATTTTTTTATGAAGTCTGCTTGGTCCCAAATGAAAAAGTTGCTGATCTGACCATTAGTATTGCCATCACAGGTGCCATCTTGAAGATCCTATTATAGCTACTGCTCCTAGATGGAATGTGATATAGACATAAGCTGTCCTAGATGGAATGTGATATAGACATAAGCTGTCCTAGATGGAATGTGATATAGACATAAGCTGTCCTAGATGGAATGTGATATAGACATAAGCTGTCCTAGATGGAATGTGATATAGACATAAGCTGTCCTAGATGGAATGTGATATAGACATAAGCTGTCCTAGATGGAATGTGATATAGACATAAGCTGTCCTGGATGGAATGTGATATAGACATAAGCTGTCCTGGATGGAATGTGATATAGACATAAGCTGTCCTGGATGGAATGTGATATAGACATAAGCTGTCCTGGATGGAATGTGATATAGACATAAGCTGTCCTAGATGGAATGTGATATAGACATAAGCTGTCCTGGATGGAATGTGATATAGACATAAGCTGTCCTGGATGGAATGTGATATAGACATAAGCTGTCCTGGATGGAATGTGATATAGACATAAGCTGTCCTGGATGGAATGTGATATAGACATAAGCTGTCCTGGATGGAATGTGATATAGACATAAGCTGTCCTGGATGGAATGTGATATAGACATAAGCTGTCCTAGATGGAATGTGATATAGACATAAGCTGTCCTAGATGGAATGTGATATAGACATAAGCTGTCCTAGATGGAATGTGATATAGACATAAGCTGTCCTAGATGGAATGTGATATAGACATAAGCTGTCCTAGATGGAATGTGATATAGACATAAGCTGTCCTAGATGGAATGTGATATAGACATAAGCTGTCCTAGATGGAATGTGATATAGACATAAGCTGTCCTAGATGGAATGTGATATAGACATAAGCTGTCCTAGATGGAATGTGATATAGACATAAGCTGTCTGCAAATGGGTTTTGCACAGTGATTCTTATATTAGATTAAGTTTCTTGACCAGACATTGTACATGATTGAAATCAGATACCAACAAAGAATCTTTGGGTCAAAAGGTCATAGTTTGCAACCCATGGTCCAGTATCAGCCAGATTTAAGCATGCCTTACTATTGCTTAAATAAATTAAAGTACAATTCATAACTTTTTTTCTTCTTTTTATAACTAGATCGTGATGGGGCCAGAAGAGATGATAAGCCAGATAGAACTGAAGGAGACTGGCGAAGGCGAGAACCTGGCTCAGAGGGTGAGGAAACTTACTCTGTAATAAGAACTTTAGTTGGTAGTACCCATCTCTCTCTGCTGAAAGCACCAAGTCCAGGCATTACAGAATGGGAAGAGTTTGCTAGTTGTCATTTTTATATCAGGAAAAGTCATGCTGGTAAAGAACAGCTAATCCTTTGACCCCAAAATAATAAGTATCATAGTTGATGACAGCAGCAGCAGCTGTAGACCACATGTTAAAATTTTCTTCTCATCTTCGAGCAAGAAAGGTATTAACTTCATTGCTATCTGTTCATTAACATTTACCAAACTGTGAACATCTTTGTTTCGTGACTATGTCTCGTGAAGGACTATCCTAGATGTGCGCTTTTATATTCCCAATTCTTTTTTTTCAAGATTGTTTTTATCCATGTTTCAGTTTATTCATTCAGCATGACACTTTAAACCATTCATTATATCACTGTTACACATATTCCATATGTCTTTTGCAGTTCATAATCCGTGTTTTCTACATCACTGTTACGCGTATTCAACTAATAATCCATATGTCTTTTGCAGTTCATAAATCGTGTTTTCCACATCAATGTTACACGTATTCAACTAGTAATCCATTTATGCTCTTTGCAGTTCATAATCTGTGTTTTCCATGAATTGGATGCTTCATTATTAATAAATCTCAAAATATGAAGAAGAAAAAAAATGAAAGCCATGACTTGAATCCAAACAAGTAAAATAAAGTTTTACAGGGTAAATGAATACTGATTTTCTTGAGATAAAATATCCCATTTGTAAGCATTTCATGCAATTAATTTCTATTAATCTGAATATTGACAAATCTAAATACAAATTCATTATTTGATAAAATGAAAATCCATGTCCGAGACAAGTATAAATTTATTTATAAAATTAGTTTTGTTGCTTTTTAACTTGATGCCATGGGTGTTGCTGAGAAAGTTAATGAGAGATAAATCAAGATGCTCGGATTCCCTTTTAGAAAAAATGTTTCTTTCTTTCAATCAGTCTTTTTAACTTTACACTTGATTTATTTGCTGTTGGTAGCTGAATTGCCTTTTACATATAGATGTCTCTTTTTAAGACTTCATCTTTTCAGCTACACTTATCGATAGAATTATTGCCATTCTTCATCATCATGTAATACTCACCCCCATTGATCTTTGTACAAAAATCAGCAAAGCACAGGAACTTTTCAGCATTTTCTGGTGTTCACACTGTCACATAACCCAGGTTTTGCCTTTTATAATCGTTTTTTCATCAAATCTATTTTTATCTCATCTGGCCAGTTTTAGAGAGCATTTGGCATGGCTTGCACCGGATGTGCATTGTACTTTCGTTCATGAACACTTTTTTTGTGGACATGCTTGAGTCTTGATTAGTAATTAGATTTCAGTCATATTTGGCATCTGACCAAAATTGTCAAAACCTCTAATGTAATTGCTTTTGAGTGACAACCACACATAATAACAAGGTAATCTTGCTTGTGTGTATGTGAGTATGAACATTCTGTACATCATATTTGTGATTGGAATTTGATAAGATTTGTTATGGAAAGATCGATCATCCACATCTTGGATGAGTACATTTATGAATAACATCTATAAATAATATGGTGATTTTGCGTTCGGTTAGTAAGACCTTGTGCATATTGAAGGCCAGATTTCTGATCAGAAAGTAATTATATTTCATTAAGCTCTTGGATAAGTTTGATTAGAGGCAACATCAGCCCTGAGTGGTCTAAAGCTCTTTCCGTTACGGATCACTGCCATCTCACCTCTGTCTGCGTAGGTTTGAGTCTGAGATTCAGCTAATGCAGTGATTGCTGATTGGCTGAACTTGTAAACACTTTAGAGTCCATATTTTATTATAGATTATTATCAAGCTCTTGGTTAAGTCTGATTATATTCAATAACAGCATATTTTTATAAGGTGATCATGCATCCAACTGAGATTGTGAACACTCTAGATTACATATTTTCCATCAGATTTTAATCTTAGTCATCAGTGTCATGGATGAGTTGAAATGTAATAAATATCAATGCATATCATGAATGAGTGAGGTGGTTTTGCATGTGATGGGTTGAATTTGTGAACACTTCATTTCTTTAAAAAGTTGACATCTGTAATAATGCTTCAAGGAAGAATCGATCTAAACAAGTTTTTTTGCACATATCTTCAATACAGTGTGTAACATTCACAAACTGAGGAATGTTAATTTAGTTTTGAGAGTTGCCAAGTGTAGTCACTATTTGAATTGAAAGACATTTCTTTCTGATAAAGGGGCCCCGAGTGGCTGAGTGGTCTAAAGCTCTTTCTGATACGGATCACTGCCATCTCACCTTTGTCTGCGTAGGTTTGAGTCTAAGATTCAGCTAATATAGTTATGTGAGAAAGCTTGCCAGTAGCTTCTCTTAGGTTGTGGTTCTTTCTGGGGGATTTTCCCGGATTCTTCCTCCACCAATAATACTGACCGCCATGTATAACCTATTGTGTGCTGAAAAATGGCGTTAAACTCTACAAAAACAAACAAACAAACTTTCTGATAAAGTGCAATAAATTAAATGTTCATAAACCTAAAATTTCTGAATACATTATTAATACTGATGATGTATTTGTATACATAATATGCAATTAGAGTAAAAGTCCCTTAGTTTGAAACAAATGGTGTTAAACAGATTTGCAAGTGAACAATAAGCACCTGTCAGTGTTAATAATTGACTCGTTGACCTGTCAGTGTTAATATTTGACTCAATGATTTGTCAGTATAATAATTATTTGACTGACTTGTCAGTATTGACTCTTTGACTTGTTGGTATTAATAATTGATTTATTGACTTGTCAGTATTAATAATTGATTTATTGACTTGTCAGTATTAATAATTGATTTATGGACTTGTCAGTATTAATAATTGATTCATTGCCTTGTCAGTATTAATAATTCACCTCCTGACTTAGTATTTATAATTGACTCATTATATTACATTACATATGCCACACTTGGCAGTCAAGCTGAGAGAGATCACTTATTACGGGTTACTGCATCCAATCTATATTGATAGTATATTTATACTATTGATAGTATATTTATACTATTGATTATATATTGATAGTATATTTATACTATTGATTGTATCTTTATAGTATATTTGTACTCTTGATTGTATATTTATAGTATATTTGTACTCTTGATTGTATATTTATAGTATATTTGTACTCTTGATTGTATATTTACTATTTATGATATTTCTCGTCTTATAATGAATCCTTAAGTTGATCTGGAGCTTTGTGTGGTTTTTTATTTCAGCATTTGGCAGGGCAGACAGAGACAGAGGTTCAAATGATGACAGATATGGTGATCGAAATGATAGATTTGGTGATAGAGGTGGAGATAGAAATGAGAGATTTGGTGACAGAGGTGGAGATAGAAGTGAGAGATTTGGTGACAGAGGTGGGGATCGCTTTGGTGACAGAGGTGGGGATAGAGGTGATCGATTTGGTGACAGAGGTGGTGACAGACCCAGTGATAGAGGAGGTGACAGATATGGGGATAGAGACAGAGGTGGAGGCAGATTTAATGACAGGGGTGGAGGGTCCAGTGACAGAGGCTGGAGGGATGGAGATGGTGGGGATAGAAGATACAACAGAGGTAGGGTACAACTCATAAAGATATCAATACTAGAACAGTCTCTAAAACCAGCAGAATCCACCTGTATGTTTTAAGCTTACCACCACACGTTTGTTCTAGTCCTGGTGCAAACAAGAACTTATTTAAATCTTCACATAAAGTTACATTTACTGTATGTACACCAGGGCTGATCAACCTCTTAGTGTAATTCACAATTTTTTTCTTAGTCACAGGGTCATTTATAAACTCTGCCTATCTTTTCCACAACTGGTCAGAACAAGTTGTGAAATGTTGGCAGGTCAGATTCTGGCCCATGGACTGTATATTTGACTGACCAAGTATCCATGCTTGCAAGTCAAATTCATCTGCATTGTGCACTGACTCACATCTTCTGGTTCATAATGCATCAATAGACCTGGATCTATGCAGTTAGCTAGGAGAAATCAGTTGAACAAAACAGACCTTCGGGGAAATCCTTTTACATTATGCTAACTTTTTAGCAAGTATCAGAACTTTGACATTCGTTCACTCCTACCTAAAATAATTATACTAGGCAGTGATTGGTAATGTGCAAGAAGTTTATTTTTACTTAAGTAATTAATATCAATATGCAAGTGTAATATGTAATTAATCATACTGTGCAATGTATGGTAATATGCAAGGAGTTAAATTCCTATGTAATTAATCATACTATGCAATGTATGGTAATATGCAAGGAGTTAAATTCCTATGTAATTAATCATACTGTGCAATGTATGGTAATATGCAAGGAGTTAAATTCCTATGTAATTAATCATACTGTGCAATGTATGGTAATATGCAAGGAGTTAAATTCCTATGTAATTAATCATACTGTGCAATGTATGGTAATATGCAAGGAGTTAAATTCCTATGTAATTAATCATACTGTGCAATGTATGGTAATATGCAAGGAATTAAATTCCTATGTAATTAATCATACTGTGCAATGTATGGTAATATGCAAGGAATTAAATTCCTATGTAATTAATCATACTGTGCAATGTATGGTAATATGCAAGGAGTTAAATTCCTATGTAATTAATCATACTGTGCAATGTATGGTAATATGCAAGGAGTTAAATTCCTATGTAATTAATCATACTGTGCAATGTATGGTAATATGCAAGGAGTTAAATTCCTATGTAATTAATCATACTGTGCAATGTATGGTAATATGCAAGGAATTAAATTCCTATGTAATTAATCATACTGTGCAATGTATGGTAATATGCAAGGAGTTAAATTCCTATGTAATTAATCATACTGTGCAATGTATGGTAATATGCAAGGAATTAAATTCCTATGTAATTAATCATACTGTGCAATGTATGGTAATATGCAAGGAGTTAAATTCCTATGTAATTAATCATACTATGCAATGTATGGTAATATGCAAGGAGTTAAATTCCTATGTAATTAATCATACTGTGCAATGTATGGTAATATGCAAGGAGTTAAATTCCTATGTAATTAATCATACTATGCAATGTATGGTAATATGCAAGGAGTTAAATTCCTATGTAATTAATCATACTATGCAATGTATGGTAATATGCAAGGAGTTAAATTCCTATGTAATTAATCATACTATGCAATGTATGGTAATATGCAAGGAATTAAATTCCTATGTAATTAATCATACTGTGCAATGTATGGTAATATGCAAGGAGTTAAATTCCTATGTAATTAATCATACTGTGCAATGTATGGTAATATGCAAGGAGTTAAATTCCTATGTAATTAATCATACTGTGCAATGTATGGTAATATGCAAGGAGTTAAATTCCTATGTAATTAATCATACTGTGCAATGTATGGTAATATGCAAGGAGTTAAATTCCTATGTAATTAATCATACTGTGCAATGTATGGTAATATGCAAGGAATTAAATTCCTATGTAATTAATCATACTGTGCAATGTATGGTAATATGCAAGGAATTAAATTCCTATGTAATTAATCATACTGTGCAATGTATGGTAATATGCAAGGAGTTAAATTCCTATGTAATTAATCATACTGTGCAATGTATGGTAATATGCAAGGAGTTAAATTCCTATGTAATTAATCATACTGTGCAATGTATGGTAATATGCAAGGAGTTAAATTCCTATGTAATTAATCATACTGTGCAATGTATGGTAATATGCAAGGAGTTAAATTCCTATGTAATTAATCATACTGTGCAATGTATGGTAATATGCAAGGAGTTAAATTCCTATGTAATTAATCATACTGTGCAATGTATGGTAATATGCAAGGAGTTAAATTCCTATGTAATTAATCATACTGTGCAATGTATGGTAATATGCAAGGAGTTAAATTCCTATGTAATTAATCATACTGTGCAATGTATGGTAATATGCAAGGAATTAAATTCCTATGTAATTAATCATACTGTGCAATGTATGGTAATATGCAAGGAGTTAAATTCCTATGTAATTAATCATACTGTGCAATGTATGGTAATATGCAAGGAGTTAAATTCCTATGTAATTAATCATACTGTGCAATGTATGGTAATATGCAAGGAGTTAAATTCCTATGTAATTAATCATACTGTGCAATGTATGGTAATATGCAAGGAGTTAAATTCCTATGTAATTAATCATACTGTGCAATGTATGGTAATATGCAAGGAGTTAAATTCCTATGTAATTAATCATACTGTGCAATGTATGGTAATATGCAAGGAGTTAAATTCCTATGTAATTAATCATACTGTGCAATGTATGGTAATATGCAAGGAGTTAAATTCCTATGTAATCAATCATACTGTGCAATGTATGGTAATATGCAAGGAGTTAAATTCCTATGTAATTAATCATACTGTGCAATGTATGGTAATATGCAAGGAGTTAAATTCCTATGTAATTAATCATACTGTGCAATGTATGGTAATATGCAAGGAATTAAATTCCTATGTAATTAATCATACTGTGCAATGTATGGTAATATGCAAGGAGTTAAATTCCTATGTAATTAATCATAATGTGCAATGTATGGTAATATGCAAGGAGTTAAATTCCTATGTAATTAATCATACTGTGCAATGTATGGTAATATGCAAGGAATTAAATTCCTATGTAATTAATCATACTGTGCAATGTATGGTAATATGCAAGGAGTTAAATTCCTATGTAATTAATCATACTGTGCAATGTATGGTAATATGCAAGGAGTTAAATTCCTATGTAATTAATCATACTGTGCAATGTATGGTAATATGCAAGGAGTTAAATTCCTATGTAATTAATCATACTGTGCAATGTATGGTAATATGCAAGGAATTAAATTCCTATGTAATTAATCATACTGTGCAATGTATGGTAATATGCAAGGAGTTAAATTCCTATGTAATTAATCATACTGTGCAATGTATGGTAATATGCAAGGAATTAAATTCCTATGTAATTAATCATACTGTGCAATGTATGGTAATATGCAAGGAGTTAAATTCCTATGTAATTAATCATACTGTGCAATGTATGGTAATATGCAAGGAGTTAAATTCCTATGTAATTAATCATACTGTGCAATGTATGGTAATATGCAAGGAATTAAATTCCTATGTAATTAATCATACTGTGCAATGTATGGTAATATGCAAGGAATTAAATTCCTATGTAATTAATCATACTGTGCAATGTATGGTAATATGCAAGGAATTAAATTCCTATGTAATTAATCATACTGTGCAATGTATGGTAATATGCAAGGAGTTAAATTCCTATGTAATTAATCATACTGTGCAATGTATGGTAATATGCAAGGAATTAAATTCCTATGTAATTAATCATACTGTGCAATGTATGGTAATATGCAAGGAGTTAAATTTCTATGTAATTAATCATACTGTGCAATGTATGGTAATATGCAAGGAATTAAATTCCTATGTAATTAATCATACTGTGCAATGTATGGTAATATGCAAAGAGTTAAATTCCTATGTAATTAATCATACTGTGCAATGTATGGTAATATGCAAGGAATTAAATTCCTATGTAATTAATCATACTGTGCAATGTATGGTAATATGCAAGGAGTTAAATTCCTATGTAATTAATCATTCCTACCTAATTTATCAGACTATGCCATGTTTGCAGACTTTATTTTTATCTAATAAATCATGCAGTAAAGTCTTGTGGGTCGGTGGTTCTTTCCGGGGTTTTTCTTCTACCTTTTATACTGGCCACCATGTATAGCTTATCTTGTGCTGAAAATGGCATTAAACCCTATAACAACAACATACAGTAGTGTTTGGTAATATGCAGGGAATTCATTCTTACCTAATTATTCATACAGTGCAATGTTTGCTAATATGCAAGGTGTTTATTTGTCTAATTAATCATACCATACAATATATGACAATATGTCAGATCTGTTACATGAAGCATTAATCAAGGATTGTTTTTGAATGTGAGTTTAGTTTTGAGTGTCTGAAGGAAATAGTGATATAAAAATCAGCTGTTGTGTTTGAGTATGCACCGTGTTCTAGTTCTTGGTATTTTTATTAGGTTTTGATGACCGAGCAACAAGAGATCGTGGTTTTGGTGGACGTTATGAAGACAGAGGTGGTCCCGGCGGCAGAGACAGACATGATGGTTTCAGTGATGATCGAGGTGGAGATGACAAAGGGGGTATGTACTGCTTTTATTATTTACTAAACTGAATCTGTGTAGCTATTTTGAAAGTTTCCTATTGCCTTTAATTTACACTTTTTGTCTTTCTTTTTTTTTTTCTTTGAACCGTTCCAGTGGCCTAGTGGTTAGAGCATCTGCCATGGAAGCGGGAGTTCATGGGTTCTATACCCGGCAGAGTCATACCAATGACTTACAAAAATGGTACTAACAGCTGCCTCGCTTGGCACTCAGCATTAAGATGTTTTTTTTCGGACTAGTCTACCTGGTGTCAGGATAATGTGAGTGGGTGGGACATCATGCTACATGTCTGTGGCATGATGCCCCAGTGCTAGACATCACTATAAATTGTCTCACTGCAGACATCGTAGCAATATGACTGAAAAATTGTTAAAGCTACATTAAAAATCCTAATCAAACACTTTTTTGTATGGACATCTCCGGCATATAGCAGGACATAGTTGTCATTTAATGGTGGTAACATTAATGGCTTCAGCAGTAAAATTTTGTATTGATGAATTTAGGTCAGCTTGCTAAAGACCTTGTGAGCTTATGAATTCTGCCTTTTATATGTTTTAAATCAATTGTCAATGCTGTTTTGGAGCACCCTAGAGTCTTCATTTCTGATCCAATCTTGACTAGGTTTGGGATGTAAGCTGATATCAACAAGATCTCAAAAAAAAGTTATGATCAGTATTTTAGGATTTCCTTCACACTTCACTTCCTGTCTATAACATTTAATCTATCACAGCTGTCGAGTTGAAACTTGGTGTAATGATATATTATTATTAGAAAGGGACTAGTGTCTTATCAAAGGGTCCTATTTCAGGGTCAAGGTCACAAGTCAAGCTGTCTGAAATTAAATAGTGTCAAGATCACAAGTCATGCAGACTGAAATTAGAAAGTGTCTCGTGTCTTATCAAAGGGTCCTATTTCAGGGTCAAGGTCACAAGTCAAGCTGTCTGAAATTAAATATTGTCAAGATCACGAGTCATGCTGTCTGAAATTAGAAAGTGTCTCGTGTCGCATGGGGGAAGTCCTGTCCTCAGGTCAAGATCACAAGTCGTGAAATTAGGCAACTTGAAATTAGGCAACTTGAAATTAGGCAACTTGAGATGCTTATATTAGCACATTGCAATCTTGTCTGTTGGAGATTGTTTTCAGAGTTGAAGATATGGAGCGCAGGGGAACATTGATGGAGACAGACTGGGGTGAGCAGTCTCTGTACTAACCATTAGACAACTATTCATCTTTAGGAAATGTCTATGGCAGACTTTTTATTTTTGCAATCAAACAAAGCAGCAAGCTTAGTCGGTCACTCCAGTGCCATACTTCAGAAGTTGTGCAGGAAGATTTGTTTAGTCCATTGCTTGTAAATATTTGGAAGCTGTACCATGATCATGTCAAATCTAAAGTTGTGTTTTAATGAAGCATGTTTTCCTTTTGCTTGGTTCCAAGGCATAATGTTCTATTTAATTGCTAAGCAAACCTAATTTGTATTACATTAATGAATTTTGTGCTCAATTTACTTTTGGAATGACAAATAAAATTTGTTATATTTGAGAACAGATATTTCTGTCCCATAATATTGATTCTCATTTCATTGAAATTCATCCATGCTGGGACCTGTTTTTGTGTTTAAGAAACCATTTTCATCATTCACTTTCTAAAACTGCATATGTAACGGTAAATGCTGTCAAAAATATGTTGCAGTATACATTGTACAGATAATATTCACAAAAATTCCATATCAAGAAACAAAAATGTATATACACTATCTGTCAAATATACAAAAATAGAATTTAAATATATACCTCCTGAGCTGGAACCACTCCAGTGGCCTGGTGGTTAGTGTCCATCTTTGATGCGGGAGGTAGCAGGTTCAAAACCCAGCAGATTTATACCAAAAACTTCTAAAAATGGTACTTGGCACTCAGCATTAAGAGGTTAATGTAAGGACTGATTGGCCTGGTGTCAGGATAAGGTGGCAGGGTGAAAATCATGCTACTTGTTTGTGGTCTGATACTCCAGTGTTAGACATCATTATAAACTGCCACTTTGTAGACTTCATAGCAATATGATTTTAAAACAATTTAAAGCTGCATTAAAAATCCAAATTGCATGCACACAAGCACATACATGGGCCCACGGGTAGCCAAGTGGTTTAAAGTGGTATCGTTACGGACCACTGCTATCTCACCTCTGTCTGCATGTTCAAGTCTTGGGTTCAGCCAATGTGGGTATGTGAGAAAGCTTGCCAGTAGCTTCTCATGGGTTGGTGGTTCTTTCTGGGGTTTTTCCTGTGTTCTTCCTCCAGCATTAATACTGGCCACCTAGAACCAAGACAAACACAATGGGTGAAGCTTTCTCCATTAGTAAAAAGTTAAATGTATACTGATTTTGTTTAATATATAATGAAAAGTATTTAAGCAACCAGATGTCTTTCTGTATTGTGTTTTAGTCTTGTATTTCAATTTGGTAATGAATGGGGTCCATCTTCAGTGAATTTTTGATCCCTTATGAAATCTTTGTCTTTTCTTTAGTGGGGGCCCCGAGTGGCCAAGTAGTCTAAAACGCTCTCCATTACGGATCACGGCCATCTCACCTGTCTGTGTGGGTTCGAGTCTAAGATTCGGCTAATGTAGTTATGTGAGAAAGCATGCCAGTAGCTTTTAATGGGTCAGTGGTTCTTTCCGGGGTTTTCCGGGTTCTTCCTCCACCATTAATACTGGCTGCCATGTATAGCCTATATTGTGCTGAAAAAAATGGTGTTAAACCCTAAAAAACATAAAAACATCTTTTCTTTAATGAGATATCATTACATGTTTGGGACTTTTATTCCAACCTCATTATGCCTCTTTTGATTTTAGTCTATTTTGTCATTGTAACCTAGGCACTGGTGGACGACGATCATTTGGTTCTGGTTTTCGTGATGATCAAGACAAGGGCTTTCGAGAGCGTGACAGTTTTAGGAGAGATGAAAGGTAAGGTTTGTCTTACTGACATTATCAGTGGGGCATTGTCATCAAATCTATTGTCTCACCATTAGAAAGTGTTGTATGTAGACCACAAGTTGTACATCTGGTGGACATAAAGTTTTGATTCTAATAATTTTGACTGTGTTTCACATTTTTTAGAGAAAGGCATCAATTTTGGTGGGAATCGTAAGGTTAAAAAAAAAGATGCATAGGTCATAAAAGAGCTTGTTTAACAATCAGTGAACCAAAGGCTGAAGGTAAAACTGTTATAAGTCTTTTTAAAAAATTAAACCAAATGTCAGAACACACACTACCATAGGACTTCATCTGAACTATTCTCCTAATTAGTTATTAATTACTACCATGTACAAATGAAATAATTTAACCATTTACAAAGTCAGTTGACTGGGTGGTGAGTGCGTGGAGGGGGGTGTAGCTGTATGATGAGTGGGTAGAGGGGATTGTTCAGTGGGTGATCACTGGGTGGAATGTGGTGTAGCTGTTTGATGAGTGGATGGAAGGGAGTGATTATTGGATGTGTGATCACTGGGTGGAAGGTGGTGTAGCTGTTTGATGAGTGGATGGAAGGGAGTGGTTATTGGATGTGTGATCACTTGGTGGAAGGTAGTGTAGCTGTTTGATGAGTGGGTGATCACTGGATGGAGAGATCATCAGCTGTATAGATGAGCTCTTAGTAACTCCAGCTTCTTAAGCTCTGCTTGGTCATATAACAGATCAATTTGTGCCATGGCCTCTAATCCATTCATGCTTAGTCTGCTGATTCACAAAATTTTGTTGTGGTAAACTACTTGGAAGGTGGTTATAAAACTTGAAAAAACGTGATGTTGTTTGATCTTACTGAAAATAATGCTATTTGAAACTCTTGTTACTACTTCTGAGTAGATAACAGCTTTGTTGGCCATGTTGAAAATCTTTTTATTGCTACTTCTTTCTAATAGATGGTTATTCAAATGTGGGGTTACACTAAAAGACTTCATAGGATGTCTAGTTGGTCCTAAATGAAAATGGCAACAATCGGACAACAAAACATGCCATGAGGTTCTTCTTGTAAGTCATGCTGTTACTATACCTGAGATTGATAGATCAACATGGAGTTTCTGCTCCTGATCTCTAGATGGTCACAGCTAAGAATGCGACTGATTTGATATCTATTATGGCCACCAATCTCACAATTCTAAAAATATTATTACTGCTATACTATATACTATGGTCATAACAATTTCTGGTGTCAACTGACAAACTTCTTATGATGTCTAGTTGGTGCTAAATGAAATTAGAATATGACCCCCTAGCTGTTATTCTTATTTCAGAAATGATGATGGTGATAATCTAACCTCCAAAATGGCTGCCTTTGTAACCTTCCTTAAAATCTTAATATGGCTACATCTCCTGAATGGCTTTCTTATTTCATATGTGGGAGATGGGGTGTCTACTGAAATACACTGCCAGTATGTGGCTCCAACTGAATGAAAATGGTTCATGTCCGACCTCCGAGATGGAACCATAGTGGCCATCTTGGAATTCTTATAACTATTCCTATTGCATGAATGGTGACATTTTCACCACCATATCCACCACTTTTTTGTGTTGAAGTCTTGAAAAATCAGACCTCACTGACATTAGAGATAAATCTTCGGACATTGCATCCATTTTTGCTTGTGACCACAGTGATTGGTACAAGTGAATTTTGACTAGACTTTCTATTTAGTTGCATGAATGATTTGATGGTCAGTGCTCAGTGGTTTGAGCATCCACTGTAGAAGCAGGAGGTCGTGGGTTCAATTCCCGGCCAAATCATACTGATTGATAAAAATGGTACTAACAGCTGCCTTGTTTGGTGCTCAGCATTATTAGGTTAAGTGTTAGGACTGGTCGGCCTGGTGTCAGGAGAATGTGACTGTGTAGGACATTGTTTTACATCTCTGCGGCATGATGCCCCAGTGCTAGACATCACTATAAACTGCTTCACTGCAGACATTCTAGCAATATGACTGAAAAATTGTTAAAGCTACATTAAAAAACCTTATCACGCACACTCGGATGAAAATTTTAAGATCAGAGATCTATATAAAGAGTTTTGACGGTTTATGAACATGACTCTAGGAACAAGTATGGATTGATTTTTATTGAACCCATGAATAATGCAACTTAAATTCTAAAAGTACTTCCTAACTTCTCCCCCCCCCCATTTAATTATAAATTTAATTAAACTTAACATGTGGGTATATCTTGTCTGAACCAGATTCACTGATTTTCTAATAATGCTGTCAAGTTAAGTGTCAAATGCCAGGACAAAGAATTTTGTTCTGCACTTACAGGTATCGCACAAAAATATCAACTTGGACATATATTTAAAAGTTTTTTTAAAAAAAGAAAATTGGCCAGAAGAAAGTCTTTAATTTTTGAATATTTTTTTCACTGAGTACAATTTCAGTCCGTTTGAGAGTCTTATGTTTCATAATGCTTCTCTCTGATTTCAGGCCAGATGGGCCACCAAGTCGAAATGGGCCATCAAGTCGAGAGTCTAGTAAAGGTAAGTTTGTGGTTTTCATTACTTTCTTGAATTAAAATGCAGAATTATAAATGGCAACTTTCTGTCTGTATATACATGCTGAAAAACAAAATACGGAGAGATGTGCACAAGAAAACAAACAAGTGTTCTAAAACGTGAAAGACACCTACTGATATGTAACATTTATTGATCAGCCCATATTAAAGGGAGTCCATTCTGAATGGAAGCTTATAACATCAAGTCTTGGACAAGTTCAATAATGACGGAAAACCATGCAGATGAATGAAGCTATCTTGCATTTGATAGGCTGGTCTTATCATTTTGGAAGCCAAGTTTATGATTGACTTGATCAGACTTGGAGTATAGGCTTATTATGTCGCGTTTTGAATGAAATCTGTATTGACAAGTCCCTTCATATTAATGAAGTGAATTTGTATTTCATTGGTGGAGTTTGTTACAATTTTAGACACCATATTTCTGATCAGATTTTGATCTGACATGAAATATACATGTACAAGATCAGGATCTTATGTTAGCTAAAGAGCAATATCATCGTGAGACGATCTTCATACCAATACACTCCACTTTACTGATGCAATTTTGAGTAAACTTTGTAACTAGACCTAATTAAAGATGCCAGCGGAGTTATATTATGAGCACGATTTGTGTATATTTATGAAATTGAATGTTGTTGGTAATGTCTCTCAAATTGTATGCAATAACTGGATCAACTTTATTCCTTTAAAAAAAAAATACCTGCCTTCCATCACTGAAGTAAGAAAAGGAAAGTAGATCTTGCTGTTGACTAATGGGAGTTACAGGTTTTGAGATTAGAGCTCTTGCCCAAGTAAAACAGATAGTAACATACATGTTAAAATATGAAATTCTTAATTTCAACAGAGCAATTTGTAAAATGTAAAAAATATTAATACACCTTCAAGATAAAAATGAATAATTTGTAATTTATTATTGAAGTAAAGGTATAAATATAAATATTGGAAAAAGTACATTTGCTGGCAATTACAGTCAGTGTGCTGTGTTGAATCAGATCTCGGATTGTTTTTATCAGACTTTAGTAAAATATGTAAAAATCTTTTGATCAGACTTGAGATATATGTGTAAAAATCAGTTGATATAAAGTTTGGGAAATAGTTTACATAGTTGCATTCTTACAGTACTTCATTGGATTTCTTGCTGAAATCATCAGCTGTTAAGGTATGTAATCCAGGTGAGCAATATCAGGCTGAATCATGATAAAGATCACTGGATGCAACTACAATCAAAATAAAGTACTTCACCAACATACTTCCAGCTTTGTCATCCATCCACCATTTTCCTTAGTCATTTAGAAACTATGTTGGCAATGGTGGATTTATTGGTTGATAAGAGCAATGAACTACATTTACCTCATAACAGTGGTGGATTCACATGGTTGATTCATGTAATGAACTACATTTACCTTGTAACAGTGGTGGTGTCATTTGGTTGATTCAAGCAATGAACTACATTTAACTTGTAACTGCGGTGGATTTATTTGGTTGATTCATGTAATGAACTACATTTACCTTGTAACTGCGGTGGATTTATTTGGTTGATTCAAGCAATGAACTTCATTTAACTTGCAACAGTGGTGGATTCATTTGGTTGATATATTCAATGAACTATATTTATATTTACCTTGTAACAGTGGTGGATTCATTTGGTTGATATATTCAATAAACTATGTTTATATTTACCTTGTAACAGTGGTGGATTCGTTTGGTTGATATATTCAATGAACTATATATTTACCTTGTAACAGTGGTGGATTCGTTTGGTTGATTCAAGCAATGAACTACATTTACCTTGTAACAGTGCTGCAAAGTTAGATCACCACTGCCATCCCAAACTCATTTGTTTTTCATCTTGCTTCACTCTTCTGTCCCATCAAAAATTAAAAGGTCTTGAAATTATGACATTTTTCTGTATTTTCATCAATTTGTAATGTTCATTGAATGATAATATAGACATAAATTATCTGTGATATTTAAGCAGATGCATATTAAATGTGTGTGTGATTAGGATTTTTAATGTAGCTTTAACAATGTTTCAGACATATCACTATGATGTTTGCAGTGATGCAGTTTATAGTGATGTCTAGCACTGGGACATAATGCTGCAGACATATAGTATGATGTCCCACGCAGTCACATTATCCTGACACCAGGCCGACCAGTCCTAACACTAACCTCTTAATGCTGAGCGAGGCAGCTGTTAGTACCATTTGTATAAGTCTTTGGTATGACAATGCCCATGACCTCCCGCTTCCGCAATGAGCGCTCTAATCACTTAAGCCACCAGTGAAGCATATTCGATAATACATTTCAATGAATTGGACTCTTTATTGGGAACAAGACAACAAAAGATGAATTCATCACACTTTCCCACTACAAAACTCTAGGTTATTTATTGTTCTGATTACTTGGAACAAACTGGCCAGATTTGATCGTCCAGTGCATTATGCAGGGTCAGATCTGGGTCTTGAACTGGACTTTGACTCTCACAATCAGGCTCATCTTGATCCTAGAATAGCTCATCTGTTTAAACCATGCCTGAAAACTGGTGGATTCCCAAAAGCCTGACGGTGGGGTGAATACAGTTCTGGATATAGTGGATTGAATGTTTTTATTCATATTTGACTACTACTGTAGACTAAATACAGTGGTTCACAGTTTTTAAAGAGGCAAATATTTGATGATTTGATTCGAAAGTTTACGGAAACTTTCTTGTATATCTTTTTCATTGAAAGTTACTTGCATATGTGGTATTAACTTTTTTCCTTCACATTAAATGTAAAACTTTCAATTTACAGTTTCTTTATTTTGTTGTACGTAGATGCCCCAAAAGAAAGGCCACGTCTTCAACTTCAGCCCCGTTCCAAGCCTATTGAGAATGATACGACACAGAGCGGTAGGAACACATCAATATTTGGTGGTGCTAGACCTGTGAATACTTTATCAAGAGAGCTTGAAATTGAGGAGAGGTTAAGAAGAGAGAAAGAAAATGAAGTTCCAAGAAGTCAAGAGGAAGATCGAAACATTAGAAATAGAGAGTAAGAAAAATTTAAACGAATTTTCAGTCACATCTGTATTGTGAGGACTGATGCAGAAAGGGTCTCTTAAATTAGAAATGTATTAATTACTCATTTCTTTTGTCTCTTCCTCTTTGTTTTGAATACAGTTTAGAAAAATACATTGTTAAAGGCTTCATTGATTAAAAAACAAGAAACAAATTGCTACTTTTTTTTAAAATTAAATTTATTTCATTGTGAAAATATATGCATTTTCATTTCTCCTTCAAATATATTCCGCAGTCAATTATGTTTGAAAGATTAGCCTGCTGCCTCACAAATCAAGCCCTACTCAAGACAAAAACCTTCTTATCCTGTCTGTTTTTAGACAGACACAGAGCAGTAACTTCTTGCCTATTACCTCCCCTTGATACCACTCAGTATCACCAGTTTTTAGCTTTGCTGTGTGCTGGAGTCACGGTACCAATTCATAGTAAACCTATGCAAACACCATGATATTAAGAATTCAATAACGTAAAAGTTTTGAGTGCTCATGAACAAACATATTTTATCAGTATAGATGAATCCTGATGTCGGCCTTTGTGTAAAGGTAAGGATATGACCCACAGCATTTTCTGGACATCTATGTGTTTGAATCATGTGCTTTCAATTCCACACAAAAGAGTCTGGTGCTAAGTTTGGTAATTAGTGTTCCAAACTTGGGACAGTTAAATTACTGAAATTCCATCAATAAAACAATGTCTCTATTATTTTTATCTTACAACTAGAATAAGCTCTCCAAAGATTCTTTTTCCAAAAACATAACTTATATTATTAAGTAATCCTGGTCGGCCAAACCATTTATACTCTATTATATGTTCACCCATTTCCAGGCTGGTTCCCATTTTTCCATATCATTAGTATCATGTGTCCTGCTGAGACATGCAGTACAATGGCCTCTAACAATCTAGCCCTTTTTGTGTTCCAATGGACCCATCCAACATTCATTTTCCTTTTATGGTGCAGATTTATTGATCGGGTTGTCAGCTTTATCTTGTCATTTTTGCCAGTATTTTGAGAGATTTGTCACTCATTGGGACTTCATCAAACACAAAATTTTGTTCTCTGTGCTATGTTTCAATGACAGACTCCAGTCCAACATACCTATCCAGCCTCACCCATGTGTATACACCAGCTAAATCCTTACGCTCTTCTTCTGATAATCTTATACTCATTGTTGCAAAGGTGAAACAAAGTCATATGGACAACGTTTGTTTGCACACCAGGGCCCGGCGACGTGGAACGAATTGCCCATTTGAAATTAGACCCAAAGACACAGTGGTCCCTTATAAGAGTGCTCTAAGACTCACCTGTTTCGACTGCAGGGACAAACTTAGCGACCTAATCATGTTTTGTATCTTGTATGTTTTAAGCATGTTTGTTATGTTTTTCAATTTCATTGTTTTTGTCATTTGTTGTTCTGTAGTGTAGTCATATCATTATTGATGGTGTAAAGCGCTTAGAGCTTCGACAGATTAGGCGCTATACAAAGTCCTCATTATTATTATCTTGTAGAACTACCATCCCACCATGCAATTGTTGACCTTACACAAGGTTGATATGGGTTGGCGTACATTTCACTTGATTTGCTTACTCTGTCCAATATGAGCTCAGCGAAATTCTGAGGTGCTGCTTGATAAATATACTTAATGTCTTATTTCATGTAGTTTTAATAGAAATATAATTTAATTATTAACTAAGCATGCATCATAAGTTTTAAACAGGGCCATAGGTTTCTGACATGATGCTTCACTGATCTGTTAGTTATGGCAGTGTTTTTAGTGACCTAGTATTTTCAACACATTACTAGTTTCTGCTTTAGTTTATACATCTTGTGTTTTTTTAGCATATATCAATTGAACATTCTACAGGCCACTTCAGAGCAAGGAAGTTTACCATGACTCCTGTTTTGTTATGTATTCATATTTTCTGTTATTTGATGTCTAAAACATATGGATATGACTGTTTAATTTCAGCATCCTTATAATTTTAACATTACTAGTTTCTGCTTAGGTCCGTTTCTTGTCTCAGATCTTGGTTAGTTGAAGGGGCTTAGGGTTTCACTCATCAACAATCACCTTGCCTCTCATGATACGCTGTCAGATCGGGAGATAGATGGCTTTCGATAACAGGATACGGTCCTCATAAAAGGGGCAGGAGCACCTTCCCCAATGAGTTGCTCAAGACTTGCTTTCGGAATGGAAACAGCAGGTTGAGGTCCATCCTCAGCTGGAGTCTCTTCACCCTGTTCAAGACAGGGAAGGCGATGTCATTACACCTCTCCACCAGATGTGGCAAGAGGTCTTTTAGTCTCGATCTGACAGATGCATACTTCTACGTCCCTATCCACCCATCACATTCTACTTACCTCCACACCATTACCAACTCACTGTTCTTCCCTACAGCCTTCATCAATCCCTATTCTTTCACTCACTCTAGGGATTTGTTCTAGGTAATGTCATCTACATTGACAGCAGAGTACTTGGAGAGTATCTTAAAGTAATGCATGGTATGTCCTATGTCTCCAATTTTGAATGGTCTCCCTTCTCTTCTAAATCATATAGCTCTTTTCATTAACTGGGAAAATCAAACTTCCATATATCTCAGATTGTTGCCACACTGGGCATAGACTTCTTAACCAACCGGAATCTGGCATGCTAACTTGTGTTTGCGATCCCAGAAATCATCAACCATCTGGGATGGGTTGTGGACCTCTGCTATCCCTCCTGCCATTGCTACAATTATTAGGTCAGAATGGCAAGATGATTCCAATAGCCCCTCTTTGATGGCACAAGCCCTTTATCGCTGATCTATATTTTTGAACGATAATACACCCAGGAAGATTCTGGCTAACTGAAATCGACTGCCCTCTTCTTCTACATGCTCAGCTTTTACCAGGACAGCCTTATGAGTCAGACATTTCAAACCTTCATTTGTGGAGAGAATCATGAGAGTTACCATCTATATCGCCCAGCTGCATGCCTCTATCTCTCAACTGGCTGACTTTCTCTGGCGCTGTTCTTGGAGGAGAAACAGTCGTGCCCTAATCGCTACAAAGGACTATCACCTGATGATACTAGACACATTCTGTGAACATTTTTGGGTGGGATAGAGATTTACTGGATCGTTTAGACAATATTGGTCTCTTTGACCAATATCCCTTATTTGTTTTCAAAGGGATGTAATCTGGGGTTTTTAAATACGGCTAGATTTGAATCCCTTCGAACTTCTAGTCTTCACATCACTAAAGTCACTATCGTACAGACCATGTTTAGTGATAGCTTTAGCTTCAGCATGTTGGGTAAGAGGGATTCAACATTTTTGTGGTCACCAGAATTTTTTGTCAGATCAGATCGGAAGATTCAGTGGATCTCATGATACCATCAGGCTTCGGAGCCTAGAACAGATCAACATCTGTTGGTAGTCAACCAGTGTCCCTGCTCACTTTCTATCAGTCAAGAACAGAAGCCATGCAAAATTAGTAACATCATCGTTTATTGTGCTGAAACATTAAGACCAATCAAGGGTTGATTTAGCCACTAACCTGCCCACATGTGGGTTTGAGAAATGCTAGTTGGTATGGGTGCATTAGAACTGATTTGACTGTTGTAATTGACAGATGGTTAATTACAGCAGAGGTCACTCAAAAATATCTATAAAAATCTTGTTCACAGCTTGCTTCAAATTTAGTCTTTACAGTAAAGACTTCCTGACAGTGTGTTGTCAGTATTAGAGTGTGATCCTTACAAAAAATGGTACCAACAGCTGCCTTACTTGGCACTCAGCATTAAGACTGGTTGGCCTGGTGTCAGGATAATGTGACTGTGTTCAACATCATGCTACATGTCTGCGGCATGATGCCCCAGTACTAGACATCACTGTAAACTGCCACACTCTAGAGATAATAGCGACATGACTGAAAAATTGTTAAAGCTATGTTCAAAATCTAAATCACACGCTGTTCCATGTATTCCTGGTTTTTAATCATGATTGTTTTCCGTCGTTGCTTTTCTTACAATCTTCTATTAGCTCCAAAACAATGTTTATGCATACAGGATTGTCCTTGTGTAAATAGGTGCCAACTTATGTGTATAATAACAGACCCTATAACTCATACATGCCAACCATTACACTTTTTTCACTAAGTTACACATAAACGTATATGGATTACGCTTTTTCAGTATCTCCACCTTCCAAAAAATCAATTTTTTTTTCTTGTTTTTATTAACATTCCATTAATCCCACAGACCGTATTTCAGAAAAGGCTTTTACGAGACTACAATATAAGAGAACGCTTGTCCGTGGATTTGTGTGCACTTTCCTAACAGTATCATGTTCTGTTTGTAGCAAACCTTGTTCTACTTTCAAACTTTCAACCTCGAATATTATGTATAACATCTGAATGACTTAGAGGGTTCAACATCATGCTACATGTCTGCGGCATGATGCCCCAGTACTAGACATCACTGTAAACTGCCACACTCTCGAGATAATAGCGACATGACTGAAAAATTGTTTCCTTGACACCCTCAGGTGTTGCCAGATTTTAGTTGAGCAAGACAAGAATGTGGATGTTTGTATGGCTGGGTGGTTAGGAGTGTTTTAAAAGTACTGTGATTGGGTAATCCACGTTTGAACCCAAGAGAGAACAGACTGGTTTTCTAATTTTATTCTTTACGTGCAGATTCTTTGTTCTAATTCATGTTTACTGCAGAACCAGTCTAAAGGTATTGGTGCTAAAGAGTATATTTTATTTTAGTCGATGTAAATATGAGAGCAAACATATCTCCTTTCAAAAATATCACAAATGGATTAGAAAAAGACACAAATAACCCAAACAATCTTCTAAATATGAAGACATGAGTGCAGTATCACATGACATCTATTTCAGGCCATGTGGAAAGAATTTTAATATTTGGTGCTAAAGTCTTCAGATAGATTCTAGTCGATGTATGTGTGTGTGTACAGCTAAAATTGCTACATATGAAAACTTGAAACAGTAAAGGATGTTAAAAGATGATACAGTAGTCCCCCTCTTATACGGCCACCCCTGTTGCACCGGGAAAGTGGCCTTATAAGGCGGGTGGCCGTTCCAGAGGGGGGCTAAATTTATTATGAGAAGTACATGTATATGTAACGTACGTAGTAAGAAAGCTACATACTTCAAAACATTAAATATCTTCGTCTAAATGAAACATTAATCAATAAAAGTTTTTTTTTGTCATAATAACAAATTTATTTCAACTGAATATACGTTACTATTTTTGCTTTCTTGGCGTAAGTTTGATATGCGAGCGGGTATTGTTGTCATGCACATTGCAAATGGATTCAAAAACGTCATTTACATCTTGGTACATACATAATTATCTTTCCATTTGCTCCATTTTCCCACTGCTGCTGAATAACCTTCTTATCGGTTATTACTTTGTTTATTCAAATTATTTCAACATAAACTTGTTTTTACGAGTCTGTCTTTTGTACATACGGCATTCCTCCTCCCTCCCCCCCCCCCCCCCCCCCCCCCCCCCCCCCCCGATGTCGTCGAGTAGAATAACCGACTTTCTTCGAAAATAATGTATCCGTTAACGTGATGACATTTTAGTGTTTGGTAATGATTTATTCGGTTATTGCTGACTGTATGAGATTTAATTATGCAGACAAAACTTGTGTCGAGTCTACGAAATGCAGCCTTCGTAAAGGAAGCCATATTGTTTGGTCACGTAATTTTTCCGGTCTTTGTCTGGTACCCTATTGTCTTTTTTTAAGGTTCTCTGTGTGTGCCAATGTACAAAATCTATTTTTAGCCTATGCTGACCTTGTTATGATTATAACAATTACGTCTGGTTATAATCATCAACGAGAAGAACGTAGGTGTTAAACCCCAAACTCTATCAAAACATTATTGAGCCCATTTCCTGTAAGCATCGACTTTCATAGATAACGATATACTTGAAAATTTAGTCGACACTTTTAACGGCGACTTGACACTCGGAGACGTGTATCTACGATAGAGATAATCAAAATTACTTACTTTACGTCAAGATTTGAATTAATTATTGGATCTGGATATATTTAAAAATAAAATAAAATGGATATATTTAAAAATAAAATTAGGCCGCTCGTGAGGGGGAAAATTTTATATTATTGCACAAAAATGCTGGTCGCGTTAGCCGGGTGGCCTCTCGTGAGGGGTACTTTTGAACAGAAACTCGTCGGTGCCAACGAATTCTGGCCGTTTGGAGCGGGTGGCCGCTGGTCAGGGTGGCCGTACAAGAGGGGGACTACTGTATTTGCAAATAAATCATTGTTTTTAGAAATTTTAGCATGTTATATGTGGATTAAGCTTTTTCTGCCAGGATTCCACTTTTTTTATCACTTGGATTATGTTTTTTCCTCATCAGGGCTTAGCATGTATGCTAACATTTTGATTTATATAAATGTGATAATGGAGATTATTCCATTGTGATTTATAAATTATTTTATTATCATTTATATAAATATAATATAGGAGACTTGTCATTATGATTTATAAAAATATTTACAAACTACAAGTAGAGTGAATATCTAACATTTCATCTAAATTTAAATCTTATCAAAATATGCTGGTTTTTGTTATTTAAATTTGATTGGAAAGATCTATACTTGATTCAGATATAATGGTCATTATATTTTTAATGTACTTTTGATTGAAAAGTACAACTATCATTTTTACATTCTGGTATTGAAGAGAAAAATCTAAAATAAATGTGTCTAAAAATGTCATTAAAAAATAAGCGATGCATACAACTTATTGTGTCTAAAAATGTCGTTAAAAAAATATGTGATGCATACAACTTATTTTCATTATGATGCTTTTTGGTCATTATGCATTGCCAGTATTTGTACGTTATTTCTAACATGACTATCCGTATATATTAAACATCATTTGTAAAAAAAACATTTTCATTTATAAAACCAGCCACTGTAAATATAAAATTATGACTTTATGACACTACTAGGAAATTTTGTATTAATTGTAACATTCTCCATCTGTTTTTCTATCAAAATCAAAAACCTTGCTATCTTTTCTTTGGTGAACATTTTTCACTTCAGTTGTCAAACTATACAGTCAGTCTGGCATGCTGAAGTTCCAACCTCCCACCATCCTTTCAAATGTATAGCATTTAGCACTTAAGACAAGCTTCATGTATTTTGAGAAGACAACCATAGGAAATACCTTTCATTCATAGCAAATACCTTTCATTCACACACCTTTAAATCACAACAAATATATTCATTCATAGCAAATACCTTTCGTTCATAGCAAATACCTTTCATTCACACACTTTTAAATCACAGCAAATACATTTCATTCATAGCACAAATCTTTAAATCGCAGCAAATACCTTTCATTCATAGCACACACCTTTCATTCAGGACAGGATATGTTAGTTGGAAAGTGTGCTCTCGTTCTTTCCATCATGTAGGATGTGCGATCGTGGAAATCTCCCCAAAATTCAAGATTTAATGCAAAATATTTAATCGTATGCGGGCAAAACCTCAAAAAATAAGTGTGCACCTTTTTTTAAGAATGCATATTTTTTTTAATTCTTTTTGCTATAAAATACCCAGCTGTCACTTGTGCCAATTATGTTGTAAATATGTAATGTATTTCTGTGTGTCATGTGCTCATTTCTTATTGGTTAATAAGAAAGGTCAGAAGAGCAAGTTTAATGGAAAGGCTGGCATGGCAGGACATGTTAATTGGCAGAATCAGTTAAAAATTTGCACACTTTATCATTATTTTAGCATTAACACATCTAATAACAGTCGAGGTGCAGAAGTTTCTGTTAATAAGCACAATGACAGTGAACAAACACTTCAGGCTAATCCCACATCAGACAAAGCTAGTGATGTGCTTAAAGATAGCGGTGATGAAACTTAGCATCCATCTAACGCAAAGAAATGAGGTACTGTTTCAATTCAGACTGGAAACAAAATCAACCATGGCTGGAGATGAATGAAAAAAAATTAGATGCTTTGCATATGCTGTGTAAAAACTGGCAAAATAATACTTTCACACTAGGAAATGCTGATTTCATGACATCAGCCCTTGACAGACATGTTGAATTACCAGCTCACGAACACGCAATTCAGAAATTGAAACTAAATGAAAATCTTAAAACTTCATGTATGGCAGCCATCAGCAAGAAATCTGACTCAATTATTCATACTGTGTCATTTGCCTAATACTTGTCGAAGGAGAATATTGCTTCTCTAAAATATGGTTCAGTGTTGGATTGTGGGTTTTGGTGTTAGCAACATGAGAGTAGGTGGAAATGCAACATATTTGTCAAGGGCTTCTGTGTCCATGGTTATGCCATACCAAACTACTGACTGAGAGAGGATTCAGCAATCAAAATCGAACTAAAACTACAGGATAAGGCCGTCTAAAAAGAGGGTTCTTAACACTCACAATGATTTCAGCTGAAAGACCTCCTCTGAGAGACTTTAGCTTTAACAAGGCATTGGTAGAGTTGAGGATGAGGAAGGACAGGAGGCATTTCAGGAAATAGTGATCATATTTAGCAGAATGATGCAGTCGCAATTCCAGTCAGTCTGGATGCTGATTTGAGATGTATATATGTTCCAGTTAAGAGTTAACTTTTATAGAAACTGTATATATACTTTCCCTAATTCAGTTGTGAGATGTATATATATTCCAGTTAAGAGCTAACTTTTGTAGAAACTGTATATGTACTTTCCCTAATTCATTTTGAGCTTTGGACTTTTCCTTAAAACTTTTTTTTTTTGTCATTCATGAAAGAAATATTTGTGATTTCTGATCTTTCTTAGTATGGATTTGTAACCAATCAGAATTGAGCATTTGACACGCAAGAAGTACAAGACATTTTTTTGATTGGCCAGAGGAGTGACACTATTTGCAGAGAATACTTTAATTCTTTAATGGTTAGTGTGATACAATATTGTTATTAGAAAACATAAGACTTTGATTTCAGTTTTAAGTGTTATACATGAAGTGAAGACATGATATGCATTTAATACACTTATTATACTTGCTATTGCTCTTTTGGAATACATTGAGGGTTTTTTACGCTATCCTGGAAGCCCGCCCGCCCCACCTCCGCCCCCGCCCCCGGCTATGTTGGTCCCCACTTTTTCAGATTCAGTGAAGTCAGCACTTGGACTTAGGCTGAAACTTTGCCTATTAAGATCAATCCATTTGTGGACCACCCCATAAGACAAAATGTGAAGTCTTATAAACCCTATCCTGGCAGTCTAGATATGAAAACCTGTAAAGCCAGTGCTCTTTTCCCAGATTGGAACAGTCTTGATAAATATGCCTATCCCCTGACTCATCCATGTCACAGATCACAGAAACATGGGAATCAAGTGACAGAACACAGAAACATGGGAATCAAGTCACAGATCACAGAAACATGGGAATCAAGTCACATATCACAGAAACATGGGGAATCAAGTCACAGATCACAGAAACATGGGAATCTGAGCGTGAGAAGAATCCTAGAGAGAAGAATCCTAGAAAAATCAATGATCAACACTTATGTGGCAGAATCAGCCATGTAAACAGGTTCTCCAACTGAATCGAGCATGACAGCTATTTTAACAAGCCATCATCATTAAACATCTGTTATAACAAGCGTTGGACAGATTGCTTGGAAAAGGAACACATCACATTTACAAACCTATAAATGAAAATGGATACTTTCTCCCAATAATGCGAACACCTCTCCTTTAAAAGCATCCTTATGCTGTTAGCAAACTCATTTTTTACTTTGGAGAACGTGTTGGCTCTCATCACAATGCTGCATGTTTTCTGACGCGTTTTGCAATTATCAAGGATATAGGTCAGAATAGTGACCTACCCATGATGGGTTTTGACTTGTCTTGATCAAAAATATTTGCCCTTAGCACAAAATGGAATTTACTGTTTGGGTTTGCAAAGGTCCTTGAAAACTTGAAATTGCCTGAATTTCCATCTGTCTCTGTCAAATGTACAGTTGCTCAAGAAGATCAACTGATCCATCTGTCTCTGTCAAATCTACAGTTGCTGCAAAAATTGAATGTATTTTTATTGCTTTTTTCTAGGTATTCATCAGGCAGTCGGCAGCGAGCTGACAGTGGTGGTAGGTCACAGGACGGGAGACGAGAACGACGACTCAGTAGTGGAAGCTCAAGTAAAGGAAGAGCAGGTACCATGGATTCACTCATATTCATGGGCTACCAGTTTTCACGGGGTTATGTCGCGGCTGTATATTTAAAGACCCTATGTAAAATGGTAGACCTTTTCCACAATATTTGCCAATATTTGCACCAGTTCAAAAAATAGCAAAAAAGATTGTAATTTTTTCAAGTCAGCATGAATTGGTACAATGAAAATTATTGAATCCACATCTGTAGAGGTCTAATATTACTTTCCTGGCTGTTATGTCACCTTGTCCCAGATTGCATCTGTATGTGATTGTATATTTCCTGCAAAATTTTTAATATATTGCAAAGTTTTAGCCTCTTTGTGTTCAGATGGCACAAAAATTAACATTGTTACAAATCTGTTTATAAATCCTATACACTGTCAATAACATGTTTGTTGTAAGCTAAGTTCAGATTGGCTGTCTTACCTTTTCAGTGTACGTAATCTGGCTTTTGCAGGACAGCATAACAGCCAAATTTTGTATGATTTTTTTTCCCTTATTTTGTTAAGAGAGATAATCACAAAGAAAGGATTGAAATTGTTGATGATAAACAGCAAGAAAATCTACAAAGTGAAGTTTTTTCGATATATAGCTAGCTTTTATATCAGTCCATATTCAGTTTGCAGGGGCTGTTCCAGATGCTAGATTTGTTGAACTGATTAGCGTTCTTTTCAACTTATCTAGCATCAATTCCAAGAAAGTTTATGGTTTGATCCTGATCGTCAAAAATTGCTCATCGTACCATAGGATATAACCTTGTGTCCTTCTATCTTGGCCAGCTGTCAACAGTTGCTTGTTACATTTGATATTGAACAAGATCAACCCATATTTTTTATGTGATCTTGCACCTGATAGGGGGAGCTTACTCTTATGGTCATCTTGACAAATGTGATTAAACCATCATTATCATGTACAAGTCAATAATGATGTATGCAGTATGATTTGATTTTTCATCAGATATGCTTAGCTTGTTTCCATGGGGTAAGCCATAGTTGTGATTATTTTTTTTAAAAACAAATTTATTTATTTTTTTAAGATAATTGCAAATGATAACACAGAATACAGACAATGGAAACATACTTAATGTACTATCACCATAGAGCTCTATCCCCAATTTGGTTGAAATCCAATTGTAATAAACAGGTTGAATTTTTGAAAACAACAACAATGTTCTCAGACAATGAGAGGGAAAACTTTACAAAATTATGATGCAGGAGGCCAAAAATTAATTTTTGTTTGACCTACTTTTCACAAGTAAGGTAGTATATGTATTTGTTTCTCCTTTGAATACGTTCCCCAATCACATTACTTTAGGGATATTAGCCTGCTACCTCGCGAATCCAGCCCTACCAAAAGACGAAAATTCGTCTTTCCTGTCTATGTCATATAGACAAAGGGCAATAACTCTTGCCCCTTACCTCCCCTTGCTACCCGCTAGGTGTCGCTTCTTTAGTTTTTTAGCTTCGCTGTACGCGAAAACACGTACAATTAGACCTCCAATGAATCCAAGCCATCTTAGTGTAAATTCTGACCATCCGAAGTTAAATTTGGAATTACTGTGTTGGATAATCATTCCTCTACAGGTCGTATACATTATTTTACAATATTTTCCAATTTGAGTGACTTTGTCACCTTTTCTAGACTTCGGACCAGGTTGCAACGTGGTCAAGCACGCTTATGGCGGTACTAGCATGTAATACATGTAGCACTCAATAATTTCGCTTATTCCGTATGTAACGTTTACGATATTAGCGATTTAATAACGTGCTGCATTGATAATTTGTGCTTTATTTACCTGCTTTGTCGTTTCAGTAGACTTCAAAAAAGTCTTTCAATGACCAAGTTGCGACTATTTAATGGCGGACTTCGTGTTGTAGTCACGAGTTCACGCGACACTTAATCATTTCGCTTCCTCCGTTAGTTACGGTTATGGAATAGCGACTTAATAGCGTACTGAATTGTTAATTTGTGCTTTGTTTATCTTTTTTTTTTTCGTTTCAGTAGACTTAGTCTCTGAACGACCAGTTGCGACTATTTAATGGCGGAATTCGTGTTGTAGTCACGAGTTCACGCGACACTAAATCATTTCGCTTCCTCTGTAAGTTACGGTTATGGTAATAGCGACTTAATAGCGTGTTGAATTGCTAATTGTGCTTTGTTTATCATCTTTTTCGTTTCAGTAGACTTCGTCTTGAACGAACCGTTGCAACACGCTCACGGCGATAACTAGTGTTGTCATTAAGAGTTAACATGGCACGGAATAATTTGACTACTCCGTTAGTGACGGTTATAGTATTATCGAATTAATAATATGCTGAATTTTTTAATTTGTGCTTTGTTCTCTTCTTTTGTCGTTTCAGTAGCAAAGTCGACAACGAATGCATGAATGGCAAAATGGGTGTTGGCAATGTGGAAATGGAGGAAATTATGTTGACATGGTTTAGGCTGCCCAGTGGGTGTAAATTTCACCGCAGGTCCGTGCATGGCTTTCGGGCCTGTAAGTCCGGACGCATGGAGTCTATGCTGGATCAATTGGATCCATTTTAATATGCACTTTCGCCGGCCGTCCAGCCGACACCATCAGTTCAGCCGGCACTTCAGCAGGCACCAACCGGCATTAGCCGTCCATCCGGCACCGTCCGTTCAGCCCAAATGGCACCGGACGGCCAGCCGACCTTCTAGCTTGCATCAACAGGCACCGGCCGTTCAGCCCAAATGGCATCGGCCGGCCAGCCGACCTTCCAGCCTGCGTCAACAGGCACCGGCCGTCCACCCGGCAACGACCGTTCAGCCCAAATGGCACCGGTCGTCCAGCCGACCTTCCAGCCGGCATCAACCAGCACCGGCCGGCCATCTGGCAACGACCGTTCAGCCCAAATGGCACCGGTTGTCCAGCCGACCTTCCAGCCGGCATCAACCGGCACCGGCCGTCCACCCGGCAACGACCGTTCAGCCCAAATGGCACCGGTCGTCCAGCCAACCTTCCAGCCGGCATCAACCTGCACCGGCCGTCAATCCGGCAACGACCGTTCAGCCTAAATGGCACCGGTCGTCCAGCCGACCTTCCAGCCGGCATCAACCGGCACCGGCCGACCATCCGGCAACGACCGTTAAGCCCAAATGGCACCGGTCTTCCAGCCGGCATCAACCTGCACCGGCTGTACATCGGATTTACGGAGATTATAGTGATGTACCCGTCAGTCAATCTACACTACTGGTTACATATCACTACCATGAGAGAAATGTTATAGATGAATCTCCGTCCAATCAGACCATTCGAGAGGCAGGTGCCGGTCATAGCCGGACCTTCGCCGACATTCCGGCCGACCATATACCAGACAAATCAGTCGGTATTGCCGGTGTACACCTCCCGTCACGTCAAATACGTGGTTTTAAAACAAGGGAGAATTAGTGACATTATCAGAGGTGACGGAATTGAGTTATCTATGCCACTTGGTATGCGCTACCCAGATATGGCAGCTTTACCAGAACAGGACTTTCAGGCCGACCATTCGCCAGTTCAATCAGCCGTCCATATGTTCACGGCTTCTCCACCTTCCAGCCGGCATCAACCGGCACCGGCCGTCCACCCGGCAACGACCGTTCAGCCCAAATGGCACCGGTCGTCCAGCCAACCTTCCAGCCGGCATCAACCTGCACCGGCCGTCAATCCGGCAACGACCGTTCAGCCTAAATGGCACCGGTCGTCCAGCCGACCTTACAGCCGGCATCAACCGGCACCGGCCGACCATCCGGCAACGACCGTTAAGCCCAAATGGCACCGGTCTTCCAGCCGGCATCAACCTGCACCGGCTGTACATCGGATTTACGGAGATTATAGTGATGTACCCGTCAGTCAATCTACACTACTGGTTACATATCACTACCATGAGAGAAATGTTATAGATGAATCTCCGTCCAATCAGACCATTCGAGAGGCAGGTGCCGGTCATAGCCGGACCTTCGCCGACATTCCGGCCGACCATATACCAGACAAATCAGTCGGTATTGCCGGTGTACACCTCCCGTCACGTCAAATACGTGACGGTGTGGTTTTAAAACAAGGGAGAATTAGTGACATTATCAGAGGTGACGGAATTGAGTTATCTATGCCACTTGGTATGCGCTACCCAGATATGGCAGCTTTACCAGAACAGGACTTTCAGGCCGACCATTCGCCAGTTCAATCAGCCGGCAGTGCCGGCCGTCCATATGTTCACGGCTTCTCCACAAGGGAGATTTAGTGAAAGTGTCAATTATGACAGAATTGCGTCATCTAGGTCACCTGGTATGCTGTACAGATATGCAAGCTGTACCAGAACCAACATTCCCTCTGAGCGAATGGTAGATGGGCGCGCAGTGCTGGCCGCACTACATAAGCATTATGTAATTATTATTACCTTACAGCCGGCACCAACCGGCACCGGGCGTCCATCCGGCAATGACCGTTCAGCCCATATGGCACCGGTCATCCAGCCGACCTTCCAGCCAGTACTAACCGGCACCGGGCGTCGATCCGGCAATGACCGTTCAGCCCAAATGGCACCGGTCGTCCAGCCAAGCTTCCAGCCGACACTTGCCGGCACTGACCGTCCATCTGGCTCCGGCCGTCCAGCCCAACAGGCACCGGTCGTCCGACCGTATGGAGATTTTAGTCATATACCAGTCCGTCCGACTGTACCGCTGTACCAGCACGGGGACTTTTATCATACCGCAATCTGCACAAATCGGATTGACGAAGATTCTAGTGATGTTTCCGTCTGTCAATCCGTACTACCGGTTACATATCACTACCATGACACAGATGTTGGCGATGAATCTCTCAATCCAACCCGACCATTCGAGCGGTCGGTGCCGGTCATAGCCGGCCCGTCGCAGTCATTCAGGCCAAACATATGCCAATCAATCCATTCGGCATTGCCGGCCGTCCATAGGCTAACAGCTCATCCACAAGGGAGAGTGAATGCCTTTATCAGAGATGTCGGAATCGAGTCATCTATGCCACCTGGTATGCATTACCCCGATATGGATGCTTTACCAGAGCAAGATTATGCACATAGTGAGTGCGATGAATCGCAGGCAAATCAGCTGTATGCAGATCCAACTATGGAACGGACTGAGTTTAGCTTCAAAGCCGCAGTGGAGGAAATTTATAGGGTGTTGGCCCCTTAAGAATGCCCTCCACCTCCTGCTGCCAACCGACTATAAGGTTAGAGCGTCGGTCGATCTGGATGAGGGGGAAGAGACTATCCTTCCGCCTCCTTCCCCAGTCGACAAAAATTAAGGAAATTAATGACCGTCTGTCGACACGTATAGGGGATCCAGGAAATGCTAAGGCGTTCTTTTCTGAAAGTCAAGTACCAGCGTCGTTTTCAGGTCGATGGTACAAAACTCACTCCGATGCGTTCAGTACTGAGGTCCCGGCTCTGGATAAAAATATGGCAGCAGTCCATATGTCTGCTCCATTGTCTTATAAAGTGGACAAAACTGTGTTCAATGCCAAGTCCAAGCTGGTTCGAAATGTAGTCGCTACGTCTTCACTGTTAGACCTAGCCTCCCTAGCCATTTTCAGGATCGCTGGAAAATCTGGCAATGAACATGCTTGGGGATCGGGGGCCTGGTTAGCTAGGGTTCTTAACAGGGCAGCTCACCATTCCATGGCCAATGCGCTGACTGCTTCTGCCAACCTAGACCTGATACGTCGTGACGCATGTCTGAAGGGCACGTCGCTTAAACCCCATCATAAGCTGGCTAGATATGACCGACGCACATTTCACGTCCCTATCCCACGAGTAGCGGACATTTCTCCGTTGTGCTTGTCGGGACTCGGTTTATCAGTTCCATGTTATACCTTTTGGCCTCAATTTTAAGCCCTTGGGTTAGTACCAAGGTTATGGATTACGTCGTCACCCTGTTCCGCTCGACTTCATCTATTGCGTCGGCAGTATATTTGGACGACATCCTCCAGTAACATCTGTCAAGTTCTACTCTGCTCAAAGGCAGAAACGATCTTATATCACTTTACATCATATAGGCTTTCTCATGAACTGGATAAAGTCTGATCTCTGTCCAATCCGGATTTTTGGTCCATCTGGGTGTGGAGTTTCTCCTGATCTGAATCTGGTAAGGCTTCCTCGAGTTTGCGATCATCCAGATATTTGCACTCGTAGAGTCCGTTTCCGACAGGATGCGCATTTTAGCGAGAGAGTTGCAGATCCTCGGATTATTCAATGCGGCAGCAGACTTGATCCCGCTCAGCCGTCCTTTTATGCGCCCTTTACAAAGGACGTTGCTAGCGTAATTGCGCCCTTTTCAAGTCCCTTCGATCCCAGAAAACAGTCATGCTCACGCCAGAGATACGATCATTCTTGAGTCAATGGCACAACCCCTGTGGGCTGTCCACAGGGATTACTCTGGAGATACCCCAAGCGGGGATAACGGTATGTTCCGCCACTAGTACCTACGGTTGGGGTGCCCACCTGTTGCCGGACTTCGATACTGTCAGCGGCACGTGGGTGCCAGGGGCGAGCCCTTTCTACATCAACCTTTCAGAAATAACGGCTGTCATCAACGCCTTTCATTTCGGGCAGGATCAACTCTTATTACAAACTGCCCTCATTATGTCAGACAACTTTGTGGTGGTGCCTTGCCTTAAAAACATGGGGACACCAATCACCAGACCTGTGCAATCTGAGCTGGCAGTTTCTACATTGGTTTGACAATCTCCACCTCAATGTACAATTCCGGCACATTCTTGGCAGACTCAATGTCTTGGCTGACACTCTACCTAGTCATTCACACAGAATGGTCACTCCATCAATCAGACTTTCTTTCAATTAACACACTTTGGGGACGTCCGATGATTGATCTTTTGCAACAAGGTGCAATTGCAAGTTGTCCACCTTTCATCTCACAGGTTCCAGACCCAGAAGCTTGAGTCGTGGATGCTCGATCAATCAGCTGGGAACGGTTGTGGTCATTCTCCTACCCTCCCACGGTCTTGGTACTGAAATTAATCCAGAAGTTAAGGGGTCAGAACTGTCAGATGGTTCTGATTGCAACTCTCAGATGGAACAACTCCTGGGTCTCCGATCTACTCAATCTAGGCGATAGATCTACCCAGGAAGATTACAGTCAGCACAAGTATTCGCAAGCAACCGCGGCCAGGGGTGTTCCACCCCTGTCCGGACCATCTTTATGTTCAAGCTTGGCTCTTGTCCAGACAGCCTTGCAAGACAAACAATTTAAATCTTTGATTGCGGAGAGAATCTCGAGAGCAAGAAGGCCCTCTACTCTGAAGGGTTTACGAGGGCAAGTGGCATGTTTTCAAGGACTGGTACCATATCATTCACATTGTTCCTCTGAGTGTCACAATCCCTCAACTGGCCAACTTTTCTCTGGCTTTTCGAGGAGAAACAGCTGGCTCCAGTTATTATCAAATGCTACCGCTCCATGATATCAGACACATTCCGCCATTCTGGTACATGTGCTATCAGCCATGACAAAGATTTGTCAGATCTTTTAGACACTTTAAAAATTCAATCGACTTATATCCCTCACCCTGTTTCCAAATGGAATCTGTCCTGGGTTTTAACATGACTCAATTCAGACAGTATTGAGTCTTTAACCCACGATTAGTTAAAGCTACTATCATACAAATTGGGTTTCTTGATAGTCTTAGCTTCAGCATGCAGGGTGAGCGAGTTACATGTCCTTTCTAGTGACCCGAACTCTCTTCCGTTCCGATCAGAGGGTTTGATGGTCCTCTTGACGCAGCCAGGCTTCGTAGTCCAAAATAGATTACCATACATTGGCGATCAACGAGTCGTCATTAGCTCGCTTTCTTTATAGATAAGTCAGGATCAACAGCCATGTAAGATCCTGTTTGTGCACTCTAGCACCATTTCAATGCATAGAGGTGAGTCAGGTCACATACAAGCACCTCTTTCTTCTGGTGATAGCTGGGACATGAGATATCACCATTCAAGCCCTTGCTTCATGGCTAAAGTGGGTTATATGCTCGGCGTACTCTGAGGATTCGCAAATCAGTCACATTATAGAAGCTATTGGCTGACATGCAGAGTCAACCTTCTACAGTTTTATCTTCAAGTTTGTACTCGCAGAGGCAAACATTGATTCTAGTAGGTCCGGTGTTGGGCAGCCCAGACGCCCACCAGACCCATGTGCAACAATCAGCACAGCCTATTAGCTTCGCTGGATTCGCCAGATAAATTTTCGTAGGTAAGAAGATTTCAATAACTATCTTCTTAACCGTATAAAGGGGTCACATATCACGTGACCCTGGGCAGTGTTGCTGATTGAAAATTAGGAGACCGGGTTATCATTCACATGGGGAATCCAACCATCATTCCCTAGAGAATACCCGGGGTGGAGGTCGGATGCTCCGCATTCCCTCCTCCTATTACTTATTCTCCTAAAGTAATGTGATTGGGGAACGTATTCAAAGGAGAAAGCAAATTTTGTAGTAAATTATGTTTCTCCGAGAATACTTACCCAATCACATTACTAAGAAACCCTCCCAACCACCCCGCCATGCGAGCATCCTTGTGTTTTATATACCGCTCAGCTTAAAAAACTAAAGAAGCGACACCTAGCGGGTAGCAAGGGGAGGTAAGGGGCAAGAGTTATTGCCCTTTGTCTATATGACATAGGAAAGACGAATTTTCGTCTTTTGGTAGGACTGGATTCGCGAGGTAGCAGGCTAATATCCCTAAAGTAATGTGATTGGGTAAGTATTCTCAGAGAAACATAATTTACTACAAAATTTGCTTTTTACTTCCATGCAGATTTAGTCAGTAATTGAAGAAAACTATTCAACTAAGGTTTTTTAGGGTGGTGGGGGTGATCACTTTTCTACTATGATAATCATTTGGTCACTTTTCTTTTGTAATTTTGATTCGAGATGATTTATGTATTTTCTCAATCCTCCTTGACATAGGTCCACCACCAATCACATCACAAAGTCGATCACGACGTGATAGTGATCATTCCAATCACTCCCAACCAGAAGTCTTCAGTGGTGAGGAAGAGGTCAGAGAGGAAACACCAAAATCCCCATCCTCTCCACCCATTCGAGAAGAACCATCAACCAAACTGGTCATTGCTCCAGCTCCTAAAGAGAATGCTTGGGATAAAAGGAAGACAGAGAAATCACCTACTATTGCAGAGTCTAAAAGTCAAAAGTCTTTGTCTCCACAGACCGAGACCAACAAGTCACAGGTATTCAAGATGTCCTTTATTACTACAAATGTATATTTTTAAAAATAAAAAACAATCGTCTTGGCTTGACACTGCACTTATAACAATCGACTGCCGTGATTATGTCCCTGGACAAGGCTCGTTACATGCTTTGTCATGATACCGGCTTCAAATTGTTGAAAACACTAAACCAAAACCTACATAATACAAATCACGCAAGATAAAAGAAATACCAAAAGTATGCTTTCATTTATTTTCTATGAACTATGCTTCTAAGATAAATATGTAACAGCAACAGAGTGATCACAGATTCTATCTGTCCATTAGTCTGTCTGTCCATCCATTAACACTTCTTGTAACCAGCATAACTTTGTGGATAACTTTCACATAGAGTAATGAAGAAGCCTATTTTGGGTCAAAATGGTAAATGTTAAGGTAGTTCACTCGTTCTGAAAAAAGAAATGTGATTTTGGTGCAAAACTAATGACCAGGCACATGTCTTTCATGCTATTTTTCTTATGCTACGTAATTGGTCCTGAATAAAAATTGTGAGGATTTGACCTCCCGATATGTCTATCAAAATAGTCATCCTAAAAGCATTTGTATGACTACGTCTGATCAGATAGTGATATTGTCATAGTTTTGTCACTGAAATACCTTTTGTAACAAGTATTATATTCTATATTAGATTTATTCTAATCAAACATCCAGAATGACTGCCTTATCTACCATCAGGAATATTTTCTTTTGTCTATCTCTCCTAAATAGATGGTTATATTGACTTGGGTTTTTTAACTTGTACTGATGCACGTGGCAGTAGCTGAGACAAGTTCATTGATCTTCTATTGGTGATTACAGATTTGTGATCGAAGACCATGTTGCCCATTTTTGTACTGTGCATGTGAGATGTAAGAAACATTTGTTCTAAAAAATATTAGACATGATTTCAGTGCTCAGCATTTATAAAGGTAAAAGAAGGAATTTTTCATGACTGCTTTCTAATTCACTTTTGAGGGGAAAAAATGTGGAACAAAAAATATTGTTATTGCTTACCGTTGTTTGGAATGAAAAAGCACAAAATGGATCTGAAAGCCTTGTATCAGTTTGAATAAATTTTTATTTCTGTAAAATTTAATTTATACAGTTAGATCCTTTCTGTCCGAAAATTATGTTAGTTTTGGGAGCTGCATCATGTGATATTTATTAATGCAGTATGATGTTTTACAGCCTCTGGCACCTCCAAAGGGACATGAGGATGTGAAGAAGGAGTTTGTTCCTGCTGAACCTCCCAAAGAGAACCCCTGGACAAAAAGAATGCAGCAACACAGCAAGCCTGATGGCAGCCACACTCAGTCCACAGGTACGGGTTACATAATGTTGTTTTGATACCCAGTACGAGTTAAAGTTCTTTGATGATTTGAAGTTTGAAGTTCTCTCAAAAAGAGTTTTTACTTTGCTTCTTTTATCACAGCCTAATGAGGGGTAGAGAGAGTTAGCATTGCATACCAACTAAATATGGTCTAATATGTAACAATGGAACTCCAGTTTTTGCTCATCTGGTCATAAACTAAAATGGTTTTTGTCATTGTCCTGTGTTGGTCGTCCAGTTTCATCCTGTGGTCTAGTCCAAAATGAAAATCATAACCCTCAGGCATCCAGTATGGCTGCCACAGTGGTCAGCTTGAAAATCTCTTCATTCATTACTCATGAACAGCCATGGTCAACAGTTGGACATGTGATCTGAGGCACTACTTGTCTTTAAAGAGCACTGACTTGTCACCATGAACTTTAAGGATACATCTATTGGTTCAGCCTATGTTGGTGCATGAAAAAGCTTGCCAATAGCTTCCTATGTGTCAGTAGTTCTGTTGTTGTTTTTGTAGGGTTTAACGCCATTTTTCAGCACACGATAGGCTATTCATTGCGGCCAGTATTGTTGGTGGAGGAAGAACCCATGGAATATTCCCGGAAAGAACCACCGACCCACGCAGACAGAGATGAGATAGCAGTGATCCTTAACAGAGAGCGCTTTAGACCACAGCCTATCATGTGCGTAAAATGGTGTGAAACATATCAAATTTAAACCTGACCGCCAGAAGAGATGGTCATGTCAGGGGTTTTTCACTAAAAAAAAAACTTGCAATTGGTAGAGATGGTCATATCAGGGGTTTTTCACTAAAAAAAAAAAAAACTTGCAATGTGTAGAGATGGTCATTTCAGGGGGTTTTCACTTATAGACTTGCAATGTGTAGAGATGGTCATATCAGGGGGTTTTCACTAATAGACTTGCAATGTGTAGAGATGGTCATGTCAGGGTTTTTCCACTAATAGACTTGCCATGTGTAGAGATGGTCATTTCAGGGGGTTTTCACTAATAGACTTACAATGTGTAGAGATGGTCATTTCAGGGGGTTTTCACTAATAGATTTGCAATGTGTAGAGATGGTCATATCAGGGGGTTTTCACTAATAGATTTGCAATGTGTAGAGATGGTCATTTCAGGGGTTTTTCACTAATAGACTTGCAATGTGTAGAGATGATCATGTCAGGGGGTTTTCACTAATAGACTTGCAATGTGTAGAGATGGTCATTTCAAGGGGTTTTCACTAATAGACTTGCAATGTGTAGAGATGGTCATTTCAGGGGGTTTTCACTAATAGACTTGCAATGTGTAGAGATGGTCATTTCAGGGGGTTTTCACTAATAGATTTGCAATGTGTAGAGATGGTCATTTCAGGGGGTTTTCACTAATAGATTTGCAATGTGTAGAGATGGTCATTTCAGGGGTTTTTCACTAATAGACTTGCAATGTGTAGAGATGATCATGTCAGGGGGTTTTCACTAATAGACTTGCAATGTGTAGAGATGGTCATTTCAAGGGGTTTTCACTAATAGACTTGCAATGTGTAGAGATGGTCATTTCAGGGGGTTTTCACTAATAGAATTGCAATGTGTAGAGATGGTCATTTCAGGGGGTTTTCACTAATAGACTTGCAATGTGTAGAGATGGTCATTTCAGGTTTTTTTTCACTAATAGACTTGCAATGTGTAGAGATGGTTCTACATGAAAATGATCCCAGTTTTGATGGCCACCTTAAAAATTTTGATTGCTTTTTATCCTGAGTTTACAGATACCACAGCAAGACATTGCTGAAAGACTTTAAATGATATGTGTTGATCTGGAGGCTTTGGCTGCAGTCTTGAAAGTCTTATTATTGCTGTTCCACTTGAACTGAATATGATATTGACAGATTATTTTCACTTTTTTTGCTATGTGTACTTAACACTGTTTGATATTGCTGTTCCACTTGAACTGAATATAATATTGGCAATTGATTCTCACTTTTCTTGTATTTAGCACTGTTTGAAAATGATATTAGCTTGATCTCACAAAATGATTGCAAAGAAAGTCAGATTGCAAATATACACCACTACCTCGATAAATTGCGCACATCGGGGACCATAAACATTGACCGCGCTATAAGTGAGGCATGAGTTATCAAGGGACCTATAATAATAAAAGGATCGATACAAAAACAAAAGGGTGGGTGGGTGTCAGATTTTTTAGTTTTTAATACTCAACTTTATAAACATGCTGTGATTAACTGTGAATAAATATCTCTTCATAATGGTGTAGTTTATTTTTTCTTCATAGAGTAACATTAATTTCAGGATAAATTACCATATATTGAGAATTTACTCTATCACAGGAGTCTGACGTTTTATCAATAAAGTACGGCAAATCTCTGACAACATGACGTCCCCTTATCGGTAATATATATATATATATATATATATATATATATATATATATATATATATATATATATATATATATATATATATATATATATATATATATATATATTACCAATAAAGGGAATTCATGTTGTCAGAAATTTTGCCGTATTTTATTGATAAAACGTCAGACTCCTGTGGCTCAATTAACACGTGTACCAATTCACACATTGTGTATTACATCACTAACTTTTGTGCTGAATTGGATACATTCTTGTTTTATTGTTTGATCTAAATTAGACCTATTTGTTTAATACAAAAGATCGACTCTTTTCGAGAAACAATGTCTATCGACCAATTCATATACAGTGTATATATTTGATTGCAGCAGAAGTAAAATGAAAAATTTAAAACAATGTAAATTAGAACATGATAATACAAATGCTGATTGTGATAACGCTGGACAAATGACTAGACGTTTTGAAAAAAATCAATTAATTTTGTGTGTTACTCCTTGATTTTGCTGCCGTCGAGCAAAATCGTCACTTGCTTGATTCCATGCACAAGACAAAAGTGATAAAACAACACAAGACTCTTTTAATGGATTATTTTAGTGTAACAAACACTTTGCCAAGTTTGTTGATCAAAACAAAGCCGGCAGATAATTAGGTTCTCACGGAAGTACTCGCGGGTTTCAATGTGACGGTTGATTGACTCTTTTCATGTTTTCATAGAAAATAATATATTGCAGTTATAATGTTTACACTGAAACGGAAATGAAAGATTATAATGTGGTTTTCACATAGCAAGATGTTTAAAAGCTGTTTATTTCATTATCTGTTGCCACCTGTTAGCATTTACCGGACGTTTTCATTGATCGATATTTCACCAGATTTTTTTTAACGGCGTATTGATGACGGTGTATCAACAAATAAACCCGAACATAATATGTGATATCTTATTTAGAATTTGCAAATTTCACAATATTGAATCAATCTTTATGGGCATTAAAAACCTTTTTATGATAAAACGAGAAATGTATAAAGGTTTAATTTACTAATTCTTATCTTAATTTTGTTACGTTCAGCATATTTTGAAAGATTTTTAAAATGATTTTTTTCTTTGGGAAAAAATCAGGATCCGCGCCAGACACCACATTATAAGCGGGTTCGCGAGTTATCAAGGCGCAAGTTATCGCGGGAGTAGTGTAGTTACTGTTACTTCATTTTAAACGGATGATAGTGAGTCAACAAGGGTTTTTCATTTGAATTATATGTGTTGGCCCTATTTGGAAAAGATGTCAATATGATCTCACAATGTTAACAATATGACCTCTCACAATGTTAAACTACTCCTAAACAATTGGTGGGATTGATGCCAAAACATTTCTAATAATATTCATGTTCAGAAATTAAACCAGTGCTACATACTTCGGGATTCAATCGTATTGTAAACATTTTTAATCTAAGTCAGACATTTTTCAACTACCTAGATTCTGGTTAATTTTTTTTGAATGAGCTTAATCTTTCTGAATAAATATAAAAGCAGTAATGTATAACAATGTAATTCCAATTTTGTATGCTGATTACATGGTATTGAAAATAAGTATGTCTGTTCAGATACCACTGCTGAGGGTACAGGCAGAGGTGAAAGGGGTCGAGGAGGTGGAGTTGGTGGCAGGGGAAGAGGAGGAGGCAGAGGAGCACCTTTGAGGTAATCACCAAAATACATTTGTAATAAGCTCAAGTAGCCAAAGGTCAGGAGAGGTTAATGCATAGTCCAGTGCAGTGACATAGTAGTTGTATTTGATAGGTCTGATATCCAGCAGAGGAGATCTGGGACATTTACATGTATATGCATACAACCTCATTGCATATCAACCATTTTTTCTCCAACGGTCCTAGGCAACGGTTTGGAGTGTTTCATGGCATGTACCCCTATTGGAGGTGCTGCCAGGGGCTAATGTTGTACATATATTATATCAGCTATACAGTCTTGATAAAGTTTTATATTAGTTTGAGGGTATTTTTGCACTCTGTGTATAATGCATTACCTTGAATCATGCAGTTTGGTGAATGCATCTTCATGAGTAAGTTCTACACCCTCATTGTAGATATAGTTACGATGACGTGCATTTCACACTTGACTAACTTATGACGTACATTTCACACTTGACTAACTTACGACGTGCATTTCACACTTGACTAACTTATGATGTGCATTTCACACTTGACTAACTTATGACGTCCATTTCACACTTGACTAACTTATGACGTCCATTTCACACTTGACTAACTTATGACGTCCATTTCACACTTGACTAACTTTCGTTCAGATTTCGAGTTCCAAGTTTATTTCTGATGCTAGAACTATGAACATGGGTACAGGATGCATCTTGATTTACACTACACCATCATTACAAAAATAGATCACTGTGACCCATATTTTATGTGTTAATAATAATGGTCCAATTTTGTCATAGAAGAATATTTCACAACCTCTCTGTTCATGTAAGAATTGTGAAAACAAATTTTTGTAAATAAGTAAAGTAAATTTTAATAAATTCTGGTTCCTTATTGCAAAAGGAGGTCTCTGTGGTCTATATTTTGTTCATTATTGATTATGCTGAAATTTTGTGTGATCACTTTTCCAATGTAGTTCATGTGAAAATGAATCATTGAATGTATCTGTATTAGTACTAACATCCATACAGTCACAGACCTACAATTTTTGCTTTACTAAGATAGGTTAATTTGGCTGTGTTAAGGGAATTACCACGTACATTTTTCCATGCTCGATACAGCTCTTTATGAGCAGTGTAGTAGGAAGTAGGAATAATTAAGGACTATACATATATGGTATTTAAGTATGTAGTGCTAATGTTACTCAATTGTTCTTCACGCAGTACAAGCTTGCATTTAAGAGTGAACCATTCTTAATGTTACTCAATTGTTACTCACACAGTAAAGGTGGTTATATAACAGTGGACAGCACTAATGGTTTTTTTTTTTATGATTGCTCACCCAGTATAAACTGGCTTTAATAGTGGAGAGTAATACTGTAACATGAAAAAAATATGTTTCTTATTGAACTGGTTTTACAATTAGAGTAGGTAAGTAGTGAATTTGTTTTTGAAATATTATATAGATATATTATAATGATTAGTATATGTAATGTAATAATTACTTCAAGTACTTGGCTAAACTGGCTCAATTAGATGCACAATTCAGTTTGGGGATGGGAGGAAATATTAAAAAAAATACCTGGTAGGAAAAGAGCTAGGGTCAAAAACAAAAAAAACGACAGTCAGCCGACCAGAAATAACCATATTTTGAGGGGGGTGGCCTAGGCTTGCATTTAATAGAGGACAGTACCAATGTTATTGAATGGTTACTCACCCAGTATAAGCTGGCATTTAATAGCGACAATACCAATGTTATTCCATGGTTATTTGCCCGTTATAAGCTGGCTTTTAATAATAACAGTACTTGTGTTTTTGAATGTTGACTCAACCAGTATAAGCTGGCTTTTAATAATGACAGTACTGATGTTATTCCATGGTTATTTGTCCAGTATAAGCAGGCTTTTAATAATGACAGTACTAATGTCATTGAATGGTTACTCGCCCAATATAAGCTGACTTTTAATAGTGAAAGTACTGATAGCTTGAAAAGCAGATTTTAGAACAGTAATTTCTTTTTTTCTTCTAAAATACAACTTAATTTCAGGTTTTTATCAGCAGTGATTTCATTACAGTAAAACCTGTTCTGAGAGACAACTGATATGAGAGACCAGAATCTCCATGCACACATTTATTCAATATATAGTGTTATGACCTGTTATGAAAGACCACCTGTCTTGAGAGATCATTATTTTTTGGCAGAATGGATGGATTTTCAAGACAGGTTCTACTGTAAGAATAATGTTATTTTTTAAATTGTTTGATGTCTTTTATACCTTGACACATTATGTTGTAGTAGGCTATTTTTTGCTGATTAAAAGTAATGTTCTTCAAATTTAGATATTAAGAATTGCTCACATAAAAACTCAAAAGATAAAACTGTGCAAAAGCGCAAACATGAAGTGCAATGATAACAATTAAAAGTTTTAAAGATGTTACAATTCTGTTAAAACTATAATAAAAGATAAAAATAAAAGATACAGTTAAGACGTAAAATCTTTAAAATGTACAGCATACAGTATGGTTCAGGAGTAGAAACATTTGAAAATTCATGGTTGACCCTGGCAACCAGCTTTGAAAATCAGGTTCCCTGGCAGATTTTCTTGTTCCCAAGGGAGACCATTGAGTCTTAAAATTAATTACATGAGACATCAAATTGTAGTTTTTAAAAAAAACGAATCCACAGGAATTACAAATTTTTAAAATTATACTTTGATCATAGGCATTCACTGTGTCAAGAATAATGAGACCACTGTCATGTTGGGTTTTTGACATAAGACAAATAAATATTCACGAGTCTCTTTTATTTAAGGATCTTGAATGGATTGGTAATTACTTAATCAGATGAATAATCAGCATATGGTTTACTTTGGCCTTCTATCAATAGCAGTCATCCAACCAACATATGGTTTACTTTGGCCTTCAAATAGCAGTCATCCAACCAACATATGGTTTGCTTTCACCTGCTTCCAATAGCAGTCATCCAACCAACATGGTTTATTTTTGCCATCTTCCAATAGCAGTCATCCAACCAACATAGTTTAATTTGGCCTTCTTTTAGTAGCAGTCATCCAATATTTGGATTAGTATGGCCTTCTTCCAATAGCAGTCATCAAATGTGGTTTAGTTTGGCCTTCTTCCAATAGATGTCATCCAAAGATATGGATTAGTATGGCCTTCATCCAATAATAGTCACCCGGCACATGATTTGGTATGGTCTTCTACCAATAGCAGTCATTCAACACATGGTTTAGTATGGCCTTCTTCCATTAGCTGTCATTCAACATGGATTCATTTGGAAGACCTTGTAATTTGGAAATTGTACATGGGAAGACCTTGTACTTTGGAAGACCTTGTACTATGGAAATTATAGTAGACAAGACCTTGTACTATGGAAATTGTTCTAGGGAAGACCTTTTAATATGGAAATTGTAGTGGGGAAGACCTTGTACTATGGAAATTGTTCTAGGTAAGACCTTGTACTATGGAAATTGTTCTAGAGAAGACCTTGTACTATGGAATTTGTTCTAGGGAATGTCTTGTACTATTGAAATTATCTTAGGGAATACCTTGTAATATGGAAATTATCATAGGGAATACCTTGTACTATTGAAATTGTCGTAGGGAATACCTTATACTATTGAAATTATCATAGGGAAGACCTTATACTATGGAAATTGTATTAGTTTAAACCTTTTACTATGGAAATTGGACTGAGGAAGACCTTGTACTATGGAAATTGTAATAGGAAAGACCTTGTACTATGGAAATTGTAATAGGAAAGACCTTGTACTATGGAAATTGTAATAGGAAAGACCTTGTACTATGGAAATTGTAATAGGAAAGACCTTGTACTATGGATATTGTAATAGGAAAGACCTTGTACTATGGAAATTGTAATAGGGAAGACCTTTGTACTATGGAAATTCTTCATGGGAAGACCTTGTACTATGGAAATTGTTGTAGGGAAGACCTTCATCCCCACGCAGCTGAATTGTCAATTTGTGCTCATTCCAACGTTAAATTTTGCTCGTCTCCGTAATGCTTGCACAGTCCAGCTCGCACTGCGCGCACATCTACCATTCATGTAGAGGGAACATTCCTTGTACTATGGAAATTGTACTGGGGAAGACTTTGCTACAAGTGTATCACTGGAATGAATGCACATCATTTCATTTCTGATAGAATATCAATCCTTATACTTGTTTTCAGAGAGAAGAAAGAAAAGCCTCTTCCTAAATCCATAGAGGACATGCCAAAGTTTGTTGCAGATAACAAAAAGGTAAGCCATTTCTTCAAAATTTGTTAGAGTCTCCTCACATTGCAAGTTCTTAGTGTTTTTTGTTCTCGCTTATCGCTTTCACTTGACATGGTTTGTTTTTTTGTATAATTGCTAATCAATTATAGTGTCTTACAATTTATATTAGTGTCTTACAATTGATATTATAGTCTTGCAATTGATATTATAGTGTCTTACAATTTATATTAGTGTCTTACAATTAATATAGTGTCTTACAATTTATATTAGTGTCTTACAATTGATATAGTGTCTTACAATTGGTATTATAGTGTCTTACAATTTATATTAGTGTCTTACAATTGATATTATAGTGTCTTACAATTTATATTATAGTGTCTTACAATTTATATTAGTGTCTTACAATTGATATAGTGTCTTACAATTGATATTATAGTGTCTTACAATTTATATTAGTGTCTTACAATTTATATTAGTGTCTTACAATTTATATTAGTGTCTTACAATTTATATTAGTGTCTTACAATTGATATTATAGTGTCTTACAATTGATATTATAGCATCTTACAATTGATATTATAGCATCTTACAATTGATATTACAATTGTGTCTTACAAATAATATCTTACTAGTTAACTTGGGATGTTGCTTAACTTTCTTCTCAAGCCTTTGCGACTCAAAGAGAATTTTTCTTAGTGACCTTTTGGAAGTTACCATACCTCACCACAATAGTCGTCTATTGTATATGGCAAGCCAAAGCTGTTAAGCCTTTATTTGCTAAAATGGGGGAGATGGAAAAGAAAGTAAGCTACTCAGAAATTATCTTGCACAGCAGTGTTGACTTGTTTTGTGGATCAGATATCCCTTAACCCGTCTCAGCGCAAATAATGGTATAATGTAATGGCACTGTTGTCTGACTGTTGTCTCACAACATGTCACTAATACAGTTCATTTTATCATTGAGCTGTATGGACTGTTTCTGTGAATGAAACATCCACATAGCTGCCTCAACAAAAATAAATTCACAATGTCTTGAAGATAAATGTCGCTGTTCCATCAAAATTGGACTTTGCCATACATCTCAGATTACAGCAGGTCACTATCATGTTCAATCTTTTCATTTAAACCAAAAGACAAAAGTATTTGTGCAGTTTGCCTACTTAATACAAGACACTTAAATCAGTCACAAGTTACTCAATGCACCTGGTGCCCAGTTTAGTGCTTCATTACAGTAGAGTTGCTGTGTTCTCATGCCCTTGTCACTCAAAGGGAGCACTCACTTGTAATAAAATCCCAATTGTGACATTCTGCAAGCCTGGTGGGCCACTCCTGTTGACAATCTTTGCCAGTTTCATCGCAGATTGTACAGAAGGCATAAACAATAAAATATGCAACATAAAAAGTTCCAGCATTCTAATCAGCAAAGACCAACAGGTATTAAACTTGCGTTGTTATGGGACAAAGTGGCTAACATGAAGAGCATTGCATACCCATAGCAGCTATGGGAATGGTGAAGCCCTTGTCATTAAGCCCATGTCAAATATTGTGTTTGATGGTGAAATAGGGACAGATTTTAAAGAGTACAAACCCTATAACCCACTTACAAATCATATGGAATTTGACAAAGTTGTGGAGGATACAAGGGCTCTGTTCAGTCACTGTCGAATTCTGCAATTAGAACCCTGCAGTTCTGACAGCCCTTACTTTCATTGCATAGAACAGGCTTTTCCTATTCATGGGAAATCAAAACTTTGGCATTGAAATATGTATCTAGTCAGTTCAAGGTCACCTACAGGACTGGCAGTGTTTAGAGGTGAGTTTCTGCCTCATCTTAGCTGTCAAAGAGGGTAAAGGTCAGGTTAGAATCCTTGTTTCTCCAGCGTTTTTCTCGAGATCTTTCATCCCAAAAGGGTTAGCTCAACCTGGTAGGACCTATAGCCATACCTCGACCTGGTAGGACCTATAGCCATGGCTCGACCTACATCCATGGCTCAACCTGGTAGGAGCTATAGCCAAGTCTCGACCTGGTAGGACCTATAACCATGGCTTGACCTAGTAGGACATATAGCCATGGCTTGACCTGGTAGGACCTAGTCATGACTCATTTGGTAATGACCTACAGCCATGGCTTGACCTGGTAGGACCTATAGCCATGGCTCGACCTGGTAGGACCTATAGCCATGGCTTGACCTGGTAGGACCTATGGCCTTGGCTCGACCTGGTAGGACCTATAGCCATGGCTTGACCTGGTAGGAGTCATGGCTTGACATGTTAGGACATATAGCCATGGATTGACCTGGTAGGACCTAGTCATGGCTCGACCTGGTAGGAGCTATAACCATGGCTCGGCCTGGTAGGAGCTATAACCATGGCTTGACCTGGTAGGACCTATAACCATGGATTGACTTGTTAGGACATATAGCCATGGATTGACCTGGTAGGACCTAGTCATGGCTCGACCTGGTATGGACCTATAACCATGGCTTGACCTGGTAGGACCTATAGCCATGTCTCAACCTGGTAGGACCTATAACCATGGCTTGACCTGGTAGGACCTATAGTCATGGCTTGACCTGGTAGGACCTATAGCCGTGGCTTGACCTGGTAGGACCTAATAACCATGGCTTGACCTGGTAGGAGCTATAGCCATGGCTTGACCTGGTAGGACCTGTAGCCATGTCTCGACCTGGTGGGACCTATAGCTATGGCTCGACCTGGTAGGACCTATAGCCATGGCTCGACCTGGAAGGACCTATGGCCATGGCTCGACCTGGTAGGCCCAATAGCCATGGCATAATGGGTTACCCTTCCAGATGATTTAACAGCTTCATAAGGACACAGCTTCACAACTTCACTGGATTTGTGGGAGGGACAAAATTTTCACTTTCGAAGTCACCAACAGATGGGGTCTATTCTTGATTATCTAGAAGCTGTCACATTTACTTGCTAAATTGAATTTAAACTTTGCCATCAACCCTTTATCCTGAAATACTTGACTTAATTGCATTAGTTCTCAGTTGTAATAATTATAGTTGTGATATCAGGTTCATTTTATTTAGAAAAGTGACAAGGAGGTAACTTGTGAAACCATATTAAATATTTAATAACAAAGAACTCAACCGCTCCGGTGGCCTAGTGGTTAGAGCGTCCGCCCCGGAAGCGGGAGGTCGTCGGTTCGATCCCCGGCCGAGTCATACCGAAGACTTACAAAAATGGTACTAACAGCTGCCTCGCTTGACACTCAGCATTAAGAGGTTAGTGTTAGGACTGGTCGGCCTGGTGTCAGGATAATGTGACTGGGTGAGACATCATGCTACATGTCTGCGGCATGATGTCTCAGTGCTCGACATCACTATAAACTGCCTCACTGCAGACATCGTAGCGATATGACTGAAAAATTGTTAAAGCTACGTTAAAAATCCCAATCAAACAAACAAACAAACAAAGAACTCAAATTAAGGGATATGTAATAATGGGATCACATTAAGGATACAATAATAATGGGATCACATTAAGGATACAATAATAATGGGATCACATTAAGGATACAATAATAATGGGATCACATTAAGGATACAATAATATCGGGATCACATTAAGGATACAATAATAATGGGATCACATTAAGGATACAATAATAATGGAATCACATTAAGGATACAATAATAATGGGATCATATTAAGGATACAATAATAATGGGATCACATTAAGGATACAATAATATTGGGATCATATTAAGGATACAATAATAATGGGATCACATTAGGGATACAATAATAATGGGATCACATTAAGGATACAATAATAATGGGATCATATTAAGGATACAATAATAATGGGATCACATTAAGGATACAATAATATTGGGATCATATTAAGGATACAATAATAATGGGATCACATTAAGGATACAATAATAATGGGATCATATTAAGGATACAATAATAATGGGATCACATTAAGGATACAATAATAATGGGATCACATTAAGGATACAATAATAATGGGATCATATTAAGGATACAATAATAATGGGATCACATTAAGGATACAATAATAATGGGATCACATTAAGGATACAGTAATCCTTTCTGCTGTTGATGTGTAGTTAGTTAATACAAAATAGCTTTTTTCAGTTGTTACTTGGTTGAAGCCTTATAGTTTTCACTGACAGATGTGGAACAGATTCAGGTTAAGAAGTTCATTATGCACTTTTTATTGGATTGGAGTGGTGCTAAGAAGTTCATTATGCACTTCTTTTTTATTGAATTGGAGTGGTGCTAAGAAGTTCATTATGCACTTTTTTATTGGATTGGAGTGGTGCTAAGAAGTTCATTATGCACTTCTTTTTTATTGGATTGGAGCATAGCTGCCAACCCTCACGATTTGGGTTTAATTTTCACGACTTTTTCAGCTATTCATGAATTCACGCTGCATGCCAAAAATTCACGAATTCCCAAATTCTCAGTTATTTAAAATATTTAATTAAATAGCCGATTTTTTGTTAAGCGCTAGTTGTGATATCGGCAGTTGCCAAAATGGTCCAGTACTAACTGGTCACGGTATTAGTGAACTATAGCCAATTGGTACTGTTGGCCCGGTAGCAAGCATTTTAGAGTATATATATATATATATATATATATGTGTGTGTATATATATATATATATATATATATATATATATATATATATATATATATATATATATATATAAATAAGAATAGTTTTACAAATGCTTTTAAGAGAAACTGGGGCCTAATCAGAATTTTGCTTCACGCATGTGCGGCCAACATTGATTCAAATTACCATTCGACAACTTATCTAGAAAATGTCTTCACCACCAAGGAAAGAGACAGTCCAAGTTTCCTCTGACCCTTGTTACCCCATTTTTACTTTGGAAATTTGTTTTTATTGTCCATTTCACATGACTATATGACCTTATTGATATGTAGGTCGCTAGATCTGTTGACTCGAACTGAAAAATAGCTAGATCCAGGTCAAATTTCAGCAATGTACTTCCGTCTCTCCTGTCATCGGATTAAAGACCTGACAAATGCTATGCTCGCAAATTTTTAGAAAATAAATCATATTCCTATCAATTTCATGCAGGTATATCTCGATGGAAGGTCGTTCAAGTTTGCTGGGTCAGCTAGTAAGAGGCTACCCCATGCCAACACCTAATGATGTCGGCAAATTCCAACTTTTTAATAGGGAATTAATTCTGATCCTACACCCCAACATAAATGTCCAAATATAAAAAATGGTGTTGTAAGGGTCAGAGGAAACTCAGAATAGTAAAAAGAAATATATTGCACAAAAAGTGAAGTTTAGTTTGGAATATACCAAATATTTGCTGTGCATTTATTTGTTCAGACAAATATTCACAGACTATAGGATCACTTCACAAATTCTTGTCAAAATTCACTCATTTTTATCACCATTTTCACGAATTGCAAGCCTGGAGGGTCGGCAGCTATGCTGGTGTGATGCTAACAAATTAAGAAGTTCATTATGCACTTCTTTTTTTATAGGATTGGAGTGATGCTAACAAGTTAAGAAGTTCATTATGCACTTCTTTTTTTATAGGATTGGAGTGATGCTAACAAGTTAAGAAGTTCATTATGCAATTCTTTTTTTATAGGATTGGAGTGATGCTAACAAGTTCTCATATCTCCTAGATGATGAAGAGGATCTGGAAAATGAGGATGTGGAAAATTAAAAGTTTAGTCATATTATGTTTGAAGAAGTACTGTTCACTGGAATTACATAAAACACAAACTGGTACTCATTACTTTTCAGGATAATTAGATTATGAGAATTACTGGCTTCACAAACCAAGATGTGCTACATGTGAATTCCAGATTAAATTCATTTTTGACTTTCTTGTACATTTTACAGCATCTTGTTTGATCTTTTTTCTGATCTTTGTACATCCACTCTAATCCAGTTAATGAAAGGAATTTTATTCGAAGTTGAATTTAAAATAAATACTTTACAATATAGTAACAGTATCAATTTTTAAAACATTTTTGGTTGAGCTTGACCAATTTTTAATTTTGCATAATTATGCATAGGTGTAATCTTAATCCATCTAGTTATTTATTGGCTACACAAAATGCAGCACTGGATATGGCTAGAATGACCATACCGTTTTATTACTAAATTCCCTTGTATTGGTTACACTGCATACGGTACTAGATGTGGCTTGAATGACCATACCTTTTAATTACTAAATTCCCTTGTATTGGTTACACTCCAAACAGTACTAAATGTGGCTAGAATGACCATACCTTTTTATTACTAAATTCCCTTGTATTGGTTACACTGCATACGGTACTAGATGTGGCTTGAATGACCATACCTTTTTATTACTAAATTCCCATGTATTGGTTACACTGCATACGGTATTAGGTATGACTAAAATCACCCCACATTCACTATTACTAGTTTCATTATATGATGGCCACATGTATTATGTATGATAATGGTTATTCAAAATTTACCATGGCAATCTTGAAAATAGATGGGCTGCAGTACAGAATGTTTTGAAAGTGATATTATTCTGCTTTTCTGATATTTTAGTGACTGATGATGATAATCATTGGGTACTATGATGTCAGTAGACAGATGTTAATCATTATGTACAATGATGTCAGTAACAAGCATTGTGCCTTATGGTGTTGCATAACTTTGGTGGTTTTTTGAATTGTTGTTACTACACTTGAAACACACAGCTTGTGCACCACACTGTCACTAGATCACTGTGAGTGAAGGTAGTGTCCAGTTATCTTGCAGCTGATGTTAAATGGATTCCGAACAAGGATATTTTTTACAGGAGTACTCCGGGTCATGCATCACCTGTCTGCTTCAATGTAGATATTTGTAACTTATGCTGTTGCAAACAAAAAGAATCTTAGTAATTCAAGTTCATTTCTTATTTATATGCCGGACATAAGGCACGGAACATATCATGTTATGATGTTGTCCAACTGGCCAGTGTCCATTCACTTGCAAATTTTCACACTGTAACTCGACTTGTCCACCATCTACGGTTGCCCAGCATTATGGATGCTGTGATTTTGGGTTAAAAAACTATTGAAGTTGGGGTCAAAAGGTCAAAGGTTAACTTTCAGTAACTCAAATAAGAAAATAGTCTCTCCATCAAGACCAGTTACTAAACTTTGCCTTGCACTTGAGATAAGGAAGAAAGTTGACAATTTTTACGTCAAGCTCAAAAACACAAAGAGAATTATGGTCTCTGAACAAGAACATGTGTTCTGTATGACACGTATGGATCAAACTTTGTAGATGGTTTGCATTTGTGGAAAGGAACAAGCCTATTTATTTTGTAATTTAAATGCAGATGCGTAACTGAAATGAGAAAAATCATCTCTTCCCCAAAAACTTTGTTGTTGAACATCTGCCTTCACCAAGGACTGGGTTTGTTAAGAAATAAGCATATCGATTTTTGGGGTCAAAGGTCAAAGTTATTATGACATGAAATGTGTTGTTGTTTTTTTTTAAATGGTGGTTGTTGTAGGGTTTAATACCATTTTTTAGCACAAGATAGGCTATACATGGCGGCCAGTAAAAATGGTGGAGGAAAAACCTGGGAAAATCCCAGAAAAAAACAACAACCAACAAGAAGCTACTGGCAAGGTTTCTCACATACCCACGCCAAGCCCACGCAGACATTTTAAAAATGGTTTTTGCATAATAACATTAGTTCTATACCACATCCCAAGACAGAAGTTTATGTAGGGGTTGTCCTCAAGGTATTGAGGAGCCCAGTTTATTTTGGAATATCAGCGGTCAAAGGTCAATCTGGTGCAAAGAAAAATTGGTTCTTAGAGTAAACTTTGTAGAAGGATTGTACATGACAACATAGAAACTTAAGTAGAATATGGGGTCAGAGGTCATGGTCAGGGTAAGTTTAACAATGAAATAACTTATTTCAGTACATCGGGTCCACTATAAGGCTGCACAGATTGGTGAAAAGTCTAAGTTGTTGAGACTTTTAATCAATAATCACTCAAGTCAACTCTACCTTGCTAGTTTCTACATAGAAAACTCTTAAACATGGAGGCGTATAATGTACCTTTCACCATACTGTTTTTTTAATAAGTATTTTTCAGTAGGAATTTTTTTACATGGAAGAGTGATTCTTAATGAACTGGTGTAAAATGTGCCATTCACTGTACTCTGTTTTTTAGTAAGTATTTGCAGTAAGAGATTTTTTGATGTGGAAGATTGATGCTTAACGTATTTGAGGTGTAGTAGACATGTCTGTTATGCTGAACATTTTGTCGAGTTTCTTATAAAAGTCATTGCTTATTTTTCAATATCAAAGGAATGTTTGTATTACATGTACATAAGACCCATTATTTTGTACATTGCTCGTAAAATAATTCAGAATATTTTAAAAATATTCTCACTTCTTTCCAGTGTCGTCATAGAATTTGTGTGTTAGTTAATCTTCTGTGCCTAATTGAGCTTTGCACTTTATTTCGTGTGTGTAAACATGGATGAAACTGCCATGGTTGATGTTTACAAAGCAAGATTGTTCTACATAAACTATGTAAGATAGTGGTAGTTGCTTATTTAAAATTTGGTGTAAAAGAATCTAAACATGGCGTTCTCAGTGACTCATAGACTAAAGTTGTTGTGAGAATTTTGTTAATTATCATGTGAGTCTTTGAAATAAAGATATTGATGATGAAATTTGCCAAACTTTACTCTTGGACTGACTTTTAAAGCTATGAAGTAGTTTCGTTTAACTTTCTTAAAGGGCACAACTTCAGACGTTATCTGTACTTGGCTAAAAAATTATGGTTAGATGTCTACATATACATTTACATAGGTGATGGATGATCATTCATGTTCACCCATCTTTTAAAAATGATTGATAGTCAGATGGCATTAGATGTTTTAAAAACCAACTTGTTGAATGGACTAATTTTGATACAGCTTCAGGATCCTTTAAAGTCTGATTGATTGAACTCTTTAATGGACTTAAAGGCTCGGAATTATTTCCTAAATATACTCATAATTTGGGTCCAGCTGCAAACTGTATAGAACCAGATCTGCCATTGCATAATGAACCAGTAGATTTGGGTTTGTGCAGTTTATTTGGAGTAATCAGACTACACAGAATCGGATTTGCTGGTGCATAACACAGCCATTTATGTTTGCACTGTACCCGACTTGTAAGCACTTATGCTGTAATTGGTATGCGGGAATGAGAGAGTGAGAGAGTGTACGTTATAATTCTGATGTGAAATTAATTTTGTTGTTGTTGTTTTTGTTATTGGCATGGACAGTTTTGAGTTTCTGCATCAGGGCAAAATCTTGTTTTTACATGATGCTCTTATTCTATCCACATATTGTTGATTGGTATGCAAGTAGTAAAATCAAAGTTAGCAAGATGCAGAAATTTCTCTGATTATGATTTGTTTTATTAAAAGTTACAGATTTTAAAATATGTAGACCTTTAGCATGTTTAAAACCTTTCCAAATGATCAGGCATAAAATGTGTCATTCACAGAATTTCAACTCGTAATCAAAAATAAAATTCATGATATTCACTAAGTATACTTACAATCAAGGCAGAACTTGCCCAGACTAAGGAATTAATTTTATATTGTTCTTCTATTTGTATGATTTTATTTATGTCTTGGAGTCAGAATTAAGTTTTGTTGCTCAGTTTATATTGTGACTATGAGGCCAGATCTGTGTAGATTTGGGTTTATTAATGTAAAGAGCACCCAGTGCTCAGTATGTTGGAGATACTATTTATTTTACCCAAAATATTGCCATCTCTTCTAATGTAATCCTTAATAATCAGATATGGGATAATTTAAATGTCATTAATCATATGAAATAAAAGGGACATTCATATTCATAATGTCAAATTCTTATTTGTCTTGTAGATTCCAGGAAATGACGCTGATAGTGGATCAAGTTTTACACAATCTGTAATTGTATATCCATTTTCAGTTAGAATGTGGTTTCACCTGGTTTGTTGACATCAACATTGTTGAACATTTTGTAATCAGACTTGGGTATGGTAATCACACCTGCTCATCTTCTGAAAAGATCATTAAAATCCCAATTTATTGACATACATGTATCTCCTGATTCTCAGATTTTTAAGGAAAAAATCCCTATTTTTCAACTCCTGAGGGAAGAAAACGTTTTTTTTTTTTAAAAAAAAATACATAAACATTATTTTCTGTTTCCGTTTTTCTGGTTTGTCTGTGTCTGTTATGTTGCTTAGTACTTTCCATCGTGATTCCCGGTGTTCATCTGCCAATACAAGAGATTATGTCGGTGTGGTTCTCTTTATCTGACCCCTTCAGCAAATCTCAGCATCATAATAGATAAGTTTCTCAGCAAGAAGTGAAGAAAAAAAATGAAAAGTAAGTAACTGGTGACTTTTCACCAGCCAAGAAAAGAAACTAGATCAAAAATATAGGAGTGATTGGGAAAAACAGATTTCTTTCATTTATCCATCGACTCATCATGCTTTCTGCCACTGATGATTGACTCTTTCCACATTCAATTCTGCATCAAAATTTTATATTTGGTAATGCTGAAACTTTATGCAGATCATCAATGTTGATTCCTTCTATTCAGTTGGAGAAAAAAATCGGGTCCTTAAACAATACTACAGATTGTCTAGACACATCTGCAACGCTTGCATAAATAAGTCATCCTTTAGTGGCTTGCTCTCAGAAGAAAAAAAAGTGATGTACCTGGCCAACTGTTGCTTCCAACCCTTAAGAAAAATGTTATCAATACTTTTAGTACTGCACGTGCTCAATGGTTAGAAGAAAAAAAAAAACGGAACTAGTCACAGAGCCAGCCTGTCAGCATCAACCCTGGAAGCTATTCTTGTTAGCAAATTTGGTACCAAAGGGCAAATAAATGTTGAACTTTTGCAGAAATGCAAATTGCAACATACAACAGACTGAAATAACAAAAGTAAAAATCTTTATGATATGTACACCTTACACCTCCTGATGCTTTACGCTGCCTCCTGAATTTTAAAGGTAAAATAAACCTTAAAGGACTTGTTCTGACACTGACTTGCAAAAGATGACCAAATTTCACAGAATGCATTCTAGCATGAAATCATACCAATTCCCAATCAACAAGTGCTCACTTAATTTCTTTGTTAAGGATTCGGAACTCCTAGAGTTCCCTACCTTTTTTTAAGTCACAAGTAGTGAATAACCCAACTTTGCTAATGTCTTGTTGCACATTTTTTATGTTTATTTTACATTTCAAAATGAGAGATTGAAATACATCAAGGGGAGAAAAAGATACTGCCACAGTTGTGATACTGCTTTTATTGACAGTGTAAATATCACATTTTGGAACTACTGTCAAACCTGACAATAGCAGCCAATCTTGGGAAAATACAAAACTGGCAAACCTGACACTTGTAGCTACTCGTGGGAAAACACAAAACTGGCAAACCTGACAGTAGCAGCCATTCATGGGAAAACAATAAACTGAAAAGGGATGCAACTCTTTATCTCTTCTAAAAGATGACCATTTATTTCTTCACAGATAGCTTTAATTGCAGACCTGTCACACTTAGCACTAAAGGTGATTAACATTTCTGCTGTGGTAACTACTTTTACCACCATGCAGAAAACAAATTGCTTTGATCATCACCTGTCTGGGAAAAAAGCTGCATTGCTTTAGAAGCTGACCTGTTGACACCTTTGACAATGTATTCGTATGTTAGAGATATGAATTGCTTAAATATCAAATCACATGATGTGCTAAAGGATGTCTTGCTCATTAAAAAAAAATGTGTTTATTTGCATACTTAGAACAGTCACTACTGAAAGGTTCCAAATGATCACTTAAAGGAGACCAGAAACCAATGGAAATATAGAATAATAATAACAGTGCTATAGAAGGAAACCTTATTCTGAAGTATCATGTGACCGCAATGCCAATATTTAAATATTGGCATATATTCTAGACGCTGAATTTCCGTGACCCCGTATGCAAAATTTCGGTTACTCACGTGATGTGACGTCATAGTTATTAATATAAACTCCAGACTGGCCGTTTTGCATTACAGGTGAAAAATAGCACGGTAAGAAAAGGCTGTGTACAGGATTTGTTTTTACTTTTCATAACGAAATAGGCATAACGAAAGTATGGATGCATAATTACTAGCGAGTCGACTTCAATGCAACACCGTACAGCACTCCGTGCTCATTACATTTCTCAAAGGAATGTTACAAGAGGGATCAGGAGAAATAGCAGCTCTAGGATACACGAATGCTAGGCCTAGACTTAAAGTTGAAACCTGTTCCAGACATACCATTGAATATTTTAAATCCTGGGAAAAGTGTCAAACATATGAGTTACGAAAATAGGCAGAAGGCCAAGTAAGTGACCACAAAATGCAACAATCAATTCACAGATCTTTTATGTACACCATCAATGCCAATAAAAAATATGACAGCCCGACATCTGATCGTGCTGATGAAATGAGTAAATGTATTTTCAAGATCAGTCTAAATCAAATCACCACTTTCTTATGTGAAATTTAGATCTGAATCAAATGGAAGCTTTGCTAAAAATAATTAGATTCTTAACCTCTGACATGGTCGTGTTTAGAGAAAATTTTCAGTAATCTTAAAAAAATAATTTAATTTTTTTTTTTACAAAAAACCCTTCAGTCTATGCCTTTTTCACGTAAAATGCATAAACGGTAATCTGTAAAGATTGTTATTAATCTAAATATATCCATTGGCAGTTTAAATAACAGCAATCAAAAGAAATGAGGTCAGATATAAAATCAAAGTTTCACATTAACTGGCTGACAATAGAAATTGGGGGAGGTGACTATTCACCCTGCTCATGGGACACGTCGTTTCTCCCTGTGATGCCCCTTATTATCCCCCAGGACAAGACCCTTTTTCGTATTGTGGTCTGCATAATACCTTGAAGTTAGAATTAAGTGCACAAACATAATGGCAGTTTAACACATTAACAATTATTCCTTATCATTGCACTTATGTTGTGAAAAGGACTGGCCCTCTGACATAATTCTAAGAAACCATGTGCTATGGCAAATAAACGATGCCCAAGGTGTGTGTGTCTGTATTTGTGTTGTAGGTAGTTAATGAATATGTTATTTACATATTATACGATTGAACCTCATCCATCTTAAATGAATTTATGGCATTGTGGCAAAATAATTAATTTTTGCATTGGACTTGATCATTATCACCATTTTGCACAGCACAAAATGCATCAGTATTTATTGTAAAAAAAAATAATTAAAATTCCAAAATAGGAAATATGAGCACCTTTTGACTGATGTACTTTTATGCTGCCATGTCTTAAACATATTGTTAAAAGTTTTAAAAACATTCTTCAACAGATATAGTTATGAGCATATCTCGGAAACAGATTCAACTTTTGAATGTGCAACCCAAATCTGGTCTCGTCCTGTCTGTCTCGATTTCCATGTTTTGTTTGTATTCAAGGAATGGCTAGTATTGCGCCACGGGACCACGTGATCTGTTGTCTAATCAAAGCTCAGCAATTTACGGAATCGTATCTTCCGCGCAATATAATCACTTCCCGCCTGTGATATTGAATTTATAAAAGTTAGTCTAATTAAAATTTGTAGAGAATTACATACATAAACGGAATTTTTTTTATTTATTTCTGCTCTCCTTTAAGGCATGGTGAAGCCACTGATTGGTTAGGAAACACCTGCCTGCAAGGACAGGTGACCATTAAATACAGGGCATTTATATGGTCTAGCATATTAAGGCCTCTTGCTCTCTGTCTGTCTCTCTGTATGTGTATATATATATATATATATATATATATATATATATATATATAGAGAGAGAGAGAGAGAGAGAGAGAGAGAGAGAGAGAGAGAGAGAGATTAAAACCATTCAGAACTGTAACCTCTTATGTATACATTTATTTAATAATAGTGGAAGCACCATGACTTGTGTCTGAAAATGAACTCTAAAGTGTTTCTGGTATACATTTCTTGCCAAAATAATTTATTTTCCTTTAGATAAGAATTTTATTCGCAAGAGTTATTTCCGAATGCTTCTGTCGCCTAGTGGTTGCAATGTCGGATGCAGGAGGTTGTGGGTTCAAACCCAGGCCGAGTTATACCAGAGACTTGCAAAAATGCTACTAACAGCTGCCTCGCTTGGTGTACAGCATTCAGAGGTTAGTGTTAGAGGTTATCTTCCGCCATGTATAGCCTATCGTGTGCTGAAAAATGGCGTTAAACCATAAAAACAAACAAATATCTAAATCACACACACACACACACACACACGAGTTATTTCCCATACTCAACCACAGTTTGCTTGAGAAATCTCAGCAGAAGATTTGTGGATCAACATATGCGGAAAATAAAATTATATGAATCACTTTTGCATGTATACCTTAAAAAACGTTTGAGTAACCTACATCAATAGTTGTCTGGTTTACTGATACGGAAATGTTTAAATGCACAAATTGTTTTTAATTACAAAATAGAATAAACCAAGATTTTCATGTTATAGACTAGATGTAGAGTTACATGTTAAAAATAATTCACCCTCCACCTTTCATAATTTGTGGAATAACAGTGAAATATATATGATGCTATTAACATTATTTCACAAAATTAATTAAATCCCTTAGTGCTCATTGCCAGACCTCTCCAGTGGCCTAGTGGTTAGAACATCCATCTCGGATGCAGGAGGTCATTGGTTCGATACACGGAAAAGTCATACAAAAGCCTTTAAAAACGGTACTAACAGCTGCCTCGATTGGCGCTCAGCATGAAGAGGTTAGTGTCAGGACTGGTCGGCCTGGTGTCAGGATAATGGGTGGGACTTCATGCTACATGTCTGCGACATGATGTACCAGTGCTAGGCATCACTATAAACTACCACACTGCAGACATCATAGTAATATGACTAAAAAATTGTTAAAGCTACATTAAAAATCAAAATCACACACACACACACACACACACACACACACACACACACACACACACACACATTGTCAGATAAACCCATCTTGCATGCATTTTCACAGGGTCCTTTCCTTCACGAGCATACCTTGTTATGTTATGCTAATTTGACACGGGACCAAATCTACTAGAGGTCCATGCAGCAGTTATGGGAACCTTAACTTACAGAAAATCTGTTAAACGTGTAAACCATCAACACAATTTGTCTGAAGCACCCTAACATGAAAGACCATAAGCAAATGACTCCAATTCATAACCTACTAAAGTTAGAAAAAGCTATCACTCACTTGTAATTGTTTTAATTTTTTTTTAAAAGCATCCATTCAAATGATGCTAATCTGTAATCAGATATAGCCATAATACTAAAACTAGATAGAAATAGATTTATCTAAAAGAACATACTTTGAGTGAACCATAGTGCCTGGAATTTAGTCCTGCCATCAATCTTCATCGGTTTTGTGGAGGCGGTACAATGATCCAGTATGGTGTATGTACGCCATTACATGCATACTGTTGAGTGGCCAATATAATGGCTTTGTAGACCTTCAGTTTTGTTTCCAGTTTTATGCCTGTTTTCTTACTAGCTTTAGCAATACTTGCATTGATGTCATCACTGATCTGGACTGCACATAACATTGTGCTGCCGAGAAAAGTGAGCATAACCTTTGTCAAGATTGTTTGGCCATTTACTGATGTGGTAAGGCAGGCTGGGGCTTCACTTCTGTCCTATTGAGACAGGATTGCACAATTGAAAATGTCGCAAGCTGAAGAGAAAAGATCGATACCCTGTTATATATTCCACAGTTAACATAATAGATTAAAAATCGCGTTTATTTCCAAATGTAAAAACTGATGTCTGAATATAAAATGCATTTACCCGAGGATAATGCATTCAAATAAAATTTTAAAAAGAAGTTGTATGACACGACTGTATTTAGTCTGCAATAATTTTAAAATTTTGATTCATCATTCCTGATTATACACCTAAAGAAAAATACTTGATTTATAATTGACCAAAAAGAACACGAAAGTTTATTCTGGATTTGTAGAACCACGGTATGCTGCTGCGTTTTGTGCTCAGAAATATAACTGATGCTGATAATATTAAAAAATATTGTTAAGTGATGAAAAGAACTCTATTATAGATAATATAAGATAAGGCAACAGGCTGAGCATTAATCCTTTTTCTATATAATAATGGTTATAGTGTGTGAATAATCTTTGTCCATGATTGAAGATAAGAGTTTTGATGCTTACCTGCTTTTTTCTTGTTTGTAAATTATATATAGATATATGATTTGAGTTTGGGACATAGCCTTTATTATGACCTTAGAAGGTTCTAGAAACGAATTTGTTTGCATTTTGGGGGTAACTTTCCAAAACAATAATTGAGCCTTTTTTTTCAAAAACGTCATTGGAACATAGATCAAGCGGGATTTATGGGATTTATATAAAGTTTAGATCAACAAGATTATTCATTTATCTTTTAATTTTAATCTGTAAAAGTATTTACTGTTGTGTTCAGACATAATTTGAAAGGTAACTTTAATGTAAAAATTATTAATTGGAATTACAAAATGTTTGCTATTGTTTTGGACAAAAAAATACGGTGGAATTATTGAGGACTCGTTCAGAGACGTTCTGGATTAAATTATTGTGATACACCAATACACATCAATACATTCAAAATCGGAATTAATTCGGAACACATCTGAAATTCATTTATAACACTATACTGTTGGACGTTTAATTGAACTTTTATGATTATTTGGGATTTCATTCACAATACTGTACACTACTATTAAATATTCACTTTGTATTCTAGGGAAAGCTTCCGTTGTGAACAAGAGACCCTTATAATGTTATTCCCATAAACACAAATTTGCAAGCCATTGCTGTAAAGTGATTACTTTTGTTCTATATGCATAAAAAAACACCAGCATACTACCAAACGAATTAGACAACCTTGTTCAACAACTGCCCGCGCCACTTGTTCTACTCGGGGATTTTAATGCCTATAACACGATTTGTGTCTATATAACACCAAATCTCATTTGTATTTGCATCCAGGAACGGGTACATACACGTGCATCGATTGGACAATTTGTTATCCTTTGCTCCTGTTGGACTGATTTGAAGGTCGCTGATGACCTTCACAGCAGTGACCACTTTACAATCACTCTTAAGAATATTAGTTCTACAATTAATGATGCAATTCCACAATGGAATTTAAAGGCCGACTAGTCCAACTTTGAAACACTTTGTCAATCTAGGCTTAGCAGGGATAACATTTTAAATGTTAATGACCCTACTAAACATTTTACTTCCATTTTTAATCTAGATTGCAGAAGAATGCATTCCTATGTCCTCGCCGGACTGTAAAAGAACCCCAAAACCTCGGTTCACTAAAGAATGTAAAGAAGCCATTATGCAACGCCTAGAAGCACTGAGAAAATTTTATAATCGTCTGACGTCCGAAAATATAAGTAAATAACGCATTCTCTGGGCTAAAGCTCGCTGCATTATCAAAGAAAGTTTAGGATTCATAGAGAAAAAAAATACTTTTATACTTTACACTCTCGTTCTTCTTTTAAGAAAGTACATGGCACAATCAGCAATTAAATGGAAAAGGAAAATACAATTCGTTATAATATGTGAAATTAAATAAACACAATTTCAATTACAAACATGATATTGCAAATATACTTGTTGATACGTTCTAAAAAAAATTCCTCGTCGTCTTGCTACTCAGATGTCATCCGAAGTTTAAAAAGAAAAAGACATGGTTAAATATTTACATCCAATAGCACGAAGTTATAATCGACCGTTTTCAAGTTGGAGCTCAATGAAGCTTTGAACAATGCCCATGAAAATCCGTTGGTCCTGGCGAAATACAATAACAGTTTTTGAAACACCTACCAAAACGATCTTTAATAGCTTCTTTGGATTTCTTCAAAGATATGTGAATCACTAGTAATGTAACAAACATTTGGAAAGAAACAACAGTAATACCACTTCCCAAACCAGGTAAAGACAGCACAGATCCTATACCAGCTATCGTCCCATTAGATGAACTGTGTAAAACAATAGAACGAATGATCAATTATTTGCTTATATGGTACTGCAAACTAGCAATTTAATATCTCCTTTTCAAAATGGCTATCGATATGGCCGTAGCACAAATAATCACCTTGTTCGACTGGAAACATTTATTTGCAATGTTTTTATCAAGAAGGAATCTGTAGTAGCGGTTTTCTTTGATCTAGAAAATGGCTATAATACAACTTGGAAGTACAGAATAATGAATGACCTGCACGAACTGGGACTAAAAGGCCGTATGTCTCCTCTCTCTCTCTCTCTCTCTCTCTCTCTCTCTCTCTCTCTCTCTCTCTCTCTCAGACGGATTTCAAGGTAAGAGTGGGTTCCACCCTCTCCGATATGTACGAGTAAGTGATGGGTGTGCCACAGGTTAACATCTTGTCTGTAACGCTTTCAACATCAACATTAATAGCATTACCAATTGTTTGGCTCATGGCGTGTATTGCTTCCTGTGTGTTGACGATTTCCTAATGTGTTATCGGTCAAACGCATATGCATACAATTGAAAGACAACGACACCAAAACAAAAAAAAGCAAGGTATAAAATGATGCTAACTGTTTCAAATTAACAAAATCAAAAATGATATTGTGCATTTCTCTAAGTTACGAAGAACCTAAATGCACGCTGGACGGAACATCAATGGCAATTGTTGAGGAAACAAAGATTTGATATATTATCTTCAACATAACATTGATATTAATTCCATACATAAAGAACTTGAATGCTAACCGCCTGAAATCTATAGATTTAGATAAAAGTAGCAGAGCACATTGAATGGGGATGGGGGCTGATAGAAAAGTCATCCCAAACTTAGAACTTTTTTTATTCGCTTCAAACTGGACCAGGGTTGCGTTGTTTATTGTTCAGCCAGAAAGTCATACCTAAAGATGTTTGACCCAATTCACCATCAAGGGATATGACTCGCTCTGGTAGAATGTAGGACATTCCCATAGAAAAGATTTCTCGCTGAAGCGAATGAGCCACCTTTGTCACGATTCACATCGTAGAGAATGATTTCGTTACAGTATGCCCTCAAATTACGATCAAACCATCTGACTCCAGTTTTTTCGGCTGTATTTCAACCCAAATACAAAATATTTTACCAAAATAAACCAAATGCCATACCTACCTTTGGCATTAGAATATCATCCAGCCTTGACAAAACAAATATTGATGTTTCTAAAATCCAGAAGACATCCGTCTCCGAAACACCTCCATAGCTACTTAAGCAACCAAAAGTACTAAATATGTTTGACGATGGAACAGAATTTGATGCAATCCCTAACATCTTCCATAACGCTTATCACTGAATTAATAACAAATCACACGAATCGACGGATCAAAAGACGAGGAAAAGGCTGCTGCAGCTTTCGTTAATTGAAATAACACAACAAACATTCGCGTATCATATGGGTACATCTATTTTTCAGCTGAAATCGGAGCAATACACCTTACTTTTGAATATATCGAAAGCATACGTATTTTTAAACTGCATCATCTTCTCCGACTCATTATCAGTACTTCGGTCACTGCACAACAGAATTTGGAAAACACATTATTGACCAATAGTCTCATCAAACATTCCCAGATGTGTACATCACACAATATAGTATACTGTTGGTTACCCAGCCGTATTGTATTGGTATAAAAGGTAATGAGAAAGCAGACTGCTACAGTAGCTCTATTCTTAGAACCATCTGAATTTTAAAATATCACACACTGATTTGAAACCTAGTATTTACGCCTCAAGTGGCATGCATTATAGAATGATGCTGTGAATAACAAACTCCATGCAATCAAGCCAACCCTAGAGGAATGGGCTCCTTCCTACAGAGCCAACCGTTAGGACGAGGAAGTCGTTGCAAGAATTAGAATAGGTCATACTTGTATAACCCACGCCTACATGCTAAATGGCGACGATCCACCTGACTGTGTTTCGTGCAATCAATCAGACTGGAGAGCACTTTATGATAGGTTGTTTCGATCTTTAACCTGTGTGCAATCGTTGCTACAATGTTCATCACTTGAAGGAACTTTTCGGTACAATAAACATCTCTTTCATCTTAAAATTCCTGAAAGAAGTACACATTTATTCTAAGATATAACTTTTATGCTATCACTTTGAGTATTTGTATGTAATGGTCATATCTTCTTTCATTCTAAGTACCATTTCGCCTAAATATTTATTGACACGCATTATTTACACTGACCGTTGATCGGGAATTTTTTTTGTATAAATCCCTTAATATCACATCGTTTTGATTTTTGACTTTATTATCACTGGTAGATAATAAACCTTGTATCAACTGTAAATAAACTTTTCTATAGCGCTATATAGCCTTACAGCGCTGGTGCACTATAAAAGTATAATCAATCATGTATTCTAGTGAAATATGTTATATTTGTTGAATTTGACTAAAATTGTTAGTTTTGACTTACCTATTCAAGGTTTTAAAACATTAGAGACACAACAGGTTTAAAAGATGAACGTAGATCTGTAGAGAAGAAGGATAATGAAGACGATGATGAAATATCTTCAAAATAAATTGACTCTTGGAAGTTGGAGCCACTGTTATTCAGTGGCTAGGGCGTGGGATTCGTCACCGAAAATTGTGCGTGTTTGAATAATACAAGTATAATGGGTTATCTACCGTGGTGTATTCCTTGGACAAAGCACTTTTCTTTAATTGCCTCGGTACTAATTAACCCGTGTTTATGTACCGTAAAGCACCAAATCAAACTAAACCTTGGCTCTGATGATGATGTTAATTATGTCATGGACTAGTACGATCCAATATTCTAACATTGAAAAGACACATGTCAATGTTGATAAAAATATCGACCAGGAAATAAACGACCAGTTAGTTCGATTCTAATGGTTTCAGGACCTGTTATAGTTTACTTTTTTTTTTTTTTTTTTGAAGTTGCTATTGTTTATCTCGGTTATTGCTCAGAAACAAATCCAGATTTGTTTTCTTTTTTTGAGCATTTATCAAACATAATCTATTTGTTTTCTTTTTTAAATTTATTTCTTGTACGTGGAATTGTCTGGCTAAATTGCATCATTGTTTACGCTTGTACTTACATTGGATGCCTTGGTTCAACAGTAGGTGCAAGAATGCATATAAGTAGTATTGTGCTCAGAATATTAACTTTTCACACTTTGCAAAGGCTGCACTGTTTCTTCTGTGATTTTAAGCCTATTTAACAGGTGCTGAACTTTTCGTCTGGTATGTCAATGGTGGAAGGGGGCCCCGAGTGGTCTAAAGCGCTCTCCGTTATGGATCACTGCCATCTCACCTCTGTCTGCGTGGGTTCTAGTCTCAGATTCGGCCAATGTGGGTATGTGAGAAAGCTTGCCAGTAGCTTCTCGTGGGTCGGTGGCTCTTTCCAGGTTCTTTCTCCAGCATTAATACTGACCGCCATGTATAGCCCATCTTGTACTGAAAAATGGCGTTAAACCCTACAACAACATCAGTGGAGGGATCAGTTTGTCTACTTGTAATTCAATTTTTTAATGGCATGAGACCCCGAGCCAGATAGGATTATTACTGCCATTCTTTCGTGGCACATCCCTGTCCAACGCGGTATCGGGCGCATCTCTGAATTGGATTCATTGAGGATTTTACTAACCGAAGCGGGAATTGTTGCTAAAGGAGTGAAATGTATAATGTAAATAGGTTTTCAAGCGTTGACAACACTCACGGATATCAAATGTCTACGCAATACTATCATCGTATTTAAATATCACGTCCATCTCTAACTTACGGTTTTATTGTTAACATATCCCGCACAGGTTCAACATGTTCCTGTCTTGATCCACAAAAGTAAAATAAAAATGCGCGAACTTGTCATAATGATACGGAATTAACACTGGTGCCGTCATTTTAATTGATTTCATCAGATCACAGTGGTATACCCAAATAATAAATTACCCCGCGAAGCTTACGTTATTGAGGCTGGTTCTTCATACCTACAACTGATGATGGCACGGTCAGTTTAACTTGCACTACAGAGTTATTTCTGACCATATCGGGTGTGATATTGTAACTGGCACTGTCGCTAGTGCGATCTCTTGTTTGGGGGATTGCTCCGCGGTGATTGGTGGGGAAAAAGTCATACATTTCTGTTGATGAGATCGTGATCATCTATGTAACGCTGGGAATTGTATTTGCAATGACATGCTGCTTTTCATCATTGATTTTAAACGTAAAATGATTCATCATTGCTGTTGCATAAATCATCAATGTCTTCTATTAGTTAACGCATCAACGCACGATACGTCATTAGCGGACAACCGATGACAAATCAAGGCGACCTCAGTAACGACTCCATCTGCTTTGTTGCACGAGAGAACCGACACTACGAGTGTTTCCAACCAAATCCACAAGGTCGTTTGGGTTAAACGGTCCAACAAGGCATTCTCATTTCTCTGGTTGTTATGGTTCTTTTATTGCTTGTTTTTTTTTTGCTTCGTCTTTTTATTTTCTTAGAAATTTCATAAATTGCGACGTTTATGGCTGTCTATATGCACGTGTTGTTTAATTTTTTCGGTGGGTGCAGATTTGTTTCGGTTTTATTAGCCGCGCGCTAAATTTCGTATCTGCTTCTTTAAACATGGCTATTCTTCCCTTATGCACAAGTTCAAATGTACAAACCAGCTCGTGTGTGTGTGTGATAATGTAAGTCTTTGTTTGTCTTGGGGTGTAGATGCACGTCATTGTTTTTGTCGATATATGGTCTTTGTTGCTCAACTTAGAATTTCTGCGAATTCTCTCTTGTTTCCATATGAGTAGAGGTAGTTGGGTCAGGGAGATTGCCATGTTAGGGGTGAAGATGTTTCTTTATATGTGTTGGAAGGAGGTTTGTACAATGGTCAAGATTCGGGTTCGTGTGGATGTGGTCTAGTTCATTTTCTGAAAGTGGTGGTCATAGAAGATTCTCAAGTGCCGTCTTTGTTAAGTTCCTTTTTGGTATCTCTCCATCTTTGCTGGTAACTATTAAATGGCTTGGGCTCTTCTGAGAATCAGACAAGGTTTTTCCTCTGTTCCTACAAGGTTTCAAAACGTTTTTTCAGTGGTTTCCATAATCCTGGTCACAATCTCTTTTGTTGGCTTAATTAGCAGTGCAAATGTTTGTTCAAAGCCCTCTCTTAAGTTCGTCCAAGCAGTCTATCTCATCTGTAACAAATCTTTAACAAGTTTGCAGATAGTTATAGAATTACAAATCAATTCCATGCGATTACAAGCAGCTTTATGGATTGTTCTCCAAACTCTACCGTGGTATCACTGGCAGGTTTCGTCGTTGTTTTAAGGTTTAACATTTTTTAGCACACGATAGGCTATACATGTCGGCCAGTATTATTGATGAAGGAAGAACCAGGCGAAAATCCCGGAAAGAACCACCGACCCACGAGAAGCTGCTGGCAAACTTTCTCACATACCCACATTGACCGAATTTGAGACTGAAACCCACGCAGAGATGAGACGAGATGGCAGCGATCCATAACTGAGAGCGCTTTAGACCACTCGGGCCTCCCTGGCAGGGTTTGAAATATTTATTATAGTCATTTAGATTAGAACCTTCACGTCCACAATAAGGAAACTATAGATACTAGGTGACCTCGACATACAAATTGCAAAATTACGAGCATATCTTGCCTTTAGCAATGCCTTCCAGGAGTCGTTTAGGTCAGATCGAGTGCCTGGTCCCTGTTGAATAAATACCCATTTGAGATGCTCAAAAGTAGGAAAATAGGTACCAGATGTTGATCTGAGTAAAATTGTGTGTACAAGTAAATAAGTCACTTATAACAGCCGCATTTACAAGTAAATCTGTGATAATAGATGTATATGAGGAAACTGGGCAGTGATGTCAGACTTTGTACAAGATATAAAATGTCAACAGACACAATATGCATGCTGAATCCCTCAAAGGGACTAATACACTAATGGATGACCTGTCACGAACACAAGACCACATCTTCTGTCATTTAAGACTTTTCAACTGCCGAGTACTGAAACCATGTCTAATATTCTTATAAATCTCAACATACCTCTAATCTGGCCCATAAAAAATTGTGTACTCGCCTGAGCTAAGATGTTTAAAAGATACTGGTAATGCAGCACAAAATTCTTTGCCATGGTCATTGACCTTGAACTAGGTGTCATTGGCATAAAACCACTGGTACATGTACCAGTCAATGTTAACATATATCAACATACAAAGTTTGGTTAAATTCATAATTGGCATTTTTTCTGTGGAGAAGGAAAAAGTGTTTTTGGGGCATGGTTAAAGGTACTCATCAGATATATCTAAATAATGGGTCTGAAGAAAAAAAACCCAGACCCATTAAGAATTGTTTTAAGAAGCTCAAAAGCAGTAAAGGTAAAATCTGGAATCAAGACCTTTGACAAATATCAATGTAATTGTTTTAATTGGAATGCAATTAAATAAAAAAAAAAGTATGGTCAAAATTTACTTGTATATATGTTAAAGTCACTGTTCATAAACAGTTTAGAATAAAAATGCAAAAAATGACCTTGAACTTTAAAGGTCAATTCGATCAGATTTGAAAAACTCCTTCACCAAAGTGCAAATATTCCGGTGGTCAAGTCTAAATCATTTTCACTTGGAACCAATTAAGTAAAACAGAGAGTTGTCAATGCTATTATTCATGATACAGGGGTGGGTGGGTGATGACTGTTTGAGATTGCCATTATGGTGCCCTGTCAGATAAGCACCATTTTTATTTTGAACCATTTACATATTGCTCAAGTGTTTTAGTGAAAGACCATACATTCATGAGAAGTGGCTATATATAAAATGTTCACTATGGCCATCAAGGCTGGAGGTTAGATCTGCATCATTTAAAATGGTAATAACCATACAGTATATTTAAAAAAAGATGTTATCCATTTTAAAAAGCTGGAATGGGATTCCCTTTAGGAAAAATTGCTGCTACACAATTATTCCAATTTGTGAAGGTTACATTGCCATTGCTCTGGTTTGGGCCAAACTGGATTTAGTGAAAACACTGTTAAATATCAGCATCTGTTTAAGATAGCCATCATTATCTGCCACATTTTAATTTAGTGCCAACTAGATAGCATAAGATTTATGTCAGTGTATGCAATTAGGACAAATAGTTAAGAAAAAGCAACTAAAACTGTTTTCAAGGTGGTTACTACAGTGGTCTAATCAATTTCAATTTATGAGTAAACAAAACATCGTAAAAAAAGTCCTTAATTAAGTCCTTAATGTGACCACCAATTCTGTAGAAGCATCAATAACAACATTGTTAAGATGGACACCATGACCATAAAACTAGTGGTCTAATTAAGATCATTTTTGTTTACAATCAATTAGATATTTTAAGAAATCTTACTGAATTTAACAGGGTCAGCATTTCTAACAACTACCCATACATCATAAGAAGTTTTTGATGAAAAACCTATGTCAATATAACCATCTGCTAAAGTAGCTATAACTGTATTTTCAAGATAAATGTGGAGGGATTATTGATAACAAGACTGAAAATGGCCCCAATTGAACTGTCAAAAAGACCATACATTCAGGATCAGTGATGAACAGAACTATGAAATTGGCCCCAATTGGACTGCCAACAAGACCATCCATTTAGGATCAGTGATGAACAGAACTATAAAATTGGCCCCAATTGGACTGCCAACAAGACCATCCATTTAGGATCAGTGATGAACAAAACTGTGAAAATGGCCCCAATTGGACTGCCAACAAGACCATACATTCAGGATAAGAGATGAACAAGACTGTGAAAATGGCTACCATTTGAATGTCAATAAGACCATACATTCAGGAACAATGAAAACAAGACTGTCAAAATGGCCACCTTTTGGATATCAGATTAACACCATTTTCAGTTGTACCAACAATAATTATAAGACTTAATAGATAAAACAAGTTCAGCAGGTGCAATAATAATGTTTTCAAGACACAGCCATCATGGCAGTCAGATCTTCAACATTTTATTTTAGGTACAACTAGACATCTGAAATATTTTGCCATGCACATCACTTCAATAACTGGACATCTGAAATCTTTTGCCGTTCACATCACGTCGATATGAAGTTTCAGTCTAAAATGGCTACCAAGGCAGCTATTTAATGTACAAAGTTTTGTGGCCATCCTATTAGTAGTTAAGGAGTAAAAAAGTAAGCTTATATTGCTGGATCCACAAAGGATGATGAACAACAGGAAATTGCAACAGCTCTTCTTGTGTAGGACCAATAAAGCTAATGACCAGCAAGACCTTTATGCCAGGATTCTTTGCAGTAATCTTTTTAATAAGTTTTTTAAAAGTTATTTCAAGAATTTATCAAATGATATTTTACATTAAATTGACTATACTCATGTCAGAACATTTTCTGTCCAATTTTGTCAAATTCTATTAAGTGTTATATTAAAAGAAATGAATTTAAGGTTTGTCTATTTATAATAATATTGGACATCATTTGTAAAAATAAAATAAAAAACAGAAAAAAAAAGAAAGTCATTAAACCAGAATACTTCAAGTCAAACTTGATCAAATTCATTTAAAAGTGATTTTGAGATGTGGCTAAAAAAGTGTCTTAGTCGCACAGCCATATCCAGCCAGAAAACACATCTTCAGATGTCGAATCATCATCATTTTGTAAAAATCTGAAAGCTTCAAACGAGGTAACAGGTAACTGTTATTCGACGGATGGATGACAATCTCAACTGACCTTATGTATAGGTGACTAAAACTCCCTTCTACTACTGATATTAAATAGACAAAAAAGGCAAATAAGACATAAGATATTTTTCTTTACTTCAGCTCGATTTGTACATTGTAGTATGATGTACAAATGCCAAGATTATCAATACATAAAAGTGTGTCATCCAGACTGTGCCATGTTAATCAACTCTAACTGCAGACAGGTAAGGTCAGTTCCAGCTTATTTGTCAGCATCCATGATATTTTATATATATGCCAGAAATAACTGAGAGCTATCAAATAACGGCAAGCAGATCTTGACAGTTTTAAGACTATGTGTGAAGTGTTATGCTGGACAATTCATGCTGTTTGACTGAGATTGTACATTTGTTCTCAAGACTATGTGTGAAGTGTTATGCTGGACAATTCATGCTGTTTGACTGAGATTGTACATTTGTTCTCAAGACTATGTGTGAAGTGTTATGCTGGACAATTCATGCTGTTTGACTGAGATTGTACATTTGTTCTCAAGACTATGTGTGAAGTGTTATGCTGGACAATTCATGCTGTTTGACTGAGATTGTACATTTGTTCTCAAGACTATGTGTGAAGTGTTATGCTGGACAATTCATGCTGTTTGACTGAGATTGTACATTTGTTCTCAAGACTATGTGTGAAGTGTTATGCGGGACAATTCATGCTGTTTGACTGAGATTGTACATTTGTTCTCAAGCACATGCTCTGTGGTTTTGAAAAAACGTCTGCAGACGAGTAATTACATGACACAAACGAACACACACCATTTACTCACATATAATTTCTATCAGACAAAACTTGTTTCTTCCCAAACTTAGTCTTACATAATCTTCTGCTCATATGTACATGAAATAAATAAATGACATAAAATACAGTTTTCACCTCAATTTTAGTTGTAGTACTTTTACATTTTAAACTTGAACCCTTTTCAAGACATGCAGTATGATTTGTCCGACATCTTTATATAACTAGAAAGGCAAGATATTGATCTATCAGCAAAATAAAAAAATGTATCTAGTCTATTACAATCAATCAAAAACCATGTACATTTTTATAACAGTATAACTGTTGATTGTTTTAATAAAAATGTATTTAGCTTCCATTTTTGCAAGAGAAATGTAAAAAATACTTTCACAGCAAAAGGGATGCCGGCACAGACATAGAAATTATCTTTAAGATCTTATATTTTAAAGTAAATAAAAGAATGTTCCAGTGTAAAAGTTTGAAAACAAACAGTTTTATACTTTATGACCAGATCTGTAGAGAAAATTAAAATTTGTAATAAAAAAAAAAATTGTCAGCATTTGCTTTGCTTTACACATAAAAGCAAATAAAACCTGGGCTGAAGGTATTGGCAAAAATTTCATGAACACGTCAAGCAGAATGCAACTGCAAGACAGTGCAGTTTGCTCTCTGAGAAAAATAACAAGTATCTAAATAGATGACAAAACAGATTATTTCTTCAACTGCACAGTAGATCATTTGGTAAGAACTGCATACTTTAAATTGGACCCTAATTGGATTTCTATGATATACACAGAGTTTTGAGTCATCCATATGCAACACGTCAAACACAACATTATTACACGAGTATTATCAAAACCTGCTGTTTATAAAAAGACAGACATAAACATTATGTGCAGCAAAATGAATCATAAAATGTCTGTGATGGCCCGGTTATCCTGGATTTCAAAATTTATACAACTGCACTCACAACCTGGTATAAACTATGACTATCAACTCCTGCATGCATATAAAGATGAATGTCATTTTGGCAGTCTCAATGATTACTTACTCTTAAGGAATTAAAACATGTATGACTGGTACAGAGATTACACCCATGTGTATACAAAATTCCTGAGAAATAAAAATGTAAACCCATTTTTGCCTTTCTCAATAGCGTAAAACTTGGTTATATAATATCATCTCTTGACCATGACGAAAGCATTTGTGAAAGAGCATAATACATGTGACACAAACTTGATAAATTCTCAAACTCATAGGGTATATCTCCCATAATAAGCCTTGGGTTAACATCCAATGAATTTTGTGAAAAATGGGGAGTGGTTTTACCACAAAGTAAAGCCTCCTGCTCAGTCATATGTATGGGGATCTGCACTTAACTGAACATGTGTCTATCATGGGAGACTTACAGCACAAAAGAAAATCTCTACTGAGTGCAGATTTCTTGTCAGCTGATAATATATGAAACAAGTAACATTAAACCATATTGAAATAATATTGCACATTTTAGTAAAATTATTAGATGTAATTATAGTACGACTACTTCTTGATCTAAAATGTTCTGATTTCCTGCCAGCAACATGTAATGCTATGTGACAAAGTACATAATATCAAAGCTCACAAAATCTAACAGTTGACCATATCACTCTTAGCAGACTCGTATTGTAAAAACATAACCCTTTGGAGAAGTTCAAACCTTTATATTAATAGAATTTTAGCTATTTTACCACAGCCAGACAAAAATTATTCCTAAAGGTAAAGACAAAGTTAAGATACAAATACACAGCTTGCTCAGAATAGATTTAAACACATTTACCACATTTTATAAACAATAAGAGAAGAAATGTACTCTTAAGAGATGTAACAGGCTGAGCCAATCAGATGCAACATTACATCATTAAAACGTACCAATCACAGTTGAATAAAATCTGTCTCAGAACCTTCATTATATAAGCTTATTTACCAAGTAGGAGCAAAAATCAAAATTTTGGTTTCCAGAGTGTTAATAATCTCAGCCAATCTGATAGAAAATAGCCACATAAATATATATTTAACATTATGACATAAGACTACCGAACAAGCTTGATCAAGATTTGATCAGTAATAGTCACATGATTCTTGCTAAATACAGTCGTCAATTGCAATACCACCTCATTAATACGGGTCACGATTGAATGTGGTCATATTCATCTAAGATCTTGACATCATAACCGTTTTAACAAATTCAAGTAAACATGATTATCTAGGGTGGTAACAAGCTCAGCCAATCAGATGCAACCTCACCTCATTTTGATTCACCTATTTAAGAGATATCTAAATTGGGTCAGAAATATTATCTCAAGTGAAAAGAAGTTCATCCAATTTGATGCAAGATCCCCACAATTATATCTGTATGATACAAGTCTATTTATAAAGTTTGATCAAAATTGGATCCAAAATATTCTCTCAGCATAAACAAACTTAGCATTTTAGTTGCAATCTCATTCATTATTCACTTTGTCTGAATCACATATGCCTTATTGTACTGAGCTAATTTTATTATATATGCCTACATTCCAAATTTTATCAAAATCCAATAAGAAATATGGCTTCAAGAGTGGTAACAAGCTCGTTCTATCCGATGTAAAATCACTTTATTAATATCTCAATATCAAAAGAGTTCAAAATGTAGATGATAACTTTCAAGTCTTTTCAAAACTTGATCCGAAATATGAACCAACTGATGAAAGAGCTCCAACTGAATAAGCATAGATCACAAACATAATTGATATCACAAGGTCATGGTGACATAAGCCTACATTCCAAGTCTGATCAACAATATGGCCTCAGGAGTGGTTATCAACTCCAAATTTCATGAGATAGATAAAGTAAACTCCATGCCATGATTTCATTCTTTTTTCATTCCAAGAAAAATGCTTCAAAATACCCAGAATGAATTCACTGACACAGTCCTATATTGTAAAGCGTTCAGGGACTTTGTCCTAATGTGAATAATCAATGAATTCCCACATATATTGGCTTGCAAGTCCAAGTGTATGGACCTAGATCTACCATGGCATAATGCACCAAGAGATTCGGGTATCTGAAATATAGACCCTGATCAAGAGGTGCATTATTCAATGGTGGATCAGGACGTGTGTTGTTTGCCAGAGGACTCTACTTATAAGCATGTATGTACAGTATTTTTTTTCTATCAAATATACCTATATATTATTATTTATTTTGGAATATTCTTATATTAGCTAAATTTAATGTCCACAAAATACATATTCCATTATTTATTTGACTAAATGGAACACATGACTAGAGAATATGAAGTTTTTGCGTGTATTCTAATACTCCTTTATAAGTAATTTATATATAATTCATATACCGGTAGTAGCTCCTACTCTTCAAAGGTCAAGCAACTATGTTATACTGATCCTATATTAACTTGTAAGTTGGGTCCAACTACAAAAAAAAACAACAGACCCTAATCTGCAATTACATAATGTGCCAGCAGTTCTGAGTCTATGTTGTTTCCTTTACTGATTATTCCTAACAATCTGCATAGACCCAGAGCTATCAGTGCATTACGCACCAGTAGACGTGGGTCCATGCAGGTTACAGTTGGAACAGACTTACACGACAGTACCTATGCATGTGATACAAAGGTATGATCTATATTAGTTAATGCATTTTGTCCAGCAATATAATTCTATGCTGAAAGATTACATGAATAATAATATTATTATAACATGACATAAGGAGAATTTGATATGTTGAGTATTGTATGAACTAGATAAGACTTCCACTATAACTCATAACAGGTCAATAATTGTCCACAAAGGGTTGTATGTAACGAAAAGTGGCATCATAAATATAATGTGACAAATGATTAAACAAGAAGACTGCACAGAATTATTGAAAATGACTCTTTTTCCAATCAACAGAAGAGACAACTAGATTCATAATATATTAGTCCAAGCTCGAACCTTCTCAAAATTTCAAACATGATCACTTGTTCCATTTTTATCCAGATTAAACACTTATAGTGAGGGTAAATATATACCATTTCCCCATTTTACCCCCGTTGTTTTTTTTTGTATTTTGGAAGAGAAAAACCTGAAAATATAAAATGCAGGCTTAGGTATCTGTGCAAAGAGGAAACCAATCAACAAATGCTGCATATATGAAGAAATTTATATTGAAGAAACAAAAACAGAACTATGGTTTTCTTTCAATTTTTTTTGTTTGATTGGACTATAATAGCATGCAAAATATGAAAAATCCTTTAACAGGTGTGGATTCTAAAAATTTGTAAGGTTTGTCTGGTCAAAACTCATCTCATACTTCTTAAGGGATTGGTCATTTAGGACAGAAAATGTCTGACCAAGATGCAGACGAGCCTAAACTGATGGGTTGGACATGTGAACAGTTAGAACTTTCAACCTAAGATCCAAATCCACCAAACAAAAAGTGGACAAACAGATTTGCTTTAAGTTATATTTTCATAAAGTTCCTCATAATTAGCTTACAAGTCTATGGTTGTTTCCAGAATTAGTAGTAAGCTTTATTTTTAAAAAAATCTGAAATCAGAATACTGATTTGATTACATGACATTTAAATCAAAAGTTGACCATGAAAAAAACAAATTTTCAAAGACTACAGAGAATTACTATTTCTTCAAATATATAGCAACATTCAAATTCACCTATCTGACCAAAGTCAATAGTGTCAACTCTAATGAAGGCACTTTAAGTAATTTATTGGTATCAAATAATCCATGAATGCATTTCTGCTTGTGCTAACAACAGGTATTCTTATAATGTTTGAGGAAGCATGCAAGTTGCATATAATCAGACTACCAGTTAAAAGACTCTTATCTTTTACAATACCCACAAGGGGCTGGGGACATGTTCCAATGTGCCCTTAGCTATCTTTCGAGTAGCAATTAGCTGAGGCAGGATCATTGATGGCTCAGTGGTTAGCATGCCTGACTTGTGACTGAAAGGGTACAGGTTTGAATCCTACCAATTGTCAGGTACTGCAGTAGATCCTTGGTCAAGGCACTGTTCTCCAACTGCTTGGCACTAAATAGCCTTCCTGTGTTGCTGTGCCACCAAACAACGAACCAAATCGAATATCTAGATATTGAACCAAAAGGTTCAATGTTGAACAATAATTCATTGGTCTCAAAAATATGGCTCTCCTGCTGCAACTGGGTTTTGAGTTGTGTATTGAAAATAGTAGGTACCAAATTTGTGCTCCTTACTTTCTGATTTTAAGTGTAAGTGGTAAAAGTTAAAATATTTTTATCCGATATATACACAAATTTGAGACAGTTCAATCAACATTTCAAGACCTTTGAAAAATGAATTATCAAGAAAATAAGTTACATATAAGTATTTTGTGAAACCATGTCATCTCATGTTTTCAGTTAAAAGCAACTAGACATTATAAGAAATCCTAGTGATTGTCCAAAGGGCAACATTGCCATTTATGACCAACTAGACATTACAAGAAGCCTTAGTGAATGTCCCAAAGGCAACATTTTTATTTAGAACCAACTAGATATTACAAGATGTCTTTCTGACTGTCTCCAGGATAACATTTTCATTTAGGACTAACCAGATGTTTGATCATCCATTCAGGAGGATTACCAAAACATGATTTTCAAGCTGAAACCATGGTAACCATATTGCATATCCAAGGTTCACTATTTTTATTTAGAACCAACTAGATATTACAAGATGTCTTTTAGTGAAAACACACTGTCAATATGACCATCAATTTAGAATGAATGGTCTTAGATATTAGATTGGTACTATTTTTTCATTTAAGACCAACCAAGCATCACAAGTTTTATGGAGCTAAATCCATGCTGATATGATTATCAATTCAGGTAGTAGCAATAAGATTTTCAAAATGGCTGCCTTTGAACCATATTGGATTTCCAAGCAGCACTATTTCCTTCAAGTCCAACTAGATACCAGAAGTCTTTCAGTGTGAATCCATCTAAATATGTCATTCAGTTTAGGGACTTTATTCCAAGTGCCTTGGTACTATTTAAACTACCTGTTGCTGAGAACCTATAACCAAACCATTGTTCAGCAATGACTAAAGATTTCCAAAATGGTCACCATAGTAGCCATGTCGGAGCATTGCCATTTTCATTTATAACAAAGTAGACCTTAGGATGAGATTGAGATTTTTGTGGGTTTATCTGGTGGAGGAAGAGACCCCCTTTTGAAACTATTGGCAAGCTTTTTCACATATCCACAATGGTTGTGCCTCGAGACTCTAACCCATGAGAAAAGAGATGAGATTTACATTGATCTGTAAAGGCGAGTGCATTAGACAACTAGGATACCCGGGGTTAACAACCTTAGGATGAAAGTATATGCATTTCACGGTAGTCATCCAAGTAAGAGAAGCAGCAATAAAATTAACAGGAGCTAACAGATAACAGGCTGTCATATAGGCTCTGGTTTATAACCAGAAGAGTTAAGAATGAACTACACTTCAAATCAAAATCTAGCATTATGATGAGGTTGGAAACAGAGAATTTAAGCTGCAATGTCCACAAAAATATAGCATGTGTTCGACTAGAAGACTCATGTTGTTGTTTTTCAATTACCTCTGCATGTGGAAAGCACTGCACAGACATTACATGTTTGATAGTAACAAAACAAACTCAAACGACATTCTCAACCGAAAATTTTGAGTTTATAAGCTTGCCACTCCTGCATATTCAATGTCACCTCCATTTAACTACCGTTAATTTGTTTCCTCTTGCCTTTTTTTCTTACACAAGATTGCTACTACAATGTCCTTCCAAAGCCAACAGCTCTGCTGTCTTATTACTGTTCCATGGAAGATTTCCATGCCATTGAAAGTCTTTTGTTGTACTATAATGGCATCTTAAATATTTTATTTCATTTCACAGAAAGAAAGTGCCACCATGATATGTATCAAATGACATTTTAGTAGCTAAAGCCAGATTGTTCTCAAGTTTATCATAAAATACCTTTTATGTTCTGTTCTAAATATGATCTTTAAAACCAAGAGTAATGGGTTCTAAGTTAAAATTTGCAAGATATAGTGGTAGACTTAAGTATATTAGGGAGCATTATCACTTTGAACTCCCACAACCTAAAATCACAACATTATCAACACCAATGACGCATTTCTTAAATGTCTGCAAAGCAGGGAGTTCTGTGTAGGACCTCAGGAACTGCATCTCTCTGTTCACTGCCTAAGCCATAATCTGTCTTCAGAAGAAAGAGGCCTTAAATCACAGCCGGTACAAGCAGTTCACAGTCTTACTCCATTTCCGATAGTTTCAGGAAAGATCCTTCTTATCTCCCTTGTACTGCAACAACCAAGTTAAGAAGGTAACACAACTTTCATGAAGTAACATTGTAACACTTCAAGGATTTGCTAAATCACACTGGCAGGAAGTTTTTCAAACACATCATTTTTGCCTGGTTGAACACTACCTCTGCGGCGTGGTAATGTTGGGTGCTCTGGGCAGCCATTGTTCACTAGAAGCTCTACACACTCACTGGAGCTGGAACTGCGTGCATACCACAGCGCATTTCTACCCTCGTGGTCCACAACCTTTACATTGGCACCATACTGCAGGAGAGAAGAAAGACAAACTGTAATCAATTAAAATGTAAAATAACTGCATAATGTTTAGAACACTTTTGTCTTTCCGGTATATAGTGTTATGATGCTGTCTACCGTCAACATGGTAAGTGAGACAGGCATACTACTCACCCCATGTTCAAAATTCAGAATAACCTCCATTAAGTAATGCATATTCATTCTTGTAACCATAGTAAAAATAGTTTCTCATTATTGGATAATTTTCTGCATTTGCCACAACATTACAGAATATTTCATACCAAGGGGGAAATTAAAACTAGAGCAATGGATCCTTTCACTACAATGTGCTCTGTATGGCCTTGAACTAAGGAACTTGTGTGATGTTGCTCTGTATGGCCTTGAACTAAGGAACTTGTGTGATGTGCTCTGTATGGCCTTGAACTAAGGAACTTGTGTGATGTGCTCTGTACGGCCTTGAACTAAAGAACTTGTGTGATGTACTCTGTATGACCTTGAACTAAGGAACTTGTGTGATGTGCTCTGTATGGCCTTGAACTAAGGAACTTGTGTGATGTGCTCTGTATGGCCTTGAACTAAGGAACTTGTGTGATGTGTTCTGTATGGCCTTGAACTAAGGAACTTGTGTGAGGAAGTCAAATTAAAGAGAAGCCGGGTGTTCAGGTATCATAAGTCTTCTAAATAATAATCCAACCACTTCAAAGACTACATTAATACAAGCAACATCCTATTTAAAATATATGAAGTCTAATGTGGAATATGGAGTAATAAGCAACATCAAATGTAAAGATATGAATTTGGCTGATGTGCTATAAACTCGTAAGAAGCACAAGAGACAATCCTCTTACCAAATTTCATTATTTGGTTTTAAACTTCTTGAGCCATGTCAATTACAAGCAACATGTCAAGTTTCCATGTAAAGTCTACAATTGCTTGACAAGGACACATAATTCTGTTCAAATTAGAGTGAACCAATGCCAGGCTTGAGTAAAACTCTATCAGAAATATGGTTTCAGAATAGTAGCAAACTCAGCAGATCTGACAAAAAAATCATGTCATGAAGATACGTGAAATTGAGATCATGATAATATAAGCATTTACTTGAACTCTGATCAAACTTGGGACAAAAAAAATGCCCTACCCCCCCCCCCCCCGAGTAAGAAGCTCACAAAATAAGATTCATAATCGCTTCATCAAAATGTGTAGAACTCACTCTTTCTTAATGTTAAAGATCTTGATGATATAAACATATACTCCACCATCAAATTAGATAAATACTGACTCAGGGGTGGTAACTCATATCTTTTTAAATGAAGTAACCTTGATTGTATAGCCCAAAATCAATTGGTAGTTTTTTCTTCTTCTACAGCAACATATCAATACAGTTTAGTTATTGTAATTTAAATTATGTGAACAAATTGTTACCTTATGTCAGGCATATGAAATTGCTAAAATGACAACCAGCCATGTTCTAACTTTTGTTATGAGGTAACTCCTGACAGTTACAATCAGTGCTGCAGCTATCCAGTACCAATTAGTTTATCATACAAAGATAGACATGTATTCAATCAATAATAAGCAACAGGTAGGATGCAGCTACAAAACCATTTGTTTATCAACTTATTTATTTTTAAAAAATGTATATATTATGTAATTTTTATGCATATGTACAGTAAAACATTGTTTATCTGTATAATATTTTCTCTGGATAAGTGTTCACCTGGATGATCAAATTTTAGTTTACACAATGAAATGTGAATAAAAGTAAATTGATTAAATGGGTCCATTAATTGCATATGTATATGTGACTGTTAGTATGCAATGAATACCCAATAATTTTTGCAGCTCAAGCATTTGCAGTAAATGGTTACAAAAGCTGACCTCCAGTTAATGCCTCCAACCCAACCTTGTGACTCCAAGCATATTTAGTAAGCTGAACACATTTATATACAAACTGAAAAATTTAAATATAAACAAACTCTGTAACATATCTGCCAAATGTTATACATGTGCCACGATTTGCTACATAATAATATTAATACCATCTTCACTCACACTTTATAGATGCATGTAGTTATGCTTTTTGGCACCTCAGCACCCTAGTGTCTATTTGCTTACACACTATATTGTATCCCACCAAAACAGTCTCTATATGCTTACACACTTCATTGTATCCCACCAAAACAGTCTCTATATGCTTACACACTTTACTGTATCCCACCAAAACAGTCTCTATATGCTTACACACTTTACTGTATCCCACCAAAACAGTCTCTATATGCTTACACACTTTACTGTATCCTACCAAAACAGTCTCTATATGCTTACACACTTTACTGTATCCCAACAAAACAGTCTCTATATGCTTACACACTTTACTGTATCCCACCACCACAGCATCTAAATGTTAACACTTTATTGCATCTCAGCACACAAGTGTCTGTATGGTGCCAACTATTGGTACAGCTAGCTACACACTCATTTGCATCTCAGCACAAAAGTGTCCAAATGGCACCAACTAAAGGCACAGTTACACACTTTATGCAAACATGCACACACATTTGCAACACTGGCTTCTTCCTCTGACATTTGTCTTTCAGGTTTGCCTGTGTCATTCTACTGCTAATAATACACAAGTTTTACACTTTGCGTGTTTGTGATCCTGACAATCAACCTGATTACTGCATGATGGTGAAAAATAAGATAATAATTAAAGGTGGATTATATATGCTAATGTATTACTGTGACATTCAATGCATGATTTAAACTTTCTTTGTATCTCCACCTCTCCCTAATCGGTGCATTTATGTTAACTTCAAGAAGATAACTTTGTTATTTGTAATAGTATTGTAATTCTGATGAAGGAGATTATAACTGATTGTGGTTGTATCTAATTAATGTTACTGTTTTAATTTGGCACAGAGATTAGCAATTTTATTTCATTTAGGTATGTGTACAGTGTAATAACTAAATCAATGTGTGGACAAGGTAGTATTATTTATGAGCTAATAAATAATCTGGATAATCCGAATCCAGATAATCCATGTTTTACTGTATTTATTTATTGTGCTGCTTACCCATAAGAGTAACTGTACAAAAACGACATTTCCCAGGGCGGCCGCAATGTGAAGTGCAGTACGACCATCATCTTTACTGTATGGAGCGTTAATATCTTCAGGATGTCCATGGCCAAGAATTAAGACTATGTTCCTAATGTCCTCTCGTACTAAAGCATCTATTAATTGCTGAAACAGAGAAGAAATTTTACTTAATATGTGACAGAAACATACAGTTTTAATTTTTGTTAAACAAATCAATACAGTATTATATAAAATTTAACAATTACTAAATTGTACTTAATAATGAGGACAATGAACAATGCATAATACTCCCACCCCTAACACTCTTCTGTCATGGCACTATGTAAGGGTATATAGGAGTCTGGAGATTACTGAACAATGAGTATTAAAAAAAATCTTGGTTTAGATACCCAGTCGATAAAAGACTCCCTGTGCAAAACCATTTCTTTAATTAGACCTTTTACTTTTAGACCCCCGATTCTACAGGTTTCTTTATTATCTCAAGTGAAAGCCAGCCATGCAGTTTGGTCAACGAATGTATTCTACAACAAAAGTTATTCTGCAAAATAAATTTTTCTTTCATTCTCAAAGACTGTGAACTTTGAACTTTTGACCCCCCCAATAACCTCCTAATACTTAAGGTACACATACTTAACAAATTGTTGACTATGTATACTAATGGTATGTGTGGATACCACTGTTATTATTTCAATGATAGCAATCCTGTCTTTGACCTTCTGATCCCAAAATCTCCCAACTTCTTCCCCACCCAAGCAAGAACCATTTATATAATGTCTGATAACTCTAAAATGGTGGAGATCTCAAGTTACAAGCAAGAACCATTTATATGTCTGATAAGCTCTAAATGGTGGAGAACTCAAGTTACTGTGCAATTAGGAAGATCAACAACATACATATGTGGATGGCCATTTACCTTGAACCAAATGAGGATGGAAAAATCATTCAACATGTGTGACAACATCAGGGTCTAATGATGTGCTAATTTTGGTTAAATCTATGAATAATTTTTAGGTAACATAAAAATACATTTAATTGGTATTCATTCAAAGTATTAAACAATTATTTCCACAAACATGATTTAATGAAAATCAGTTGTTTTTTTTTATTATCATGCTCACAGTAACACCCCCCCCCACAATAAAAAAAACCACTGGAGTCAATAACTTTGAGCTTCAAATCAGCATCCAAGTGTGTTCTATCTACTTGTTCTGTGGAAAGCATTAAATTCAAACTCTGGTCAAAGCTCACCCATATCAGACCTGCCAACCCTTACGATTTTGCCATTAGTTTTACAAAAATTACCCTTAAAATACAGACTTATGGCATACAAGCAAAAACTACAGAAAAATGCTTTATAAACTGCACCTATTTGTTCATGCGAAGCATCTGATTGATCAAATTGTTTAAAGATGCCATCCAGAAAGCGATGATGTTTAAGACAAAAGCGAAAATAAGCTTCGAGCAAAGTGTCAACGATCGACACAGAAGAATAAAAAGGAGTATTCAGACTCATGTGAATAAAGCTGGAAAGGACACAATTACGTTTGCCAATTTTTGAATACCTCTTGTGGTGGGAGATGTGATTACCGTCATCATGTGAAATGGAAAAAGAATTTCCAAGAATTAATAAAGTTGAGAGATAACAACAAGCCATTGAGTTGCATAGTGTTTGGAACTAAAGTTTGTGCAACTGTACTAGTGGAAAATAAAGTATATGCATACTTCACAAACTTTTCAATTTCAGTTGAACCAAATGCTTACTGTTGCTGCATCAAAACTTTTAATTACGTTTTCCAGCAGTTATTGATATTTTGTTACACCTTACTGAAAACTGGTCAATCTTACAGAAAAAAATCAACTGTGAAGTGTGTCATCAAAACACCACATCAATATGACAATCCAAGGAAGTCTTGTCAAAAACACCATTCATTCAGAAGTAGTAGACAACATTGTTTTCAAGTTGTGTCAGATTGACACCATTTTCATTTAGGACCACCTTAAGAGATTTTGGTTACAATTCCAGTCGACAAGACCACTGATTCAATAGTAGCAGTAATAACAAGATAATCAAAAAAGAAATTTTTAAAAAAATAAAAAAATAATATTAAGTAGAAAACCCAACTAAGTATTACCATCCATTCAGGAAGAGTGGTGACAACATTTTCAGACCTGCCAGCCCTAAAGAGACATTTTCAGTAAGTCAGTCGAAATTTTTCAGTATGTTAGACCAATTTTCAGTAAAGTGTGAAAACTTATGTTCTGGCAAGAAGTAAATTGTAATAACCATTACAGTTTATATCCATGTTGTAACTTACAATAAATAGCTACTGATGTGACTGGTACAGGGTACTTTTGCACTTTCTAAGAAACTTCTGGTCAAACTCCATTTTGAAGCATTCTCCCCCCTTCCCTTTCATGACTAGTAGTGCTTCCAAGGTATCAACCAACAAAGATGATCTGGATTTTGAGTGATTTATTGCAACAAATGAGAACACCCTCTCACAACCTGCATTTGAATGAGGAACAGTAAGTACATTCTTCATGATGCTGGACAACAATTTGTAATTGAATTGGCCATTAGCATCCTTGAGTCTACTAATTAGATCCCATTGCTTGTCAACTCGTTTAGTGTTTAAGATCTCAGGATTCAATTCATCTACTTGATAATTAAAAAACTCTGCTTCCAAGTTGTCTTGCCAGTTGGTTTCTTTGGGTTCCATACACATAAACCTTGATGGGAAATACATCACACTGCTAAAATCACACATCATCCTTTTTCACACATCAGCAACTGCACTGTTTTTCAGAAGTTTATTATTCAAGGGAAACCTCTTAACATTAACAATGTAATCACAAACAGTTGTGTAATAGTCCTTTACATCTTTATAGAATTCACAAATATTTTCTAGTTTCTGAACCTACTATAAGCTTATCATCTGACTTTTGTTTCTTAGTCATGATAATCAATATCAGTAAGATCCTTAGCTTGTGTAATTTCTGTAGCCTTTACAAATCTGACAAGCAATTGCTTTATTAATTCAAGCATGCTTACTCTAAGTTTGTGGATCATAGGCTCCTTTTGTTGCATGATTAAGTTGTACTTGTTAAATAACTGAATTGAGTGGTCTAGAAATAAACAATAAATCTTCGCACTACGGGACTGCAAAGACTTACACACACTCATAGCCTTTTCCTCTCTGTAACAGATTTTTTTTTACTTTCTTTCCAGTTATTTTTAACCAATGGTGTCTGACATCTTGACAGAGCCTTTTTATCCGATTTCTTTGATTTAGCTTTCTCTAAGGAACCTATCTTGGGTTTCATTTTCTCAGTCTTTCCTGGTGAGGCAGACTTGAAGGTAGTACAAGCCTGACTTCTAGATTGATTACTGCTCAAAGCTTTACTGCATGTGCCTGCAATGTCGTTATTACCTTCTTTATTGCTAGATACAAATGGAACTTTATCCTTGGAACTAGATACATTCTCTGACAGACTACTTTTGGCTTTAGCTCTTTTGCCTTTAACCTCTTGCTTCTTGGTTTCTTTATCAAAATATATTTGTAAGGGTTCCCACTGTTCCAACAGTCTCTTTATACCTTCACCAAGAGACAACCATCTTGTTACACAATGCTTCAATATTTTTCTCTGTTCTTTCCCACAAAGAGTCTGAAGATATTTCAGTTCCATTTGTCCATTCACACTTTTATCCAAATAATATGATATGTCCACTAATAAGTCAGCAAAACTAATAGGCAGCACATCAGTCCCCTTTTTAGCTGCTAAATGTACCAAATGACATGAACATCCACTCAGATACACTGAGGGATTCACCTTAGTTATATGTCCAAATACACCTTTACTGTCATCACTGAAGCATTATCTGATTCAAAGGCAATACAGTTATTCCAACTTATGTTTCTCTTTTTCAAATCATCATCCAATAATGTGAAAATATTTTCCCCAGTAGAGGCTCCATTACATGTTGGAACTGACAAAAGTGCTTCAGTTACAACCCCGCCTGTGTTATCAAAATATCTAACAACAACTGGGTACAGCTTCTCAGAATCATTGCTACCATCAGTTGCTAACTGAAAGGTTGGGATGAAATATTGTTAACACTGTCTTCCTGTATTGACTTGAACTGTTGTAATACAATAGCAGTAGTTTTCGTTCTGCCACACTGATAACTATTTGCAACTGACGATTTGGGAAACATGCACTTGAATAGTTTAGAATCATGGTCATATGCAGCAATTGCAACATTATGCTCAACCGAAAAGTTTGTAAAATATACTTCAGCCTTAATGACCTCCAATTCAATTTCTGACACTGCTGATCCAAATCCCATAGAAGTCAGCGACTTACGACTTGATTTCATTGCAGTGTATTCTGTATCTTTTTTGGAATTCACGTGGCGGCGACAGTCATCTCACCCACCGTGGGAAATGTTCAAGTCAACACAACATAATGTGCAATAAATGTAATGGACACCTTTTTCACTTTATTCTAAGCATGACCAGGTATCCGAGTAATCTGTTTTATACTTTTGCAACCACTGTTTCAGCTTTTTACGAGGCTGGTTGTCCTCTCCACCTTTGGCGCATTTTTGTTTGGAAAACATTTTCAGACGACCGGATGACAAAAAGAAAAATGAAGTCTAGATCAGAAGCGCGCTTCTCACGAACAAAACAGGCTGGTTTAAAGCATCTGAGGTACCACTGTATAGTTAGTCTGGTTCCCAACCAAAATACTCAGTCTAAGATAAAACTCTGATTCCGAACACGGAGTCTAATACAAAAATCCAGATCTGGAACGAACCAGTACAAAAAATATCCAGAACAGAAAAAAACGTTCATATTTTCGTCCTTTTTGCTATTGTTTCATAAGTCTGTAAATTTAGTGTTTTTATCGTAAGACTTACGTTAAATCGTAAGAGTTGGCAGGTCTGCATTTTAAAGTTGTCTGCAATACTGATATTCAGATTTCCATTATTTTCATGCGGGACCAAGTAGATACCATAAGAAGTCTCTGGGTGAAAACTCTCCATTATTGGAGAAGCAGCAATAAAATTTGCACAATTTTCATTCAGGATAATCTAGACAACAAAGGAAGTCCTTGAGCAAAAATCAAACATTGATATAACCATCCTTTCAAATGTAGTGATAACAAGATTTCATGATGACTATTCGATTTAGGGTCACTTTCATTTTCATTTAGGTAAAATTAAATATCATTAAAAGTCTGTAAAGTGGCCATACATTTTGGAGGAGTAGTAATAGGATTTTAAAGGTGGCCACAATGGTGATGCATCAACATTTTTTCACAACTAGACATTAGTTATTATCTGTGTGCAAAATTTCAAGGCAATCTTCTGGTAAGTTTTGTAGTGGTAAAAAATGTGTGCTCATAAATAGATGACACAATATGCCATTCCTATAACATTTTCAATAACAAGTAGAGCTAAAACTCGGCTAAAAAAATGTTCTCAATAATTTCCAAACCAATCTGATCATAATTTTTTTAAATGACTGCATCCTTTGAGGTTGACAGCTATTGTAACACCTAAGAGACAACTTACCTGATTAAGAGGAATATCTACGTATGGGGGTGGAGGCAGTAAATCTTTACTTTCATATTTACACCTAATCCACTTTTCTTTTTCTTCCCTGAAAAAAGAAAAATAAATCAGTATTTTTGAAAATCTTATTAACCCTTAAAGTGCATATCGCGACTCCAGTCGCGCTGTTGTACGTGGTCCCGTAGTGCGTGTCGCGACTCGAGTAAATTTTGAGGTGAGCAACAATGATCGCATTCTATAACTTCATCTTGCCATAAATGCCTGTAAAACTATATTTCATTGGTTTAAAAAGGCCCGGAACGAGCATTCTGCAGTACTTTACTATATTATTAACGATGTAATTTTACAAATGCTCGCTTCTAAACACATGGTACTAGTGCAAAACTAAAATGGCCGACGCTGAATACGAAGGTGATTTCTTGCAACAAATATTCGCTTCTGATAGTGATGCTAATAGTGATTTTGAATAATTTGAGAAAAATGACATTATTGGAGCAAGCGAGGTATTGATGGAAATACACATGAATGATTTTGAGCCAGTAATTTAAGTGGAACTGGAGTCGGATGTACATGCTCACTTGCCGTGAAAAGATGGCGCGCCTGTCAACCCCCATTCACTGGTAATTCAAAATTAAATGTCGAGATGGTGAATAATGAACCATCGGAATATTGAAGACTTTTTCTTAGATGACGAGTTATTGCATCTGATAGTAGATCAAACAAATCGTAATGCAGATCAGAGAGTTCATGGGCCAGACTTGAAGGAAAAAAGTCGCATGAAGAAATGGCGGCCTGTCGCACCTGAGCATCTAAAACGTTTTCGCATCGATTAAAACAATGGGTTTGGTACATATGTCTGTTCCCAATTCCTAATGGGCTATTGATGATGCGATATCAACTGCATACTTCAGCAAAAAAAAATAAGTATGGGATATATTTCAAGCTATTCCAAGCAATTTACACCTGTCAGACAATGAGAACAATTAAGGTGACTCTTCACACAAAATCAACCCAATGTTTGAACAAAAATAAAGCCTTTGCTGAGGTTTAATCACCAGATATGGACCTCGGTTTGATGATATTATAATAAATAACAGGTGATAGTTTTTCATGAATATTAATTGCTGACTGGAGGGTTTAAACTTACCTCTGACATTCATGGAGTGGATTTTTGCAAAACTGTCACCCTGCCTTTACCTGTGATTTTCACAATTTATATATAACATTGTGACAGACATAACATGTGCATGGTTGGACTACTAAAGAATATAACATTTCTTAGATATATTTGAACTTTTCCACAACAAAAAAAAAACAAAATTACTGATGAAATACAATTTTAACTTGTCATTTTACCTGTATTTACACCTGTACCTGCAAATATGTTAAACCTACACGTGTCTTGATGCCAGTCTTAAAGTATAGACACGCGCCATCATTTTTCATATATGGTTTGTCTATCAATTGTGTATATTTAATGAAATACATGTAATTTAAAGACTGTGGAGTTTTCTTCTTTTCTCTCCTGAAACAATTCAGCACTGAGGGACCTTTTACTGCAAAACAATTCAGCACTTTAAGGGTTAAGTTATTTTTCCCATACATGGAAGGTGTTTTCAGAACTTCTGTGTCTAGAGGTTATGTGCTCCTGTCCCTCTTACTGAATGAGTGATGCAAGTAGAAAAGAAAAAAAATTCTGGATGATTGTATGTATAAATATGAAAATGTACATTCACAGTGGATAAAGTGGTTCATAAATTAAAAAATGTCATCAGACCATAATGATAAAACTAGTTCATCTCAATTCAATGTCTTGAAAGTTGTTGTTGTTGTAGTGTTTAATGCCATTTTTCAGCACAGGATAGGCTATACATGGCGACCAGTATTAATGGTGGAGAAGAATTTGGGGAAAACTCCCACATTTGCCGAATCAGAGACTCGAGCCAATGCAAAGAGTCATCACAACTTACTGCATCTTTTACGGCACATAGGTATAGCAATGATGAAATATGAGAGAGAGAGAGAGAGAGAGAGAGAGAGAGAGAGAGAGAGAGAGAGAGAGAGAGAGAGAGAGTATTGTGTGTGTGGACATCAGCTGATTCTAATACTGTCTGTTATGTTTTAAGAAATTCACAAAAATGTGCAGGACTAGTTACATACACAAGTATGAACCATCAGTGAAAGTGATCAAAGTCCAGCAAAACCAAATTTCAGAACTCCAGCTTGCCGAGTCTGACTGTGATGAACAGCAGCAAAACGGAGCATTTCATTCTACATACATACCGCAAACACCATTTCGACATTAGTCATTCTGGTGTGTACATCTTTTTTTTAGCAGCACCACTTATGTGTAATATCAAGACAAGTGATTTGACATGCTTAATGGGACTTGTAGGATAGTTCTATTTGTTATTATTCGTTATCTTCCTCTCATTAAACAACCAATAATTAATTAACCAATGCTTTCCAGGATGATTTCAGAGATGAAATAGATTGAAAGATACTTGCTCATGTTTTGATGTTTACACAGTTGATTTGTATTGATAGATTGTTTTAACACTCCTACTGGAAAGAGGTAATTATTACTGCTGTATTAAGACCAAATTGTCCCCTCTGCTATCCCTACCCCCCAATGGTCACTCCCTGTATATATCTATGTCCAACTGTATTACATACAATTCTGACTAGGCCAGCATTTTCATCGATTAGAAAAGCTTTCTTATTAGGAGTTGCTCAGAGGATTCAGCTGGGAAGTTTGAATCCAATCTCTAATTAGTGCCAAAACAAACATCAGACACCTTCATTACCTTCAAACTCCCTACTGAACTGACTGCATTATACTGAGGCTCCATTCCACCGTCCAATTAATTTTACAGCCAAACTTTTCTTCTCAATGCCTGTGTAGTAGTGAGTCTTTTGAGTGCATGTACATATGGAGATGTTTTTGGTTGTTAATAAGTGTGTATTATGCTTCAAAGAAAACAGTATCTTCTGTTATTCTTCAGTCATTTTCTATAGAACTACATGTTGATGTTGTTGTAGGGGTTTAATGGCATTTTTCAGCACAAGATAGGCCTATATGAAAACAAATTATTCTCTAATGGATGATGTATCTGTTTTTGGGGATCACATGCACCATCCCCACTCCAACATTTTCAATAAAACTTAATAATAATTTTACACAAATTAAATTTTTGTTGTCTATGAAGTATGCTATAATTACCTTGGTGATGAAGCAGAGGGTTTCACTCGACCTTTAAGATTGGCCTCCCAGACACTGTTGGCAACATTATTTCCTATAGATGTCATGACCTGTATCAAATCAAGCCTGAAACATGCAAAACAATAACACATTTAGCTCCATGAATTCTTTCATTTTTATCCACACACAAAATTAACAAGGTTCCCACGGTTTTCTAAAAATAAATTTCCAGTTCATTTCCAGGGTTTTTCCAGGATGAAATTACTTTTTTCAAGGTTCATATATTACCATTACTAAATAGAAATATAGAATATTTTAGATTATAAAACATGCATTTTCTAAACCTACAGATGGTTCTCTTTCAAGACTCTACAAAACCATCAAAGTCTGAAAAGAAGATCATGTACAAAACCACAAAATGTATCACATGTTTGATTATATTCCTTAAATAATTAGCTTGCAAATTCTAACTTTAGTTCGCTGCATTTAGTTGCCAAGTTGGAACAACATAATGAACATAAATTATGTTTTGTTTCCTTTTCAAACCTTTAATTCTAAATAATATATATATATATATATATATATATATATATATATATATATATATATATATATATATATATATATATATATTACAGTATATATAGAAAAACAATAAAAACAAATAATTTGAATCTTGACTTGTAACAAAAGAATTTAACCCTGAATTTATCTGTGCCAATAAAACCTCCAACAAGATTTTTCAAACAACCTAATCTTAAGATGATCTGGTTAAAAATCCATCATTTAAAAAACATTTTTAAAATTGTTGATTTAAATTTTGACAAAAGATCTTCAACATTATATACTGTTGTATAAACAAGGACTGAATTTTCTGTAAAATCAACTTGTCTTCATGTAATTTGTTAAACCAGACACCAAACCTGTATTGAACCAGTGGCGCAAATAATTTTGTAATATAAAATACAAGAGACAACAATTTTTCATTTCAGCTCTGAGATTCAACGATTTGGACTACAAATTTGGTTTAAAACAAACAGCAGTCTTTTTCCTAATTCAAGTTTCCTCTGAATATTCCTACCTTGTTTGTTTTCATATTTGGACATTTAGGTTGGGGTGTGGGGTCGCTGCAAATGCATATCAAAAGTTTGGTATTTGCCACCATGGTGTGGTAGCGACATATGGCAGTTGCTTACTAGTGGGCCTAGAAAGTTTTAACTTGTTATAATGACTCATACCTGCATGAAATCAATAGGAAAATGAGTTATTTTCTCTGAAATGGCAAGTATTATAATTGTCATGTCGTTAATCCGCTGACGGGACAAAACTATGGCATAGATGAATCCTGACCCAGTGCTCGCCATTTGCATTACAAGTCACATGACTTCACAAATCTCAAATGACAGAAGTAAAATATTCAACAATAAACTCTTTTATAATATTGTTGAAAATTAAATTTTTGTACAAACCAGCAACATGGTCAGTCTGATTTTACAAGTAGAGCACATGTCAATGTTGTCATGTGATACAACAAAACTCAAGAAGTTGTTCATGTAATAGATAAATATGGAGAATTTTGGGTTCTTTTGTTTTTGTAATTTTTTTAAAACCAGTATACAACTTCCACTTAATGCTTTTTTTAGTTTTATTAACAACATTTAAAAATGTGGGTTGTTAGATTTGTGAACTCATGCGACCAGCAATGCAAATCGCGAGTACCAGGTCACATTTCAGCAATGACGTTTTATCTTCCATTTCAGCAGATTACAGACAATAATTTTAATACTCACAATTTCGGAGGAAAAAGCAATTTTCATACCGATTTACACTTAATTTAACAACGTTTAAAGTTTGCTGGGCAATCCAGTAAGTGGCTACGCTTTGCCACCACCATGTTGGCCTCTTGTGAAGCTAGATTGGTCTTCATACCTTTCATATAAGGAAAGATTACGGAAATCAAGCTGACTTTGAAAATAAAAGTTTACCAGGTGAATCTAATCCACTGGGTGCTTGGATTGATTTGACATACATGTTTATTGCAAACAAATGACCCATACCCTCAGAATATTCTGGATAGAACTTGAGTAAAATAATTCACAATCAATTTAGCTATGGTTCAATTACGTTATTGTCAGGCGTCAAGTGGTGGAGGGAAATTCCCGTGGTTTCCCCAACTTTCATCAATATCTGGGAAACTGATGGATTTTCCCAGTTGGGAAAAAAGTTATTACTCCTGACTTTTTCCCAATTTTTACCGGTAGCGAGGGAATCCTGAATTAAGTTAACCCTATCCGGTCCCTGTCCATTATCAGCTTCCATTAAAATATCAGAGGACTTAAAACTGGGTGGAGTCTGTAAGGCATAAGCTTGGTAAAATAGTCTAAATCTTTCTTGACATTTACATTGTTCAAGAGGTTTCTAATTATGAAGTTTCCTAGTGTATGCTGGACAAAGTCTTTAGTCATGGCCTTTTTGCACTTAAATTTAATATCTTAGATCACTCATCTCCATGTCAAGATATACACAGATGCAAATTTTTTAATTAAATTTACTGGGATAATATTTCTGGGAAACATTACCGAACTTGTTGATTTGCTATTGTTCATGTTATTCTTCAGATATAACCACAAACTGGGATCAACACAAGGGCATTCATGCTTATCTTTTTTTGTGTGCTCAAAGCAAGATACATTAGTCAAGACCTTCAATTTTAAATCAATGTCAGAGTGCTTTTTTATTGGAATGTAGCCATCATCATTATTGTCAATAACCAGACATTAAAAAAAATATTTTTTTCTATCAAACCAATTTATGTCCTAATCAAAGCCATCACTTTTCATGAATATCTTGTGCAGAAAATTAATCTCTCTCTGTCAGGATTGTGTATTAATGTACCAGGCAAGGTCATTGCTAGACAGGATATTGTATCATGATGCACCAGGCAAGGTAATGAAAAGGACAGGATTGTATTGATGTACCAGGAAAGGTCAATGCTAGACTGGATGGTGTAATGATGTACCAGGAAAGGTCAATGCTAGACAGGATTATGTATTGATGCACCAGGCAAGGTCAATGCTAGACAGGATTGTGTATTAATGTACCAGGCAAGGTCAATGCTAGACAGGATTGTATCATGATGCACCAGGCATGACCAATGCTAGACAGGATTGTGTACTGATGTATCAGGCAAGGACATTGCTTGACAGGACTGTATCATAATGCATGAGCAAGGTCAATGCTTGACAGGATTGTGTACCAATGTATCAGGCAAGATCATTGCTAAACAGGATTATATCATGCTGTATGAGCAAGGTCAATGCATGTTAGGATTGTGTATTGATGTGCCAGGCAAGATCAATGCAATTTGGGATTGTGTATTTATGCACCAAGCAAGGTTAATGCTATCTGGGATTGTGTATTAATGCACCAGGCAAGGTCAGTGACATTTGGTATTGTGTATTGATGCATCAGGCAAGGTCATTGCTATTTTGGATTGTGTATTGATGTACCAGGCAAGGTCAGTGTCATTTGGGATTGTGTGTTGATGCATCAGGCAAAGTCATTGATAGTTGATATTAAGTATTGATTGATGTACCAGGCAAGGTCAAAGCTATTTGGGATTGTGTATTGATGCACCAGGTACAGGGTATGTTGGAAGATAAGGGTGCTACATTTAGTTAAATGCATCACATAGCCAGTTTCATGATTGTGGTATAAAAACTTAAGGAGGTACATACTGTAATAAATATCTGACCAAACCATGAAAGCCTAAAAAAATGTCAATGGTCACATACTTTGGAATGTATGGGTGCCAGAACAGGTAAGATGCATGTTTTCCCAAAAAGTTACTTGACTGACATAAATAGTGGAGATATTGATTATTTCTGAAAGAAATCCATGCTAAGTTTAATAAAATTCATCCTCCTGTAAGTACATATATATGCACAGACATTTTTGTTCTTTAACATTACATCAGTTTGAGAAATTTCACCTGAACAAATGAATGAAGCTTAAACTTGCAAATTGCAAAATCATAAAAATTTCTACTAATGGATTCCTTCAATGACGAGAGTCCTTGATTTTATAAAGAAACATTTTCACTAATATCAGATACTTACGGCCATTCATCCAGATCAAGGGAACGAACTCTGGATAGATGAGTTCCTAAATTCCTATGTATCCCTGAGCATTCTATACAAACAAGTGTTCCTAAATTAAGACTAGCCCAGTCTGGACCTGTAAAATAGAAACATGCAAACATAAATACTACTAACTTTGACATCTAAGTTTGTTTGTACATTTAATATTTATTTTCTACCAGCATTCCATAAGCTAACACATTATATTGTTTCCATATATTTCATTGTTTAATTGTAATCTTCTTATCTGATTATTTTTAGACTTTAATATGGCATGGTAGATACTAAGTATAAAAGTCCACCTCTTGAACGGCTCCCCTGACCAGTGGCCACCACTGGCCAGAATCTCTTGGAACCAATGAGTTTGTGTTCAAAAGTACCCCACAAGAACGGCCACCCACTAACATGATCAGCAGCCAGCATATTAGTACAAAAATGTAAAATGTTCCCCTCACGAGAGGTCACTTTTATTGAAAATGTATCCCAAAAAAAAAATAATTCATATCGTGACTTCGGTAAGTAATCAGATTATCTCTGTCATTGATACGTGTCTCCCAATGTAGAGTTTCCGTTTCTGAAAGTGTTGACTAAAGTACATGCAACACTAAGATTAATATTATTATATTATCTATAAAAGCCGATGTTTACAGGAAATGGGCTCTACAATGTTATGACAGAGTTTTGGGCTACACATATCTGTCGAGTTCTTCTCTTTGATGATTAAAACCAGAAATAATTGTCAAGATCATAATAGGGTCAGCATAGGCTAAAAATAGATTTTGTACAATAACACATACACACAGAAATTGAACAAAACAAGGTACAAGAAAAAGACCGAAAACTCGTGCGACAACACATCGCCTCCTTTATGAAAACATTTTGTTCACCTGACAAAATTTTAGTCTGCATAATTAAACAGCATCCAGTTAGCAACATCTGAATAAATCATTACCAATCATTAACATGTTGTCACATAAATGGAGACATTATTTTAGAAGTCAGTTATTCTACTCAACATATGTGAGGTGGGGAAGGGGGGGGGGCACTTTTATGCAGAAAAGACCTGAATAACAAATTTTATGTTGAAAGACTCGAATAAACATCATAACCCATAAGGTTATTCAGCAGCAGTGGGAAAATTGAGCAAATGGAAAGAGAATTATGTATGCACCAAGATTGAAATGACGTTTTTGAATGGCTTTGCAATTTGTATGACAACAATATCCATTTGCATATCACGCTTACGCCAAAAATAATAAAGATTAATGTATATTCCGTTGAATTAAGTCTATTATTATAACAAGAAGAACCTTTTAATTACTAATGTTACTTTTAAACGAAGACATTAAATGAAGATATTAAATGCCCTGAAGTTTATAGCTTTCTTACGACATACATTACATATACTTCTAAAATATTTTTTAGCCCACCCTTTGAACCGCCACCTGTTAAATAAGGCCACTTTCCTGGTGCATAAGGGTGGCCATATAAGAGGGAGATTAGTGTATATAAACCGAAGTTATTTCATGTTATCATGTATTTTCAATCCAATGTAACTAATTCAGTAATGCAGTCACCTATATTCTTTAAAACCTATACCAAAAACCCACAAAAGGGAGCCCTCAGTAATACCCAATATTATAGTTTCTTTATGGACCAGTATCATATGAAGTTTAGGATATTGTCCACTTGGAAGCTGCTTTGGAGATAGATTTACAGACAGATCAATGGATGGATCACTACATGAAAAGACTAATCAATTAACTATATCTCAAATGCTTTTTAACACAACGTGGGAATTACAAGAATTCCCAATATTGCTTTGCCTTACTTGCTCCACTGTTGCATAATACAACAAGTTCCTCAAAGGATATTGAAGCTGAAATGGATGAAAAGAATTTGTTCAAATCTTTGCGAAGTCTGTTTCTTCCATTCCTTTTAATTGACAAGGATTTAAACCATCTCAGGTATTCTTCGGAAACACCAGCACACCAAATTTGGCCAAATGTGCCAGACTAAAATCATAGTCATGACCTGTGACCTGGAACATTAAGGACAGCAATACATGGAACCTAACATAAGGACAGCAATACATGGAACCTAACATTAAGAACAGCAATACCTGGATCTAACATTAAGGACAGAAATAACTGAACTCGTATGATACTTTCAAGATATACTCACATGCTAAGTTTGGCTAAAATCAAGTAAATATTTATGAAAAATACAATTTAAAAGAAAGTACGACATCACAAACAGATAAATATCCAGATATTTTGCAATGAGTGCACTGCAAAGGGCCCACTCACAACAGCTTGTCAGGGTATTAAACTTAGCAACATTGATAACTTTTATTAGGACACCAAAATAAGAAGATAGCTATTCAGGGGACACAACAACTGTCAATGATGATGCATAGTGCTTATTCAAGGTTTTATCAAAAAATTTACACCTCAAATTTTGATTGAAATCCAGCATTCTATGTGCATGTGTGTGTGATTTTGATTTTTAATATAGCTTTAATAATTTTTCAGTCATATCGCTACATTGTCTGCAATGTGGCAGTTTATATTGATGTCTAGCGCTGGGATATCATGCCGCAGACATGTAGTATAATGTCCCACTCAGTCACATTATCCTGACACCAGGCCAACCATTCCTAACTCTAACCTCTTAATGCTGTATGCCAAGTGAGGCAGCTGTTAGTACCATTTTTGTAAGCCTTTGGTATGTTTTGGACTGGGTTCAAACCAGCAACCTAATGAATCTGAGGCAAACCTTCTAATCACTAGGCCACCAGAGCGGTAGCATTCCTATGTAAAATTATGCTTGGAAACCTAAGTCAAAGAGGATGGGCACTGCATACTGGAAATAAAACTCATTTAAAATCTCACCAATACAAACTTGCATAAAACAGATTTTGTTGAAATCCAACAACAATCCTTCCTAGTGTAATGCCAGTCAGGAGGATGGGCAGACAAGGGCCATAACTCTCTTAAATGGGACTGAACTGCTGAAAAACTCCTTCAATGTCTCATCAGCACATGCCATTTGTTGCAATGCATTTATATAATCAAATTAAAATGCCAACTTTTGTCCATTTGTAATTTAAGAGGAAAGTAAAATATTGAAATGAAGCATTATGCTCTGATAATTTGATGATCATACAAGTTAGAAATGTTCATCATCACCCCAAAATAAATGAGCAAAAAATGTACTGGTAGAAAAAATGGCAGTGAATTATCACTCCATTAAAAACAGACATAATTATTTTAACCAAATAAATGTATGAAAACATGAACTACTATGAAAATATGACCTGCTATGAAAACAGATGCAAAATGTTGACCTTTATTAATATTGTACAATCCGAGTGGCCGAGTGATCTAAAGCGCCCTCCGTTACGGATCGCTCTTATTAATATTGTACAATTTTGGTGCAGCAACAAAAGGTTTTTTAAAATAAATTTCTTTGAAAATTTGAACTAATATTTTACCAGTATTTTAGTTGTATGACATGACCTTCTGCTGAGATTTCCCCATCCCATACTTTTTGAATATGATGCATTCTAAAAGTTTTGCCTATGCTTTGCAGGTGAGACAAGATGTTTCCAGTCTGCCATGCATGCATCTTGTGACTTACTTGGTGCTCCACAGTCTGCACATAGATTGTTCCCCCTTGTGTTCCTGATTGCCAGGATTCCAGCTGGGTCTGTGGAGGTTTGTTTTTTACTTTCATTGCCCTGTAAACTGGCCAGGATTTGTTGTTCTATTGCTGTTATCCACTCTTCCCTTTCCTGAAATGGCATTACATGTGGTTATTCACTGAATATATGAAATTCATTCAAGGAGTTTTATTGATGTCTGGGTATTTTTCTTTCATTTCAAATGGGATATAGATTCATAATTCTAAGAAAAATTCAGATTAGAGTAAAATTTGTATAAAAGAAGTAAATTCTTAAAGCTGGGGCTTTTGCAAAACAAGAAACTCTTATATTGGCATAGAGATCCAATTATTATGAATATGGAATGCTTGTTCTGATCAGAAACAATATACATCATTTCCAATCAACTTACTTTGGCTTTCTTTCTTTTCAGTGTTCAAAATATTGCCAAACATGTATATGATTTCCACAATTTTAGAAAAATATTCTTTACGATTTAAATATGTTATTCTTTTGTCACTTTGTTGTCTATAATACCTACATATGCTAAAAGATATTATTGTATACTAATTGCACATCAGCACAATCTTGGCTATATATTTTGAGCAAATGTAGGAATCAAAATAACGCATAAAGAACAAATCAAGATCCCTAAATTACAATGCACATTTTTGGGATATAGCACTCTTCTAAGAAGGCCTTGTCAGCTGGAATATCATCATGGGAAGCATCCAATAGTCCCACTGATGGCAACACTGGTTCTCTTCAACAATCCCCAGCCTGCTGGGGAAGCCAAAAGATAAGATATAATGGTTTCATGATGCTATAACAGAGAATCGAGAAACTTCCGTCTGGAGACTGAATGATCTTTTAGTTGTGCATAATGTGACATCGTGTGTGACAAATTATGAGTGCCAAGTATGTCCCCTTTTTTACTTTCACTTCTGACTTGGAAAAATTAGGAGGTTCCCTACTTTACTTAATCTGCCTCGTAGCCAAATGTTGGAGCCAAAAAGATCAGGAGAGTAAGATACTTTCTATAGATATTTATTCCAACAGGATATACTTTATGAAAACTGCAGTTTCAAGGTTTCTCTAGTTTTCGTACTATCATCCATATCTGATGGAACATCTGTATCATGTGTCAAATATTGAAAGGATACTAACGACAGGATGTTTTCTATAGAATTCTGTTAAATGTTTTTCTCAATAAATATTTGGAAATGTTATTCTATTTTGGTTACAACTATCATATTTGATGAAGGTTCAGCATAATTTCTAAGAATTTAAAAGGCCATCAAGATAATTTAGCTGCATTCTTTTCAATGTTATTAAAGAGGCTTTTGCAGATTTCTGTACAAACTTAAAAGATATTCACACTAAGATGCCATCGAATTAGGAGACCACATTTAATTGTGCACTGGCAACATCTGTATCAATTTCAAAGACCGAATATATTTTATTTTTAAATTTGGTAAATTTTGATGAGAAAATTATGATCAGAAGCCATTTTGTGTTTTTAATTTGCTGGGACCATATTTGATGGTGGATTGGCAACATTTCCACAAACATGAATTGCAGTTGTAGTTGTATGGTTTTACGCCATTTTTCAGCATACGATAGGTGATACATGGCGGTCAGTATTAATGGTGGAGGAAGAACCTGGGGGAAACCCCCGGAAAGAACCACCGACCCACGAGAAGCTACTGGCAGCTTTCTCACATACCCACAATGGCCGAATTGGAGACTTGAATCCATGCAGACAGAGGTGAGATGGCAGCAATCTGTAACAGGGATATTTCATGGCATCATTTGAAAACATTCAATAGGTCTTCATGCCTGGGTCCTTAGGAGATTTCATTTTAAAGTTTTTCAGTTTTTATTAATTGTGGCCATACTTGAAAATGGGTCATCATTTGTTTGAATTTAAAAGGTTTCCATGCCAATATGCCTTCTCTCAAATATAATCATATTCTTGCTGTATATTCCAATACATTGTGGCTTTGGAGACGGTATTTAAGAGTTTTATCTAGCTTTAGTAATTGGCAGACATATTTGATGGTGGATCAACATTAGTTGTACATTACTGAATAAAACTGTAATCAACAAATTTGAATGGACAATAGACAATGTAGACTGGATGAAGGCCCACACAATAGGCTCGCTAGCTGAGCTAAATTATGAGGTCCCAATCCTAGCTGACATCTATTGTATAGTCAAATGCATGAGAAATTTGCAAAGAAATCTATATCACAGGGATGCTTTCTGCTGAAGTTCACCTCAATGCTGTTGATTGCATAAATTATGAACAGATTTGTTTCAAGGTTTCTCAAGCTTTTCTATCCTCATCCAACAGCGCCAATTGTACATTTTTCCAATATAGAAGCTAGTGTCAAAGTAGGAAGACTGGCATAATCCATATAAAGTTGAAATCCCTAAATGCTTGAATGCTTTTAGTAAGGTTAAGTAGTCTTTATTTTAGAAGCAATTGTTTAGATATTTTACTATTTATAACAAAAGTAGTCATTCTGATGGTGTTGCCTCGGGTGGCCTATTGGTCTAAGGTGCTTGCCTGTATCACTGACATCTTACTCTTGTGTGGGTTAAAATCTTGGACTCGACCAAAGTGGGTTTGCCAGTAGCTTCCCATGGGTCAGTAGTTCTTTCTGGAGTTTAAAAGGGTTCTTCCTCCATCAAATATAATGGCCACCATGTACAATCTATCATGTGCTTAAATGGCATCATTTGTAAAAACGTTAGTAACCTTTATGCCAGGATGCAGTTTTGGAGAGAACATCATTTCAGTTCTTCTAGTTTAGTAATGGTGACCATACCTGATGGTAGATTAGCATCATTTGTAGAAATTTTAAAGATCTTCATGCCAAGATGCTGTCAAAATATGATCAATAGTAGCTTTAGAAAAGTTTGTTTTCTTTCTGTTTGTTAAGTAACAGTGAAACAGCATCATTAGTACCAAGCTAAAGGTCTCCATGGCAACAAATTGATTTGGTGCATTAAAGCAGAGCAAAACAAGTAGGACACATCCTGGATGATCTGATGGTAGGGTTCAAAACCTGCACCTATTTTGGTCAAAAGAATGGCACACTAACCAATGAACCACCATGGTTCAAATTTGGTAAAGTTTTGTTTAACAGGTTTGGTTAGGAAATCAAAGTTTTATCTATTTTCAGAGGCCATATATGATAGTGTATGGGCATCATTTGTAATATCTTGAAAGGTCTCCATTCAGTGATACTTTCTGTTGAATATTATCAAATTCTCAGCAGTAATTTGATGTGTTGTTGTTGGACTTAACGCCATTTTTCAGCACACGATAGGCTCTGCATGGTGGCCAGTATTAATGGAGGAAGAACCTAAGAAAACAGCGGAAGAACCACAGACTCAGGAGAAGCTACTGGCAAACTTTCTCACATACCCACATTGGTCGATTCCTAGACTTGAATCAATGCAGAGAGGTGAGATGGCAGTGATCTCTAACGGAGAGTGCTTTAGACCACTCGGCCACTTGGGGCCCCTGGTAATTTGAAGTAGTCAAATATTATTTTATCTTCAGTATTTTCAGCTATATCTAATGGTACAAACTAGAAAGGCTTCAATGCCAGAATGCAAATTTGGTCAAATTCTCTTACTAGGTTATTTTTAATACAAGTCATTGAAAGATTTATCTAATTTTGTGATGGTGGCCATACTTAAAAGCAAACTGGCATCTATTGCATGAATTTAAGAAGTCTTCATGCCAGAATACTTTTATCAAATTGCATCAAATTCTATTCAGCCTGGATTTTAAAAAAAGATCTCACATTTTTCCAACTATTAGTGTCAAATGCCACATTGGCATCATAAGAACATATTGTTTAAAGCCTCTTACCATGATTAGAAATGGTGACCATATTTGATACTAGTTTGGCATTAATGGTACAAATTTAAAAGCTTTTTATGCCATGATCCCTGTACTACATTTTGTCCAAATTGGTCAAAAGGGTATTTTTCTTGACGGCTGGTGACCTCTGACCTACAGACCCCATAACCATTGGTTTCGTTTTTTCATACCAAGTGCAAGCCATTTTGAAAGTCTGGTTGAGGTATGTCTTGCAGAACTCATGTTATTGTGAAGAAATGATTTTTATGATTTTTATTTCAGGCACAACTTTTTTGACTCCAAAAATTAATAGGGTTTTTCCCTGCACCAACTGCAAGCCATCAACAGCATTTGTTTACAGGAGATGATCGCCAATCAAAGGTCTGGAAACCAAATTGGTTAACAGTTGGATAGATGGAAAATATAGCATATAATGTTCCACCTTAATGCGGGCATATAAGCAAAAAAGGAAAGTGTGCTGGATAACCTAAAATATTAAGTCATAAACTTGCATGTAAAGATATAATTACCACTGAGACTGGTCGCACACCTTCTAATGATGATATACACCATCCCATAATCTCATACAGCTCAAACGTTTTAAAGTGGACATTAAGAGTGTGAAGCAAAACAAATTTAATAAATATAAAGCTGTGACCTGAATCCTGTAATCAGGACACTAAATATTGTATGTGATAATGTGTAAGTAGATCATATTTCATACCTTAACCTCAAACAACTTTAAGGTTATAGGGTGGAATGGAAAGTGTGAGGTAAAACATAAATACAGAGTCATGACCTTGACCTTCAAGAAAAGATGCCCAACATGGCTTCTACCACATCATTACATGCCTTGTAATATGTGGTAATAAACCAATCTCATTCGTTAAATAAAAGTATTAGTAAACTATTGCAGAGAACAACAACCTGCTTTTGAATATGTATTGTGTCTACAACAGGACCAACTGATCGTCATTCACGTCACTTTGAAGGCTACATATAAAGTTATCTTTTTCTTTTGAGGGATGATAAATAAATCATTTATATCGAATTGAACCAACAAGTAAAATCTTCAGAAAATACCATACCTTAAGCTAACTCAATTTACTGCAGAAATGTTTTTCAAGATAAGTACATACATAAACAAGTTTATAACAAAAACTTAATAAATTAAGCCTGTACTATATATACAACAGGCTGATATTTGGTTGTAACTATTATACAACAGGCTGGTATATGGTTGTAACTATATATATACAACAGGCTGAGATTTAGTCGTAAATATGCTGGGTAGGGTTATATTAAGATCAGTACAACAGTTTTACTAAACAACATGCAATATTGTTAATACAAAATACATTACATGCGCAATCCATGCTAAAATAAAAGTACCGAGCACAGTGACGACTTGGAGGGCTTGGCTAATAAATAGTATGATCATCATATTCCATTTCAAGTTCAAAAGCAAATACTGCCATGTTTCTAAATGCGGCCAATTTAAATAATAACAGTTTCAAGTATTTCCTTCTTTGCATTTTTTAAAAAGACAATAGATTATATTAAAAAACTAAAATAATGTTTGACCTAATACTTTTTATGATAATGTTTCAGTGAAATGGTTTTGTACTGGGTGCTAAACAGAAGCACTCAAACTATATCAAGAAAGGTAACCAATCTGAATCTATTCATTTCCTACATAACTTTCCAGTTAGGTTATACCCCTTTACATAGCTTGAATGTCTTTTCGAGTCTTAGAAAACCCCATTCTTTGTAACAGCATACCATATCCATGGGAAGAATCTCAGTCCCTCCAAGCCATAACACATCTTGTACTTGTTTCTTAAACAGAAAGGTTTTTCTCTCCATCTAATATACAAGTCTTGATCTTAACCTGATAGTGTTGGAATAAACTATACAAATGCATGGCTGCTCTTACCTCAACTAGCACTGTTCATTCACTTTTCAGATTCTCTTAAACTGGCCAAACAAAATGATGAAACAGTTTACATTCTGTTGTTCTGGCATCAAATGAATGTTCTTCCCCTCAGTTTTGTTTTTTTTGCTTTTGTAATGCATAGAAATGCATTGGGATTTCATTATCTTTCAATCCTAAAATTACTCTATAAAGGGCAGAACATAAATACTTTGGCTACATTTAAAATTATGTTCAATTAAATATAACTATAACCTAAACAATAAAGGACTGTTGGCCTTGATTAACTGTTGTAAAAAATGTAAAAATGGGTCTGAATGAATTCCAGACAAATGGTCTCAACTTACTTCCATTGTTGCTGCTTCAAACTGCCAATTTTTGTTGACTAGGGACACTATCATAAATTCATAGCCATCTGAATCTAAAAAGTGCATGAAAAAAAATGCAAAAAAAGTTAACTCAGTCTTCCCTTAACATACAAGTGTTAACCCCTCCTAATGGTTAATTGATGGTGATGTCCAAGATGAAACTAAGCCTCAAGCTAATGCCAACTAAATCTGGTCGATTCCCCAAAAAATGATTTTAAATCCTTACTCTTCAATTGTGGTTCCTCCCTATAAAAACCTCTTCAGTATAAATTACCACTCTTCTCCGACAAGGAGGCATGGATCTTATAAACTGGTTAAATTCAGTTACTTTTTAGCAAATTTCTTCTCTCAAGTGCCTTTATTTTGTGTTTTGTGTATAATACCCAATTATGTAACAGGATGAGGCTTGTCATCAAAGACTGTCATCATCAAACATGTTTAGGATCATTCTGTATTTCAAGATCTTTAAATCACAGCCAAAACCACAATATCCATAGCTGTGTAACTGTATTAACTTTAACAAGCTTGAAATTAATGCAGCAGTGTTTTTCTACTAAAAAAACAGAAACACTTCATTAGGCAAAAGGATCTGTTAAGTACCTTAAAATTATCAAAAACATTTGACACCAATTTGACTTTAGTACTGATTACCATATCATTCCACTATCAGGTCTTTTTGTAACAGGCCTAGTACTGATATGTATAATTTGATGAACCACATACAAAACCCACCTAAGATATTTGATGGAATTATGTCCCTCCTGCTCATCTGCCTGATAGAGACATATGTAATATCACTAAAAAAATGAGCCTGACCTTGTGCTTGCCTAATAGACATATGTAATATTACACAAAAAATTAGTCTGACCCTGTGCCTGCCTAACAGAGACATATGTAACCACTAAAATAATGAGCCTGACCATGTGCCTGCCTGATTGAGATGTGTATCATCATTAATAAATGAGCCCGACCATGTGCCTGCCTAATAGAGACATATGTAACATCACTAAAATAATGAGCCTGACCATGTGCCTGCCTGATTGAGATGTGTATCGTCATTAATAAATGAGCCCGACCATGTGCCTGCCTAATAGAGACATATGTAACATCACTAAAATAATGAGCCTGACCTTGTGCTTGCCTGATAGACATATATAATATCAAAAAAAAATGAGCCTGACCATGTGCCTGCCTAATAGAGACATATGTAACATCACTAACAGTCAGAAGGATTGGACATCAATATGACAGGGGAATGTTTGTTGATTCTCCAGTCAAATTATGATATTAATCCCTTCTGGTGTTCGTGTTTTATGACCATAATGAAGCATTTTATCTGAAAACTTGAAAGATTCTGAAAAATTGCTTTTAATTTGGATCTTGAAGTGGCAGTGCATGAGTTGGGATACGTCAATATAAAATGGCCAAACTCCCAAATTCTGAGACACCAAACCCTTTGATGGTGTGGGATTAATGACCACACAAACTTAACCAAATAACTAAGAATTTCAAAGGGTCATCAGCTTGTCTGTTGGATCAGAGTCAAAGTTGGTATGCCTGAAATTGCAGACTTTTCTAGTTCTACAATCCATGTATAACAGCTATCCCTCCCAGGGTTTGTGACTTAGTGCTAGAAAACCAAACTATCCCTCACATGGTTGGGGACATGTATATAACCAAACTATCCCTCTCTGGATTTGGGACCTGTAACTAGTATATCAATCTCATGGTTTGTGACTTGGTACCTGTAACCAAAATATTTCTTCCAAGGTTTGGTATTTGTAATCAACTATCCCCACAACCTCCAAGGTTTTTGACTTGTAACTAAACTATCCCTACCAAAGTTCGCACTTGTAACCAAACTATCCCATCCCATGGTTTGGGACTTGGTACTTGTAACCAAACTATCCCTCCCAGGATGTGTGACTTAATACCTGCAACCTACCTACCACCTACCCACCCAGGGTTTGTGACTTGGTACTCGTAACTAACTATCCAGCCCTGGGTTAGTGACTTGGTACATGTAACCAAACTATCCCTCCCTGGGTATGTGAATTGAGACTTGTAATCAAACTATCCCTTGCATGGTTTGTGATTTGATACATGTAACTGAAATATCCATCCCCTGGGTTTGTGACATAGTAAATGTAACCAAACTATCCCTCACAGCATTGTGAATTGGGGTTGTAATTGAACTGAAATACTTTAATACATCACCAAGCTTAACCTTGTCTGAAAGTCACAGGAAAGGTAAGAGTGCTTGGATATGACAGGGCTGAGCTGGGACCTGTAACCATGCAGAAAAACAATAACCAAATCTTTAAAAATATTGATGGCACTGACACATAGGGTGGGAGGAAGACTAAAACCTTTTTAAGAATCCTCTCCTCAGGGAATCCAACAAAAAAAAAGAGATACCCTCAATTTAAACTCAACTCCACTTGAACATGAAGACTGTCATTCCTTGCATCAGGAAGGCAGGGCTCACTACAAAGTGCTGGCAACCTCTCCCACCAGAATTCCTTCCTCATGCGAGCTTACAGCTGCCTTCTTTGTGTCAGTGATCCAACCTATTTTAAAGTGGGTAAATCCTGGACCTATTCCTTGTGAGAGATTTTTGTTGATGTTGTTGTAGGGTTTAATGCCATTTTTCAGCACATGATAGGCTATACATGGTGGCCAGTATTATTGGTGGAGGAAGAACCCTGGAAAGCCCCCCCATAAAGAATCAACGACCCATAACAAGCTACTGGCAAGCTTTATCACATACCCACATTGGCTGAATTTGAGACTCTAACCCATGCAGTCAGAGGAGAGATGGCAGTGGTCCGTAACGGCGTGAGCTTTAGACCACCAGGGGCCCTTTGTGGGAGTTGGAAAGATTCCAACATCAGGAAGTGCCATAAATCCTGTCTGGGAATGAAGGTTGTCTTCTAATGACAGTGATGAAGGAATATGTCCTTTATCCTGATTGATAATCATGCCCACTTTCTGTTAAGTAACATACCTCATTATAACAAGAAATGGGGTATAGTGCTACCCTAAAACTATCCATTAAAATGATTCAATGATATATTATTAGTAAACACTGCTGCATTAAGTTTTCTTGCAATTCATCTTTACTTGTATGCAAAGTACATTGTAGTGTAATGATACAGAATGATTTAAACAATCCGATATTAGTAAAAAGGCTGTTCCAGTAAACATACTTGGGACCCAGGAAAGGCACATTTAATGTTAAGTAGTCAGCCATAAATGTAATAAAGAATTTTCAATAATTATTATATTACTTCTTTGAGTAGTAAGTGTATCCTGGCATATTACTTTTAAAAAAGTACTTTCCCTGGGCACTGTGTTAGTTTCAATGGAACAACCCTTAATCATTAAGTAATTATATTAACTCGTTTCCATAACATACCAAAAAAAAAAACTTTATGTGCAAACAACATGAATGTTCTAAACTAAATTAACATTGATATTAATCTGCTAGAGTACATTTCTCTTTATCTGTTAAACCTGGAAACCCAACACCATCATAAATCATAAAGATGTAATTATCCAGTAATATTACAAAGCATTATCAATCCAGACCAACTCATCTCTCCCTGTATTTTTGTGCCTGCTTCAGTCTTATGATCTTCCTTTCGCATAAATAAAACCTTACTGTAGTTGATACAAAAGTTCACTGTACATAATAATACTGTACACAAACTATAGCTGAATAATAAATTATTTGATATCCTAAAAGTATACAATGCAATGTAAACAAAATAAATGGTTAGCCATTGATCTACTTTTTCCATCAGTTGTAGATGATTTGGAAGTGTTGTGTTGTCCAAGTTTAACAGTACAGAAGCTACAGAGTACAATAAATCGAGTCTTACCTCGTGTGATTGGGCCTCAAAGTGCCACTGCTTATTGTACAGTGACACTATGACAAATTCACAGTCATCTGAATCTACAATGGGATGTCATGACATTGGAAATATATTTTATTAGGATCTTTATTAAGCATACATTTCATTTCGCCTTTTAAACCAAAGTCTTAAACTACCTCAGATTATTTGAACAGAGCACTTTACAAAACAAGAACCCTCAAAGACACTGAGACTATTGGCCAAATAGAACTTTCAGGAATTCAAGATAAGAAGATTTCTTCCTTTTAATTACAGAGTCTGCAACCATCTCTGATATTCTTCAGCAATAGCAAGAAAATCTGACATCATTTCCATTTAGAACCAACCAGACATAATAATAAGTCTGCTGGTGAAAGCATACTATCATGAAGGAGAAGATATTTTGAACATAACCATATTTGATATGTAGGACTGGCATCTTACAGTTATGGCCAACTAGAGTTGATAACAAGTCTTGCATTGAAAATCCCATGATCATTCAGAAATAGTGATAAACAAAATTTTAAAGATGGTCTGTCACAGTGATGGCCTTAACTGGATGCCTCAGCAGCACCCTTTTCATTTTGCACAAACCAGACATCATAAGAAGTCATTTAGTAAAAATCCCATACTGTAATGATATCATCACTACTTAACTACAACGTAACAGCATTGTAAGCTTACAACCCACCAACTGGTAACCATAAAATATGATAAGGTAATGCACTGAAATTTTCATAGCATAGAACATCAACTCAATAACAAGAGGCTTATGTAAGCTTGATATTGCTGAACATGATCAGATACAGCAATATCTTGGCAAAATATGCATTTCAACACTGAACGAACACATCATAAAAACGAGGATGAACTCCACCGACTTTTATTTAATCCCTTTATGAATGACTGATCATACCATTTTAAGTATAAAAGAATAATTTTAAAAAATATACTTGTTACTGATGTTTGAATTATTTTACCTATGTTTATAGTGTTTTATAGTTTCTGTTGTAAACTAGACGAAAGTATATTTAGATTATTTCCAAGTCTGGTTCTCTGCTTTGTATGCTCCTTGTGTTGTTCTCTATTCATATAGGGGTGAGGAATGCAGGAAGCATATAAAGCAGGGAACCAGAATAATTATTCCTGTACTTGGCCTGCTTTCACGCTTTATCATAGGACCCAGCATAACTATGAATGACCATATCACGAGAACAGACAGACACCACTGACCTATATGCAATCAACTGCTACAACGATCCCCTGATTAGTAACATATGTTCTGACCAAGAACAAGCATAAAAGGAATATTTAAAAAAAAGGTACAAGTGATAGCTGCTACAGTATGTAAACCAGGCAAATGTACATGCCATGAATTGGCGTTGTAGTGCCAAAGTTGACAAAGTGGTTACGTATATTATTTGCCTTAGGAGTTAATCTGCATTGTAGGGGGTAAATAAAATCATTGTCAATTAAACCAGCGAGAATAGTTTGCGGGATTCGATTGATACTTTTCAAGACTTGTGATTTTTGTTGAGTACATAATATAAATAAAATGAAACTACAGTTAGCTCCTTTAGATTCCTGGGCACAGGTGCTACAAAACCCATTCCAAATTAATGCCTAGGACTTGTGAAGACAGATTAGTTGTTATTCACTGACAGAAATACAATATCTCTCCCTTAGTTCACAGAGGCAAGCATCAAATGATGATCATCATCACTAAATTTAACTTCAAGCTCTAAAACTTCCATTAAAAAACATAACATCAGATATGAAATATGGAAAGATCCTACTTACAAAAAGTATTACAGAATGAAAAAAGTGTTCTGTTAAAAATGTTAACGTCATTAAATACTTTACCTCCAATATCTATATTTATACAAGTATGCTCAAAAACATGTTAATATTGTTAAATATTATATGTCCAATGATTATATTTAAAGAAAGTGTTTCAAATGAAATATGTTAAAATGATTTAATACTCTATGTCTATCCTATATCTATAATAGTGTTCCATGAAACATGTCTCATCTGTGAAACATGTCTCATCCGTGGAACAAGTTTCATCTGCGGACCAAACTATGACAATGACAAACAAAATCTTTAAATTTGTGTAGACATCATTAAACACGTCACTGCCACAAAAGTGACTCCCATCTCAGTATTGGCTAAACTGGCATAATTAAAAGGAAGATAACACAATACACTAACCATCTCCTTGACCTGCATCTGAGTTCTTCAAGCCACCGCTCTTCACTCGCCGATGCCGCTTTTTCACATGTGGGGTTTCTATTTTTGAGCCTAAGTTTACATTATTATTTACTGCTAATTTACTAAAATCTCCATTTGGTATTCCTGCAAAGAGAAAAGCAAAACTTTTGAGCTGAATTATATAATAAGAACAATACTCTAAAGCAGTCAAGCTGTTTAGATAGTAGTCCAGTAAACCTGAACCAATTCTATAATGAATTAAACCATACCTCAATGTGAAAACCTAAATAATGATAAATGTAATATACAAAAAAAAAACAAAAAACAAAACCAAAACAAACAATGGACTGAAAATACTGACAGATTGGAGGTGTTATGGGAAAAGGGTACATTATTAAACATGATCAAAAGATTGAACATAATTTATCGAATATTGTAATAATCAAGGATTTTTTGTATAATCAATACATAAAAACTGATGATGTGTTTATTTTTTATTTGGTGGAGAGAGCGAGTTTGCTATGTCATTGGATATGTGAAAGTCATCTGGCTGAGATGTATTCATAAATCGCATACATGCCAACCCCTGATTAGGAAAAAGCGTAATCCAAGTGGTCAAAAAGCAAAATCCTGGCAGAAAACATGTAATCCACATATAACATCCTAAAATTTCAATACACAATGATTTATTTGCCCATCTCGTCTTTTAACATCCTTTACTATTTCAAGTTTTCACATGCGTCACTTTTAGCTTTACACAAATCGACTAAAAACCATCTCACAACTTTGCGCCAAATATTAAAATACTTTGCACACCACTGGAAATATATGTCACGTCATGCTGCACTCTTGTCTTAATATTTAGAGGATTCTGTTATTTTTTGTTTCAGATTTTTTTTGGTTGCCTTTTTTAAATTTATCTGGGAAATTTTTGAAAGGAGATAGTTTTGCTCACATAAATGCATAGACTAAAATAAAATATACATGTACTTTTTAGCGGCAAATATCTTTAGACTGGTTTTGCTGCAAATATCAATTAGAACATTGAATCTGTGCGTAAAGATTAAATTTAGAAAACCAGTCTGCTCTCTCCTCACTAAGCATACAGATGCTATAAAAAGAATTCAAGGTTGACAGTAGAACCAGGTTAGCTATAAATAGAACATGATACTGTTAGGAATGTCCACGGTCAAGCGTACTCTTATATTGTAGTTAAGCAAAAGCCATATTTTCTAAATTACGGTCTGTGGGATTAATGGAATTTTAATAATAACAAGAAGAAAACAAATAATTGATTTTTCTGTGAGGTGGATATACCGAAAAAGCATAATCCATATACGTTTAATTGTAACATGTAATTTAGTGGAAAAAAGCGTAATGATTTTGCCAAAAGCATAATGGTTGGCATGTATGTAAACCATATCAAAGGAGTTCTTTCTGTGATTTGCAATAAAATATAACAACTGCAGTTTTGTAATTATTACATACCTCCAATTTTACACTTTCAAAATATTTAAACTTTACTGTATTGAAAATATTTCAAAACAAATTGGCATTTATACAACTTCAATTCACACTGTCAAAAAATATCTGTGTGGAACACAAAGAAAATATTCATTAGTTAGAAGCTGATAATATCACTCTAAAAATCTGAGCATTAATCTGAAATTTCAATGTTTTGGTCTTTTCTTCTCTTTATCTCTTGACACAAGAAGGCAAATTTTATATAAATTTTGGTCAAAAATACTTATGCAATTATCAGAAGCTGTCAAACAATACTGAGGCAACCTTTCTGAGCATAATCATTTCCTCTTATCATTAAAATCTGAGTAATGTCTATTTATACTAACTCGCTATTTCAATGACAATAGAGCTCAAGATCCAAAGTACAACCTATTCTTAGTAAATGATGGAAGACAATATACTGTAAGATTGAACAGAGATACAAGGCAAAAAGTAAATTTTTTGAATTTATGACATTCTATCACAAGCAGACAAACAAAAATGCACAATATTGTGAAAAACTAGATGAAAATTATTGTTCTCTTCAGTATATTTAAATTTTCAAACTTTCTGTACCTCAGTGACAAGACTATTGTATCAATTTCCACTCAAAGTGAAAGACTTTTATAATGTGTTATGTGCTTAGGCTCAAATAAGCAGCAACATAGAAAGAGGTGAAAATAACAAGCTTGTAAAAATTTAACAAACAATTTATTGAGTACAAATATTTTCATAAAAGAAGATATTTAAACTTACGGTTTTAGAGAATCAAGTCCAAAAATTAATCCAAAAAGAATTCAAAATATAATCCACTAGTGGAATTGTAAGAGTCCTGATAATAAAATGTCCTAATAGTTCCTGGTTCGAATCTTGACAATGTAATCCAATACAGACAACGATGTCACGTGATGAAGTCAGTTTTAGTTTTATAATAATTAAAATGAGCACAAGTAATTTCTAGATAAATAACACAAAAAAATTCCTCTTGATCCTAAACAAATTGAAATGATTTACACTCAAACAATAAAACACATCTTTGTATTCCAAAGCCCAGACTAACTACTGAACTGTTCTCTCCCAAACAATAATTTAAATACCTGTTTTTACGTAAACAGGAAAGGGGTCAAGACCTTCCAGAATCTCTCAGAACAATCTCACGTTCAAGAAATCATGCAAACATCGTATGACCCAACTAAATTAGAAAGATGTTTATGCTTTACTCAATTCTGTCCTTGGAATCAACCAATCATTTTAAAACCTTGTTTACAACTCTGATACCAGGTCAGAAATGAGGTCAACACCTGGTGTTTATTCGTAAAGTATATAGGTTATCCGTTTCTAGAAAATCTCTCCCAACTAACGAATTTTAAACCCAAGATGTCAAATCTGAATCTGACAAACAAAATTAAATATTTAAATTAAATATATGTAACAAACATAAATCCTATTTCAGAGTAAACCAATACACTGCTTGGCAATCATCACTAGTCAATTTAAATGGCATTGATGAGTCTATAATGGAGAAGGCATGAATGCTAAAGAATATATGCAATTTGCTACACTATTATTTAGGGACATTTTAAGACATCTCACTGATTCTCCTGTCCTCATATTCAATTAAATTATTTATTTTTGTGTACAAGTCGATACTTTTTGACCTGGAAATCTGAGCTTTGTTTCATTCTCTGAATAGACTTGTATATGGATTACAGGTATCTCATTTAAAATGCTTTAAGTTCCATTAATAATGCGAGTTTGAAATGTGAGCAGTAAAATCGAAAACAGGTGACATACCTGATTCAATTCTTATTCAATTACTATGTTAATGAATTGTTATAAACTAATATCACTTCTTTTATATTATATTACTTGTTGTCATTATTTTGTATGCCTTTGTAATTGATTTTGTTTACTGATTTCTCCAACATGAAATAAAAAAAAAAACAATTAAGGAGTTCATGATTCATCAGCAATGTTGTACTAACAGTCTGTACTCGACTGTCTATTTTACTTATGCAAAACATTGTTTTGAAGAAAAAAATCTGAATAGATGCTTCTTTACTCATCTTTTTATTTCTCTTCACAATAGCCAATTCCTCCTGGTCACACTTTAGCCATAGGTTATTTGATATCGGACTTACCAGTATTTTATTAGATGTACTTGAACAATTACTGGTACTTATTTTCATTGATATAATTGAACCTATATTGGGATGTTATTCATATTACCGATCTGAAAGCTTGAAGAATATTTATAAAATACAATAGACTGAGCACATAATTATAATATATTTCCAGTACTGAATGCCCATAATATAGGTTAAAATTTAGAATAGAAAAAGAATACTCAAAGATCATCAATGGTCCATTTTTAGTTCTCTATTTCAGCTTAAATCAAATAAAATGTCAACAGATTACCATATTCATTCTTAAGAAGCTGTTGTTTAACTATCTCCCTCTGATTATAATTGATGGAATGGTCATTGGTTTCTGATAACAATCAAAGCCAATTATCTGTTTAAACCTGAATATTTTCTTTGGGTAATGGACAAATCCAGTATCCCTTTGTTTTCCATCTTTAATCTAAATCAATTACAGGTTTTATAATCTCAAGTGAACTGAGAATCATAGGAGAAAATGAAGAAGCCAAGGTATTGTTCTTACTTTGTCCTTTAACTGCACTAACTTAAATATAGCTGAAGAATGGAGAATTTACAAAATTAGTGAATCTGATAATTTTACTTCTATGCTACATTAACTTTTAGGCCACAACAAATGGTACTGAGGTACATGGGCAATCATTTTTATCAAGAATGTCCAAGTCTGCATGTTTTGGACTGTACAGGATTAACATGTCACAAACATGTCCAAGTCTGCATGATTTGGACTGTACAGGATTATTAACATGTCACAAGCCTACCACTTTTAGTTGATGCTGTTGCAACAGCTTTTGCATTGAGGCATAGAAAGTTAGTTAACAAATACAAAATATGCAAAAGAATCAAATGTTTTATCCAATTTTTTCTTACAATGCTGTAATTATAATTAGTCAAACCTAGATAGGGGAGCAAACTGCAAAGGGTCCAGTCAAGACTTTAGATATGTTCCATGGACATTTTATCTCCCATATATAAAACTTTGATTTCTAACAACATCTTACAATATAAACAAATTATATATACTAGTTTCTACACAATCTATGCTCAGCTAAATGAAAGGTAAACCTTAAAATGAACTTTTTCCAAGTGAATATGTTACATAATACAATACAATGACAATGTCTCCTCTGCCATACTGTTAACAGTCTTGATGGAACCAAAAAGCAAAGAAAGTGTAAATCTCTAAAGAAGCTGAAGACATTTAAAAGTCACATCATGTTAAGAAACCAGCTGAAAATAATTAACATTTAACTGCTGAGAAAATCAATTTCATCTAAAGAGATTTGACCAATTTCTCCCTGCCTACCATGATTTTAATGAATTTCCAATACTTAAACGTTCAAACTTTTTTTAATCTAATGGATTAGAATTGATATTATTCTCTCATTCCATGCGGTTACATCTTTTAAATAATTTGTAAGAACTTGTAAAATTGTAATTTGCAAGAATTTGTAATTTGTATAAACTATCTCCCAAACTTTATATCTTGCTGACTTTACAAATCTTTTACTCTTGTCCAGACCTGTTACCGTGAGTGGAATGAAAATCAGGATGCCAAAGGAAAAAAGAAACTGGATTTGAAAAAAAAAAAAAACAAATATCACACTATCCATATAGGTAAACAAACTTTACAAAGGAATTGACATCTCCAGTGTCTTATGCTATTTACTTTCATTTGAAAAATGAATCCTAGTCATACCATGAAAATCTATAATTTTTCCATTTTCATTTTTTATGCTGATATTTAGTATTAATTAAATTAACACAATAAATATCAGCATAAAAGATGAAAATGGAAGAAGAAAAAAAAACCGAAACATTTTCATTATAGGACAGAAGTGAAATGTGTTTCAATTTTGCCTCTTTAAAGGAGACACAGCCATCATTAATCTTTTTGTTTTGTTTGTTAAAAATCAGAATCATGGGTAAAATATCAACAAATCTGAATTGTAAAATTTCTATATAAAAATGTTTGGATGATTCCAGGTAAATCATTATGCATGTAATGTCTGTACAGCCTCATAAAATTTTTTTCTTTCCAAAGTTAAATGTATAGTCTCACGCCCATTAACTATCTGCCAACTGTATCAAAATGGGATTAAAAATATAGTCCATATATTCAGAAATATAATAAACTCAGCCATTGAGATGCAAGATCAGATCATGTGCAGATCTCACTCATTACAGAACTGAAGCTAATGATGATACAAGATTGTTTACCATGTTGGATCAGAAATCCAACTGAAATATGGTCTCCTGATTGGTAACAAGCTCAAGCACTCAAACATAATATTATATCATAAATATGCTAAGATCATAATCAAACTTATCAAACATATTGATATTATAAAACTAATTACCATGTTTAATCAAAGTCTGATCAGAAATACCGATGCTAGCATCCTAACAAACTCAGTGATTTCACTAAATATGCATGATTCTCAGTTGTAATCATACTCTACTGAGATGTAGCCTTTAATAATGTTTGATCATATTCATACAAAACGAAGTCTCCAGAATGGTAAAAAAGATCACCTCATAATTATGTATATGCCTACCGTATATACTCGCGTATAAGCCCGTTCGCATATAAGCCGACCCCCCCCAAACTGAATTGGTAAAAGTGGTATAAAGTGCATGACCCGCGTATAAGCCGACTCATAATTTTTATACAAACGGTACATCACAAGATGCACAAAGTGAGTTCTGAATACGTTTATTTAGGTAAATCACATTATTAAATAAAATAAAAGAAAGAAATCTAGTTTATATGTTGAAATAAAAACAATTCTGAAGTGTTAAGTCTTAATGGAAATTTAATTAATCCTCATTCTAAAATCATGAAATATAAAAGTTCGATCACTTTTAGAATCCTTCAAAATCGGGCTCTGTATTAGACTCGCCAAACAGTTCACGAAACTCGGCTTCTGTTACGGGAGTGCTTTCATCATATACGTCGCCCCCCCCCCCCCGTACTTGCTTCTCGTTCACAACAAATTCGCGTGCTGCAGCACAGTTGTTATTTGCTTCTGCATATTCAATAACTTTAAGTTTGAATGCTGCATCATAAGCAGACCGTTATCTTTTACTTCCAACACTATTCATTTTATCCGATTGAATTGAACATAAACTTCTACAGAGATTAAACTGAAATAATTTCTTTCAGTAGTAGTATACTATTTATATACCTTATCCTGTAATTATTTCTATGTGTGATTGGTTTTCAATTCGTATTTGATAATTATTTATCATTGTTATTTGTGTTGTGTTTTTTAAACTACGGGTAGTGTGATTCAATCGATCAAACTATGACTGGTTTCAACGTGGACATTATTCAAGTATTGTGACAGTTTATAACTTTGAGCAGAAACCATGTCCACTACCATATCTCATTAAACAATACATCTGAGAGTTGGCATCTATTAGTTAAGTCATTGGTATTGTGCAACAAAACAAACCTATTATCCCCGAGGCATTTACCACAGATTAAGCATATGGTAGCTATTGTACAACAATCTTCCGCTAACAAACCACTTTGCTTTACAAACAACTAAACAATAGTTGTATATAAACTGTGGCTCCCGATTACTTCTAAAACACCTGTCAATGAAATCCAACAAATTAATATTGTTTTACAATTATTCACGCTGACTCGTATATTGCACTGTTATTTGCCGTTCCTAAGCGTGCGCGCAACAAAACCTTATGGAGCCTCTCGCTAATGTTTCTCGAAGACTGTCATACATGTATTTCTACCCTCGATCAAAATGTTTGTCGTACATACCTTCAGTATCGTAATTCTTTTATTTCTTTTTACGTAGATTCTTTTCATATTTACAATGAAATAGGCTAGCATGCATTTCTACGAAACCGTAGAGTTTAATTATTACTGATTAGCTGAGGGATAAATACTTGACCAGAGATTATTAATATGGCGGTTCTTTTGGAAAATACACGTATTTCCGTAGTTCAAATAACATGTATGGCTGTATACCTTCAGTATCATAATTCTTTTATTTTTTTCACGTAGATTCTTTTCATATTTACACTGAAATAAACTAGCGTGCATTTCTACGAAAGCGTAGAGTTTAATGATTACTGCTTAGCTGAGGGTTAAATACTTGAATAGAGATTACTAATATGGCGGTTCTTTTGGAAAATACACGTATTTGCGTGGTTCAAATAACACGTATGGCTGTATTTTATGGTGGATGGACATCTGTCAAATAGACGTGAAGTACGTTAAAAACATGTTTTTCATTCATTATCCTACCACTTATGTTAGAAAAAAAATATTTGTTTTACTTCACATCAGGACAAATCTTATCAGCCATGTGGCATCATTAGGCATGTGATCTCATATTCGGCGATCGACGGAAAAAATAAATATTGGAAATCGAGGGGAAAAAACATTATAAATTTCAGGTTTGGAACTTGACCCGCAGATAAGCCAACCCCCCCTTCTTCCAGGTCTTATTTTTGTCCGAAATTTCTCGGCTTATACACGAGTATATACGGTATTATAGAACTCATCCAACATTGTGGTGATATAGGATTAAAACTGGGTCAGAAATAATACCACTTAATTAAGTGTCCAATCAGATGAAAGATACCATGATTAAAATATGTGATCATTGTTGATAATCCAGATTTTCACTTATTATCAAACTCATCTCACATTTTTTTATGATAAAAGCTAATATGCCAACATCATCACTATGAGTAGGTTTAGCTCATAATGGAACTCATAGTTCTTGATGGTATAGGCCTATTTTCCAAGTTCATTCAAAATCATATGAAATCACTGTAGTAACAAGTAACACTATGGACATGCTAGATGAAGTGCCATACCACATGCAGTCATAACATCAAGGCTAGGTGAGCAAATAAATTAGGTGAAGAATACTGGTGTCAAGTAATTAGTGGACATGACCAGATGTATATAACAAAGCTGACAATCATTTAGACAACATCTTTTCACCATAAAGCTGCACTTCAAATCTGGTTTTAAATCATTATTTTCCTGTTTATGTTACATCATTGGAATCAAACTATGAAAAGACATTCAGGTACCACAACAAATGATGATTGTTGTTATTGTTGTTATAGGGTTTGACACCATTTTTCCGCACAAGATAGGCTATACATGGCATTTAATCTTCTGTGACCATGATCACTAAATATACTATGCATGTGGAGTGCAAAGAACCAAGATGCATGAACAATTAAGGTAACGTCTGGTTACTTGTTGATATTAACCCTTTGAACCCTAATCTCCCCCATATTTCGGCACCCTAACCTGAGCCTCCCCGACAAATTTTGACATTTCTATAGCGAATCTAGCAAATAACATAACACAGTCCGATACACCAGCCTGTCGGGTTATGACGGTAGATAGCGAGGCCAGTATACTGGCCTTTCGGGTATATACACCGTTACAATAGGCTGGTAAACCGGCCTGTCGGGTTCAAAGGGTTAAGTGTACAAGTTGTATTCTATAGACTGTAAACCAGACAATCTGTCTTTGCACTGCTTTTGGTCATAAAAATCCTATTACAATCCAGCATTTGGGGGCCCCAAGTGACTGAGTGGTCTAAAGCGCTCTCCATTACGGATCACTGCCATCTCACCTCTCTCTGCGTGGGTTCGAGTCTTGGATTCGGCCAATGTGGATATGTGAGAAAGCTTGCCAGTAGCTTCTCGTGGGTCAGTGGTTTTTTTCCTGGGTTCTTCCTTCACTATCAATACTGGCTGCCAAGTATCGCATACTATGTGCTGAAAAATTAAACCCTACAACAAAAACAATAATCCTGCATTCCATCTATAAATGTGTGTGTGTGATTAGGATTGGGTATTGTAGCAAATTGTTTGCTACTGAGAGTCTTTATACATAATAATAAAGCTGAACAAGTATTATGTCTTTTACTATTAACAAGTTACTTGAATATTTGGAAGAATTTAATTATATAGCTGCCATAGAAGTTGTGTTACTGATTCTATTTTTATTAACTTGACCCTTCCCTCCACATGCAAGGCTAAAAGTGCTATGGTAAGAAATTTTTTGTTCACCTTAGGACATTTGTTTCAACTGTTATCATGTTGGTCCATTTATTATTTATGTTAAGGATGTCTTTGATTTGTGATTTGGGCTCTAAAAAATAATAAAATTAAATGTTTCATAGCTAACTTTATAATTCATGAATGTGATAAGTGTCACCTTAGTTAAATTTGCAAATCCTGATGCTATCAGACTACATGTGAATTTCAAACAAAAATGTAAATGTTTGAGGACTATTGGATTTGCTATATTTAAAAAAAAACAACCAGTTCAATTCATCTAACTTCTGAAACAGTAATTATGGATACTTTTGCTGCTGAAACCCAAATCATTTCAATCTTGAAAACTGACGGACCTGTATAGACTTGTTATGAGACCATCTCTCTTAAGAGATTAATTTTGCTAACTGAAGGGGTGGTCTTTCAGTAGATATTGTGTTGTACTACTTATGAGTTGGTGGTGCAGGACCTAACAATAATACCAACTGTATTTACTGTATATGTTGGGACAACCTAATTGTTGGGACAACATGAACTGATTTATTTTAAAAAAATAATTTTATGTTTATGATGAAAAAAGAGAAAGAAAAGATAACAATATAAGGTTAATTTCTTTCATTTTATTAAAAAAATAAGTGTTTGTTTATTTTATAGCAATGTGCAAAGTGAGGAGGCAAATTCAACACAAATTTATTTTGTCTCTTAAGTCTTAGGATATATGAACTTGGTGGATAAAAGTTTCACCTAAAGTTATGGGAGAAGAAAAAAAAAATTATTGTGTCCCAATATATACAGTAAATACGGTATTAATGTTACCTGGCAATCAGCTTGCTATAACTCCAGCACAAAATGACCATCTAATTCATCTGGGATCTTGCTAATACAAACCTCCATACTATCTGCCTGAAATTTATTAACCTTACTAAAAAAAAACTTTTGGTGGACAAATTGGCAATGTGACTAACAAGCTCCACTAACATTATCATGGGGGACCACAATGGAAATAAGCGGTGGTGGACAATAGACATTATTATCATAGATTCAACTTCATCATGGGTGACCACAATTAAATAAGGTCTTCACTGGTAAAACCAAAATGCTAAGAAGATATCACTGTTAAAAAAAAATTACTATGCGTATGTGAAAACATTTTCAACCCTAAATGTGTACAGATGATATGAACAGTAGAAATGCTTATATATGATCAATCTAAATTACTGATTGCAAACACCTAAAAAAAATTTTGATTATCATACAAGGAACCTTTTTATTTAAAAGCAATTTTTAAAGTATCTAAAGTGATGAGAGCTTTAAAAACACATGCACTTTATGGCTGACTGAATTTCCATGGGTTCTGAGTGATAATTGGAGGATTATCCCTGTTAAACACAGTCTTTACTAGATTAATCATTCAATTTACAAACATAGAGGTTAAAACCCTTAGAGAATGTTGGCCAGGAAATGTTTCAACTGGAGGTGAATGTATCACAGAATGCAAAAAGCCCATCAAAATACTGTTCAGAAAAAAAGTTATTTTCCCATTCCCCACATGCACTATGTTAGTGAAGCATTGGAACTACAACATGTACAATTGTAAATTATGTTAGTGACTGAGGGATGAAAACTGCGCTTGCCACAGCACTAAACAGCAAGCAGTGCACACCTAAGAACAAAACTAAGAAACAAGACCATGCACAGCTAAAGTTGTAACTAAGAAACAAGACCAACCTGAAATGACGGATGTGTTAGATATAACAAAAGCATCATCTATATTGGAGGGGGCGTGTTCACGTAAGGCATCATACCCTGTAAGTTGAACATTCTCTTTCTCTTTGAAACTTTTTCCTGAAAACAAAGGCTACATATAGGACTAAGCAAACTAGGCTGCAAGGATACAACAATACTGCTGGGTGATTACAACATGATAATACGATAGTAACAACACTGTCCATTCCGATGCATACCCCGTTAAAAAATATAGGGCGGATTATATGAAAAAGATGGTATGTAAAGCAGCAAAGATATAAAGAAAATATATACATGTAGAACCATACACAATAGGCAGTGACCCAATACAGGCATGGATAAATAATACAGAAGAGCCATTCTAATTTACGCCTGCTTAGAACATAACAATGGTTTAAATAAAAGAGATTTTGGGTAACCTAGACTGTCCTGGAATATATAGTTCAACCTACTATTAATATTAGTCTCTTCTGTTGAACCTGGTCCAAAATCTTTCTCTTTTTAAAAAAAATTATATTTTACTTCCCACTAACATACAAACATCACCCTTTATACAGCAAAAAATAATCCATCTGCATTGATGACTGCTTAAGAGAGACTGGACATGATTTGAATGAATTAAGAATTTGAATAATTAAGGATTGGAAATCAAGGCTCTATTGTACATGGTTTTTACAACAATTTTGCCATGACCCTAATGCAAATAATGATCTCTGCAAGCATATATATTGTAATTATGTACAAGTCGACTCTGCAAACAACACAGACCCAGATCTGCTATCACATAATGCACCAGCAGATCAATGTCTAGGGTTTTTGCTAGGAATAATAAGTAGAACAAACAACACAAGACCTCGACCTGTTCATGCATTGTATTGTTTGCTTTTTGGATCCGACTTACACACTAGTATACAAGGTACATGTGATAGGATGCAATGGGTATAGCAGCTTCATGCCAGGATGCCTTCTGCCAAATTTAGTCAAATTCTACGGAGTGATGTTTGAAAGCTGTAAATAATGATTCTGAACTGACTATGCACAATGGATAATGGATGTATGATGCACAAAGGACCATACTATAAGATCACTTGGTCTTATGGCCAAGTTTGCCAACTACATCTAAAATATACAATATCATGCAATGAATTCTCAACACAGAAAACAATTCCAAATTTAAGAATCTTAACTAACAAGGACAATACCATAAAAGACACATCAAATATCAAAGATTTAATGTCTTTTCCTCAAAATATTCAACTTATTTCTTGGATCTGTATCTACTTGTAACCCAAGCCATCAGAATTAAAGAGAGGATGAATACATCCATTGTGAATAAAACTAAAACCTGCACTCAATCAGATAATAGGTTACATATCTAGAAATGGGTTTCACTTGTGAATAATTTGTTAAAACATTAATCTAGGACAAAACAGTTCATATTTCATATATTAGACACCATTATAAACTTATCCAAACCAATAAAACTGGAACCAGTTCAGTAATTATGTTAGACTCTAAGCTTCATCTTGCCTATCCACAACAAAAACAAAAACACAATCCTTGTTTGAGTTCAGGATTCAGAGATACTGGGCCAGTACTCCAAATGGCTTCTTTTTTGAATGGGAAAACATTGTTTTTTTGTACCTAAGTCATTTCATACCAAGTATTTCATAGTACTGGATATAATTAATTCAACACAAAATGTTCCTTCTTCAAACAAGTCAAAAATTTTTCTGACATAATTTGTACAATCTCCATATTCCAGGAACACATATACCTACCATTTACTAGTAATTAACAGTACATTTTGTTGTGCTTATGACAGATTATCTAATCTATACAGAAATATTAAAAATGTTTTCTAATTTGAATATTGAATTAAATGTGTAAGGAACCTTTAATCTTGTGCTAGCCAGTATACAGTGGTCAACATTGTTTTTGAGTTCTTTGACTTTTATTCTAATGATACATAAAAGAAAATCACCTCAATGGCTATTAAAAACCAATGGCTATATTTAAATTAGTACATGGTGTATTTAACACAAGATTCCACAACAGAGATGCACACAATCATTTAGTTTGAACAGAACTTCAAATATACAACACAAAATTCAATACAAGTCAGTAAAACATAAACTACTTTAGTTACTTCAATTCTACCAGTTATAAAAATGGTGGGGACATCAGAGCCAAGATCACAAATATAAATATTTTCAGCAGAGCTGCCAGAGCCATACGAGTTTACTCTTGGTGTTTGTTTCACAGATTGTAACTAAATAAAATAGGATGTATTCTTACAACACCTTTCTACTTTTTTCAAGCAATTGTAGGCACAACAGACAAAGAAACGCAATAATTCAGGACTAGTATTTTTTTATTACTGTGACTGTATTGCTGTGACTTACTAATACATAGCAATTATAGTTCATACAGCAATATTAGTGCTGAGCACTTGATTGGCTTTTTTTAAATCAGCCACAATGGGCCAGTTAACATTGCAACTTTCATTTTCATCATGAGATGGTTAAAATTCCAAACTATTAATAAACATTATAAATAACCCAGCCTTAAGTCTTACTAAATATACCACAGACTAAACATGGAATGAAAAATTCAAGAAAGACTAGGTTCCTAACGTTTTTATAGAATTTTTTATTTTCTTACAAAATCTATATGTCAGTAAAAATATTGTTTTTCAATAAAATGTTTATTTTTAAATTCAAGCACATTTCAAAGACTACTATTCTGTATTCATTTCCAGTTACTCCAAAAAATAAACCACAAACGTAAACTGTGAACTTTACTTTACAAGACATTTTTTTTGACAACGTAGCTGAGAAACAAATGAGTTACATTTGAAATATCCTATGACTGTTGTATTGTTGCTCACATGCACAAACTTTGATTTGCAGGATATGTCTGGCAAAATACTGTGTTTTCAGGATCTCAAAAAAAGTTAACATGTCCATGTGACTGTTTGCATCTGGACAAATTTCTTCATTTAACAGGAAATTTATAATATATTCATATTTTATTTCTTCTAGTACTTTGACACCTACTCAAAGAATAAAAATGAGTACGATGTGATGAAAGTGCTTGAAGGAATATAGAAAGAATACATTACTTACTTCCTCTTGAAAAAAATACTTAATCTTATACTGTTATAGTGTAAATTGTTACAAAGCTAAACTAGCTGTATTGAATATAGCCAGTTCTTTCTATCTGATAAGATTTCAAATTCAGGCAAACAGTCAGTTTATTTCTGAATAGCAAACTTTATTAAACTTACAGCATTGGTAAACAATTACTTCTTACTTCACATACTGTTTTAACTCTTTCAGCTGATGAAGTTTCCAGATTTGATCATTTTCAACAGCAGAAGAGTATTAGGAAGGGATTTACTGTGTACGCTTGCAAAATGAGGTTAGTACATTACACTGAATGGATGCAATTCTTACCACCTATGGAGAGATTATTGAGTTCTGCAGACATCCCATTAGTGTCCTGGGAACTACTTGTTGTCCTTGATCCTCTTGGTCTTTGACCCGGAATCTTCACAGTTGTGTGGACCAGTGAAATTTCCTTCCCATGAACGTCATCCATATAATCCTGCAATGGTGATACAAAAACTGAAACGAGTGGACAGATAACAATAGTATCAACAAGTCTTGTGAGCTTTTCATTTGCTAATGACCTTGACCTGCCAGCTACGGGCTTGATTACATGTTAAGTTGTGAACATGGTTCAATTTCATCAAAATATCTGTAGGATTTAAAATGCTACAGCAGGACAAAGAAACAGGGCAATGACTTATATTATACCATATTATGACTTTGGCTTTAAGGTAGGGATTATGACTTGAGATATGAAATATTGTGAAGTGAAGATAAATAAAATGCTTGTGTTCAAATTATCATTGGTTCAAATTTTATGCCCATATAAATGGATAGTTACTGATTTATCTTCTCTCCTGCCATGAACCTGACCATGCAGCAGAGGGAATGGCAAATTATAAATTTAAAAACAATATTGAAACACATACCTTCACCAACAATAATGACATTAGAACCATCAGGAATAATGAACAATATGATCAAATATACCTAAGCATCTCACACATCACATAATAAAGAGAAGGGGCAGATGCAATAAAACCCTCTTAAAAGTGTTGGCATGATTTCTAAGTTTTCTCTCAAACTGTTTATAAATGTAATTTTTTCTTTCAAAACACAAAACAATCAAATTTCATCAAAAAAACATTAATGTCATTGTATTGTTTAAAAAAATTATTAATTCACAAAAAGCAGACTTATTGCTTAAGTTATTTCATCAGACCTCCAAGCAAGTCTTCAAGAACGATAACAAAAGATGTTTGTAATTATTAACACAAGAAGTGACAAGTTCTGAACATTGTTACAACCTTTTGGTTTATTTCAACCTGTCCGTAAACCTGCCAAAAAACTGAATGTTGTTTCATAGGCAAAATAACTGTCTAAGAAATGATCAGCACTTTCTAAGAAATGATCAGCAACTGCACATGGCACAACAGACACCTGATGATAGATGTGTTTGACATAACTCGGTGAAACAACAGTGAACAAAAAAAGGATAAGTCTGCTACTGGGCAAGACTCATTCTGCAAAATCCAGGCTCGCTGACGATCTCTCCAACTGATATCATGGTTGACCTGGACAAAAGTCATGGATGTAATTTTCCATCAAATCCAACATTTTCGACATGTTCAATTATTTTAAAGATGGCTGTGATAATGCACGGAAGATGATAATGTTCTGGATGATACCTGTTTGTGAATGGTGAGTGGACTGCTGTGATGGAGCAATTGATGAAGGTGCTCAATACATAGTGACATTATTTCAATTATCATAGGGATATATTCATCAGTTGTTATTAATATAATGAAGAATTTATTGAGCTCAAAAAAGTCTGTGTAAGATGGGGTCCCACTTTTATTTTTTTTACAGCTGATCAAAAAAAAAGACTAGTTAAAATTACCAACAACTGAATATGATTGTCACAGGTTATTAAACATAGATTGATGTTTCTAAACCTGACTTAGGTAAAATAATATATTTTCTATAGGAGAAAATGAGACACGTATTGCTCAGTATAGACAGATGTTTAAGGGAATTTCACATGCATTACTGTTCTATACTAAAAGAAGATTGTCTAGGTACCTATACCTGACTATACTGTCAATGGACAATTTTATGTCTAACTTGTTGCTAAGAGTTGTTGAACAAATGTCCATGCACTGGTACATAAACCTGCCATTGTGATGGACTTCCTGAAGGAGTAAAGTGTCCAAACTCTACCACATCCTCCATACAGCCCAGATTTATTTGATCATTTCAAAACTGCAATGCAACTGGAAGTGCAGATCCCAAGTGTATTTACAACATACAAAAGACTTTATACAAAAATGGCATTAAATAATTGGCATGAGACTTGAGAAGTTGTATAGAGGAAGGTACATTGAGGGGATATACTGGCAGACTGTCCACTGATTTAAAAAATACACCACACTAATATTCATAACTTCATAAAATATCCCTCATATCTTTATTCTTTTTCTTAATTCTGGTTCAGGCTTCACATTTTAGTCTAACAGTGTGTTGACACATGCAACACATCATAGTAAAATATGTGGTAATTTCTGTAGTACAGACCCCAGTGGCCATGGTTCTATTAGAGTTTTTAACAAGTCCAGGAGTTAAAATTTCATACCTCTTTTGTTTTTGTACTTTGTGGACACAGAATGCTTAAACATATGGAAAAAAATAGCGATCAAACAAGCTTCATTGGTAACACCTCTTTTGAGGACAAAATGTGTAAAATACATCTAGTCACCATTGAATTCAGCTTAGTTATCAATATCTATGGTGGCTGTCTGAAATAACAGAATCTATAAACATGACCAAGTGAAATCTTCATTTTACTTTGTTAAGGTGTTTTTATGCCATTTTAATGGATTAGCAGATACATGAAAATTTGATAGAATGATATTGGCGATATCTTATGATCACTATCTGGTTGCTCTGAGTAAGTGTCTGTCAAAACCTTTGATCCATCACAAATAACTGGCATATTCAATGATTTCATAACCTTGGGTGCTGATTTAATAATTAAAATAGATCTCTTCTACTTTGCTGAGGGAGCTAAATAGCATATTTTTTCTATAAAAAACATGAACAAACAAAAAGTATATTTTTCCCCCCAAAAGATCTGAGCTGGCTCCCATAGCCGACTCACCGGCCACTTATTTCTGAGTCCTAGATAAACCATGTTATGCATGAACATGGTTGTGAATTGGCTCACAACTTCATTTGGTCACTTATAGTTTTTTCAATATGACCCTTGTACCATGAAAATTACATACTTTTTACATTATGCTATATACTAGCTTAAGTAATAAATTCAAATTTTAAAATGTTATTCATAAATTACCCTAAAATATGGGTTTCTTATGGTTTTCAGTCACAGAACAATTCTGCAACACCAGGAAAATTGTACAAATACGAATCATACATAATTGTTTTAAAAAAACAGGTATATGAAATTTGGAATATTAAAATTGCAAAAAGGTCATTCCATAAATCTTTGCCATATCTTCATGTCAAGATGCAGTTACTGAGTGCATATAGTAAGAGCAGAGAAAATATACTGGATACAAGAGCTTCTATTTTCTGAGCAATTTTGAATTAAACCATGTAGGTCACAGTGACCCAGCTCAGAAATTCCTTCATCAAAAAGTGCACCCAGTGCAATCATTTATCACAGTAAATATCATAAAACAGGAGAACCCAGATAGGAAGGATGGATGGATGAATGGATGCATGGATACATACTAGACAGTATTATCAGGTACCACAGTGACAACCAACCACTTCAAAAGCTGATGATGGAAAATATTACAAATATGTAAACTTTATTAGACTTACATGTAAACTTGGATGGTAGGTCAGGCGGCCATCATCCAGAAGAGTCACATATTTCTTCTTCCACTCCTTGTTAAGACCATGACTCTTCTTGTACAGATAGCCCTGTGGAAATAATTAGCATGTTGTGTTTGGAAAATTACAGTAAACTTGTACAGATAGCCCTGTGGAAACAATTAACATGTTGTGTTTGGAAAATTATGGTAAATTCGTACAGATAGCCCTGTGGAAACTATTAACATGATGTGTTTGGAAAATTGAGGTAAATTTGTACAGATAGCCCTGTGGAAACGATTAACATGTTGTGTTTGGAAAATTACGGTAAACTTGTACTGATAGCCCTGTGGAAACCATTAGCATGTTGTGTTTGGAAAATAATGGTAAATTTGTATTTTATCAGTAAGTATCAGATAAACTCATTATTTAAATGTTAGTGTGTGTGATTTAGATTTTTAACATAGCTTTAAAAAAAAAAATCAGTCATATCACTTCAAGGCCTTTCTCAAAATTTTTGTTGTTGGACATCTACCTTCACCAAGGACTGTGTTTGGTAAGAAATAAGCATATCATATTGATATTTTGAGTCAAAGGTCAAGGTTATTATGACAAGAAATGTGTTTTTTTAAAATGGTGGCTGTTGTAGGGTTTAACACCATTTCTTAGCACAAGATAGTCTAGGCCGCAAGTAAAAATGGGGAGGAAAAACTTGCAGAAAATCCCTGAAAGAACCAACAAGCAACAAGAAGCTACTGGCAGGCTTTCTCACATACCTATGTTGGCTGAATCTGAGACTTGAACCCACACAGACAGAGTTGAGATAGCAGTGATCTGTAACATATAGTGCTTTAGACCACTCAGTGTGACAGTTTACTGAGATGTCTAGTACTGAGGCATCATGCTGCAGACATGAAGCATGTTGTCCCGCCCAGTCGCATTATCCTGACACCAGGCCGACCAGTCCTAACACTAACCTTTTAATGCTGAGTGCCAGGCAAGGCAGCTGTAAATACCATTTTTGTAAGTCTTTCTTATGACTCTGCTGGGGATGAAACCCATGACCTCCTGCATATGTTAATAAGAAATCAGTATTGTATCAATTATCATTTGTCAAAATTAGTATAAACCATGTTATTTTACCTATTACCATTCAGGTTTGGAAGATGTTTGATGTACGCAGATTTTTTGTATATCAAATTTACTGTTTCCTAATGGTAACTGCTGTCCAAAATACAATTTTGAAAAATGTATCATTCAATATTCAAAAATAAATAAAGCCTCAATCCCTGTAATAAAATCAACACCTATTCCATAAATCAATCTATCAAAATACACTCGAGATTACTTGAAACCTGCATTTTTCTGCATTAGTTTTGATTTACAGTGAATAAGACAACATCTGATTACCATTTTCAGTTTGCAAAGTAAACATGTAAAGATGCATAGTCCAACTAAAACTATATGACAGTCAATACAATCAGAAACCATTATGCTGTGCAACATAATGCTTCTTTAATTTTCATCCACTTCATAATGAAGTTCAAAATGAGGTTAGAGTCCAACAAATATGAACCAGTCAAAGAACAATCAATTATAAATGCTATTTCAGTAGCACAAAACATAGCATCAACCTGTTTTTTTCACTTCACACATAAAAAAATTGTAAGCAAATGACAGATTCATCTCCCGTTAAATGTTCAAACATTACCATATAAATGTAAATACGTCTGAAAATGCGTGTAGTGGCAATTTCAGGCATGCTATCAATAATCATGCTTTCACTTATCGTAATCAAGGAAAACTGATGCTGCTAGCTAGTTTTATCGAATCTGAATCCAAAAAGGAAAAAGCAAGCATGTCAGACAGCTCAACTTTACACATGCAATTAAAGTTAACATTGTTATAAAATCCAACTATCAACTGCCATCTAAGAAAAACTCATAACCATTACTGAGACTGTTCTTAGAATTTGTTACTGAATAAAACTCAAGATAAAGATACATAAAAACTTAAAAACTTCAAAATCATAATTTTTTCCACTTAGTTAAAGCAAAAATAATTATTTTGACAGGATGCAGAAATCAGGATGTTAGTCAAATCCAAAATATTACTAACATAATCAAACCCAAGTTGCTTATACAAGACTGATCTTAAACTTAATTGCATTTCAATACTTATAAATCATTACAAGACATAACACTTACAAAATAATGATCCATTTTGTGTGAAATATATTAGATAAGTTATTTTCTAATCAATTGTAATCCCAGGTACTGGGCCCCAGGAGGTCGAGTGGTCTAAAGTCTATCTGCCATCTCACTTCTGTCTATGTAGATTCGGTCTAAAACGCTCAAAGTTACGGATCACTGCCATCTCACCTCTGTCTGTATGGGTTCGGTCTAAAGCGCTCTCTGTTATGGATCACTGCCAATGAGGGTATGTGAGAGAGTTTGCCAGTAGCTTCAAATGGGTCTGTGATTCTTTCCGGAGGTTTTCCCCGGTTTTTCCTCCACCATTAATACTGTCCACCATGTATGGCCTATCGTGTGCTGAAAAATGGTATTAAACTCACAACAACAACAACAACCCCAGGTACATGACCAAGACATGACCATTAACAGGTTTTAAATCATTTTCATGATTACGACTGTTCCACTAAAACACACATTTGACCCAGGCAAGGCACTTTTAAAGTAGGCTACTTATTTATCGATGCAATTTAGAATTTTTGTATCATTTTAATATGAACTCTGTTAAATCAAAGTACCCTGGCATATATTTTAAAAAAAACTGCCTTCCCTGGGTACCATGTATGTTCAAAAAGAACACTCCCAATGGACTGACTGTAACATTAAAACAAAAAAAGTAGAAAAAAAGAAAAAGTGTGCCATAAAAAAAAGTGTGCCATGATATTCTAATATTCTCATAAGATTTTTTCCTCTATTAAATGCTACTGAAAGTGTTTTCTGACATTACTGTCAATGCTGAAAAAAAGAATTTTTTACTATTTGGACAATTCTGATGAGAAACTGGTAATTCTTCATTCTTCCGCTAATCAAAGCAAATACCGTTTCGTCTTCACACTGGAGAACCAAAACCACTGTCCAACATTAGATGCTTCAATTATATCCAAATATTACATGAGAAAAATATTCTGTTAAAAAAAAAAATTTTGATCTCCAAAGGTATGCACCCTCTCAAAACAAACACCAAATACCAGAAGAACTAAACATATATACAATTTTTCTCAAGTTATTGTTTGTACACCACATTAGTAAAAACTGTGCACTTCCAACAACTCTATGACTACAGAGTATGAGGAACAAAGACCTCCTGCAAGACTCACCTGTTTCATTGGAATAACCCGTCCACTTCCTAATTTCTCCCCCTCACCCTTCTTCTCCTCTTCACCCTTGTTCTTTGGCTACAATTGGAAAAACAGGCCATTATTGCAATGCCATCAATACTATGTGTGATTCAAGTGGCCTATTTTCGTACACAGACTTCATGTTCTGCTTACATCTGGGGTTTATTCCAATTTGTGTTGATTTCAACAGGATCTGGGAAATCAGACCAAGTATATCAATATTAAGTATATATGACTTTTATCATCATCAATCAATTTGACTTCGATAATGGAAAGCAAAACTTGTGTAAATTAACTTGGATAATAATATTGCATAATGATATAGGAAAGCAACACTAGTGTTTTCTAAATTGGATAACAATAATTTAAAATGCCAATATTTACAGTCCTATGGAAAGCAAAACTAGTGTAAATTAACTTGGATAATAATATTGCATAATGATATAGGAAAGCAACACTAGTGTTTTCTAAATTGGATAACAATAATTTAAAATGCCAATATTTACAGTCCTATGGAAAGCAAAACTAGTGTAAATTAACTTGGATAATAATATTGCATAATGATATAGGAAAGCAAAACTAATGTGATTTGACTTGGATATTAGCTACAGTGCATAATGCTGATGGAAAGCAAGACTAAAGAAATTTGATTGGATAATAATAGTAAATACCAATAACTCTAACATTTGCCATCTGATGGAAAGCAAGAATACTGTAATTTACCTTGGATAATAACAGTATATAATACTGACATCTGCTGTCTGCATGAATACTGTAATTTACCTTGGATAATAATAGTGTATAATACTGACATCTGCTGTCTGATGGAAAGCAAAATCACTGTAATTTACCTTGGATAATAATAGTGTATAATACTGACATCTGCTGTCTGATGGAAAGCAAAATCACTGTAATTTACCTTGGATAATAATAGTGTATAATACTGACATCTGCTGTCTGATGGAAAGCAAAATCACTGTAATTTACCTTGGATAATTACAGTGTTTAATACTGACATCTGCTGTCTGATGGAAAGCAAGAATACTGTAATTTACCTTGGATAATAACAGTGTTTCATACTGACTTCTGCTGTCTGATGGAAAGCAAGAATACTGTAATTTACCTTGGATAATAACAGTATATAATACTGACATCTGCTGTCTGCATGAATACTGTAATTCACCTTTGATAATAATAGTGTATAATACTGACATCTGCTGTCTGAAGGAAAGCAAAATCACTGTAATTTACCTTCAATAATAGTGTATAATACTGACATCTGCTGTCTGATGGAAATCAAAACCATTGTAATTTACCTTTGATAATAATAGTGTATAATGCTGACATCTGCTGTCTGATGGAAATCAAAACCATTGTAATTTACCTTTGATAATAATAGTGTATAATGCTGACATCTGCTGTCTGATGGAAAGCAAGAATACTGTAATTTACCTTAGATAATAATAAGGTATAATGCTGACATTAACAGTTGCTGTATGATGTTAAACTAGTTTAATGACAATTTTCATGACACACTGATGATTTTTGTCTTTTTTAAAAGTAATGTAATTTAATTCTGACAAAATCTAAACATTGTACTGTACAAAGTAATCTACAAATTACAATGTACACAAATATATTTCTTTCAAAATACAGAGTACATGAATCAAAACAATGACTAGCTACTACATGAAAGCAACCTAAAGCAACAACGAGAATACTATCCATATATTTCTATAACTAATCTTAGGTAAGTACATGTATTTGCATAAACTATCCTCATTAAAGTGCATACACACACACAAACAATAAAAAGTCCCTCACTATTCAATATACAGCCATTATGTGGCAATCACAGAAAATTGTCCTGATGAGGAACATTTTTTTTGTTTAACATCTGATGAAGAGTGCAAAAGTATGTTGAAACAGTATTTCTCTCACAATAAGACCAGCATATGAGCCATACAAATGTTAAAAGGTAGAGAGAGGGCTTATTATCAAAGATTTAAATAGTAAATATCTGCATAAGTTTTTAAAAAATGGGGTCAGTTCATCATTAGCAAGGGAAGGACTTATCAGATAAGTATGGAATGTGTTTGCTTTCTTACACCCCACCCCCGCCCTCATGCTCTATAGTTTTAATATAAATTTAAGTCTCTTTTTACGTTTCTTATTCCATGCTTGTCTTCTGACTGGTATTATGTAACAAAAGAAGTGTGTGTGTGAGTTTAATTTGGATTTTTAAATAGCTATAAAACATATTCAGTCGTATTTATATGATGTCTGTAGTGTGGCAGTTATAGTGATATCTAGCATTGGAGCATCATGCTGCAGTCATGTAACAACATGTTCCACCCAGTCACATTATCCCAAAACCAGGATGACCAATCCTAACACTATCTCTTAATGATCAGCGCCTAATGAGGTAGCTCTTAGTAACATTGTAATAAGTCTTGGGTATGACTCTGCCAGAGTTTGAATCCACAACCTCCCACAGCCAAGGTGAATGTTTTTTAACCATGTGAAGTGCCAAATTTTCGGTCGAATCTATTAAATAACTCTTAGTTCTAGCCAGCAGCCATTTGTTAGATTTAGGGGACATTCTGCACAGAGAGATATTTTTCTAATCGGTTCACCCAGTTAACTACCTCCTGGACGGGTCATTCTCTCACGAAACATGTCAGAGTTGATTTGAAACAGACAGGGTTGTTATTTAAAACCAAAGTGTGACATCTTGACACGCTGACGAAGAGACTTTTAAGGAAAAGTGCGAGAAATTATATTGGTTCTGATTGGTCACTGTTGAATAAGGGGTGTGTTTTACAAGAGAAATCTTTGGAATATATATATATATATATATATATATATATATATATATATATATATATATATATCCACTAGTTAAAAATGTACTTCAGTCTTCTAAGGGGCTTTGCAAGGAAAGCCGAGGGAATTATTTTGAAAATAGAGAATCTGGAGAGTATTTTAGAGAAGTACCTTCAAAAACAATGGCTCAGAAAAGACCGCAGAAATCCAACGGTTGAGAGGTGCACCACAAATACGAGGTATTTGTTTCAAATCCACACTTATTATGATGTAATTGATATAATGTTTCTTCGTTACAGATCTGCATGATTTGTTGATACATTTGTATGAATAGTTTTGTTTGTTACATTAATTTAGTAATGTGCTTTTGAATTATGTTAAGAATGATGTAGTGTTAATTAATGCCGTAAAAATACTACGTGGAGTTATGATTGGAAAGTGTTACGTTAATTCTTGAATTTATCATATTGTTTGAATATTGATTGTGTTCTAAGATTTACTGTCTTACTTTAAGTAATGAACTACGGGAATACATGTGAATTCACCGAATTTTGATGTACATAATTTAGCGACAGTGTATAATGTATTAGGTCAAAGCAAACCGAATTAACAAGTGGTTTAGCTGTATTGATCTGAAGACGTGTAGTTGATTACTAGCCATAAAATTGTTATCACTGATAGTAATATCTGATTGTTCGAACCAGCAAAACGGACAGTCTCAGCTATTACTGTGTAACAAGAGACTTAGGGTGTTTTACTTTACTTTTGAAAGGAAAATAGTTTTTATTTGGAGACGAGTACAGAAATAGAGGTCGTACAAGACGGGGAAAAGGAATTTGAAGTAGGAGTTGCAAGGGGCATACATCAACATAGAGGACAAGTCTGAGTTCGAGCAAACATCTAAGAGGGAAAGTATCTTGAGAGACAGGAACCTCTGGATCAACATTTGAGTGAGCAGAGAATGCAATGAAAAAGGTCATGAAAACACCGAACAAAGTGGACGAATTTTATTGAACACTCGATTCTTTTAATGAAATTAGCTATCAGTAATAGAATGGCTAAATTTGTTTAATTCAATATGGCATTTATTTGTAATTCGGTTCAAGTTAATTCTAAAACCATGTGTATTCCAAAGGAAAGGAAATTTCACTGTGTATGTCTTTGATTAAATTGTTTATTTATCTTTACGGGGGCTCGTAGTTTCTTTGTTCAATATATTATCTCAGTTTACGATATACATTCTATATTCGAACTGGCCGATTACACCGTGGGCGGTCATCTCCTAGATAGCGAGTATAAGTGGGAAGTGGGTTAGAGTGTTGTTTTTATAAGTTGTGCAATACCTTTGAAAGTGGGCTTGTACAATATTATACGAATAACGCTCATGACCCGAGACCCCTGCCACAAACCACTAAGCCAAAGAAAGCCATACCTAAAGAAGTATGTATGTGTGTGTGTGTGTGTGTGTGTACGTACGTACGTACGTTGTACAGCACCTCAACACAAAAGTGACTATGTAGTTCCAACAAGAAGCAAAGTTTCACAAAATGTAAAAATTACACAAATATTTATGAAGCCCCTCCCTCCTTAAAATTAAATACATTAAAATAAAATATGTAAAGAGGTTATAATTCTGTAAAATTTATACAAATTAACAGTTAAAGGTAACACGTGTAAAATCTTTCATACATGATCAACTGTTTATTTCTTTCGAGTTTAGGTTGGTTGTATTGAGATTGCCAAGTTTTCTAGATATATGCAGGCCAACTCTCCAAGGACTCGAATGACTGCACCATTTAAGACTTAAATGTAACATGTCCAACATATAGAATCTTTACTACAGTGGAAATCCGAATTTAAAAACTGCATTTAACAGGATAATATTAATTTATTCATGATTGAATATTTCATAAAGTCTATCATGTATGTAACATCAAAGAAACATTAAACATGTACTGTACATGCTATGTCAAAAATCCATTCAAATCTTGTCATGCAGTTTATTCAAAATGATTAGAGAACAAACTTGATGACAATTTTGTTAAACTAAAGCTCAAAAAAAACTTTCTGCTATGCTAAGCCAACATCACACAGAAACATTGGTGCGTCCATGCTGAACAACACAAAGCATTTCTTGCATACCATTCATCTTTAGTAAGAAATGGGATCAAATGTTTTCATCTCTTGTGGATAAAACTACATATAAATGCAATGCAGCAAAATGTTTGTGCATTAATTACTGACAACATTCTGCCGTTTTCATCTCAGTGCATTTTCAGTTTCTTTGCACATCTTAATTTTTAGTGAAACTACTGCAAAAGCTGGAACTTGTACAATTTTATTCTTAGAATATATTCCATCCTACATAAGTGGGACCAAAGGTATGAATTTATTGTTATCTACCGATTCCATATATGCAATAGACCTGGCATCAAACAATCTGTCACTATGCTTCCTGATCCCATTTCCTGACTAAGACAAAGATGGTATCTGTTTCAACTACTTTGATCACACTGATGTATACCAAGTCTGATTTCCGATCCTTAGACATGCCTGCAAATGTGGTCCGTGGAACATGAGGTCTGGTCTGAAAAATGGTACATTTGTTTCTGGATTAAGGTGTCTGGGAATGCTGGTGTTTGAATAGAGGTATCTGTGGCTACCACATCCACAAGACCCACAAGTGGATCACTCCACTGACATGGCAAATACATACCTTTAAAGTACTTTAGGGTGAATGTATAACTGCAAGATATAAAAAGTTCACCAACCTGTTCTGAGACAAGAATTATTACCATTTGTAAAACATTATGAATCCACAAGGGTCTCATTAATGGCAAATACATACCTTTAAAGTACTTGTGTCAATGTTACTCCAAGATATAATAAATGCACCACCCTGTTTTTCTGAGACAGAATTTACAATGCTTGCTAAATATATCTGAATGCATGTTGCGTGTTAGCCATTTACCCCATTTCACAGTGACCATACTCTTGGCTACATGGAACCGAATACCTGCCTGTGGATCAAAATATAGTCTACCTAAGAATCTCAGTGTCAGCTTGGTTACAGCTGTTAATACTGTAAACCTAAACAATAAAATTGTTTTCATACAATACATGCCATTATTATACAACCAAATTTAAGCTCTGTAGTTGCTACCATGTATGCAAACTACCTCTGAAAGTCACAATAAAATTTCATGACTATCATTTTTAAGTAAAAAAAACAATTTTATTTAGCTATTTAAAAATCTTTAAGTTTAAATAAGGATGTGGATGAACTAATGGATAAACACTCATAAAGTCAAAGTGATCGATGTTTTTTTTTAGTTTCCACCAAGACAGGCATGACAGTAATAGCTATCTCCTGTTTGCAAATGTATGAAAGAACTAAACCTATTTTTTCTACAGAATTACAAATTAATAGACTTCACTCCACCCTTTATTGTGCCAACCTTGTATTTAGCTACATAACAATAGTCACTCAAAAGGACAAATGCCTCAATGACCAAAAAGAATTTCCAGAATCTACAAAAAGGTTATTCTTCAGTCCTCTTATTCTTTTACACCACTGAATACAACATAAACCATCTTGAGACAATCCAAGATAACAACCTTGGTATTTTATGCCTGAGGCAACATTTCATACATGACCAACCAGATATCAAAAGAAGTCTTGATCAGAAAAAACCCAATGCTGATATGACTGCTCATTAGAAGGAGCAAAACAAGATGGAGGGCTGCTTGGTACCATTTTCAGTCAAGACCAAATATCTATTATCAAACATCTTTTTAGTGAAAACCATTCATTCATGAATTGCAATACAATTTTTCAATTTGACAGCAATGGTGATTTTTAAAGGATATTCAACCGGAAATGGTCACCAAATTTTTTTCACCAACAAGACCTTGGCTGACTGATTTTAAAATTTGATGGCAATCCTCTCAGTAGCAACAACTCTGCGCTAATGGCCACCATCTGGACAGTGGATGGAGAACTGGCCATTACATTTTACCTCTTCTGATCTATGACCAACTAAAACCATTAATACTTAAGTTAATGTAAACTTTAAAGTTATTCTAGGGCACTGATAGACAAATAAGCACACAATGATTCCAAAGTCATCACTATATTGTGTTTCTGTCAGGATTGGCTTGACAACATTTTTACAGCATCTCTTTTGTGACCGAAATCTCCACAGCAATTTAACACGTGAGAACTAAAAGTTGTAAATTAATATAATACAAAGCTCTGCACTCTGAAAAATTATCCCTTCTAAGTTTCTACGAACATGTCTGATAATATGAAAAGACACTTTCCACTTGGTAAAAAAGTATGCCACTTTTCAGTTTAGTATGGCTTAAATATTCAGCCCTTGTACTAAGAAGGTTAAGTTCATAGTCTGAGCAAGCCAACAGCAGGAAATAAGCACACATCCATCACCAAACACAGATTTGAGTTAGATCTCACCAAGCACAGAGCTGCAAGTTAGGTTACTGCAAACAAAAAGCAGTTAGTTACACGACACCAAAAGCATGAATTGTGCAGGATGAATTATAACATCGTATAACTCTTATGATTCTTTGATCTTAATTACATTTCCACACATATGAACCTGGCATAGCTCTTCAAATGAGCTGACCTATATTTATCACAATCACAATACACACTGCAGTATTCCCCATTTCACAAGGTCACTCATTCTGCACTGAAAATCTGGCTTTAAAATTGAATTGACCTTTCTTGGGGGTGGGGTAGGGGGAAAGAATTATGATCAACATTTGTGTATGTGTAGGTGTGGAAAGGTATTGGGGAAAATGCCCTCTTAATCAGGAAACAACTTTCTACTAAGAGGCCTCTCAAAAGGGGGACTACCATTAATGTCAAGGAAGAAATATAAACAGTGGGATCTTCAATACCATGGTGACTGTTTAATTTTCAAGCCTGTTACATACAGTATGTCCCACAATGTGCTTATGTCATTAACTGTTCCTACATTTCCTAAAAATGTTGTGACCTATATGATCCTGTAGAACATTTTAATCATCCTCCAGATATGCTTTTGATAATCCCTTCTAATTCTGAGCAGACCACAAAGACCAGGAACTTTAATTTTGTTGAAATGATCCAAATAATCTGCACCATATTGTTAGTCAGGCGCTAATGTCAATGGCTGATGGCATTTTCCTTCAAAAGCTTCCACATTGCATGTTCTTAACACAGGTAAAGCACTTATCCAAAACTTTCTTTTAATATCAAGTTCATTTATAGCCTGGATGGACAAGTGGACTAAGGTGCTTGACTTTACAGATCACTCACATTTCACCACTGTCCACTCAAGTTCAAGTTCCAACTTGACCAATATGGACATGTGAGAAAATTTGCCAGTAGCTTTCTGTAGGCCATTGAGCCTTCCTCCACCAATATAGTGGCACAATGTAAAGCCTATCATTAACTCATTCGGCCCAGACCCATCTGTAACGGTGATCTAGTTTCTGCATTCAATGGCCGAACTTGCCTATAATCGAGGTTTGTTGACTGCATTAAATGGCCGATCTTGTCTCCAGCCATGGTGAATGTGTGTTAGATACAACGTCTCTGATTGGTTAGATATGAAGTTTTCCCAAGAATCAGGCCATATTAAACCAATTGGAAATTAATTTACTTTCCTTTGTACAAATTTGAATTGTTTAGATGCCAAGGGTTACCAATTCAGAGCAGTTTCACTGTGGATGTAAGAGTGATTTTTGATGATGATGAGAGTGAAAATGAGGAGTTTCTTGGGTTTGATCTCGAAAATATTGCGCAAGAAGAAGAAAGATATGTTCAGCCGTTGGATATTTTGTGAGATTTAGATTTGGATATAGAACTTTCTGAGATTGAATCATCAGATGACGAGGATGCTGGTAGCGCTAATAACATGATATTTCTAAATGTATTGCACATTATTGTGTAAACAGTGTATAAAAAAGTTGTGAAAGACTAATAGGAAAATAAATATATCACATTTGGAATAATGTGAAAATTTCGTGGATTTTTATTCATTATAATAAGAGAATATAATAAGAGAAGGTAAGAGTGAATGCATGTGCATAATCTTTATACAATTTTCCAAACAGGTAAAAACACGCTGGGGCACAAGCAGCTGAAAATAGCTTAATGCTGCTGGGACAGAGCAGCAGTGATACTGATAACAGTGCTGGGGCCTAATGAGTTAATTCAATAAATCAGACCCCAAAATCTATGTTGATACTGATGGACTATTTGAGAGTCTGACTGGAGTCGTTTGCAGACAATTCTGTCCACAACATATTGGTGTACATTTTACACACTTACCACTATTTCTTGCATCTCTTGAGTTACCATCAGTTCAAGGGTCCTTTTCGCAATATGTACAGAATATTTCTTTATTAAATCCTAGGTTCTGATGACTTACAAATCCATGTGAAATAAATAATTCAACCCTATGATCTGTGGCCATTTTGCATTTTTGCTATACATGGCTGTTACCAAATACCAGTTAAGTAATAAACCACACACAGGTGTGTTTCAAAAGATTTGCATGCAACATAATTGCACATTTTAATGAATTGATGATGTCAGATCAATAAAACATCCTTCTGTTACAATACAACGAGTTATCAGACTATGCCTATCATGTGCCAAGAAGTGACATCAAACCCCAACAAAACAAAACCAATCAAGGTGATGCACATCAATGTTAAAGTTCCACAACAAAACAGAAATCAAATAAGGAAACTGACAAATGTTTGGAATGTATAATCTAACATAGCCAAACTGTCAGGTGAGCAGATTAATGAAAAGGCACCAACAGATCATGATTTTCTCTCTTCATTCTAATAATGACCATAAAATAATAGCACATACCATGACCTGTTACAATATTATCTCAAAACAGATCATGATTTTCTCTCTTCATTTAAATAGACTATAAGATAATAGCACAGACCATGACCTGTTATAATATTATCTCAAAACAGATCATGATTTTCTCTCTTCATTTAAATGACTATAAATTAATAGCACAGACCATGACCTGTTACAATATTATCTCAAAACAGATCATGATTTTCTCTCTTCATTTAAATGACTATAAAATAATAGAACAGACCATGACCTGTTACAATATTATCTCAAAACAGATCATGATTTTCTCTCTTCATTTAAATAATGACTATAAAATAATAGCACAGACCATGACCTGTTACAATATTATCTCAAAACAGATCATGATTTTCTCTCTTCATTTAAATAATGACTATAAATTAATAGCAGACTCTGATCTGTTAACAGATCCTGTTCTCTCTTTATTCTAATAATAACTATATATTAATAACAGGTAGTTGATCTGTTTCCACATTGTGTTACAACAGATCAGTATCTTTTCTCTTTACTATAATAATAATTACAAATGGAAATAATGTTTTCTCCTAATTTTATACCATAATCCATAAACACATCAATATCATTTGTCAAATACTGAAAGATCTCTATCAGTATGCATTCTATCAAAGTTGTTTAAATTCTTTTATGTGACTCTTTTTAAATTAAAAATTCAGTTAATGTTATTATACCTTACAAAAACAGCCAGCACATTTTGATGCTTGATTGACATCATTTCTCTATTAAACGACTTCAAGCTGCAACATTCTCTGCCAAATTTGGTAAAATTCTTTTAAAGCACCTTTTTGAAGAACTTATTAAAAGTTTATCTATTTTTAGTTGTAGTAGCCATATTTAATGGTCGATAGTTGAAAGAGCCACATTTAACACATTAACTCCTAGCGTCGTGTTTACGGGGCAGGAGATAGTAGCCTACTGCGAAGGTCTGTAGCGTCGAGGTCATGCATGATACACTGAAGTGGGTGGTATTATAGAAAGGTAGACAGATTTAGCTTTACAATGATACCCAAAAATCTGCCCATTTTAGTTGCACTACAAAACACTGAAAAAAATTTTTTTTTTGGACCCATTCTTTTTTCCACCGAAAATTTGCCCATGGTTGGAATCTGATTTTGTGTCCAGATTTGAGACTTTATGGCCTCAGATCTAAGGCAGACTGGTCTGAAGTGCAGACAGGTGAACCTGTGCAAAAATTAGCATAAGGTGGACATTTTGAATAAAGAGTCTTCTCCAAGCAAACATTATAGGTCTGTTTAGAAAAAAAAAAAAAAAAAAAAAAAAAAAAAAATCTTTTTACTTTCTGCTCATGCGCAAAAAAACTAACCAATGGAAAACACCTTTTTTTTAAAAAAAAAGCACAACTAGGCATAAGGCTAATGGAAATTGCTTGGAAGTCGATGTATTAGGATGTATTCAGAAATAGTCCCCAAAATGTGTTTCCTTCTCGTATTTCATGCGAAAACAGCAAAATCCTCCAGTGGTTAATGTTTGATAGCTGAAAGAGCCACATTTACTGGTTGATAGTTGAAAGAGCCATATTTAATGGTTGATAGTTAAAAGAGCCACATTTAATACCTGATAACTGAAAGAGCCACATTTAATACCTGATAACTGAAAGAGCCATGCCACATTTAATGGTTCATAGTTGAAAGAGCCACATTTAATGGTTGATTTTTGAAAGAGCCACATTTAATAGTTAATAGTTGATTTTTTTTACTGCAGCATGTACATGCCATTTTTTTTTAAAGATTCACAACATTTTAACAATTTTAAGCTTTGTGGAAATCTGCATGATAAAATGTGACTCGTTGCTAAACAATGCTGCAATTACTTTAAAAAAGCATAACAATTAAAACTAAAAAGGTTGTGAATTTTTCAAAAATTGGTATGTACATGCTGCAGTAATTTTGAGGCTGAAAGAAACATTTCCAGCATGTAATCAGAAAGGAAACCTACTTCATATTTATTGCAATGGCATCCTCAAGCTCTGATCAGCAGATGTGAATTTTTTTTTAAAGCAAACTAAAACACCAGAACAAAGTCAACAAGAATAAATTACAAAATACCAACTTTTGGAAGAGTGTCTACTTCATATTGAAAGAAATGAACAAGTTCATACTTTGATGGCTCACCATTCTGAATTCCCACACAGACACCATCTACCAACTACTCACAAACCCCTCCTCACCAACCACTTAGAAAGTTATCCATGCTTCAGAACCCCAAAATTTATTACATGAAAAAGAAAAGTGCCTCCTTGTTATGACTCCTTATGCAAAATCTGATAATAAAAAATACCTAAAAAATTCCCTTTTCAAAATAAAATTTCTAAATAAGGCACATCATCTATCTCAAACATTAAAATTCAATCATTGAAAGATCTTGAAATTAACATGCTTTTGTGATATCCTTTTCTGGCTACCCACCCCACCTGGACTCCCAATCCCAAAGCCCGTAATATGAAAATGGCATCATATATAGATGATGCATATCTGACTTAATTATGACTATCAAAAGGAAAAGAAAAAGCTTGACACTGTGAAAAAAGGGGAGGAATTATTTATCACCATATAACTTTGTGGGAAGGCTCCAATCGTGATGGGGATCATAGATGGCTTGAGTTCCACAGGAATTTGGGAAACTTACTAACTAGTATCCTATTGGGAAGCCAATATCCTGTATAATGAGCAGTAAAGAATTGTTTGTATTAAAAAATATTTAAAAACTAGCTTTCATTTTAATAAAAATGACCATATGCTACAGTGATATCAAATTTTGATACCTCTTACTCCTAATGATAGAGGTTAAAGTAATAGTGTGATGAATAAAATCCATTCCATGCTTTATATGACACCCATACCGATATGCCTTGAGAATGTCCTATTTTTGAGCCAAGTTATTCCATTGAATCCCTAACCAGGACTTCTATCATGTTCAATGCATTACAGGTTCAAGTTTGTTTCAGCAATTTTAGCACTCCACCAAAATTAAATAAACAGGATAAACTAAGTAGAGAGTGTATTCTATGTAGTTTGACCACTGACCCTAAGTGAAGGTCCCTTGGATTGCTGAAAAATTTGGAAAATTTGGAAAACTGCAAATCTACACCCATATGAAAGTAAACCAACTCTATATGAATTTTAAAAAATGTGCTTGCAGAGTCAAGGCATCTGAAGGACATACACATGCAAGGACAGATGTACATAGACAAAATATACATGCAAAATTTATCCTATACAGTAATGGGTGTAAGAGTTTAAATGAATAATTTGTTAACAAGAAACATAACTTATTAATGAAAACTAAATCAGCAGCTGAGAGTAAAGAGGAATTTAAATTTACTGCAATCTCTTTTTGCTTGTGTACATCTCAGAGACACTTATTTCATTAAAAAAATTCATCTGACATTTAAACATTTTATTTGGGAGAATAAACATATTGTAAAATTACAGATATGATCTTGAGCATCTCATACATTGAACATGCAACCAACAAAGAGGTCCACAACAGGATCCAACAAGTCATCGAATCCTATGAAGACCTCTTGACCACTGTAAAAAAAAAAATAAGCAGAAACTGATGTGGTATTGCCATGTCTCAAGATCATCTGGACTGGCAAAATGATCTTGCAAGGCAGTGCGAGGATGCAGAAGCGACAGACAGAAAAAGATGTGGGTGGGAAGACAACATTAAGGAGTGGATAGGCCTGGGATTCCCAAAGGGCAGTAGAGAACAGGGACAGATGGAGAGAACTGGTTGTAAAGTCACCGGTGGTGCCCCAATGACCTCTTTGATTAAGGGATTGATGATGGTGATGATTATAATTACAGGCGAGCTCATTTTATTTACCTCAATAAACACATGTACTGATGCAAAATATGAAAAATCACATGGTTTACATTTTCAAGTTAAGTTATGTGACAAATGTACTATATTATCTCCAGTTCAGTCAACTTGAAAATTCATGACTTTATATTGAAAACAATAAAAATCTTTCAGATGTTGGGTATCAAAATCTAAAACAAACCTGTCAATGTCGAACACTACCTAGTAAAAGGCCCAAGTGGGATCAAGATCATTTATATGGCTGACATAATAGTCTATACACTCTTCACAGTGGGTTACCTCCCTTGGGAATGATAATGCCATTGTAAATTTCCGAGTGTTTTGATTTCTTCTCATCCTTTTTAACTGAATTTCAATTTATGATAGGAGACATATGGCAGGATACAGGCAATGTGCTCATGTAATAATAGTTGGCCTGGTGTATAGGGTTTTAGATGACCCTGGGGTCAACACTGCCTTATGGTTGAAATATTTTCTGAAACAGTATGAGCCGTGAATAACCAAGTGCAAAGGCATATGCATATAAATCTTGTTTAGTAGGATGCTTTCTATAGAAATTTCTTCCAATGCCGTTGATTGCACGTTACGAAAATGATGATTTAAAATTTTCCCAGGTTTAGGCTTTTACTCTTTCAACCATTTATATTTCAATACAGTAATGCATTATCTGCTATTTATTGCACTGCTGAATTTGCCAGCCTGGTGGGTGGGTGATGGCTGAAGATAAGCTGTCAAATGAACTTGCCTCTGTTGCCTTTTGGGTGTTCTACTATCAACCAGAAAATGGCATAAAAACTTGTTGGACTGAGCTTAAATGTTCATCAGGAGATTTTGATCATGACCTAAGAATATATGAGTTTTCAACTTGGTAATAATGAATGGATCTCATAGTAACTGATCAATTCTGAAGAAGAGAAAAATGGCTCCAAGCTTATAGTGGAGTTCATAGAGAACTTGAGCATAACAGACAGTTGTTCTACAGCCCTAAAATAGTTGATACTGAGAAATCTTTTTCTAAATAGAAAAAAAGAAAGTAAAGTCTGCAATTAACAGCAATCACATAGAATCAATGTTTCCTACTACACCAATGACAGAAAATTCTCCACTTAGTATCATGACCATGACAGCTGATTGACTCCTGGCCAAATTGGTTGATTCCCTTCCAGCCAAAGTGATGTATCTGGCAATCTTACTAAAGACCTAATTCTGGCAGATAATTATTCTGATGTAAACCAGGCATAAATGTGGAGGATTTGAGGAGTGTTGTACACAAAGGTCATTCTGTGCTGCAATAGCATTTCCATCCTTAGCTGTAATTTACTGGGATCATCATCGTCAAAGGGATCAATGAGCAACCTCTTTGAGCCACAAACTCTTGGAGCCACAATCTCTCGAGACACAGAGTAGTTATTACACTGATGAACACTTGTCTGGAAGTCATTATCGTGTGAAGTACCTGAGAGATTATTCTAAAATTCTAAAATGGGGGATGCATATGTGTGTGTTTTGGATTGTTAACTTAGCTTTATCAAGTTCTGAAAAATGCTGGCATACAAGGCTATGGTAATGTGTTCACACCTTCAGTTCTAATGTTGGCATACAAAGCTATGGTAATGTGTTCACACCTTCAGTTCTAATGCTGGCATACAAGGCTATGGTAATGTGTTCACACCTTCAGTTCTAATGTTGGCATACAACGCTATGGTAATGTGTTCACACCTTCAGTTCTAATGTTGGCATACAAGGCTTTGATAATGTGTTCACACCTTCAGCTCTAATGTTGGCATACAAGGCTTTGGTAATGTGTTCACACCTTCAGTTCTAATGTTGGCATACAAGGCTATGGTAATGTGTTCACACCTTCAGTTCTAATGTTGGCATTCAAGGCTTTGGTATTGTGTACACACCTTCAGTTCTAATGTTGGCATACAAGGCTATGGTAATGTGTTCATACCTTCAGTTCTAATGTTGGCATACAAGGCTATAATAATGTGTTCACACCTTCAGTTCTAATGTTGGCATACAAGGCTATGGTAATGTGTTCACACCTTCAGTTCTAATGTTGGCATTCAAGGCTATGGTAATGTGTTCACACCTTCAGTTCTAATGTTGGCATACAAGGCTATGGTAATGTGTTCACACCTTCAGTTCTAATGTTGGCATTCAAGGCTATGGTAATATGTTCACACCTTCAGTTCTAATGTTGGCATTCAAGGCTATGGTAATGTGTTCACACCTTCAGTTCTAATGTTGGCATACAAGGCTATGGTAATGTGTTCACACCTTCAGTTCTAATGTTGGCATACAAGGCTTTGGTAATGTGTTCACACCTTCAGTTCTAATGTTGGCATTCAAGGCTATGGTAATGTGTTCACACCTTCAGTTCTAATGTTGGCATTCAAGGCTATGGTAATGTGTTCACACCTTCAGTTCTAATGTTGACATACAAGGCTATGGTAATGTGTTCACACCTTCAGTTCTAATGTTGGCATTCAAGGCTATGGTAATGTGTTCACACCTTCAGTTCTAATGTTGGCATACAAGGCTTTGGTAATGTGTTCACACCTTCAGTTCTAATGTTGGCATACAAGGCTATGGTAATGTGTTCACACCTTCAGTTCTAATGTTGGCATACATGGCTATGGTAATGTGTTCACACCTTCAGTTCTAATGTTGGCATACAAGGCTATGGTAATGTGTTCACACCTTCAGTTCTAATGTTGGATGGTAATGTGTTCACACCTTCAGTTCTAATGTTGGCATACAAGGCTATGGTAATATGTTCACACCTTCAGTTTTAATGTCTTGAGAAACCTTGCAGAGGAAATGTGTGATAGTATACTGGCAAGAGCTGCACAAAGAGAAGTACCATAATCTCCCCATCTGGGAGGCACCCTAGTCTAAAGTAGGGGCCATATGGGACAAAGCAGGGGAATAGACCCTAAAGCTATAGGCTCAGGCCAGGGACCAAAGTATACAAGTAAGGCAGGCCAATTTTGTGTCATCTCCCACTTGTGAGGTGGCTTTATGATAAAAGGTTTGTCATCCCATATCCACTTATGGAAAGTGATTAGACTTGCTCTTTAATCCATTCTCCCTGTATAAAGGATTTGGCAATTTTCCTCAGTGCCAGAGGCAAAAAGCAGCAATCCTGCCCCTCCCTTGTTGAAGTTGGTGGTGGGAGAAAAGATGTTGGGCATACTTAGTTTGCCGATACATGGAGCCATAACAGAGCCATTTATATTTTATTTATAAAATGGACTGGTATCTTCCCAATCCATTCCATTTCACTGTTTTCATCACTCAAAGTTCCTTCTCAATTGGGAGAAAAAGGAAAGAGAAAAGAAGGAACCAATCCCATCTTTTAGACCAGTGGTCACAACTCAGTGCATAGCCTTAGACTGACACCTGGCAAATGTTTATTAATGCCCTCTTTGGTGTCAAGTGCTCAGTGATTTTTAATCATATTAACAGTGAGCAAAAGTAGATTGTCCCATACATAATAAAAAAACATTCTATTAGCATACGAAAACAACTACAGATAGAAATCCTTACACTCGAAGGCATGGCATACTATTTGGGTCTGGCAACTTGTCCACATTGGGAATCCATAAAGATCCCTACCGAAAAGAATCATCCCTTATTGGAAGCAGGTGACTTCCTTATTCCAGACAATTCTCTAATTAAATCAGGGGCCATCCATACACCAGAAAGTACTGTCACTGAAGCAGGTGACTTCAATACTTAGTGAAATGCGGAAGCTGAAGGAAATGTTAATACATTGAAAAGTGGCATCACAGAAGTAGACCACTCCCATACATGGCTTGTGCAACAGCAATAGGAAAATTTATATATTCAAGCAAGTACCACAACACACCCACTCCTAGGAGAAGAGGAAGAAGTGTGATTCTTCTTGGCCCTACATGCCCAGTGACTTTCAAACAAGTGCCAAACATTGTCAGGTCACAAACAAAAATATGGACAATTTGCCATTGGTAAACATACTGTGCATAAAAGACGTGGTTTGAGTGTCCCAAACTGCTTTTTAATGCCCACATTTACCAATAATGGTTCCCACGCTTTTCTAAAGATAAATTTCCAGGTCATTTTCAGGAGTTCTCCAGGATGAAATTAATTTTATTCAAGGTTCACATATGATCATTAATGAATGAAATTAAAGAACATTTTAGATTATAAAACATGCGATTTCTAAAACTAAATGTGTCTCACTTTCACGACTCTCCAAGCTCTCTAAGTATGAAAAATATCATAGAAAGTAAAATTTCCAATTACGGTATAAAAAAGCAATAAACTAAAAAATTAGAATCTTGTCTTGTAACAAAAAGAGTTTAACCCTGCAAAAATCTGTGCCAATAAAATCCCAAACAAGATGTTTAAAACAACCTAATCTCCTTAAGATGATCTGGTTAAAAATCCACCATTTAAAAAACATTTTCAAAAGGGTTGATTGAAATTTTGACAAAAGACCTTCAAAATTATATATGTTGTATAAACAAGGAATGAATTTACTGTAAAAACAAATTGTCTACTTGTAAGTACTTAAATCAGACCCAAGCCTGTATTGATACAGGGGCTCATATCGTCTTTCAATATAAAATAAGAGACGACAATTTCTCATTTCAGCTCAGAGATTCAACAATTTGGACTACAAATTTGGCTTAAAACTAATAGCAGTCCATTTTCTAATCAGAGTTTCCTCCGAATATTCCCACCCCATTACTTCTAGATCATCAATTACTAATTGAAAGAGGGAATAACTTCCTTGGACTGGGAACTAGCTCCATTACATGATTGAAGAATGCAATGCTAGCAGGTATTATATTACTACTAGAAACCTATACTACTGACCTGTGATATTGGCCTTTGAAACAGAACCCCAAAATTAGTTAGAAATATTCAACATATAATACCATGACACTTACCTTGAAGATAAGACCATCTGCTAATAACGACATATATGTATACAAAGTCACACTGCTTACTCACAAACAGAAATGAAATTATCAAGTGGTAAAAGAATTGGGACGGACATTTGCATTTGACTCTGAAGATAGGACTTCCAATGGCAAACTCTGTAGCGATGATGTAGATGTGCACAAAGTTTCAATTTTAGGGTAAATATACCAGATGTCATAGCATAGTCTATAGGCTTTAGGGTAACTATACCAGATGTCATAGCATAGTCTATAGGCTTTAGGGTAACTATACCAGATGTCATAGCATAGTCTATAGGCTTTAGGGTAACTATACCAGATGTCATAGCATAGTCTATAGGCTTTAGGGTCATGTAGCTGTTGGGAAATGTAAAATACTAAGCCTTGATCTTGAACAAGAGAGGACACCCTCATGTGAAGATGTGCAGGGATACAAAGTTCATTCCTTAATCTCAAATGGTTTTAATAATACAGAGCTGAAGGAAAAGTGTGATGGCCAGATGGAAGTGCAGATACTGTGTCCATTGTGGGACAATACTCATTTATGATGCAAGCATATCCTGTTTTTCAAGTGTAATGCCAGCGACAAAAAAGCTGCAAAAATTCTTCTCAAGCTAAATATATTGAAAGCTTTCTATGCCATGCAATGAACCTAGTGTACAATTTAATATAAACATGTGTAAAACTGTAATAAGGGAACATAATCTCCGTTCATTCTGAAAAAAAACAAAACACCATATGTTCCGAGGTGGCATTATGCAGATATTTTCCCTTACTCACTAATCTTTAATGAAAATCTTTTGACCCGTGATATTGGCTTTTAAAACAGAACCCCAATTTCATACACACATTGTAGTAATGATACAGTTATACCAAGATTGATATCTAAACATTTAAATGCCTCCAAAATTAGATAGAAATATTCAACATATAAAATTAGATAGAAATATTCAACATATAAAACTCAATAGTGATATTTTTGACACCACATAATGGTGGAAAATGGCAGATGAGCACAGCAATACCATTATTATTAAGTTCAGCACAAAACTACTAAGAATCCAATAACAAAAACTCTTCAACTAATTATATGTGCTGCTTACAGAATATTTGTCTGAAAAACATTCTTTTACTTCCTAAGATTCCACATATGTGAAATTCCAAGATTTTTCTATCACAACCAAAGATTTTTTACTTCCTACAAATCTCCAGGCTTCTCCCCCACCTCATCCCACCAATGTTTATGGATTTTCTTGTTTACACCATATATAAATGGATGGGTAACTGATGAACTGTCGAGTAGGGCCTAACCAAGTAGATAATTTTCGCCGAGTACCGAATCTGAGTACCGTATTTTCCGGGGTATAAGTCGCTACTTTTTTTCGTTTTTTTTCTTTAAAATGACGTGTGCGACTTATATGCAGGAGCGACTTATACGATAAATAAATTTTTTAACGACTGATATGACTGATGCGCAGTGATGCTGTGTTATAGCGAAATGCATCTACGGTATACCGGCAAGCCAATTGCTCGAAACTTACATACACGTAAGTATTAGACTACAAGAATATCAAATTAAATAATATTTAGTTATAATATATATGTGTTAAAATTTGTTGATATTAATTAAAAAAAATATTGAAATTATGATTGCCATTGTTTTTCTTTTATTATTCACCACGTGCTTCAAGCAAAGTGTTGGTCAGATGTCGCTACAATATATGTATTTAAATGTACCGGTAGCGCTTCATAATTTACTTCAATAGTTTATAAAAACTCAGGATTAACCCGAGACTGGCTTCATGTAGAGAACTCCAAAGTAATTAATAAAAATAACTGGAAGGCTGGCGAACAATTTCAATTGTCGTATAAAATGCCTTTGAAGTTCGCTCTGGGTGTGGAATTGACCGGAATACCGAGACTGGCTTCATGGAGAGAACTTCAAAGTAATTAATAAAAAAAAACTGGAAGGCTGGCGAACAACTTCAATTGTTTTATAAAGTGCTTTTGAAGTTCGCTCGGGTTGTGGAAATTGACCGGAATACCGAGACTGGCTTCATTGAGAGAACTTTAGTAATTAATAAAAAAAACTGGAAGGCTGGCGAACAACTTCAATTGTTTTATAAAGTGCCTTTGAAGTTCGCTGGGTTGTGGAAATTGACCGGAATACCGAGACTGGCTTCATTGAGAGAACTTTAGTAATTAATAAAAAAAACTGGAAGGCTGGCAAACAACTTCAATTGTTTTATAAAGTGCCTTTGAAGTTCGCTTGGGTTGTGGAATTGACCGGTATATAAATATGGACCTTTCATACCATGGAGCATTAAGAAAAGATAGTTTCACAATAACGTTGTGTGATTTAAAATTTTTATATTAGCGCAAGTCAATACAGTTTAATCATGGCACCAAAAACTACCATGCGAAAAAGTTATGATGCAGAATTTAAGTTAAAAGTCGTAGCATTTGCGAAAGAAAACGAAAATCGTGCAGCAGAAAGAAAATTCAATGTAAGCGAGAAGATTGTGCGTGACTGGCGTAAAAAAGAAGACGAGTTAAGGTCAACCAAAAAAACCAAGAAGGCCAATCGTAGTGGCAAAGCAAGTTGGCCAGTTCTTGAGGAGAATCTACGACAATGGATTGTGGAACAGCGTGCTGCAGGTCATGGACTTTCAACAGTTCAAGTACGACTCAAGGCACAGTCAATGGCGAAGGAGAGCGAGATTCCCAATTTCGCCGGTGGACCAAGTTGGTGCTTTCGATTTATGCGTCGACATCAACTGTCTATCCGGGCTCGAACAACCATGAGCCAACGATTACCTGATGACTTCGTCGAAAAATTTGAAAACTTTCGCAGTTACGTTAGAACAGCGATTGATGAACATGCAGTCCGTGCAGACCATCTGATCAACATGGATGAAGTGCCACTCACATTCGACATACCGATGAGCAGAAGCGTAGAAGAAAAAGGAGTTAAGACAGTAAACATCCGAACAACGGGACACGAAAAGTCACATTTCACCGTCGTGCTGGCATGCTGTGCAAGTGGAGCTAAACTACCGCCAATGATCATCTTTAAACGCAAGACAAAACCAAAGGATGCCTTTCCACCAAATGTTGTCATAAAGTATAACACGAAGGGATGGATGGATGAAGAGATGATGATCAATTGGCTTCAGCAATGCTACAGCAAAAGAACAGATGGATTTTTTAAGAAAGAAAAAGCAATGCTTATCATGGACAGTATGCGAGCCCACATAACAGAAGGCGTTAAAAAAAAAATGAAATCAATGAATACCATCCCGATAATTATCCCTGGTGGAATGATGAAACTGCTCCAACCTCTTGATATATCAGTGAACAGAAGTTTCAAGGCAGTCTTATGAAACATTTGGGAGTCATGGATGACAGACGGGAAGCACAGCTTCACAGCGACTAGCAGGATGAGGTGCGCTACATTTGGAGAAGTAGCAGAATGGGTAGCTACTGCTTGGAAGGCTGTCACTGTGCAAACAATTGTGGCGGGTTTTGTAAAAGCGGAAATCATTCAGAAAACTGGTGAAGCAGACGACAGTGAAATCGAAGAAGACAGCCACGAAAACGAAAAAACCAGCGGTGAAATTCCTGAACACATTTATCAGATCTTCAACAGCGATACGGAAGACGAAGATTTTGAGGGTTTTTCTGACCCAGAATAGCGACAATGTAAAGAAATAACAGTGGCTCTATTATTTACTTAATAAACATTATTTATAAATCTTATTGGCTTATATTTCTATTTTTAAAATTTCAAACAAGAATATACTTGCACGTTGTTGGAAATTACTAAGTCGTATGCAATGGCCAGCGGTATCAAAAACGTGTTTACGGTAAGTGCGCAGGAGCGACTTATACGCAGGAGCGACTTATCTGTTGAATTTTCTAAAATTATCTGGATTTCTCCCTCCCGCGACTTATACCCAGGAGCGACTTATAGGGCAGAAAATACGGTATTTGGATGTACTATATGCTAGATCCGGGCACAAACCAAGTAGTAGGTGCGACTCCAGAGACTACCGTTTGTTTCATTATTGTATGTGAAGCTTAAACTTTTAGTGTACCGTATTCCATATATATCACCTATAAGATGAAATTTTTTATTATTAACTAAAATTATTATGTATTAAAAAAAATTTAAATTTTTTTTTGTTGATAATTATTGAATTATTTTACTTGTAACCATTTGTGTGCGTATTATTTGCCGAGGCGAATAGTTTCGAATAGTACCAAAAAACCGGATATTCGGCCGAAGTGAATGTCTGAGGCGATTTCCGGTTAGGTCCTACTGTTGGGTATATACTGTATTCCTCTTTACCAATTTATATCTCTAAGATGAGAAAAAAAGATTTCTTCAGTTTCCTCTTTGTTTCACATAGTAAATTTATAAGACAGTAAATAACGCCAAAATATAAAGCATCACAAGACTTGATCTGCCGCACTAAGTTGAGCTTAATGCCACCTCGACCTCTACTGTGAAATGAATACAAAACTTTGACACAATACAAGACAATATCTGTTAACTTTCTGCTTTCTCCGCAAAAATATCTTTGAACTTTTGAGTACTGACTCTTTTGTAATGTAAATTAACATACAGTCTATTTGAGTATAGATGCAAAGTTTTACTAACAAAAATAAGCCAAAAATGCAATGACAAAATTACAAAAATATGAACAGCAAGGAGAAAGCGTGCTAATTTAGTGCACAAAACCAAAAATGTGATGTCCACATCCAAAGGAGGCTTACATTGAAAAGATTGGATCTCCGCCGATTTTTACGATTCTGCGTAGGGGTGCTTGTTGGGGTGGGCAACTCTTTGCTGTCAGGTTTGTCCTGTAAGTAGTATACAGTTTTCATTCCAGGTTAGTTTCTCAGCATTTCACTATACAGACAGTTAATCACATTCTGCTACTGGTACCCTGGAGATGTTTAATATATCGTAAAATATCTCAGCTTTAAAAGAAGAAGAAATATTATTACATAGAAAACAGAATATTATTCATACAAATGAAAACATTTCTAACTGTATCTTGGAAGAAAATGACTGATTTCATAATGTGGTGCTATATAGAGGAAGATAAAGTTACAGGGCACCAGTCTATAAACCTGCATGCAAAGAATGAATGATAATTTGGAATATTCAAGCTTATAGGGAATATTACTAAAGCCATTATTTCAATTAATGCACTAATCTACAGATTTTATTAGTCTTAAGAAAGATTCTACCATGCATAGAAGGATGCTCCAAGAATATGATGACTTGTCAAAGAAACAAAACCGAAAATTTTCATTACATATGTGACATCTTGACAATTCCAGCCCTACCAACTTATATCAACACTGCTTATGTTGACAGTCTATGTTGACAAAAAGGCAAAATCACTTGCCAACGGTCTATTCTTACACCAAATTTGTCAGGCTTATTTTGATGTTAAGATTAAAAATAAATGAGTATGCACACAAGTCCTTTGGTTCCAACTTGAACAAATTCAAATTGTTCAAGCTGCAGGGTCTGACCTATTCTACATCAGGCATTAATTTTGCCATTGTGTTAACAAACAAGCATTCTCTGGTCCTTCAAAATTGTCCTTTTGCAGCATATTTAATAATGCATGCACCTTTATCAAAGCATGCCAGCTTACTATCTTCTGGGAATTTGTGAGTTATACAAATAATACTTACACAGTTGAACATGTCTTGAAAGACCACCCCTTCTGCCAAAAATAATGGTCTCTCAAGTCAGGTGTTCTCTCATAACATGTTGTAACACTATATAATCAAAAAGACTGTGCATGGAAATTCTGTTCTCTCAAAACAGGTGGTCTCTCAAGACAGGTTTTACTGTACTTAGTAAAAACTTTCTAATATCATAAAACATTTTGTGATCATTTGTCATTAACATTTTTGCTGCTATTCTGAGAGAATTCATTACTTGTTGACAGGTTTTCATTTCACTTTATGTATGATTGCTACCATCTACTTGATAGCTTCAATAATGATCAACTCTGTTGTTTCAGTTGAACCAAAATTTGGGCCAATTTAATCAGCTTGTAAAACACAACTGTACAGACATCTGCTACTGGCTACAATGAATATCATCTAGTGAATTGTTTTAGTCACACATGTTGGCTGACAAATGAAATAAAGATTAAACAAGAAATACCATTTTTTAAATGTTTTCTAACAGGATGTGACTTGTATACGAGTTTTCATGTACATGTACTTAAAAAATGACAAATTGTATAACACAAAGGTAACAATTTGAAATACAAGTATATTGCACATTGCTTTTTACTTCATTTAATCAGAAATTAACAATGTTTATTTTCTCAGTCCTATTTAGTCAACATTACAGATGAATTTCATTTGTATGTGGGTCAAAGAGAAATTTGCATTTTTCAGTCCTCATTCCCTCATTATGTTGCCAACATTACCTTGCACTGGAGGATGTTGAGACGACAAACAGGTAGGACTGTAATTTAATGCTGAAGTTTAATATTTCCCATCAAACAGATAGTACAAATATATTTAGAACATAACAAACAGCCAAGTTTGCAAACAAATTTTAAATAAAATGTAATCTGAACATTAATTATCAACATTTTTCGATTACTTTAATTGATGGAAGAATGCCATCAATTTCTTTTCTTTTCTTTTAGATCATGTTATTTGTCTAAATTTAATATCAGTTGATGGGTCCAGATTTATGTTCCATACCACTGCTGGTCATCACCACAAGCCGTGGGTAAAAGTTCTTCTTTAGCTGTTATGGCTGCCTTGCAGAATTTTCCTTTTTTTTCATGAGTACATGTAAACAAAATGAATCATCTACAACAAAATTAAACAATCTTTTACATGAGAATGGAAGATATCATTTACTATCTACAAATGACTGAAAGAGAACCACTGACTGGATCATTTAAACAGCATGAAAGATGATACTGTGTTCAATGGCAATCTATTGTACTTGCACTTCCTCTTGTGGGTCAATGGTCCATACCAGGGTTTTCCTGGATTCTTCCTCCATTGTTTATACTGGCCGCCACATATAGCCTATCTTGTGCTGAAAAATAGCATTAAACCCAATAACATCATCAACAACAACATGAACAACTTGAGCTTCCAGTGATTGGTGAAGTAGGTTTTAGCATATTCATGAGAAATGAGGAAATCCCTGCAAATGCAGCCAAGGGCTATAATGTAGTGTGTAGTGGACTGTCACCTGTAGCTTGTGGTAATGACTGCTGGCAAATTAACTAAGTATACTGCCAAGAGCTGTACAAATAGCAGTATGGTTATTTCACCAGTGAACCAAAGAAACTGCCACAAGACAATAATATAAACTTTACGTGTGACACTTAATCCCCTAACAAGATATTTGTTTGTTGGAGGCAGTAATGGCAGGAAAATCTGAGTTCTAATACCAACAGAATCTTCCATTCAGAAACAAGATATTAATATCAAGCTTTGATTACAGTGTCAGTACAGATGGTAAGGTACAAATTCTACAAACATGACATGACATTAAATTACAATAATCTGTGCTTTCAACAGCAAGTTAACTGATCATTTTGGTTACCTATAACTGACATCAGAGAGAGACAGAGAGAGAGAGACAGAGAGAGAAGAGGTGTAATGACTCCTCTGCTCAGGTTGAGGGCAGATGCATTTCTACATGTCTTTTTATGTCGGTTAAGTGAAGAGTGAACAAAAATTCTAAACTTACTGTCAAAGTTTGTATTCTTCATGTATTTATCAGTATTTCTATAAAATCTGCATGTTGTGCTGGGTGTGCATGTAAGATATCTTGTCATCTGATTATATACATCTGTTGTATCCTTTTGTTTATCTAGCTCATACATTATTTAAGTCATGGATGACTTTGATTTTGGCCTTAGACTCTAAATAAATTTATTAAGTATTATTATTGTTAACTTTACAATTTATGGACAGAATAAAGTGGCACTCTACAGATTTGTATTTTGCGTATTATTAGATTTTTTTCAGAAAAAAGCATTTCTCTGGTTTTCTTCACTGGTTATACATTTAAAAAGGTCCTTGTATATTATGGGTATTGTGCAAAGACCTTTCAATTCCCTTTATTCTGGTGCATGATTTATAAAGTATATGACATGGCCTTACTTAAAACAGACACCATTAAAAAAACTGCTCACTATGCTTGGCCATTTTCACTTTCTCAACATCAGAAATAAATTGTAATTAAAAGAAACAGTATTTTAAAAAATATATCAGAAATTTCATATATTTGGTAATTCATTCATTGCATTTTCAGAAGCTGGTATTGTCTAGTCAGGCAAAAGATGATTCCCTATTTTAATAATTGCAAAAGATAGTGTACTTAAGATTAATTCAGCCTGATTTATTTATCACAAGGGAGCTGTCATTTTAGTTAGCTGTGTGCTTAGATCATGTACAATTTCCAAAATACAATGTCCAAAATACAATATCCAAAGAAATTTTAACCACAGTACATATACCAACATTCATGCCACTGTTTATGTTGTAAATATAAACAACTTCATCTTTCATCAGTCACTCTCTCCAAAATTCAGAACATCTAAAGAGTGCCTCTTAAGCAAGTGCAATTCATATACTAAAAGAAATACTAATGTAAATCATTCTAAATTTGTATTGCTAAACAACAGTTTCAGATAAATGCATAATTTGTTTCAATGAGCTGTGTGTGTGTGTGAGAGAGATTTGAATTTTTAATGTCATGTTGTGTTCTGCCGACGAAAAACATGCAAGTCCAAAAAATTAAAACATCAAAAGAATTTCTAGTTTGCTATATTGTGAATCCTAGGATACTGGTGTATTACACACATGATGCTGGATGCACACACAAGAAATTAATTTTGGACAAGGCAATCATTGGCAATAGAGGGTGAAGTGGTCATTGGCTTAAGAAGGAAAATAACTAAATGGTAAAGGTGAGGTGAAACCTGCTTTTAAATTAAGTATTTTGCAATGTTCATGATGATAAAAAATTGTTCCTGAGTTTATGTATGCTTCAAAAAGAACTTTTTTTCAATTTTAAAAATATACTGTTTATGGTTATTACATTTTTTACCATTAAAAATATGATATTGAGCAAGCTGTTCTAAATATAGCTATTCAAAGCAGCAGGCTAATGTGTTGGAAGTCTTTCTTTAATTGTCATTTAAATGGATTTTTTTTAAAAAACTTTCTATGATCAAACATATGGCAGCTATCAATATGTAAATATTCTATAAAAAATGACTTGTATTGAAGTAATTATTCCCTGTCAAACCCAAATCATCAAATTGCTGGTCTTTTTAGTAGTGCAAATATCATATCACATTATTTGTTAAAGTAACAGTACTGAATACATAAAAAATGCACAATATATGTGATATCATATAAATGAAAACTGTTAATCCTTTTTTCAACATGGCAATACTTGTAACTGTCAAACTTTATTTCAACAAACACCAATCTGGTGTGCAAACATTTATGAAATTTAACTGTGTCAAAATTTTATCATTATTAGAAAAACATAATTACTTGCAAACACACATTTTCTAAACAATTTATCCTTCCACCATTACAAAATACAAATTATTCAATATAGTTTCTAAGGTGAATTATTTTTGTAAGTTACATAAACAATTCTATTTAAATTTACTTTCGTTCTAATATGTATTCTACATGGTCTTCTTAAATGTTGAATGGGGTAGAACTCTGAATTTCCAAAAAGTGATTCACAATAGTTACTATCATGGGTTAATTCCCTTGCTTCAACTCTAAGAGTAAACAGTTGTTTTTTGTAATAGTAACAAATTGTTTTGATTGATACCATTTGACAACTATTTCCAACTGAAACAAATTTCATTAATATGTGCAGATTTTGCATATAACAAATCTCATCTGAAACACTAGAACTATTAAAAAAGTTTACCAAAAATCTTATCAAAAGTTAAATCTCTGCAGTGATAAGGGCAGTAAAATGGATGGATTTTCCTCCTTAATTTATACAAGATTCTGATCATATAAGCCTATATTGGGCACACATGTTGTTTCCAGAATGGCAAGAAGCTCAACCAATTAGATGCAAGATCAATATGGAGATCAAACTTGTCCAAGATCTTGCATAGACAAATATAAAAATATATATTCCAACTTGGATCAAAACCAGATCAGAAACACAGACTCCAGATATATAACAAGTCCAACCTCTAATATTCATTGATCTTGTCCAAAATCTTAATGATAGCATATAATCCAAGTTTAATCAAAACTAGATTTGAAAGTGGTCCTAAGGTCACAGGGTCTTACAATCAAGTGAAGTAAAAACTGAGGGACAAATAAAAAAACAAATCTTGTAGTGTCCATGTTTAAAATTACAGGACTCATAATTCTTCCTTGCCCTCGACTAACACTTTGTCTCTGAAAAACATTTACACCAACTAAAATCTAAACTAACTTTTGTTTCAAGTCATTCCCTCTCACAGTAATCTTGGACGCTGCTGTTTTTTGCATCTCGGTACAAAATGCAATTTGTGCACATTTCTTGTCCAATATCAAGTTAACATCCAAAAAAATAACATGGCTTAAAGAAAGATCTTTATTATCTTCATCAGAATCATTACCCAATATCATGTACAAACAGTACTTTACAAAATGAATCAAAACCCACAACTCAGCCACAGGCACATCAAGGGATGTTTTTCCAATCCATCTGCCAATACTTTGTAAGGCAATTTCCATGTTAGTATACATTCTGTTTACTTCTTGATAAATGGCTGTATAAAACTTGCCTTCTATACAACATCTGCAAATGCATATCACTTGCAGGAATATTTATTTTAGTATACATTGCACAAGTTCTTGATTAATGACTGTGTAAAACTTGCCTTCTATGCAACATCTGCAAATGCATATCACTTTGCAGGACAATTGCATTGTTAGTGTACATTGTATCTGCTTCTTGATTAATGACAGTATATAATTTGCCTTCTGGAAGGGTTAGTAGGTTAGCACATTATTCTTCAATTTATGAGGGTTTACTTGCTGTGTTTGCCTCTTAAATTCTAGAGAGAAATGTACTAACCTTCCAACCCTCACTTGCTGGGTGGTCTAGAAACCATACACATAAATGTATATTAAAAGAAAATTAATAATACATGTATTTATTCATGCACTGTGGTTGGCCCAAATAAGAAAAGGATCTGACAAACCAGCCAAAATAACTGATATATTAGTAAATGGGGGGGGGCATCTATGCAATCATTCACAATATATGTATTTTACTGAATATTTATTATCTCTAGACACAAATGCAGTCCACCAATATGGAAATTAATCCCCAACCAAGTTATCAAAAAAGCTACATTTGTTCCAGTTCTATACTGTGATAGATTTAATTACCAAACTGCAATTGAAGTGAAGGGAATAGTAAGTACTGAACATGCACTTGTGAATATAAATGTATATTGCAACAACAAGCATTTTGGTTATCATCCAAGCAATAAGACCCATATTCCATCTATCTAGGTTATATATACCATACAATGCATATGCAAGATAAGATGCCCAGTAAATGCACACAATAAATGCAGCCTACCCTTGAAGTTCGTGCCAGATTCGGAGTTACAGGAACATTCTCATGTATTTGCAATTCCATCATATATTTATCCATTTTGTCCTAAAACAATCCAAGAGTACAGGGGTAAAACAACTGAATTTTAATGTCACGCACACACACACACACACACACACACACACACACACACACACACACACACACACACACATCATCTATATTCATTTGTAAGTTGAGTCACACTGCAAACAACAATGATCTTGATCTATCATAGCATCATGTATCCACAGATCAGGGTCTATTTTGTTTGTGATCATTCCTAACAAACTGCACAAACCCAGATCTGCCAGCATGTTAAAAGATGGCAGATCTAGGTCTGTGCAGTTTGCTGTTAAGACTTGTCTTTCAAGTGTGTATGGTATTAATAAAGATGAGTAACGAAGATGAATGATAGTGAAGTGGGATTGTAATGCAATACAGCAACTACTGATATCTGGCATGATGTAGTAATATTGGTGTATTTTTAATAATATTTTTTTACATTCATGTTTGAAGACAAATCTATAAATTTCCACCACAGACCTGCTGTATCTCAGCTTTAGCTTTTGCTTGTGGATCAACTTTACAAACAGAAGCAGGACAATTCAAAGCAGTCTGGTCCATCCGGTCTCTGGTAAACAAAACTGGAATTTGACACAATATGAACCTGAGAAACATATTTCCCATTTTAACCTTTTCTACAACAGTTCCTTCTGTATATACAGCATTCAAAATTTTAATGAATAGACCTGGATATTTACAATGAAGTGTGAACAGCTACAGTTGCTGACACTGTGTCCCATAATGAGATTATGATGCAGCAGTACAAGCATACAATGTACAACTGCACAACTCTGTATAGTGGGAACATATTGAATACATTTTGGCTGCAAATATGTTCTAAATATATATAACAGCTAGCTAGATTAAGATTTGCCCATATATCCTGATGTTATCATCAAAAATTTATCGTATTATTTTCAGCTGTCTGGTCTTCCTTATAGCATACCTAACCATGAAGGAACCTGAAGCTGTTTGAACCCAGATATTGAGAAGCGGATACATTTGTAAATTGTCAGTTTTACTGATATAACTGGGAATGGTGTTAATATTTTAAATGAAGCATAGTAACTTTTTTTTAAAGATTTATATAGAATTTATGTAAAGGTATAGTTTTGATAATATGATAATAAAATCTGGTATGATAACAATGTATGTATATATAAAATTAATGGTAGCATGACTATACACTGATATTGTATGTATATATGAAGTTATTGGTAGCATGACTATACACTGATATTGTACGTATATATGAAGTTATTGGTAGCATGACTATACACTGATATTGTACGTATATATGAAGTTATTGGTAGCATGACTATACACTGATATTTAATGTATATATAAAGTTATTGGTACCTGACTATACACCAATATTATACAGAGTTAATTAGAGAACAGCAGCATAGCTGGAATGGTTAAAAGTAATATAAAAAAATTCAAAAACTACCATAACACTAAGATTTTTGTTGTTTTCTTTCAATCGTTATTGTTTTACACTAGCGTAATTTTGGTCATGGGATTAAAACTGGTTTTGTGTTATTCTTCAAATGTGTTATAATGAGGGCAAAATGCATAATTTAAAATGATTGGTAATATGACTGTTAGATCTGGTATTATAAAATATGTATGCTTACATAAATAAAGTGATAATATGACGGTAAGACCTCATACTATAACACTATGATTGGTAAGGTGATTGGTAATATGACTGCTAGATCTGGTCTTGAAATGAAATTCAGTTAATAAATACAAAACAAGCATTTGATTAAACTCCAGATCTCAGCCTGAAGACAATATACTTTCTACCACCACCGTCACCATCACTTGTACGTTTCATATCAACACACATCCAAAGGAATACACAACAAACATTATACAAGTCCGTGCCATCCCTTAACCAACAAACAATGGTTGATTATGCACGAAACCAAAACAATGATATTACGATGCCCTGTACTGGAGTGTTCACTGCGTGTTGATGTGTACAATTATGAAAGTGATGGAAGCTGGGATATGCAACTTAAGAAAGTCTGCATGATTCTTGTCCAACCTAATTCAAATATATATATATATATATATACAAACACACGCACTAATTTCCTTTATTTTACACAAGATTGTTCAACTGTACAGTACTGTAAATCATAAGCATATTTTAAAGCATATAATTTCATGGATTTTGCAAAGTTAAAAAATATGACAGAAATTGTGACATGTCACTTGTAATAGAGTATTAAGTATGACCAAAAAGAATAAAATATAATAATAAGGTGCTTTTCACTGCTTTGTAAGAACTCTGATATACTTATTCTCTAACTGCATACATGTCATATTTGAATGTCAAAGTTCGTAATCTATTGCTTAACGTTACTTGATATGGTCTTTTCTTAAAGCAGTAGTCCTTCTCCAATATGGCTCTACCAATTAAGCAAGATATTTAAATTTCATCAAAAAGGAAGGAAGTGTGTTTCTCTATCTCCTGCTTATCACAAATGAGACCTTCTTTTTCTAGCACCTGCCTTTCATTTCACAGAAAAGACATGTATAAAAGGGAAATGGAAAACACTCACTTTAATCTAAAAGAACTTTAACACTGAGCATTATCTAGGCATGGACAGATGGACAAATGGAATTGAAAACCAATATGCACATGGATGCCAGAAATGTTGCAGTATGAGAATAGGAGTTTTTCCATTACTGATTCATAAAACTCACAAAAAGGCTTGGTGAATTTACACAAATTTAAAACATACTATGACAATATTTATGTTTCCATTAGATAGATGTCCCTGGAAATAATTATATAAAAGTAACATTGGCTCTAATTCAACTTAAAGATAAAAAATACATGTAATTTATGTTCTGAACTATTTTGATAAATTACACCGGCTAGACTGCTTCAGTTAATCATCACACAAAAAAATGCTTGACAGCTGGAAATAATTAAAAAATTATAGCAATTCAAAACAATTATCAACTTAATTGACTTTTAAAAAGATGAACAAGCACATAATTATATACTTAAGTGTATGCGGGTGCTACTATTAATTCTGATAATAAATTCTAAATATGTACAAGTTATATGCATGCACTATACAATCAATGGGTTCTCTTAATACGAGTTAAATACTTGTCCAATGTAATCTTTCAATGTAGATACTGTGTTGTATATAAATATGAATGGATATAAGAGAGAAATCTACTGTAATAATTGAATTAATAATGATGATGATGACACTATGAGAAGGTCAATAAAAATGATGATAAATGGTAGATGAGTCAATGTGTTAAACATGCTACACACAAGGAAGGTAGTCAATTATCACAGTACTGTAAATACTTTGCTCTTATCTCCTTTTGGTTAAATGTTTTAAATACATTTTAAAACACAACTAAATTCAAAAAGCCAAGATTGATTTGAGCTTTTGACTACCTTCCATTTTGATGACCCAGCATCACAAACTGCCACTTACAACAGAGAGTAGTAACAGCATAATATCAATAACTCCAATCTCTCATACAATACTGACTCCATTTTATTTGTGAAGGCTTCCTGCCCATCTGGTGTTAGCTATTGATATTGTTATGTTTTTGCTGGTTTTAATAATACTTATAACAAAATATTAGGAACACACTTTGGGTGGTACTGATCCAATGACCTTGGAGTGCGAGTCCTACACACACTGATGTATCATAGCTCCCAGCTGGTGATCCCAAACAAATAAATAAATCGTGATATTTTTCTCAACATCTTTGCCTAAATCTGTTTTGAAATATTACAAGCATGATATCTATTATCGGCAGTTTTTGGGTTACTATGCTCTCTGTACATCCCCCAAAGTAGCAGTTTGTGAGTGTGTTAATTGTGGAAATTCACTATAAGCAGAAATAAGCAGCATCAGCAGCAACAAAACCTAGCTGAAAACTTACACTCAAAAAGTGTGATTTTAAAAACTTAGAGTTTTTCCTGGACAAGATTGGTGTTGTGGTTTGGGAAAACTGTCGTGTTTCTGTTGCACCCTGTAGTAAGGGAAAAAAGATTAAGCATGCAAAATTATTTATATAGGTTGCATACAAGGAGAGCACACACAAAATACAACTAGCTTTGCATTCACACTGGTTTAACATATTGATTTTTTTTTCACTTCTAAATGTTCATAAACATCAACTACCTGAATAACCTCAAGACAGCCTCTACAACAGACTAGTATCTGACTCCATATATACTCAACTCTGCAAAAGTCTGATGGATGATACGATGCCACTGTGAAACTTTTTTTCCGAAGTCTGTGATAATACATGTACTATGGCAAGATCTTGAAATTACTACTGTACAAGGGATATCAATTTTTAAACAGCCTAAACCAAATCAACACCTATAATACTTCAGCAGATCAGGGTCTGTAATCTTTGTTAAAATCTTTGATACAACAGAGTAGACTCAGATATACTGGCACATTATACAAGTACATATGGTGCTCTGGCAGGTCTGCCAGCATATGGCAAATCATTCACTATGAAACTACAGTTTGGTAAACGTGCCTATTGCTACATCCCAATGCTGAGGAAACATTCTCATATTAATATGAACATTTAAAGCAATCAAACTCAGTATTCAGTCCTCATGGTTTCCTGGTAACATATAAATTAATAAACAGCAATATTCATGCTTTACTTGTAAATTACGTGGCAATTTCCAGGTTCTTGTGCTATTAACAGATTTATCTCGATGTTGGGCTTTAAAATTGGTGATTAATGTCATCGATGTGGACGCTGTCTGCGCTTTAAAACCAGTGATCAATGTCACTGCTGTGTAGGCTATTTGAGCATTCATTTCGGTGATCATGTAATTGCTATGAAGGCTATTTGAGCTTTCATATCGGAGATCATGCCATCTATGTAGGCTTTTGGTCTTTCATATCTAAGATCATGTCATTGCTATGTAGGCTATTTGAGCTTTTATATCGGAGATCACGTCATTACTGTTTAGGCTATTTGAGCTTTCATATCGGAGATCACATTGCTGTTTAGGCTATTTGAGCTTTCATATCAGAGATCATGTCATTGCTGTTTAGGCTATTTGCGCATTCATATCGAAGATCATGTCATTGCTATGTAGGCTTTTGGGCATTTCGTATCGGAGATCATGTCATTGCTGTGTAGGCTATTTGAGCTTTCATATAGGAGATCATGTAATTGCTATGTACGTTATTTGCGCTTCATATTGGAGATCATGTCATCTATGTAGTCTATTGTGCTTTCATATCGAGATCATGTAATTGCTGTTTAGGCTATTTGAGCATTCATATTGGAGATCACGTCACTGCTATGTTGGCTTTTGGGCTTATTTTGTTCTATTTATAAAACAGATTTACATCATTACAGATAAGACCGTGAGATAAACTTAATATATGTACTCAAAACCTGAGCTGTGTCTCACTTCCAGCCTACAAAGATAGCAACAGCCATTTGAAGGTTGGAGGAATGGCCAATGTTCTCGTATCACTGTTTGGCCATTTAGAATTCATCTAATTGTAGAATGTACGAGTCACAGAAACTTCTTGAAAGCCCAATTTATGAAATGGGATATTCCCATTTGGTGGTTCTATGAAATCACCACGCAAATGGCAGTTTTCATCAAAAGTGTTTGCATTGAGATTTGGTACAATTACTGAAGGGTGATTACAATGAAATGCTGTCAGGGCATTCAAAACTGTTTGCATTGAGATTTGGTACAATTACTGAAGGGTGATTACAATGAAATGCTGTCAGGGCATTCAAATGTGTTTGCATTGAGATTTGGTACAATTACTGAAGGGTGATTACAATGAAATGCTGTCAGGACATTCAAAAGTGTTTGCATTGAGATTTGGTACAATTACTGAAGGGTGATTACAATGAAATGCTGTCAGGGCATTCAAAACTGTTTGCATTGAGATTTGGTACAATTACTGAAGGGTGATTACAATGAAATGCTGTCAGGCATTCAAATGTGTTTGCATTAAGATTTGGTACAATTACTGAAGGGTGATTACAATCAAATGCTGTCAGGGCATTCAAAACTGTTTGCAATGAGATTTGGTACAATTACTGAAGGGAGATTACAATGAAATGCTGTCAGGGCATTCAAATGTGTTTGCATTAAGATTTGGTACAATTACTGAAGGGTGATTACAATGAAATGCTGTCAGGGCATTCAAAACTGTTTGCATTGAGATTTGGTACAATTACTGAAGGGTGATTACAATGAAATGCTCTCAGGCATTCAAATGTGTTTGCATTAAGATTTGGTACAATTACTGAAGGGTGATTACAATCAAATGCTGTCAGGGCATTCAAAACTGTTTGCAATGAGATTTGGTACAATTACTGAAGGGAGATTACAATGAAATGCTGTCTGGGCATTCAAATGTGTTTGCATTAAGATTTGGTACAATTACTGAAGGGTGATTACAGTGAAATGCTGTCAGGGCATTCAAAAGTGTTTGCATTGAAATTTGGTACAATTACTGAAGGGTGATTACAATGAAATGCTGTCAGGGCATTCAAAAGTGTTTGCATTGAAATTTGGTACAATTACTGAAGGGTGATTACAATGAAATGCTGTCAGGGCATTCAAAACTGTTTGCATTGAGATTTGGTACAATTACTGAAGGGTGATTACAATGAAATGCTGTCAGGGCATTCAAAAGTGTTTGCATTGAGATTTGGTACAATTACTGAAGGTTGATTACAATGAAATGCTGTCAGGGCATTCAAAAGTGTTTGCATTGAAATTTGGTACAATTATTGAAGGGTGATTACAATGAAATGCTGCATAGGAGGTTGCATGCACTTCCGATGAAATGTGGTATGACCACGTGAGTGTGGGAAACGATAAAGCAGGAGAATTATTTTTCCTGACTTCATCAACAAAAGTTAAGTACTAATCTGTTTGCAATATAAAATTATTACTATACTGAAAGATTAAACACAAGAATGGAGAAAACTTTTTACGAATTTGTTTCGTTTTCCTTTAATGTGCTTTCTGTAACAAATGACTGCACACTCTTTAAATAATTTTAAGACGAATTAAGCTGCTAACAAGCAAACATGCAGATTTTCACAGCTCTCTTCTATTCATGCAAGTATGCATTATGTGCCACAATATTCTGTCTTTTCAATTAGGATTAGTACAAATGGTCAGCTTGTACAAAGTTAAAACATATTCTAACTACAAAGGCCTTAGATACAAAATGCAAACTTGTCTACTCCATTGCAATTTATAATATTTGCAGTATAAACACTACTGTGCATTAAAGAGGTTAACCATATACTTTAATTCAAATTTAAAATTCTAAAACATCTTTTACTAATAAACCTGTGCTGTCCAAGAATAAAAATCAGGTCTTGTGCATACCGGCACTAGTGATGATCCACTTAGGGAAAGTGTAGCATTTTTGTGTGTTGTTTACATCCAGGCATTTCCCAGATTAATCATCTCAGTGCCATTGTAATCCAGTGTACCGTAAAGCACAATATAGCAAATAGCTTTACCAACTAACTGAAATATTCACAAGTGTAGCTCAGCTTTTACCTTCCTCAGCCAAGCACAAGATATCCAGATGGAATAAAGCGATAGGCCATGCCGAAGCATCATTCAAAGCAAAGAATGCTCAGTCTACAAGATGATAATGAAAACTAAAGAATAACAGACATGATATTTAAACAATCATTTCAAAAACCCCAAAAGAATGTGTGTGAGTTCATGGTATAGGGTAGAACTGGATTAAAAGTGACCTAAGTGGACCTGTTATCACTCACCTGGTTTACATTGCACTTAACAGTGAGCCATTTCATTACTCTGCCTTATGTAGTACAGTAAAAATACAACCTGCGTAAAGTAGCCCCCAAAACCTGAAATTATGTTGATTTTACCTGTTCTTATTATATCCCAATAAACATTACTGAGAAACGTAAAAACATAAATGATAAAAACTGGTTAACAAATATTGTTTAGAGATCGGAGATTATACAAGTTCAGTAAATCTATTACAAGATATCTTAATAATATGTCCCTCTTTCTATACATGTCTACAACCATGATAATAAAGGTTTATTTAACTACGTGAGGCAAAATCAGATTAGACTGAATGCATGTATATTTGTGATTAATGGCATCTCAGTATAATAACCAACTCATGGTGCTAATTAAAAGAAGATGAAACGTACAACAACTTTAGAAAAATACACCATTATATGAAGATTTTAAACTTGCTTAAAATAGGTACATACAATTAAAAAATAACGGTAAAGTGTACAACATCCTTAAGCCATAATGGAATTTAGTTTCCCAAGTGATAACAAGTTTAGCCAATCAGACACACAATTACCTCATTAACACACATAGATCAAACTCATAACCAAACTCACCTCTGACATCATAACAAGCTCAGCCAATCAGATGCATGGTCACATCATTAATATGCATAAAGTTCATGAATAAAGTTCAATCATGACCAGGCTGATACAGGCCTATTTAAAACTTTTGACCAAAAGCTTATAAACAGAAGTCACTTGAAGGTATTGGTACTACACTATTCAAAAAGATTTCCATCAATTCAACAGAAAACCAATTCTTTTTTTTTTTAACTGATGAGAGCTGAAAGCACCTCTGATATACTTGATACGATTTCGAAGTTTGCCACTATAGTGGCAATTAAATTAAGATTGGAACCATTTTTATTTAGGGCAAACTAGACATTGCTAGAAGACTTAAGTAACTGAAAAAAAAGCTAAAAAGATAAATTGTCAAGTCTTTGCCAAATGAGCATGTTAGGTGAATCCAAAAACAACAAATTTTAATAAAGGAGCGTGTACAATGTTTGAAAAAGTAACTAGTAACTAAACACATTTTCCAGATTAGCACATCTCAAGTGGTCACAATTTATGACCACAAAAATGTCATACTTGGGCTTTATATTATAACAAGGATATTGTGAATGGTTAGATCCCAGCAAGAAGCAACAAGGTTTAATTGCCCTAACTTCCTAATATATGTTATGTTCTAACACCGCCATAAATCATACTCATCATATATCATCTGTACTCGCTTACAAGTTAGATCCAACTGCAAATTACAAAGACCTTAATAATAATAATAATAATAATAATAATAATAATAATAATAATAATAATAATAATAATAATAATAATAAATAATATAATCATACTTTTTGACCTATGAATAATAAGGAGGAAATGGTATTGTAGGGAGAAAAGGAATTATGGAATCATATATTTCTTGAATTATTGAGTTAACTGTGCAAGTTTTTTTTAATATTCAAAAAATAATAAAATGGTGTCTGATTTCTTGACCCCAAGACCCTATCTGAGGCATAACTTGGGGAGCAAGGCAGGAGAGGGGAAAGCTAAATTCTGAATCATGTAATCTTCCAAATGTGTTGTAGTTTCTATAAAAAGTTAATACAAACATAAAGGAAATAAAACTTAAAACCAAAACGCATAACAGATACTAACCCCATGGCTGCACACAGGGACTTGACCCAGGGGTAGGAGCAGTAAATTCTGCAAGACCTATGTGCGATGATATATTCCAAACATGAAATGAAGTGAAATTTTTACTGAAATTTAAGTGAAGAAAAAACTAAATAATGTACCATTGGAAAAGTGTTCCTAAGAGAAGGGGGTAGTATAACATATTTCAAAATATAAATTAACTCTGAAAGGAATCACTGAAACATGTGATGACAGAACATTAACCAAGCAGTTAAACTAAAATATGTCCCCAGTTAATCTTGACCCCATGATCCCACCCTGAGGCAGAACCTAAGAACTGTAATTTTGAGAAGGGGTGCATGTCATGATGTTTTCTTCCAAACATCAAGTGTACTGGTAAAGGGGTTTTGAGAAGAAAACAAATGAAAGCAATTTTAACAAAAATGTGCCCCATGGTAATTCCTGACTACATATCCCCACTCATGGACTGGAGTGATAATAAGAGAAGGGTAGTGTGTGACAATATTATATTGCAAATATGATGTTAAGCAGGTAAGTGATTACTGAAATGTAAATGCTGGGCAAAAAAAAAAAAAAAACAATAACCAAAATGGGTCTTGAATGTAATTCCTGACCATATGACCCCCCCCCCCCCCCGCAGTACCTGGAAGACAGTGATAATTTATAATTTTTAAAAAAACTATGTTAATTTGTATTGTGGGTATGAAAATTAAAGCGATAAAGAAACCTTTATCCAAATAAATTTAAAGCAAAATGTGCCTCCATGATAATATCTTAACCCAAGGTCCCAGTCTGTGGCACAAACCACAGGCAGAAGTGTTTTTGATGTAAATGTACAGTACAATACTATTACATTTCAAATATGAAGTGAACTGGGTAAGGGACTGTTGATCTACTAATGCAGAAAAACTTTATTTGAGGCTCTCCACACATTCAGACAAACTGATAAACCAAATGCTAGATATCCATCCAGCACATAAAAAAACATAATAACATGTTTCCTATGTATGATATAATTTGATCATCTATTTTCTGTTATATTATGAATATTTATGTGAACTGAGGTTTTGCCAGCAAATGCACTAGGGCTAAAATTAAATGATACAGAGTACCTAAGCCCGGTGTATCCAAGAATGGAAACATATTTCTAAACTATGTCTCATTAAATATACTTAATCTGTAATACATGATGTTGCTTACTACAAATTAGATTCTTAAAGATGCCTTGACTTTCTGTTTGTATGATAATGAAAGACTCGTGTGATTGCGACTTTGGTCATGAACTCATCTTAAGATGTCTAAACATGGTGTAACCTTCTTGGCCAAGGTTTCACATACTAGGCAGAATTCCATGTAACCAAAACTCTTCGGGTTAAGAGCTGAAGTGAACGTGACCAGGTGAAGAGGAATTGGACATAAAATCACTCTACCTGTCAAACATCTGATTTAATGCAAACCAGCATCAAATCAATGTCGATTTTTTTACATTTGTGTCTCTTTCCTGTAACTTAAACTTAATTTCAACATCTACATTGTCTATCTCATGAAACTCTTTTTTTGCTGTATATATATATCTCTCTCACTTAGTATTTTGACATCTACATTCTCATGTGGGTTTCACATTTGAAGAGCTAGTTCTCTATCATGTAGTTCATAATTTGACAGCTATGTAACATTTTGGTATCTGGGTTTTTCATGTGTGTCTCACAATTTAACACTTATGTCTCACAAGTCTCATATAATATGACAGCCATGTAGCTCATTTTCTGACATCTATCTTCTTGTAAGCAGTGAAAAAAATAAAAGCCTGGAAGAAGGGAGAGGGGTTAGCTTATCTGCAGGCCATGGTCTAAACTTTAAAATTTTGAAGTTTTTTTTTACTGACTACTGCAAAACCTGTAAATCTTAGTTATTTTGTCCATGACCCAAGAAATATATACATGTAAAAAGAAAAAAACATTTTTGGTGTCCCAACACTTGTACACGAAAAAGGTAAAAACTAATTTATCAAGCTTGACACAGGTCAGACAGCAGTGACCAGTTCTTCCAATAACTATGTCAATAAACTTTCATAAACTAATGTTTTTGTTATTATTTTGCAGGTGCATATTTTATGATTTCTCCAACAAGAATTTAAATAAAGGTCAATAAAGAATTCAAAATTCATGGGCCAGTTCAAGTGTATCTGGGAAACCAGGTTGTACTATAATGGCCAGTACTTAGTTCAAACCATGCATAGCATCACTTTAAACTACCAATTTACATGCAGTGGCACCATTATCAGCACTATGCTATTTGTGAGCATTGAACCAAACCAGGTTGTTCTTCATTGTTGTCATACTGTGATTACATTTTATTGAGCAAGGTATTTACACTTTCAAGGCAAAAAAATGTAATTCCTGGTACACTGATGAAAATCCCAATGCAATAATATGCAAGCAATATTTAACAAGAGTAAAATAGGAGATGTACTCTTACAGCAACTTGCACATGCTCAATCCTTGACATTGTCCGATCAAATTATACACAAATCTGAATTAGACAGAAACAATAAGAAAACAACAAACAGATTTATTGCCTTTTCAAACAAATTATATTAACTTATAATATTTTCATGTAATAATCAAACATTTCAACCCCAAGAGATGTGTAAGTGTAATTTTTGCTAATATAATTTTGTCTCAATAAATGAATTTAGAAATTAACGCATGTACCTTGTGATGTCATCTCAGACATAACAGCTTATGCATGGGTCATGTACTTTTAATATTTTTTCCTATTCGTTTTTTTGTTGTTGCTTGAGATGCGTGGGTTCATTTATATGTGAGTATATACGGTATCTGATGAAACTGTGTTAGACAGAAATGGAAAGTTTTCACACAAATAAATGCACAAAACTGAGTGATAAAAAAAAGCTAACCAAAAGGTGTCAGAGAGAAATCTTCTCCTCTAAGACTTGAAAAACACAGGGAAAAAAAAGAGACCATTTTAAAGCTGCATGAATGAGGCAGAGCAATGCAAATGCCATATGATCATCATTCTAACTGAACCAGTGATAAAAACCAAGGTTTAATGGGATGATTCTGATCAGAAGATTGGTAACTCAAGTTGGAAAACACAATTATTTATGCACAAGCCAATGGACAAATCATATTAGTCTACAACAAATTCCACAAAAAAGATGAACATTTTTTTTAAAAGGGTGAAACTTGTGTTTGTCATGACAAGTTTTGAAATATTTGCATTACTTCAAAAACTTACATTGTCATGCCAGTTTCTCCTATTGTTTAAAAAAGGTATATCGAATGCTTGAATATATTGGAACTATTCTGTTAAGGTTCTGTTCAATGATGCAATATTCAAGTTCTGTTCCATACATCCCTGGTACATAAACATTCCTACACTACACATCTTGTACCAAAATTAGCAAATTCAGTGAACTTTTTCCCACTCCCTACCATAGTGAGGACCTAAAAGTTCACAATCATGAAATCTGACTGACCTGTATGACAGAATTGTTGAGTTATTGCACAGATACATATATGAACTAAGTGTTGAACTCTGTATTGAAATGCGAGTTATCACAAAATATTCATTCATTTAATCTATTAGTTTTTCCTCGACACTCAAGATGACCTACTGCTCTACTCAAGATATCCTACGGCTCTCATCTGACAGCCCACGTCTTCATGTAAAAAAAAAACGTTTAAGGTACAAAATGTGGAAAATCTTAATCGCTTGGTATAATTAACCATAATGCCAAAATAAACACATTGACATACACACTGATCTAAACAACACACACAATATATAAAGCATGAAGTTGATATATATAAAGACATTAGACCACCTTCTACACAGCCAATATCTAATTTTATAAAAATTATAAATAAGAAACCAACAACAGAACAGAAGAAAAGTTAATGTGGCTGTATAAATAATGAAATGTGATTAAAAATAAATAATATGTGCACAGGTTATCACAGTTAATGCACAGAAACTTACACTGAAAGAATTGGACTTCTGCACAATGGAGGATTTCTTGCTTTTGCGAGATGAAAGTGGGGTTGACACAGGTAATTCCCGAAACTCAACCTTATCATCCTACAAACAAAAATAAAGAGGCATGCAACATGCTGGGGTCATAATACGTAAATATTTAAAACTGAATACAAAAGCAAGTAAATATTTAAAATTGAACACAAAAGCACTATCAAAATAAAAAATAATAATTTAAAAGCAAGTTAAAAGCAGCTATTTACAAGAAATTAAAAAGCTGAACAAAGCTATACAATCAATATAAATAAAACAAAAGGGCATGGCTGTCTGTACAGGAATATAATTTGTTGCTGACACTAATTATTCTAATTAAAATCTTGGGGTATCAAGATAAATAATAAGCAGATTAAAAGAATATGTGGTGTCTTCCACAGGTTTACATCAATGCTGGCAGGCCAATATTTCCAAACTGATAAATCTAACTTGTATGGAAATAATCTGCCTTCTGCTTTTTGTCCCTATTTGCCCAGCATACAATGAGTTGGCATTTTTTGTGTGTTGAAAACACTCCAACATCATTGAAATACAGTATCTTTTCGCTATTTGTTGAAAGTCCGCTATTGGAAAACACAAAACTGGAATGATTATACACGTCTGTGATGAAGATGGCCAATAAAATCTGTTCACAGACCATGAGCCCAAAGAGAATGGTCTGACAATTAAATGCTTTGGGCTATCAGAAAATGTTATAAGACTGATCCAGTTGCAGATTTCTTTCATTTCTGTACTACAACTGTTAACCTTGCAACTCGCCTTAGCTCTTGCACTCCAATTATATGTCCATGCATTTTACATGGCTAATAAACTTGTGTCCATTTTCATTCTGGTTTTCCTTTTGCAACTTTAAACAAGATTAAGTTTCAAGCAGATACTTGAAGACTTGCATCACAATCTTGATAGATTTTGTTATTTATCTTTAGTTGAAGATATACTGTCCAATAACAATGATACAAAAATTAACACTATGACATAATTATATAATTTCATAATCTGTAGCATTCTGTTTCCAACTAATCAACATATTGAAAATGTGAATCTAAATTGGAGGGTATGTGAAATATGGTCCAGTATTTAAAAAATAAAAATAAAAAAATGAATAAATTTGTTATATTTTCTAAAAACATGCCATCTAAAGTTTAAATATTCAAATCTTTGCTTCCATTTATCTTTTAACAGAGAACTGTTTATTTTTTAAAAATCATACATAAAAAGTGACTTAAAGTATTAAAAAATTATTTTATATGTGCATTTTCGAAAAAACTGGCTTTACATTGAAGCTATGTCTCAAGAGAGATAATCCACTCATAAGTTTTCTATTGTGTAAAGTGTTCAATTGCAAAAAAAATAAAAAGGAACCTTGGAAAACACGTTTTAGCAAGAGGCCATGAATATTTGTATTCTCTGTAAACACTGAACCTCAAGAAGCCAGAACATGAAACTGTGTGAAATATGTGAAGCAAAATCATTGGATTAAAATTTTAGTTATGTCCAGCTAGATGCATACTTTCAAGATTTAAAAGCCAACTGGGTTAAATATAGAAAAGCATCGATAATTAAAAATACAAATTATTCTAGTATTTTCAAGTGGGCAGCAAGCATGCCATAAGCTTCAATCACCTAAAGTCAAAAACATTATTTCCTTGTCAGCCATCTTCCAATGAACAATATCCAAGTAAATGAAACTAAAAAAACAAAATCCAAGATCAAAAGATCAAACTGACTGAAAAAAAAGAAAATTCAAAGCTGTTGCCACTGGACTGTCATTAAATAAGTAATAAAGTTCTCAAGTCTTTCCACAAAAACTGACACACTTGCAACTTCAACAATACTAATTTGTTTTCAAAATATGTTGGTCTGCACAACAAATGAAAAGATTTAAGTAAAAAAAAGTCGGCAAATGTAAGAAAATGTAAAAAAAAAATAACTCCATCCATGGTATGAGAAAAAAAATATACCATCCATATATGCATACAAAAAAAAATATTCCTTCAAAATTTCAGCTGTCCAACATAACTAGTGCTTATTTAATTTTACCAACAAGGTTTTCTTTTTTTTAAAATGTTCTTTTTCATCAAGAACAAAAATGTTTAAAACATAAATTACTAAATTGCTGCAATGGTTGGAACATATATGCTGGTCATCTACATTTACATCAAAAAATCTGTTACCACATTTAACCTCACACAGGTTTTGCATCAACAACCTTTTTTTTAAAAAATTCCCAACAGCTTACATGTGTGAAACTTTGATGTAATGGCTTGAAAATCTATGAAGTCATCCACATAAAGACATAAATATGCTAGACAAATTTCATGTAACTATAGTGAATGATTTTCATGGAATCTTTCTTCTGAGCTTTTTGGGATGGAGACTGGAAATTCGCCAAAAATAGTTCACCTGCTGCCAAGAAGTGGTGGCAAAATATGGCTTTGTATTGTAAATCTTTTTTCTAAATACAGAAATCATATGCTTCTGAAAACTATACAGTAATATTAAATACATATTAGGTCACATTATGAAAATTTAGACTAATTAACATTCATAAACCCAGAAAAATTAATTACACTCAAGTTACTTTAAATACTATCATAGCTTAATCAGTAAGACAATACATAACACACAGTGAAGAATATTTTAAACTTTAAAACCATTACAATGATAAGAAGCATGGTCACTTTTAATCTCTGAGAATGTAATTTGGAAACAAATATCAACTGATTTTTAACAAATTGTCAACACATTGATTTTTACTAGCGGCTCACTCCTGAATCATGTTATATCATCTTTCTATACAACTGATCTGCAAATATTTATACACGTCTTTGCTAAAGAATATGTTGTTGACAATAATGATAACATCATGGACACTGAAAAATATGATACCATTGTCTTGTTATCTCCATTATCAGACAAGACAAAACAGTGACTGAAGGACAGTACTGTACCTCTTCCTCTTGTTGTTTTTGGTGTTTCTCCTTCTTTTTATCTGACTTCTCCTTCTCTACCCTCACATCCTTCTCTTTTCCCATATCTTTTGGCGTAGGCTGAACCTTAAAAAAAGGTCAAAATGAAAATTTTCAAGTTCAGAAAATAAATTGTTTCAGCGTTTGGGGACAATTTACTGGACTAGACAAAAAGCACACGTAGGATCAAACTGTGAGGAATAATCAGCCCTTGTGTATTTTATGCAAAGTCTTTCAAATTTCCCTTCAGACACACATGTAAGTGTTTGGGGGCGGGAGCAAAACCAGTAAGAATTATGTAATATTTACCTGACATTATAGCATTGTTAATCTTTTCCAGGTCAATACCCACATGTCCAAACTAAAAGAATGCTATTCTCCAATTAGTATTGAATGTTCTATCAGAATAGAAAGATCCCAGTCCCAGTCTAGCTGCTACATCATAGTTCTGTATGAAATACTCTTCCTCTTTGAACTGGATTTTTAGTAGCCCTGGGACACCAGACATGGGTGGGGGCGTGAGCAGAGCGTGACCTTTGCAATGGTGGATAGTAACTATTATGCAAATGAAAACTAGTTTACCCTCCAAACAGAATAAACGACAATATAGCAGTGGCAATACATTATCTGCCACTACGGCGTCAGAACCCATTTTATGCTGCTTTTCAATTTCAACTGCAGTGCCTGATTCCTAAGAAGCAATTCTAAATATATTGTGGTAAAACGGAGCATCATACAGCAGCATAAATTAATGACCTTCACCATGTGTACTAAAATGTTGTTACATTGTTATTTTTCTTTAAAGTATATTGAACTATGTATCTGTGAAAAGGTAATAAAATTTGCAACACAGTGATCTATGTTTTGTTATCATTTATTAATTATACAAGCTCACAACTGTATTTGAAATATGACTTTAAAGAAGAAGAAAAAAAAAATCAAAAACCATACCATGATCAGTGAAAATTTTGTTATGAAGATGAATGAAATGCTTATAATAGTATGTGAACAAAATAAAGATAATTTTATTTCTAGTATTTTGGTCTAAATTTTAAGTTTCTATCACTGTTAGTTGAAAAGTTATACTAATTTTACTAAAATTGGACAACAAAACACCTGGAACAATTTGTTTACTTCACACCCTAGAACATGCAGTTTCTCATATAAACTTGTCACAAATCAATCTAAGAAATCTTTCGGTAAGATAAAGGTAATTAGTCAGTTAAATATTTGTCCAAATTTTGAAGTCCACATCATCATATGTCAGTAATAACAATATTCTATAAATATAAATCACGGCTGCAACTGGGGTGAAAAATCATCCTGGACACGTTTCTCTTGAAAACTTTCAAAGTCAGCTTCATTCTCTGAATCACTGTCGAAAAGTGTATGAAGCCATGCATCATCTCTTACATCCCCTTTATTCAATTCTAACTCATTACTTAAGTCATTATTATCATCAGAATCATCCAAATTATCAACTTCGATGTCGCTACACTCGCTGTCAACATCCATGTTTACATCTGATCTGTCATCCATCATTTTATAAATAGATTTTCAAGCCAACAATTAACCATTTCCTGTGTTGGTGGGGAAGTACAAAAATATTTGTGATGTAGAACACCTGTTTCTAAAGACACTACACATGTACATAGTAAAGTACGGCCACAGTTGTATTCAGGATAAAATGGGATACTACGACCGCAGGTGTATTCAGGATAGAATAAAGCATTAAGACCGATGTCAAATTCAGGATAAAATGGGTTAACAGCTAGGCATGAGGCTGATGAATTCAGAAAATTGACACATTACTTGACTTAATCTTACAGTAGGTGTCTTCATTATTTGCCAAAATCATCAATGGAAATAAACATTCGGTTAGCAATTCATTTCAACGAAACCAACATAACTAGTAATGGCTAGCATGCTGTACTTTCAAGGTTTTGTTAATAAATTTAGCAACAATATTTCTAAAGAAGGCTGGGGTCTAATATCAATCCTATGAACAAAGAACTGTACTTTGATAACTGTATATGTCAGAAATGTTAAGGTTTTTGGGGTCACACTTGATAACTATTTGGAAATCCATGTGGCAACCAAGGATACCTTTCAGTTGTTTTATGGGAAGACTTTGATAATTTTTCATAGACATACAGCATTACCTGTGGTGTATTTATAGATTGTGTACTGCTGTTTGGCGTGACTGCGGTAACAATGGTTCCAGAACTCGAGGTTGACTGACTGCTATTACTGTGCGTGTCATATGGCTTGTTGGAAGTGGGGTGAGGAAAATATGGCCGCTGAGAGTGATTAGGTGTACTGGGGACACTGGTCAATGCAGCAGGCATGGATGGGTATCGCAACTGAACTATTCTCTGGCAGGCTGCAATGGATAACAAGAATATGGCTTAAAAATAAACAAGTAAATGATTATTAAATGTTTGTTTGGTTTTGTGCATATTGTGACAGCAACACAATTTATCATCTTTACTAGACAAGGATCATTGATCTAATTCAATCAACACTAACCCTTGGCATACTAAGCTGGCAGAAACTGTGTTTCAAATAAGTAAAATCTTGTAAGCGAGTCCCTGCCCATAGCAAGCCAAATCAAACTAATCAATATGCATTCAATAACGTGACTTCCACAATATCCACAGGCAATGACTTGAAATTAAAAGTTACTTAAACACATAACTTGGAGAAACTAATGTGTGACACATGTGAATGTTAAGGGATGGCACGATCTTTCTTCCTAATCTTCCCAAATTTTATTAAACAAAGGATCTGATAGGATCTGTGTCTTTCAACTAGACAGCATACAGTTGATACACTTTCAGCAAGCTACATATGCCAAGGGTTGATCTAGAATTAAGTGGATTGACAAGCCCTGGCTAGCAAAGATGCGCAATTTGTATTTGAGCAGATAGGCAGCAATAATATAACTTTTGCAAATAATTCATAATATCCCTTACAAGCAGCATTATATCTGCATCTGATGTCAACTAAAAGTCAATGGCTGTTTCCGCATTTCTGTAACCTGGAGGCTGGGTCCATTTAAATTAACAAATAACACTTTTATAATATCAAAATTAGTCAAAGCATGCAGTTTGAGGCCAAAACTGTCAGAATTGTCTGTCATGTAGAATAGTGACAATATGCAAGGGGAGAGAACAATTGCCAATTACCATATCATATGTATTATAGAAAAGATTGGGATACAGCTAAAAACATTATTACTAGTTGTACTCTCTCATAAATCAGACTGCAAACAATACTGACCATCACATAATGTGACGGTAAATCATGGTCTGCATTCGTTGTTCCACTGATCACTCCTAACAAATTGCATACACCCAGATCTGCTCGTACATTATGCATTTGAACTCGACTTGTAATTATATATGGCATGGAGAATTTATAAATATAGTGGTCCTCATCAACAAAGGACAACAAATTTACAATAAAATGGTGGCATGCTATGGTGAGATTGTCCTGTTATACGAGGTACAAAATGATAATTACAGATGTCTGCAAGAACAAGATGTTGTTAATGAGAACATTACAAGTCGAACAAGGGCCACAAGATCATTAAATATTTATGGCAAATGTTGGAACCAGAAAATAATTTTTGGTCTTCTTAATGTAACCAAATTTGATTTCATGATGGACAGATGAACATGGTTAATATTGTATCCTCCACCTCTGCAGGTATGTTCTACTTTAGTTCAGGATAAAAGAACATCCCAGATGGGGTGGTTGGCCTCTAATGAGTTAGGGTTTTACATTTAGAGCAAAACAACTGTACTATAGGGAAGAATATAAATGATTGAGCAAGAGCAATCTACCAAATGCATCTACATATAACTCATATTCATCAAACAGCCCACCCATTATACCTTTTTTTCTGTTTCATTACATTCATTGTATTTAGAATTGTGCAGACACAAAGACTCGTTAACACATACTGCTACATAGCATCCCAATAATAATAATGTTCTGCAGACATTATTTAATAAAAAGCCAAGATGGCTAAAGGGTCAGTATGACAGATTTGCAAATGAACAGGTGCATGTTCAAATCCTACCATTGGATCGGCCTAAGTAAGTTACCTTAGTGTGTCCTTGGGCACGGTACCTTACTCCATTTGCCTCAGTACCAAGTAACCTACTTGTGCTGCTGTGCATAATCCCAAAACAAGAACAAGATTTTACAAGATTACCACCCATAAATGTAATATTAGATCCAACTTGTTCCAGACGTTAAGTACAGGATTTAACTTGAAGATATTCCTTATCACCTAGAAAACATATATGCTAATAGAGAAAAGCCATATTGCTGCTGTAGATTGAATCTTATTGATCAGCTTAGAGAACTTCATACCATGTGTTACTGTGTAACTGACAAAGAATCCTTTCAAGGGACTGATGTGCTACTGTGCAAATGAATTTCCAGATCTCCAAAGTCAATATATCTCCTTTCATTCTTTTTAACTGTTGCATACTGAAGCCATTTCTGACATTCTTCAGAAATTCCAACATAAATTTGGTAACAAAAATATTTTCTTACCTGAAAATGTTCCATTTTAACATGTTCATGTAAGTTAAAAAAATTCCATTTAGCAAGTTCACAAAATATCAAGCCTAGGTTAAAATGTTACCATATAATAAAACTTTCCCATTTAACAAGTTCACAAGATATAATGTCTAGATTAAAATGTTACCATTTGACAAGTTCACAAGATATCAAGTCTAGGTTAAAATGTTGACAAGTTCACAAGATATCAAGTCTAGGTTAAAATGTTGACAAGTTCACAAGATATCAAGTCTAGGTTAAAATATTGACAAGTTCACAAGATATCATGTCAAGGTTAAAATGTTGACAAGTTCACAAGATATCAAGTCTAGGTTAAAATATTGACAAGTTCACAAGATATCAAGTCTAGGTTAAAATATTGACAAGTTCACAAGATATCAAGTCTAGGTTAAAATGTTGACAAGTTCACAATATATCAAGTCTAGGTTAAAATATTGACAAGTTCACAAGATATCATGTCTAGGCTAAAACTTTCCCCTTTAACATGTTCACAAGATAATATGTCTAAGGTAAAATGTACCCATTTAACATGTTCACAAGATGCACGCAAATACAGTAAAATATTTTCTGTCATGTCCTTTCACCTTCAACTTGATATGAAGGATAGAAAATGAGTGTGTCTCAGTGTCAATATAGATCCAAATGCTATAATTAAATAATTTTCAGTTCAAAAAGAAGTTATTTAGGTGGCATCATTCCTGTTCTATATCCATTGGTTTGATACATTTCCCTTCGTAGTTGTTGTGTTGTCATGTACACAAACCAGTACAATTAAAAATATGAATCATGACTTCTGACTTAAAATTCAGTGTCAGAGTGGATTATCAATTGGTTAATTAGAATGCAACTAAATAAGAAGTCTGATAAAATTTCACTTGTATATATAATTGTCACTGTGTTAACATGCTCATTGAAGAATAGAAATGCAAGCAATAACCTAAGATTTCATTCCAAGGTCAATTAGGTCTGACCTTGAAAAGTTCTTCCCAAATATATGCTGGTGGTCAAATCTGCAGATTTTATTCCAAATCACTTAATTACTGCAAGAAGTAGTTTTGTGTAAATACACGTCAATCCCACCATTATGAGAACAGGATTTTCAAGATGTGCCATGTTGGAGATAAATGCAATTTTGATTAAGTATTTTTTATAGTCAAATAATTCTGACAACCATCCATTCAGAAGTAGGTGTACAAATATTTTCTGGATAACCATTAAGGCAGCCATATTGGAGTTTGGATACTGGAAGAATAACATACTATAACAAAGAATTATTTTAAAACAAAACATCAGTATGGTCATATGTACATACAAATTAGCTAATGAAAATTGGCATCCTTGTGACTATGGAGCAACTTTATAAAATTATACTGAAAATAGGTTTTAGTGAAAACCACATGTCAGTACAACAATCCATTCATGAAGAGTTGGGGTAAGATTTATAAGATGGTCACCATTGGTCAGTACCATTTTTATTTTTTAGTAATTATATACATGTATAAAAAAATCTTTCTGTGAAACCCCTATGTCAATATTCTCACCAAACGATGTGATGTGTTTACAACAGAAGTGAACTTGTCACATGATAAACCCTTTTATTCCATTATGGCAAACATTTAAATACAGTTTTTAATCTAAAAGAGGGAAGATATAAAGGTAACATACCATTTAAATCACCTGGTGTTTGGATATCAAGCTCACCTGAACTGAATAAAATTCGGCTTTCTTGTGGTTAACTTTTGTCATCAAGACAATTATCATTGGCAATAATAACCAATAATTATCAAAGTGACAAAACCTCAGCTGCTGATGAACCATTATATTGCTGATTGCAAGAAATACATTTGAGATTTTGTCTTAATATTCCAGCTGCTGGTCATGTTAGAGGGGTGTATGTCCTTCTGGAATACTTTTGAACATGATCTCATCTTTGCCAAGGATGTCGGGCTGTATGAGTCAGGTAGTCAACAGTCAGTAAGGCCATTCAAGAGGATCATTGTAGCCGAGTAATTTTCATAAAATAATAAAAGAGTTCAGCCAAGGATTTGTAAATATGTTTGTAATAGACAGTAAATCCATTATCCATGTTATTACTAAGTGCACTGTCTTGTCTACATTTTCTATGCTTCCACATAAAACAAAAATCAATGAATTCCCAGTTATGGGTTGATAAAAGAAGACCTTTATTTTGTCCATTAAATTGGTCCCCAATCTCTGTACTGGCCCTTATGAGTGGCATGGAAACTGATTTCACCTATTCATAAAACAATGAAATTACTGCACACAGATCTGCATGAAACACTTACGTGTACATCTCAGCTGTATTAAACAGTCACCAGTATTCCTCAAGGTTTACAGGATATTTCAATATCAATGATCCAAAAAGATGTGTGACTTTGCTCATTCAAAATGACTGTTTTGATCATGTGACTCAAACTTCTGTGGATATCTTGTACAACTATTATGTGATCTCATCATGTGACTATTTTCATGAACTTCTGTGGATGTCTCGTGTGACTTATCACATGATCTAACCATGTGAATATTACCTAGGTTCAATAATATAGTCAAATTTAAAAAAAAGACAGATTATTTGATAATATTCCGCGCAAATTCAGTGTAATATAGTCATGATCCATTTTATACAGGAAACTAAAAGGTCCCTAATATGTGCAATAATCTGTGTCTCATTTATAGTACTAACATCCATTAAACTTCACCAGCTATTTTATTTTTCTACAAGAATGTGCCTTCTGGTCAAATATAACAATTTTCTAGTTGTATGCTAACTAGTATAAAAATGCAGGCAAAAAATTCATTAGTTACCATCTTGAAAGACTCGTTCTACATTGAGACCATAGGTTGCACAAGTTTCATAATAGGAGCACCTCTTGAGGTCATTTGCTAATTTTCTGGCCCGGGTATCATCAATCACACGAGGGTTACTCTCACTGATGGCATCTGAAATATAAATAATACTTAAGAGTTACACAATTACAAGGCAATAAAACTTAGCAAAACAAATGCAATTGCATATATATATATAGTACAGCTCATGTGATTTTTCAAGTCTCATTGGATCATAGTGTGAGGGTGGAGAGTTTGTGGACAGGATTAGCCCTTTAGTGACCACTGCCACATCTATACATCATCTGTAAATAACTTTTAAATGCTGGTGGTGCTCAAATAAGCTGTCTGTAACACTTGTTTGCTACCCAACAATACTTAAATACACTTAATTCAGCACTACTCCAAATCTCAGAAACACAAATGCGTAATGTTGTGTTAATGCTAATTGGATGAAAGTACCAAAGTTTACATATTATCATTATCATAACCAAGGAGAGAATAATTAACTTAACATCTGGAAAGAAGTTTGTAACATATGCTAAATTTAGACAGAAACAAAAGATTTTCCACACTTTAATGCCACATATAGTTCAGGCAAACGATGGATCCTGATTCAGATATTAGCGAGTATGACGAGTTTTATGCTAATTATTTATAAGAGTTAATAGATCAGTCTTATAATTTGGCTCCAATACTGATGTCAGTCCAGTTTCAACAAAAGATGTAAGAACTTCTTTGTCTCAGACAGGGAGGAGGCCACAATCCTTTTTGCAGTGTTCGAGAATGATCATTTGGATAATCATGGCCCGATATGCTAAGATACCAGAATCATCATGGAGATAAGAGCAATTCTTGGGATCTACACATCATATTCCCAAATAATGTATAGCCTAGATGACAGTTATGTATTTTAGGATCATGGAGATTAGGGCATTTCTTGGGATTTACACTGCAGATGCCCAAATTATCTATAACCTAGATGACAGTGGTGTAGTTTAGGATCCCAATAATACCTGAAATCATAACCAAGAAGAAGAGGTCTGAGAAAACATGTGCAAATATTTCCACAAGATTTCTAAACACCACCTTCCAATGACAGTCTTGGAGAAATGCCAAGAATATTAAGACCCTCCCAAAACTCAGACATATGATGAAAGCACGATTGGTATAAAGGAAGAAATTTATTTAAACAATATCCTCTGACATACAAATCTGGGAAAAAGCACACCCATAAGCTGGCTATATCTATGAATCTCAAATGTATGTTGGTGTATGTGTATGTGATTTGGATTTTTAATGTAGCTGTAACAATTTTTCAACCAAATCACTAGGATGTCTGCAGTGTGGCAGTTTATAGTGATGTCTAGCACTGGGGCATCATGCTAGACATGTAGCATGTACTTAGAATCCATTACTTTTTAAGACTTAAATGCAAAAGTTTCATCTGAATTGTGACAGAAAGACCATCAAACGTCTATAATGGCCTAATACTTTATTTTTTTTAAAAATCAACTTATGTCTGCTTGTAATCCAATAAATAAGTCTCCAAAACCTGCAATGATACAGTCAGGGCTTTGAAATTTTCTCAAAATATACCTAATAGCAAGTGTTCCCATGCAACACAATGGTTTGGGTTTATATAAAATATAACCAAGGTATGTTTGTATCATGATATAACCAAACTGTCAGCTGAAGAAAATGATGCATAAACCAAAAGAGTTGTGTGGAATAATACAAGTAAGTCTGCACAAGAATACATGCTTTACCATCGTAAATCAATACATTTTAAATATAAACTTGTTCTATATTAAACATCAAACAGCTGCTACACGTTTTATATTTACTTTTATGTAAGATCTACAGCATCAGCGTAAGTAATTGAATACATGTACTCACTAATCAAATCTGTTTTTATCCATAAAATAATTCCATAAAAAATATGCATAAAAAAGCTTGATTTCTAAAATGAAACGTCTGCAAGGTCCATTTGAATCCATTTAATTTCTGCAAATACATTCGTACACATTTACATTTGCATTTGTTAATTAGGGGCTTTAAAATCCTGCCCAGGATTTCTAGTTTCAGTCTCTTTATCCTGTTATCTGATGAAAACATTTCCTAATTAATACTCTGATCCCTATTTATTCAAACAACTGCATCAAGAACAATTATAGTCACTTTGCTACTGGAAATGCAGAATAGCATTCACTGGTCATCTGTCTGTGTGAATACTCTAAAAAACCAACATGCCCATGGCTCTGGGGTGTAGGTGAGATTGAACACGAGTGCCTGAATTAAAATACCTCCTGGTCCAGACAAGACTGAAGGTATTTCCTGCGAGTTGGAAAGATGGGGATATGAAGACTGATATCCTTAAGATCTAAGAAGACCACCCAGTCTGGGGGCCTTGTGGTGTTTCACAATGAGGCAGTAGTCTCCCTTTTGAAACTCTTCTTCCTCATCAAGTTTTCTTAAGGTGGAAAGCTCGATTATAAGCCAAAAAATTCGACCTTCTTTTGAACACCTAAAAGATATAGGAATAGAAACCTGGACATGAGCCATTTTCTACTTTCTTAACTGCAGTACTCTTCTGTATACTGGTGTACACCTCATCCCTTAGCTGAACCAGTTTGGACTGATAAAAAGAAATGAAGAAACAGGGAGAAGATTCAGGGAAACAAAACTGGAAACCTTAACCTTCCATTATTGTGATAAAAGACACACTTCATTCATGATGCCCAAGCAAGACTCTGAAGAGAGGGATAGTTGGGGACCTACATAGATCACTGGGAGTAGAAAGATGTTGCAGACGAGGGTAAGACCTGCTAGGGCTGACTAGATCCTTCTTTAGAGAATAGGGAGTCTCAAGACTTCATCCCTAATGGTCTCTCTAACCACCTCATATTAGGAAAAACTTGGGTGGCTTGTGAAGTTGACTTTGTTTGGAAAATGTCAACCAATCAGGGTAGACATCCTTCTTGGCACATTTAGATAGGCTCCAAGTCAAAACCTAGGTGTGATGTGGTTGGTCACTAAAGCCTTGATCTGCAACCGAGGGGATTAGAAGACCTTTATGTTTTAGCAACTTCCTCCAATAAGCACTAAAACGCTGATAAAAACAACCAACAATACACGTACCTCCTTTAACAATCTGAAAAGGAGCACAGATGCAAACAAAAACATCCTGTGCAGAAGATAATAAAACAACACTGAAAAAATTATATTTGGCTGAAAAAAGCCTTGAAGACAACAATGACACCGAACTTCATTGACTGTTCAGACACAGTCATGAGCATGTGTGTTTAAGAACTATGAAGGCAATATTCCAAATATTGGATATGACAATGTAATAAGGCTGGGATTTCATTCCTCATTCTTTCTCTTCACAGTGTTGTTCTTAAATATATTGGTATATACAGTATTTTATCATATACCATTATACTTTAATATATTGATTATTATATTTTAATGTTCTAATTTGTGCTGGTTTGTTTAAATAACATCTTTATCCCACATCATTATACTTCAAAAATATAGAGCCCAACTTCTTTTTTTTAAAATGACTTTCTTATCATTAATTTCTACTTCAACTTTTGGAACTGAAGTGAAGTTCTTTTGCAGTCGGAGATTATTTAAAGGCAATTAAGTTCCACATCAGGATTCGGCACTGTCACATCAGATAAGCTGGGTTTGCTAACTCTGGAAAAATGCTCAGATCATGTAACACATCTGGCCCCCCCACTCACAAAAATAAAGCAAAGTTCAAAGTCACAAGACTCTGACAGTCTGGAACTTCAATAATGTTAGATCATAAAACTGCCAGATTTCCTTCACTCAAGTACCTTTCACAGTCAACCAAATTTCATTGGCCTAGACAAGGTTTGTATATCCTAGTTTTTATGTTCATGGACTTTTCATGGATTGTTCAATGAGTCTTTTTCCTTAAGGAAAAAGCACATGTTATCTTGCATTAATGGTTACAAAAGTTGGAGAAACAAGAGGTCAAAGCTGGCTTACACAATTTAGCAATAGTCCATTTCACAAAGCAAATTTACATAACATGTAGAAACACATGATCTCCAACATATATCCTTCATTTTATATCATGCTGACTTTGGCTATATTACTCAAAACCATGGGAACTCAGCTGGCAGACTCTTAATTAATTAAAAGTCATGGGGGTGATACTCACCCTGACCAGCCAAGTCTCTGTGTGCCCTAGGGAAAGGCACATAGCTCCATTTAATAGGAAGGATATACAACATATATGTAGCTTTGTCTGTTTGTTAGTTTTTTAGGCTTTAACGCCATTTTTCAGCACATGACAGGCTATACATGGCGGCCAGTATTATTGGTGGAGGAAGAACCTGGGAAAACCCTCGGAAAGAACCACCAATCCACGGGAAACTACTGGCAAGCTTTCTCACATAACTACATTAGCCAAATCTTAGACTCAAACCTATGCAGAGAGAGGTGAGACAGCAGTGATCCGTAACGGAAAGCGCTCGAGACCACTTGGCCACGCGGGCCCCTTAAATGTATGTGGCCAGCAGCATGTTAAAAATGGAGATTAAACAAACAAAAACCAGTTTTACCATATCCTGCAATATCTTTCTACAAAATAAAAGCATAAAATAATTAATATACACAATTTACCAATCAAAGTCATCAAAATCCTGCTCATAAATAAACCCAACAATTAAAAATATGGCTTAAAAGGAAGCAATAAGAAAAGCCAATCGGATCAATTAATCGCAATTTCATCTCAATTTATATAGATCCCACTAACTATCAAAAGTGCCCAATATTTTAATCATATATAATGTACAACCTTATTCCCATTTAAATCAAAATCAGATCAAAATTACAGCTTTAAAAGTGTTGATAAACTCGACTAATCATGTGCAAGATCACCTCATAAATATCAGTATGAATGGATCTCACTCATTAATGACCCAGCCCAAAATATTGATAATAAAATGGCATCCATAATGTTGACAAAGTTATGCCAATCAGATCCAAGATTACAATCATTAATATGTTACCATGCCATACAATGATCTTGATGATATAACCCCGAATTTCATATTTGATCAAAATAGAATTACGAGATATTATTTCCCGAGTAGTAACAGATACAATCAGATTCCCTAATCAGTTAGCCTCAATCTCGCTCACTATCCACCTCATCCAAGATCTAAATGATATAAGCTCATATTATTCCAAGTTTAATCGAAATTGGATCAGAAATGTGACCTCTAGAAGTGGTAACAAGCTAAGACAATGCTTTCAAAACATAATAAAAAAAGTGGAAAGGACAAAAAAAAGATGGGTCCAATAAGCAAAAAAAAAAAACCCCAGAACTATAACTATTACCCTTCTGCACATGTGTGAGCAAAAAGCCAATGAAAAACAACATTTCTAACACAACTAGCCATCAGGCCCAACATAAATCACATGGAAGCAGATTTTGGGGGATGTATTCAGGCAAATATGACAAAAATGTCGATGAATTAATGAGTCAAGCACATGTTTCATACTCAAACTATATTGAGAAAACTGGGCCGGTTTTCTTTCTTATGCATCAACAATGAAAAATCCAATAATCAGATTCAAAGCAGAACAAGGCAAATAAAAATTAAGATAACCAAAGATCCTTTTCTATAAAAATGTATGATCTAGTGAAGATAAAAATAACTCATCAAGTATACAAGCTCATGGCATCAGATCAGAGAAAAGCATGAGGACCTGCATATTTGTACACTAAATTCTATCAAAATTCATACAACAGACCTTTCATCTGACAGTTTCAACAAACTAAGAACTGAGTCTAGGAAAACTAATTGAAGATTGAATGTGGTATCTATGTGAGAACCCCACCCAACCACATCTCACCACTACCTGGACTTTTGATTGCTGCATCTGGGCCATCATTATTCAATAATAAGAGTTTCACTGACTAGGACTCGCAGTACAAGTTCTATTCCCATAGTAAACCTAAGCAAAATATAAAAATATTAAAATTTCAATGACTTTAAATTTCTGAGAGCTCTTGATCAACCCCATATTTATTAGTATAAATGCATCAGAGATGACAGCCTCTATGCAGAGATAACCACATGAACTGCATAATTTTTCTGGATCTAGAATAAGCTATGTTTAAAACATGTGCTTTCAATTCTGCACCCAAGATGTCATATTTTCGATAACAAACGTTCCAAACTCAAATCTGTCAAACGACTGTAATTCCCCCCACCCCCAATGCGTCTATTTTCTTTCACTTACAACCTGGATAAACTCCCAAAAATTTAACTTTCATTTATCAACCAATCTTGGCCAAACCCATATGTATTCTATTTTATCTTCACTCATTTCCAGACTGGTTCCCATTATTTCATACCACTGGCACTCTTGAGTCATGTAGTGTCTGAAGTTTGTAAACCGTGGAGTTTAGCAAAAGCTAAACATTCACACATGACTTTTTGTATATACTGGTATTAATCTTCATGCATTACAATGAGATTTCATAACAATCCATCTGAAAACAGCACATGAAAAGGTGGAGGACTATTTCCAGTTAAGGTGAAGAAAGTAAATGAACATGCACATCCTTTGGAAAACAGTTTTATCAGATATCCTGTCTTTTACAAGGAATCCAAATAAAATTCCTTCAATTTCTGTATTTTTTTTTATAAAAAAACTAACATCTCCACCGTGATGCTCTGTGCTGATGATCATCTGCTGATTGCGACAACTTATCTAAACAAAATAAAACCCATCTTAAAATGAGACAAGTGACATCAAAAGTGATCAAGCTATCTTTCTGTAAGCAAATATTTCAGTACAGATTTAAGATCAGTGTCAATGTCCATGCAAAACAAAAAAAAACATTACTGAAACAAACTGTCTCCATTCACATCTTGCATTATAGCAAATGAATCCAGTCTTGAATCTGTCCATGTAAATCACACACAACTATTTTTTTCCCCTGGTGTTGAATCACATCAAATGAAGAGCCAAGAACTGCACAATTCTCTACTGATGACTGTCTCTGTTTATGAAATGAATTCTATGGAAAGAGACCCATACCCTACTTTCTCTCACATAATGATTACAAATAAATGCTGACAAAAAATATATCCTTCAAAAGCTTTTCCCATGGTCATGCTTGCATACCCAGAATATCTATTTCATCACACCACATTAATGACAGAGCTCAAGACTAATCATGGTCTCCTCTCAAAAATGGGAACAGCAGTTAAAGCTGCTGGCACAGTCTAATTCACAGCCTGCTTACAATCGGACTTATCTGTACCAACAGTTTCAAAATATTTATTTCAAAGTTCTTGAGGTATCTGGGAGGAAGTAGGATACACTAAGAACTCCACTGTGCCCTGCTGTGTTATCATTAAAACACTACTGGGAAGTATACAATCTTGTGATATAAGTATTCAAGAATGAATCATAGAATTTAATATCTTGTATAACATGAAATGCTCTTCAATTTACCAAAATGAATTAAATTATCTGGTGTCATACAGTATTTAGAATAATTTCTGGAATGTACTCGTTACATAAAATTACTAAGAATCCAGTGATATCAGTGTGCTACAAATTTTCCTTTTGTTTTAGTATTTAGTGTACAGTGACAACTGTCTCAATCAGTCTAGTATCAATCCAACAAAATCATTATTAAATTTGAAATTGAATAACCTTAAAACTTAATAGGCATGAATTTCATACCAATATCAATAAACCTCTCTTTCAATATCCAAAATTTTCTAAGTGCAGACCAAATCATATTCTTTGATTTAAATTTCATTTTTGATTTCATTAATGTGATGGTGATGAAAGCATATATAGATGTGTGTGATATATATAATATACATTCGAAATACCAATACTACTGGTATATCAAATAGTCATCCGCCAATGGCACAATAGTATGCAGATATAAACATTCTAGCGACCATCTGCAGTTGATTCTAGATCAATGATAAATTTGAGCACCTTAATCATTAATGACGTATTAAAAAAAGGATAAAAAGTATTAATAATGCTGGTTTTCTAAATGATATTAATATGGTACACATTTTCATCACACTCCTGTCTGATTTCTGTCCCACTCCCCTCATGCATAACAAGATAAACTATGCAGAAAATGTGGAGTGATAGTGAAAAGGAATTTGTACTGGATTAAAACCGTGAAATAGAAATTACACCTAGTAACCTACAAGAATATGGTCTGTCCTAATGATGTGTGCAGTTTACTTGGGATTTATCTACTTTATAAATGATACAAAGTTGCAAACCATGTCAACATTATACAGTAAATTCTTCAATTGCATGGTACATATACTAATATGTATTACATGTTTTGTTTTTGTTGGTTCTTAAACATACTATAATGTGCTAATAATTATTAATAATTAAATATGAAAATGACCAAATGCCTCTCTCTCTCCCTTTCTCTCTCTCTTACTCTCTGGACCATCATAGCAGCATAGTGGCTAAAATATATGAAATAACAAACTTTGAGGATTTTCATTTGTGTTTGTGTCATCTCACATTTTGGACAAATGAATGATGGCAAAAGTCAAACCAACCAACGGATATATATGAGGAAGTGTGTGTGTGTGTTTAAAAGTCAAGCCAACCATTGACAGAGTTTATGGACACTTGTACTATTACTAAAGTGGAATAATGACTTAAATCAGCTGTAAATATATTAAAATATTTTAATTACCTGTTGTTGGTTCATCATTTCACTTTGTTTATATTCCACATTAACTTCCATGAGCCAGTAGGTTAATGGCTTAGCATTCATGTGAATGGAGTATCTAACCAAGTATTGGTAGTGCTCTACTTTTATTACTAAAACCACCTTTCATGTTTAAATCCTATGTGGGTATTATACTGATTTAATCACTCTGAAGAAAAATTGAAACTAAAAATGAAAACAATCAACATATCAATTCGCAAAAGGTGATTGTAAATAGACACAAAATGCACAGAACTACATTTTGTAGCGGACACACTCGGGGATATGAGGACTTCATTCATTAGGTCAATACATGGCTGCCTGTAGTAAATCTGAACTCCATTTAAAGGGGCTATTTGTATGTGATATAAATAAAATATATGTACAGTATGTATGCTGTATCAATGATATACCACTGATATAAATTTTTCATTAAAAGAAAACCCTGCAAGCTTCATTAACTTTGAATGATTCATTTATATACATCTCATAGTATATCATTGATGGAAGCAGGACATTACCCCCTCCCTGTTAATTACCCCCCTATCAATTACTCCCTCAGTATCTTAACCCCCCACCCCACCCCTGTATATCACCCCTCTGCCATCAGCATCATTTAAAAAAACATGTACTGATACAAAATTGAACCAAAGCAAATACAGTGATGATGAAAAGCAGTGACAAAACACAATCTGATAATCTGTGCTCAATCTATACTATTGTTAATGGCTTTGGTATTAGAGACCACTTGCGAGGGATGGCACAAAACATTCAGCCGTAATGATATATTTTATGGTACTATAACGTTATGATATGATGATTTTAATATTGAACATTCCAGGACAAGGATATGTTTTCAAGGCTGAGATTTGTTTACAAAAACAAAAATTTGCAATTTGAAATTTATTTTAATTTATTATTTTATTTTTAGGGTATAACAATTATATGTTATAAACCAGGGGGGTAATATACTGAGGGGGTAATTGATGATAGGGGGCTAATGGAAGGGGGGTAGTTGCACGTGGAGGGGGGTAAATGACAGGGGGGTAATATCTTAGACCCATTATTGATATAGCATATAGATAGAATATATATTGTGTCAGTGCCAGATTAAGATGTGGGTGTAGGAGACATGTACAGGAGGTCCCTGTACATGTGTTTTAGATAGACTGTAGACCAGTTGAGCCTAATGTTGTAGCTATGTAGGGTAGGTGGCATCTACATGGGGGAATTAGCTTGTAGAGCAAAGAAACAGATGTCTGTAGGTTACACATTTCATTAATGGTTTCTTTTCACTGTACCAAATTCAAATTCAAAAGCAGCCTTGTGGACTTCACAGGAGACATCCTGATGTAATATTTAGATAACTGGCTTAATTGGTTCTGGTACACAAAACTCCTACATTAAACTAAACATATGATATCTCACTAATGAGATGTCTAGAAGTTAATTGAAAACGTGGAAATGATTAAAACATATCTGATCCGACTCACAATCACTTTCAACCTCTCCCTCAAAATATAAATGTTAAATAAATGTAGTTTATGTGTAAGGGTTGGAAAAGAATGTCAATATTCAAGTATAAAATATCTATTTCTTTCCAATCTATGTATAAGTGACTTGTTACTTTGAGAAATTTTATCTACTATCTTGTCTCTATTATCATCAGCATTTTCAAAATCTAAAACTAGTTATCAGCCCTGTAAATAAACATTTAATTGATCTGTATAAACACAAATGCCTGTTGTTCTCACTACATTGTAATAGAGCTGGACCCATTTTAAATCAGATGATTAATGTCTACAAGGACATAGGGTGAGTGTGCTGTAAAGACTGTTACTCTAGACAGTATTCTCACATTGCACCAACATGTCATGAACATATGCAAGGCTGCATATCTTTAGCGGAGACGCATCAGTTTCATTCGCAAATATCTTTCAGCTGATGACACTAAAAGACTTGCGTGTTCATTAGTACTTTCAAGACTGGACTAATGTAACTCAATTCTGTCTGGTTCATCTCAATATCTACTCAAGAAACTTCAGAAAGTTCAAAACAGAGCTGCTTGGATCATACTTAGATTACTACAATTGAAGCACACCTCCCTGCTACTCTGTACCCAACACTGTCTATCCATTTGATCCAGAATCAAACACAAATTTTGTTGTCTGTGCTATGTTTCACTGACGGACTCCAGTCCAACATACCTATCTGGCCTCACCCATGTGTACACGCCAGCAAAATCCTTAAGCACCTCTTCTGACAATCATATACTCATTATTCCCATTATGAAAATGAAGTCATCTGGACAATGTTCTTTTTCATACCAGGGCCCAGCAATGCAGAACGAATTGCCCATTGAAATTAGACACAAAGACAATGTGATCCCTTTCAAGAGTGCTCTTAAAACGTACCTTTTTCAACTGCAAGAACAAACTTAAAGACCTAATAATGTTTCCTATCTTAAATATTTTCAGCATGTTTTGTGTTTTCTAATTTTATGGCGTTAGTTTTGTTTTTTTGTTTTTTGTAGTCATTTCATTCTAGAGCGCTTATAGCTTCTAAATATTAGGTGCTATACAATGTCATTAATATAATTATTATTATTATTGTGACAAGTCAAGACTATTGATACATCAGCAGATTCAAAACAATTATATGTCAACACATTCAAGATTATTGGAATTAATTTGGAATATTCTTTACTTTTGGTCGATATAGAACACTGAGGATTATTTTGGATTTCATTTACAATAATTTAAGTACAGGTCTCTTAAATGTTTTTTTTAAAGGTTTTGCTTCTTGCTGTTGTTTAGTTTAAGATGGTAGAGTTGTAACAAATATCAAATATAAACTCTTCCATAACAGTAGGAGTAACATGGCTGATTAATGTAAACAAACTGGTTTTTTTCAGGCTATCATATTTATGGTATGTTTTCGGATGGCAACAAATAATTACTTTTTTGTTGTCCGAATACATATTAGATTCTTTAATTAGGTGTCTGAAAATATACAGGTGAAAATAAATCTATGTTCCAACCCTCCAGTCATAACAGAGTTAACGTTAGCTGACATGATGAAGTGCTGACATTAAGTAAAACAAATGTTTTGTCTAACACCATGGTAAGCATAATGAATGAAAAACAGACATTACTTGCCTATTTTTGTCTATTTGATACATGTCCATCCACCAGAAAACACAGCTATACATGTATTAGAGCCACGATTGTATGTGTATTTTCCAAAAGAACTGAGATGTTATTAATCATGCAATCCACAGTTTAACTCTCTGCTAATCAGTGATCATTAAAATCTACATTACAAATGCACGCAAAATTTATTTCTGTGTAATTAAGATATTAATACAAACTAAATAAAATTATTTTGGAATTATATATAATTCTTAAGATATTTATGACAGAAACATTTTAGCATCGAGAGTAGAAATACCGATACATCTAAGATGGCTAATCTTTGATAACCAACAACGAGAGGCTCCATATGGGGTGAGTGTTGTATGCACGCTTAGGAAGGATAAAAATAACAAGCAAGTTGGCGTGATTAATATGTTTGTATCTTTTTTAAAAAAGGTGATCTATTTGTTGTGGTTCTCTTTTTTTCCACCTAGCAAGGGGTAAGTTCAAAATGAGCAGAGCTTGCTGACTCGAAACAATCAATGGCTCAAAGATTTCTTTGATGCATGTCGAAGATTTCAAGGTGTCTAGGTGATAATTGTTGGATTTTTTGGACAAGTGTGTTCGGAAAAAAAGGCACTCATCTGGATTTCATTAAAAAAGCACACGATACATACTGAACATTTAGAATCCACAATCAATATTTATTGTCTACAAAGAGGTTTATTACCTGTAACAAAAACTATGTTTACAAATCCATACAGACTCTCTGATATATTGTTTAATGATATAAAGCAGCGGTTATGGTTTCTAATCAAAGCCATAACTGTCACATCTGTTTGAAGTGATTTCATATGTATCTCCAATGACAACCAATCATATTTTGTTAGCCGAATCAAGCTATTAAAATTTAAAGTTTAAATAATATACCCACCACTATCAAAAGTTTATATTTGGGACAGCTGTCATTGTGAAACATAATATTGTTAGTACTGTAATAATTTTGATGGATAAGTTTATTATACATTATACAACAAGTGATGAGGCACTGCCTAGTTCATGGAGGGACTCTCCCTTGACAAAACCATCTCAAAAGAAGCCAGTAGGCCATCCACAGAAGGGATCTGGAATTAATGATTCTGAGGATGCATCACAAAAGGAACAGACTACGAATGACCCTTTGTGGCTGGTTCACTTTAATTTAACATTTATTCATACGAAGAAAGCTGCTCTAGATGATGATTCTAATTATCTGTACGTGGTCTGTATAAACGTAATAAAGCAAAAGCAGGACAGGATATCATTACCAATGCAAAACTTCTGGGAATTAGACCTACAGCGGAAAAATTCAAGATTCCAAAATCCAGAGTGAATACCTGGACCTTTCTGCAGATTTGAACTTGAACGGATATTTGCCTAAATGTGGATGACCCATCTCATATCGACTATCTATGGATGATAAAATAGCTCAATGGTTGCTCACTCAGTGTGACTTCCAGTTCCAGTTAGTGTTGTGGGAATATGTATACTGCCCAAGAGCATGTCTCTACAGAATTTCCAGAGAGCCAATTCCATGCCAGTCGTTTTTTGATTGAGAATATAGACATGAGCTTGTGCTCAGAAGCAGGAACTCTCTTGCCCAATGTTTACCCAAGGATTTGGAAGAAAAGATTGCTTCGTTCCTCAAGTTTGTTATGGATAGATGTGAGGAGGATGAGTTTTTATATTAACATGGACGAGACACCGAGGTACTTTGATCTTGTGCCAGGGAAGACGTGGACAAAGAATGAACAAAAAGCATACACACATGCACATACATACACACATGCACATACATACATACATACATACATACAATATAATTTATGCACTTGAAAATGCATAAAGAGGTGTGAAAATAATCCCTAACATAATAGATAACAATTAGATGATGCTGGAGACATAAAAAGACAAACTTTTGGTTGATGAAAATTGTGGTTGGAGTGGGAACATATATACGTGTCAGTTATACATGTACATGTACACTGAATATTAAATTAAGACCAAATCAATCACACCTGTTGTTCAATTGAAGCTACAATGGGATAAATAGGAGTGTGATTCATACAGCTAGATTGTATTTAATTGACAGGTCTTAAATTTTACTAAGAACTAGACAACTTATTTCAGATTACTAACAACTAGACTTCTTAATGATGTATCTATCTTTCAGTTTGCTAAGAACCTGACTATATTTATTGACAAGTCTTTCAGTGTACCTCTCACAAACACTACATTTTAATAGCAGTACAGTGGAACCTGTCTTGAAAGACCAACATTCTGCCAAAACATAATAGTCTCTCATTAATGTCTATAATACTATATAATCAATAAATCTGTACATGGAGAACCTGGCTCTATCAAGACAGGTGTTCTCTCAAGACAGATTTTACTGTAATACAGCACCTAATATTATTGAATCATTAATTTTACCAGCTGGTGGAAGGCTGATAGCCTATGTATATAAGATAACTTAACATTGCTATCCAAATGTTGTTCTACCATCACATTGTTAAACAAATGAACATAGGAAAACTAATGAAAATTGGCGTAAGAACACAAGATGGTGGCTTTCAAGACATCATTTAGAGAAATGATTCACAAAGGTACAAGATGCAGGAACAGCCCAGACCTCATGAACTTAGATTTTCATAAAGGAGAGATCTCTCTTAAGAGACTAATACAAGTAAGTACTTTTAATATTTGAACAATGCTTATTGATATGGTGGCTGCCAAAATACCAGAAGACCCTTTAAAAGGGAAAAAATGAATATAACCTTTTCATTTTCTTTTCATTTAGAGGAATGCAACCATATAGCTCTAACTGAACTAAGTGACCTGCCTTGGTCATTGGCCAGCAAAGATACAAACGAGACTGGGAGTTTCAAAAGGAACAGAAGCATATGACACATGAGTTGTTAACTCTCTTAACATATCAACCCATAGCGCAGAGTTTATAGGGCACAAGGTAGTAGCCTACATCCAAGGTCTGTAATATCGAGGTCATGTATGATACACTAAAGTGGGTGCTATTATAGAAAGGTAGACAGATTTAGCTCTACAAAGATACCAAATAATCTGGACATTTTAGTTGCACTACATGCAGACTAACCAATGGTAAATTGCTTGGAAGTCGATGTATTAGGATGTATACAGAAATAGTCCCTAAAATGTGTTTCCACCTGGCATTTCATGCGAAAACTGCAAAAATCTCCAGGGGTTATGTGTTAAAGTTGTCAAACTGTCCATGAGAGTTACACTAGTTTCCTCTCGCTACTGTACTACAGTAGTAACTGTCTTGAAAGGCCACCACTTCTGCAAAAAATAGGGTCTCTCAAGACTGGTCATATCATTATATAACCAATAAATCTGTGCAAGGAGAACCGGGTCTCACAAGACAGGTGGTCTTTCATAGCAGTGGTCTCATATGACAGGTTTTACTGTAAAATGAGTGATGTGCACAACAAAGATCTAGATAGATGCAATGAGACAATAGAAACATGGAGACAAAAAACTTCTGGGGTACCAGAATGAATTCTTGGCTTAAGAGTATAATAGAGGCACTGGTATTCCTCAGATTTATTTTCTTAAAGAGAAATCAAAACTAACTTCATTTTGAGAATAAATAACATGAAGCTTTTATAATGCCTGGAGTTGTTAAATAACTTACTATGAATCTGTTTGTACAATACTATTATATTTCTGCAGTAATAATGTAAACTGTAAAATATTTTTTAGTTGCTGATTTATTTATTTATTTACTAATTGGCTACACTTCAGTATAATGATGCTGTATTTTGTCTTCAAAAATTGCACCCTCAATATTTGTGTTGTACTCCCACTGTAGTTAAATAGGGGCTACAACATCCCATCTCACCCCCTCAGAGAAAGTGATAGAAACAAAACAATGACTACTACTTAACCCTTTACCTCATTACATAGTTACTGTGTAAGCTATCAAAATAAACATCAAAGCTAAAAAATGCAGTTTGCTATAAATAAAACAAATTATCAAAATTACTCTATGCAAATAGGCTTGCCTGTAAAATTTATATCAGTTTATGGTTTGTTTTTGTGTGTTTCATATTTCTGCACATGATGATGATAGGCTATACATTGGAGCCAGTATATTTTCATGCAGGGAGACCTGCATACACTTTATGAAAAACCACCAACCCATGGGAAACCAGTAGCAAGCTTTCTCACATACCCACAATGGTTGAGCCGAGACGTGCACTAACGTAGACGGAGGCAAGATATGTGAGTGATCTATAATGGCAAGTGTCTGATACCACTTGGCAACCTTGGGCACCCAGTGTAGTATATGTAAAATACAACAGAAATGTTAACCATTTTACAAGGGTTTTTTGCTGCTTATTTGTTGTCTAAAGACAGGTTTTTAGAGAATTTTACCTCATAGTTCTACAATAATTTTGCACAGAAGAGTTTTTGTATCTTTTAAAATATTGAGAGAAATCATTCACCATCAAGTTAAACAAATTGACCAAACTGTACCAGACGTTTTCGTAACCTATAAATCTACCAGTTTGATGTTTACGTCTGCATCATTAAATCCTCATAATCTGATACGAACAAAAATCAATGCTGCCAACATTAATACAGTCGACTCCGGTTAAATGCACACCCTCGGGCCCGTCACAAGACCGTGCAGTTAACCGGAGTGTGCAGTTAACCAGAGTACAGTACCGTACACTTTTAAGCATTTGGAAAAATTGGGACCGGCGTGATTACGTGCAGTTATCCGGAGTGAGCAGTTATCCAATGTGCAGTTAAGTGGAGTCCAATGTATCTGAATTTTTTTCTGACTTACTGAAACTTTCAGAGTCATAATTCTAATTATTCAAAACATCAAGAAAGTGCTGAACAAAGTCTGCAGCTACCCTTTTCAATAGTGAGGAATCCTACTTTTATTTTAAATACCAGATTACAACTACATGTATTAGATGTGATGTGATGTATTTATTGGTCATTTAATTTAATGCCCAGAGTTTCTAACATGAGGTTTACCAAGAAGGTGGCTATAATACAACCGGTTCAAAATGGTTTTATGTTTAATGCTGACATGAAAATATGGATCTATACAGATGATGTGCAGGTGCATCAGACCAAGGTGACAGTGGTTCCATTGGAAGGCCTACATGAAAGGTGACAGTGGTTCCATTGTCAGTCCTACAATAAAGGTGACAAACAGTGGTTCCATTGGAAGACCTACAAGAAAGGTGACAAACAGTGGTTCCATTGGAAGGCCTACAAGAAAGGTGACAGTGGTTCCATTTGAAGGCCTACAAGAAAGGTGACAAACAGTGGTTCCATTGGAAGGCCTACAAGATCACTTATGCAAGGTAAGGGCTAAAGAAATATGAATTTGAGTTCAGAGAAACAAAACACATCAATAATATTTAAAGTGCATGAGGAACTGTTCAGTTAAACACACAAAACCACCAAATTTGACCCTTTCCAGTCAATAATAGACTGAAATACTGACATTAATTAAAGGTACTGTCAACACTTGCTAACAAGTCGAATCTAACTGTAACTGCACATAATGAGCCAGCAGATTTGGGTCTATGCAGTTCATTAGGAGTAATGAGTAGAACAAACAACACAGGCCCTTATCTGCTAGCACATTATGCAACTACACATCAGGGTCTATGTTGTTTGCAGTTGGATAAAACTTGTACACAAGGATATATGATATACTTGGAGCTGCAATACATCTTTTCTGCATGTGTAAAAAAAAAGTAAAAGGAAAGACAAAGGACAACTGTACCTTGTGTGCCAACTAGTATGAGTGGAATCTCTGCCGTGTTCCTGAAGTGAGCCATTTTAGCATAGTAACTGTAGACAGAATGGAAGCTCATCTCATTCTCCAAGCTGAATACAAATATAACTGCATCTACCCACTGAGTAAACTGAAATACAAGACATGTCAGCAATAGTTAATTGCAAATGTATTTTATGAGTTTTGGACTCTACAAAAATAGCCTAAGTAATATTTCAGATGGATGTTCTCTAAGCAAACAGATAGCACCATGAAACCAATATGAGCAATGACTGTTACTGGAAGCTCTATCCAATAAATTAAAGGAAAAAAACATAAAATAATCTGTTGAGTCCATGCAAAGCATGAAGATGCTTCTAACATAGCTATTGTACTTTGCCAAGTCCCATTACAAGGCTGAGGGAATAGGAACTCAGTGTAGTACAAAGTCAAACAAAGGGCAAAATATGCAAAAATTGGGTAAAAAGTTTTCTTGAAACTAATATTATTTAAGACATTGCTAAATATGAAACTTCATATAGGATATGCCTGAGAACAAAAACAGTAGTCACTCAAAGGGACTGATACTCTGATCAGGAATTCAAGAAGACCAATTTTTCTTTTGTTATGTATATTTGATATGTCATTTATATTTATTTTTATTGTTTGTTTGTCAGATTCAAATTTGACATTTTAAGTTTAAGATTTATTCATTGGGAGATGACCTGTACTTTACAAAAAAAAAACACCAGGTGTTGACCTCATTTCTGACCTGGCTTCAGAGTTGTAAACAAGCTTTTAAAATGATTGGTTGGTTCCAAGGACATTATGGAGATTTGTATAAACAACTTTCTATTTTTAGTTGGGTCATACGGGGGGGGGGGGGGGGGAGTATGCGAGTTTTTGAACGTAAATTAGTTCTAAAAGATTCTAGAAGATCACGTGACCCCTTTCTTGTTTACGTAAAAACAGGTATATAAATTATGTTTTGGAGCGAACTATTCAGTCGAAATGGGGCTGTTAGAATATTAAGTTGTGTCGTGTTGAGTTACCTTGTATTGGAAATTATTTCAATTCGTTTGCATTCAAAAGGATTTATTTTGTTATTTATCTGGAAAAGAATTGTGCTCATAGAATTTTATTACCAAGAACTGACTTCATCAAGTGACATAGTCTTCCATCTTGGATACTTCGCTGGGATTCAAACTTGGAATTATTTGTACATTTTATTACCAGTACTTTTGCAATTTCTCTACTGGATAATATTTTGAATTATTTTTGGATTAATTTAGGAATTGGTTCTTAAAACTGTAAGTTTATTTTTCTTTTCTGGAAAATATTTGTGCTCAATAAATTGTTTATTAAGTTTTTACAAGCTTGTTATTTTCACTCTTTCTATGTTACTGTTTATTCAAGCCTAAGCACGTAACACTTTTTATGTCATAGTACTGAAAACACCTCTGATAATCTTGTTTCAAATCAGCCGCTGTGGTAGCAACAAAAGCACCATTTTCAATTATTCAAATCTAGACACCATCTTTGGTGGACACCTCATGCTGATATAACCATCCATTTCGGAGAATATAAAGATTTTCAGTATGTTCAGTTGTCATGACATCGGACAACACCCCAGTGACCGTCTGCCTTAACGGAGTCTATCTTCAGCAAGTAGAGGAATTTAAATACCTGGGGTCCATAATCCGAAGCAGATCAATAGCGGCCTCCACCGACATCTCGCATCGCCTGGGACTGGCAACGTCTGCGTTCGGGTCACTAGCTTGGTGCATATGGAGAAAAAAGGCCCTTTTGGTGGTGACCAAAGTGCGTCTATACCGCACTCTCATCCTCCCAATACTACTATATGGAGCAGAGACGTGGGTCCTCCTAGACGCGGACCTCAAGAAGCTGGAGGTATTTCAAATGCGCTGCCTTAGACGAATACTGGGAGTAAACCTTCTGGACAGAATCTCAAATGTGGAGATCCGGGCCAGATGCTCTCACCAACCGACAGTGGAATCACTGATTAGACGTGCTAGGCTTCGCTGGTTTGGCCATGTCTGCTGAATGGAAGAGAGGCGTCTACCGTATCAAGCCCTGTGGCGCACCAGACCGGAAACCTGGAAGGTCTCAAGAAATGCACCAAAGAAAACCTGGATCAAACAAGTGGAAAAAGACCTGGCGAACTATGGCATGACCTCGGCACATGCCAAAGAAAATGCCACGCGGAACCGAAAATGGTGGAAGGAAATAATTGAATTCATCTGCACGGGCAATTTTCGAGCAGCACCCACAGTTTCCTATCAACTGCGACCATGCTGATTGGATGGAAACTACGGGACCAAATTGAAATTGAATCATGGCAGCAATATTTGAAGTCAGACCAGCACCATTCTTAATCAGGTCAAATTATATATACTGATATGGCTTTCCAATGAGAAGCAGCAGCAAACTGGCACCATTTTCATTTAAAATCTACCAAATATCATAATAAGACTTTAAGTCTAAAAGCCATGTTTAGGTATAGGACTGACAAGGGAAATAACCATTTCTGGCTTCCCGTTTTCTGACGCCGCTTTGGTTCCAGAACAGTGGTCTGCTGTTACGGCATATTTTGAGATAAATATGGATCGTTTGAATGTAAAATCATTGGAACCCAACAGAATACATATCTGGATACTTGTTTATGGTATTAAGCGGCCCATGGAAGAAAAAAAAAAGTATTTTTGCGAAGCATTTAAAATTTTAACAGTTTTATTTTCATACATTAAGAGGAGGTGTAATACTAATAAACACGAAAGGTCTTAAGCTTCCGACAATTTGGAATATATCCATGTATATTTCATATTTCTGAGTAACCTCTATTTACCGTATGAAGTCTCAATTCAGGAGTCCTATCTGGTCATTTCAGCCATATCTGCAATGACTGGTGCATTGGCTAAATTATCCCTCAAATATTTAGTGCATTGACCCCATTGTCGGTCACGACGTTAGTGTACAAATCTAGATTTAATAACTTCTAGAAGTTATTTCATAAATATATCTATATTGATTTTCATTCAGATCTGCAAAAATAGTATTTATATCTTCTCTTCAAATTATGTATCAAACTTGTTTAAATGAACGGTGTCATGGCAAGATTATATCTGTATGAATTTAGTCCTAGAAAGCTATATTCAAAATAATGACAAAGAATGATGTAAACAATGATATGACGTTGTTTCACAAATTTACAATTTTTTAGTATTTATTCAGCTTGTCAATATTTTTTTTCTTTTGCTGAAATAATTTATACAAACATGAAAAAGTTCTCACGAATATCCAACAGTTGTGTTAGATTTCATGAAAATAAATATGGGTTCGTGAAAAGGGTACACATATTCCTCAGCAGGCTGACGACACATGTGATTTGGTATAGCTTTCATTGTTTGTCCTAATTAAAACTGAAGCTATAAACATGTTTTCTGGCACAATCCAGAGTTGTAGACTCTGTTCATTTTCATGAAATTAAGTAGGACCATGTTTTTCTAAAAAATGACAAAACTGCATTTTGAGAATTGTCCACCCCCCACTCCTTTCATGTCACAAAAGTACACCACGCTGCATCACTGAGACAGTTGAGACTGAACTTTTATCATTCTTGGATGCATCTCCATTGAAAAATAGCTCGATTTACTTGCAAAAACTGGTATTTCAATTTTCATGTCCTATACCTACCATGCTGATGTGACCTTCCATTCAAAAGAATTGGCATTAACAAGATTTTCAAGGTGGCTAATGCCATGGCATATTGGCTGTATAATCTGCATCATTTTCTTTTAGAACAAAAAGATTTTCATGAAACGCCATTTTAACTTACAACCAGCTAGATTGGACAGCTATTCAGAAGTACCATTTATGTAAGTCTTTGGTGTATAATGTACTGTTCATAGTACTAATCTTTATAGTTTGTTCTCAATTTAGATTAAGAGCACAACAGTCTTATAGCAGATTTTACGATAAAGGATTGCCTGTCGGGCTTAAACATTTGCTGAGCTGCCAACCCTCCAGGCTCGCAATTCGTGAAAATGATGACAAAAATTTTTGAATTTTGACATGCATTCATGAATTGATCCAGAGTCAATGAATATTTGTCGGAAAAAATGAATGCACAGCAAATGTTTGGCATTTTCCAAACTAAACTTAACTTTTGTTGCAATATATTTATTTTTACTATTTAGAGTTTCCTCTGACCCTTGCCACACCATTTTTTATATTTGGACATTTATGTTGGGGTATAGGGTTAGAGTCCATTCCCTATTAAAAAGTTGGAATTCGGCGACACCGTTTGATGTCAGCATGGGGTTACTAACTGGCCCAGCAAACTTGAATGATCTTTCATCGAGATATACCTGCTACAAAAATAGATAGAAATATGCTTTATTATCTCAAAATTCGATAGCATTGCATTCGTTTCTGTCTTTAATCCACTGAGAGGAGAGATGAAAATATGTTGTTGCTGAAATTTGACCTGGATCTGGCTTTTTTTTGGTCTGAGTCACATGACTACAAATCTTGCAACCTACATGACAATGAGGTCATATAGTCACGTGATATGGACAATAAACAAATTTTCAAAGTCAGAGGAAACTTGGACTATAGTTTTCCTTGGTTGTGAAGACATTTTGGAGACAAGTTGTTGAATGGTAATTCAAATCAGCATTCCCAGTGCATGCGCGCAACAAAATTCCGGTTAAGCCCCAGTTTCTCTTAAAAGCATTTGTAAAACTATTCTTATATTTACAGATTAAAATACATTAAAATGCTTGCTACCGAGCCAACAGTACTTCTCAACTATAGTTTACTAATACCATGACCAGTTGAACCAGTCTGTTGCGGCAACTGCTGATATAATGACTAGCGCTTTACGAAAATCAGATATTTTATTAAATATTGAAAAAAATAGAGAATTGGGGAATTTTCGTGAATTGTTTGCATGTGGTGTGAATTTGTGAATCGCTGAAAAAATCGTGAAATTCCCGCCAAAATCGTGAGGGTTGGCGGCTCTGCATTTTACATGTTAAGATGTATTTTGTTGTACATGTTTTGGCTGACTTTTTATTTTCTTCAAATTATTGAATTCAAGAGATCATTATCCCTGTAAATCCAAAAGCGCTCTAATAATTCTCTGACAAAGACATTTACTGGAATTTATATGGAATTCAAATACTGGAATATTTTTTATGATTCAACAAGATGCTATAGACACATCAGTACAACACTGGCTATTATTGACATCATCAACTTCCGTCTGGAATTTTATCAAGATTTAAACTGTTTCATTTATAACTCTTATTGATCAGACTAGTCTTTTACTTACTGGATTAGTTTTGGATTTAATTCGTAAAACCGTAACTTTTTTTTCTTCTCATTTTTCACTTTACATTCTAGGGAATTAAATTATTTTTTTAATTTTACAAAGCTTGTTGTCTTAACTTTTGTCTGGTACTTATTTTAAGATCTCAGACTCATAACAATAGCTAATGTGTAAAATACGAACTTCTTGTGGTTCAGAGAAAAGAAGTAAGGCATCACTGAGATCTTTGTCCTACAACATCATTAAAAATATTTAAATGATGACAGAATCCAAATGATATTGTATTACTTGGTAATGTAACAGGATATTTCTACTTTTCACTAGAGTAAAAACACATTATAGGACTAACCACACAAATAATCACCCATCTGATGACTGGAAGGACTTACTCTCTCATGACATCACATAATACAATTATGAGTCATATTTATTACTTTTCTGTTACTCTCACATACATCTCGCTATCATTTGCAAATCGTGTTTTTCCCCATAACAAATGTGTTATCTTTATTACTTCATGGACTGTGGTTAATGGGACAGATCTTAGCTATCTAATATGCCTTCAATTTGATATTTTTAATCATACAACTTGGACATGACAACTATATTTTCTGCAAGAAACCATCCTTGATCCAAAATTGTCATCTAGACTTAAAATCTAACCAGTACATAACAATGGACATGAATGGAAACTGGTCATACAATTAACATAGACTGGAAAATCTCAAGTTCTTTAAAATCAGTTGCGACACCCTTACAAAATTTAAAGCAAAACAGCATGCAAATTGAAACTGTTCACCAATTTATAACGATTTATAATTCCATATGCAAACAGTTGCTTAATGGGACATAACTTTGGTAAAGTTGATGTATTTCCTTTTCAACTGCCAATCAATAAAAGGATGCGTTCATATGACACCAGGCTATTGTAGATGGAAAGGACACAAAGGTCATTAAAAACACTGATGTAGACATCAGCTCTTAATCCAGTTGCTGGCAGGATTTCATAAAAATCCAAATAACATTCTGATATCAAATAAATTTTCAATATTCAGAGAACTAATAAAATCTAAGTGCTTTCTTCTTATAACATGTATCAAGAATTAGGTCAACATATGCACTTTCCCCACAAGGTCAAACACAGAAACTTACAAATTGGCATAGTGCCAAGTCAATGAAAATTGCTGTCCTATTACCTGAAGCTCTGGAGATCCTCCTTCATCCCGTATCAAAAGAAGATAACTCTGACCATCTATGATCACTTCTTTCTTGAAACGACCACCTGCAATTTAAAGAATAATAAAAGATACATGATAAAAACCATTAGGAATCTCATATAGTTACTTCCTAAGCCAATGACTGTGGTACAGAAGTATGCTTAACTTCCACTTACCACAGTGTGACACATTTTTATTGTTATGACACAAAGCTGAAACTGCCATACTTTAAATAAAAAATCTTAATATATAAATGCTTTAAACTAGTTTTCTGTATTCATTTCAATCTTAGTAGAAGGGTCCTGAATGGCAGAGTAGTCTAAAGCGCTTTCCATTAAGGATCACTGCCATCTCACCTCTGTCTGCATGGGGTCGAGTCTAAGATTCGGCTAATGTAGTTATGTGAGAAAGCTTGCCAGTAGCTTCTTGTGGTTGGTGGTTCTTTCCGGGGGTTTTCCCGGGTTCTTCCTCCACCAATAATACTGGCAGCCATGTATAGTCTATTGTGTGCTGAAAAATGGCGTAAACCCTAAAACAACAACAACATTCGTAATAGTATACTTCATAAAAACAGGAGCTCAGAAAAGGGCCTGATGCTCTAATGCCCAAAGAAGAATTTCTGGAAATTCATTATAATTTCTTCTTTTTTTATAGGAGTGTGTTGAAACCATCTCTGATACTCTTAAGTTATAAAATTTTCTAATTAGCCATAATGGATCTAATATCAGCAACATTTTCATTTAAGACAAACAATACACCATTAGAAAGTTTTTGGCTCAATATTAGTGAAAAGATTTTCAGTACAATCATTTTGGCACCCGTATTTGATTTTTGCTGAACACCATTGATGAACTAGATTTTATAAGTCTTTTGGAGAAACCCTATGTCAATATGATCACCACTTCTGGAGATGTAATAATTACATGCTTTTGAAGATGGCCTCTGTGGCAGCCATATTGGATGTCAAATCAGCATCATTTTCATTCAGACCAAGTAGATACCATAAGAAGTCTTCTGGTCAACACCACATATTAATGACTCGATTTACGAAGAGTAGCATCAAGATGTCCGAGTTCAGCTCAGTGTCATTTTCATTCAGGACAAACTAGATATAACCACAAGTATGATGCAAGCCTTCTAAAATGTATCATATTTCACTGATTCACATTTCTTACAAGGAAAGAACTTTATGACAATGCCTTGATGATATAGATTCATATTCCAACTTTGGTCATAGTCAGATGAGAAAGACCAAGAAATTATTATCTGTGGATCTTGTTCAAATTCGTCTTAAAATTCTAAGTCTGATCAAAAACTGATAGCAAAATATGGTTTTGATTGGAAAAAAGCTCAGATAATCATATGCAAGATTGTTAAACTAACTGATTGGATCTTACTCATTAATGAACTCATAAAATAATTAACTGATATAAATCAATCTTCCAAGTTTGATCAAAACCTAAGATCAGAAATATGGCTTGCACAATTGTAGCAAGCTCAGTCAATAAAATGTGTGCATTGTTTAACTTATCCAAGAACCTGATTATATAAGCTTATATTCCAAGTTTGATCAAATAAGGTCAGACATATGTCCTTTAGTTGGTGACAAGCTCAGCCAATCAAATCCAAAATCGACTAGTCTGACAGGAATCCAATCAGAAATATGGACTCCATAGTGGTACCAAACAATTTTTTTATGGACATACAATCCATGATGGATAAAGGGTGACACTAAAAAGTTCACTAACCTGTATGGCTATGGGAATTTTTAAACAAAATGATCAACTTTGTTATTATTACCTACTAATTTTTACCTTTTACACATCAGTAATAACTTGTAAGATGATGTAGGAACACTTATTTACCTTCTGGAGATTCTTCTTGCATGTAGGAACCTGTCAAATATCGGTGAACCAAGGCTGATTTCCCACTCTGAATACTTCCCAGAATTCCCTGGAACAAAATACATTCTGTGTAAGCCATGAATTGACAGTGATCGCACATGTAGACCAGTTAATTGGTATGTGAGATAGGTCAATGACTAGGAGTTCAACCAAACAATATGTCATCAAAAATAAGAGCTACTCACATAGAATTTGATTCACAAGCAGATAAAAATATGAAAAAAATTCCTGTTTCTCAAATATTATTGAACCAGTTTCATAAATTTTATATTAGATGAATACAAATGTATAATACTGATTCAATAACAACATAGATCTTCATTTAAAAGAACTTTTTTTTTCTTTCTAGTGATCTGAGTTCAAAGTGCAATCTTAATTTAGTAATTTTTCTCTCATAAGTATGAAACCATTCCACAAAACCTCTTAGGTTTTCTCATCTGGTATAACAAATCAATAAAAGACTGAATAATGCATCTGGAACAATTGTTACATTGTTTACCAAGCATAATGGCATGACATTATATAACACAAAAGCAGAGCTGAATACCTTCAATACAAGCCTGTAAGTAAAGTTCAGTTTTAATCAACATCGTGGTCACATTATGTGCATACAAATTTGGGTCCATGTTATTTGTTATACTGATTACTCCCAAAGAAGCAACTGCATAGACCTATATCTGCTGGCACATCATGCAACAACATCATTTTTGACAATGTCATTAGATACATTACAATTTACCTGACCACCACATTTCTTTTGATTTTTTTTATATACACCAAAAAGTAATCTTACCAATTTCAAGTCTGGCACAGATCTGCTGAGAGTCCATTCTTGGCTGTTTACAAAAGAATCTGAAATAGACAATGATGTATTAATGTGTAGCTTAGATAGATACACAACAGTTAAACACATTAACCCCTAGCGATGAGTTTACGGGGTATGAGGTAGTAGCCTACTTCCAAAATCTGTAGGATCAAGGTCATGTATGATATACTAAAGTGTGTGGTATTATAGAAAGGTAGATGGATTTAGGTCTACAATGATATCAAATAATTTGTTAATTTTAGTTTCACGACTAACTACAGAGGGAAAAATCTAATTTTTGGGACATGGTTTTTTTTCACCCAAAATTTGCCTCTGGTCGGAAATCTGATTTTGTGTCCAAATTTGAGTCTTTTTGGACTCAGATCTAAAGCAGACCAGTCTGAACTGCACACAGACACGTGAACTTGCGCAAAAAGTAGGAAAATGTGGGCATTAGGAATAAAGAGTGGTCTCCATACGAAAATGATGGATCTGTTAAGCATAAAAACAGGAAAAGAATTCCAACTTTTTCCCTTCTGCTAATGCGCAAGCAAAAAAACCAATGGAAAACAATGTTTTTAACACAACTGGGCATTAGGTTAATAGAATATTGCTTGGAAGTCAATGTATTAGAATGTATTCTGAAATAGCCCCAAAAATGTGTTTCCTACATGCATTTCATGTGAAAACAGCAAAAACCTCCTGGGGTTAATGTGCTAAGAAAGCTAAACATTTGATATCTTCATTTAAGAGCAATATTAATTATGAAAAAGTTCTTCTTAAGAATATACTTATTTTAAGTAAACATACATTAAAAGTTCTTAATTCTTAACCATACATTTGAGTCAGGTGGTACTGGCATGTGTGTTGCAAAACCTTCAAAAACATTGGTTTTAAATCCTGGTACAAAGATTGCCTGGCAGATTGAATCATTCTCATTTCATTTACCTATTTTCCCAGAATCCTTATCTACTACGATATTGTTCATTTGATTTTTTTTCAACATCAAATTTCTTGGCAAGAACTCACTTGTCCCAGTGTCATCTCAAAGTCGAATAGCTTTTACTTTTCTTTTAAAAAAATTATTTTATTTATGTGATGACATGATAAACTTGTGTTTATCTATTCCTATGTTGCTAATTGTACCACAATTTAATAATGTAGACAAATATTTTGCCTAGTCGATGAAATGGGAAAAAGGAACCGTGGCAGACCCAAAGAGACTTTGCGACGAACAGTGGAGAGAGACCTTAAGACCAGAGGTCTCACGTATCAGACCCCCCCCCAGCAATAGCTGCCGACAGACGGAAATGGTGCTCCCTTGCTGTTGCCTCAAGCACCAGACGACGCAGAGAGGATTGATTGATAACCATAAAAAAGATGTGTATAAAGCCTGAAACCTTATAACAAATATATTGAGCTCATGTCCTGTAAATACTGGTATTTGTAGAAAATGATATTAACCATAGTGGTGGTACACAATATAATGTACTTTAGCCTTGCACTTTTCTCAGAAAAGAAAACCTGATATCTGGAATATGACATCAATAGAGAAAACCTGATTACATACCAAACTGGATGAATTAAAAACTGGTTTTGGACAATTATTTGATAAAAAATAACTGCTTGTGAAAGGTAAATTTGTCATTTCTGGCAACAAATGCTTGCAGAATGCAACATCTGAGGGATGTGCATGCACAATGGTGCCAAAAAAAACTGGCTGTGTAGGAGGTGGACACTAATGGGAGTGGTCCGTAAAAGGGGTTAAGCATTTTCTTTTAGCAAAACCACATGTCAATAGGAATGTGCATTCAGGGCAGGTAGCAATAAAAAGCTGTTCAAGACTGCTGTGGTGGTGGCCATGTTGGATGTTTGATAAATACATGTATCATATAAAGTCTTTCAGTGAAATGCCTATGTTAGTATGATTATCCTTTCAAGTTTCAGTAGTAGTAGTAGTGGTAATATCATTTTCAAAATGGCTGCCAAGATTATCATTACAGCAAACATACATCGTAAGAAGTCAATAAAATCATCCATTCAGAAGCAGTAGCTGTAACAAACTTTTCAAGATGGTTGCTGTGGCAGCCATATTGTATTTCAAATTGGTACCATTTTCATTAAGAAAAAGAACAATACAACACAAAATATCTTTCATTGACAATCCAACTGCCACCCAATTACAAGTAGCAAAAACAAGATCTGGCATCCATATTGGAGGTCAGATCAGCAACATTTTCATATAGTACTATGAAAACATCATAATCCTTTTATTGAAACCCTATGCTGACAAAAGAATCCATTCAGGAGGAGTAGAAATAATACGCTTTTCAAGAAGACTTACAAAAATTGGGCACCTCTTTCATTTAGGACCAATCAGACATCAGATAAAGTCTTTTAGTGAAGCCCATATTAAAGCTATCTTACCAGTGGTTTAAAAACTCTTGCAATATGTCCTATGCCGATTTTGCTATAAGTCCAAGTTAGTGTCTCGGTACATCTGAAATTGTAACTAATGCACTGAATTTCAGCAAAAATCTAGACAAATGATGGAAATATAAGAAACCTGATTACAAGAATGACGCTTACAGTACACACCTCAAAAGAGAAATCGGGTAAATTAGTTTCCATTAACATCCATAGCATACCATACTAATGGTACAACCAGTTTTGCACTACTTTCTGACAAACTTCCAAGATATTTTACCCACAGCCTCATCACTGTTTTATCATTCAACTGATAAAATAAATTCTCCATGGAAAAGTGTCAACTGCTGAAACTCCCATTTTAATTAGTAAGCTTCTGCATATGCTATTTTTTCCCATTACATTTTGATCAATAACAAAAATGATTTTAACAAACTCTGCAAAGATAGGACTTAAAAAGTATGATTCCTAGCTAACTTAGAAAATGAAAAGGGGACAAGCTCAGTAAATTTGCTTTTGGACTAAACAAATTTTGTGCTCATATTTTAAAAATGAATGTGTCATACGTTTTAATTCATTATCATTTACATGTTATGAGGTTGTACCCTAAGTTCCAAGCCCTGTAACATCATCATTGACACACCAAATTCGCTGTCATTATAGGAAAGAAGTTCTAGTTCAACATTGATACCAAATAAAGCTGCCTTTCCACTCAGGTATAAAGACTTCAGCCAACACTCCTACAACTATTTTTGACCCAACGTTTGTAGGGTGCAAACTGTCGGTTTCAGAAATGGAGTTTGTATTTAATTATTATACTTTTGCCCTTAGGTCTATTAGTCATAGCAGTCCAAACTGCACACAGACAGATGAAACTTAGCAAAACGGCAGGCAAATTTAAGACATAAAGTGAAAATGTGGATGTCATAGACAAAGAAAAAGGAGACCAAAAAAAATGTCCAATGTATAACCTCTTCTGCACCTGCAAAATAGCAGATCAAAAACCTCTTTGGCACTCCTAAGAATCCGGCTTAAAAATATTCTCTCAGAAACAGATGTGTTTGAATGCAATCAAATGTACCCCAAAAACAAGATTCTTACCACCATTGTCTGCAAAATGAAAATAATCTCCAGGGGGAAACGAGTTAACAGCATGTATCCCATATCAAAGGGCTAATGATATTGACGAGACCATTATAAGAGTTTAGTGTACAATATAAAATAAGCTGTATGGTGATGTTCAATCCCGATACAAATTGTAATATTCTAATCATCCAACATATAGAGAATATTAGTGTAGTAGCGCCTATTTGATGTAACTGCACTATGGGAAATTAGTCCCTAGTTATTCATGCCGACTCCCTCTGCATGATATACCGTATTTACCGTATGTTTTCGGACTGCAACAAATAATTACTTTTTTTGTTGTCCGAATACATATTAAATTCTTTGATTAGGTGTCCGAAAACATACAAGTGAAGATAGAATTATGCCGCCCCCCCCCCCCTTACCCGTCCGTAACGAAGTTACGGTTAGCTCACATGACAACGTGCTGCCATGAAGTAAAACAAGTATTTTGTCTAACACCACGGAAAGGATAATTAATGAAAAATTGGCATTACTTGCCTATTTTGTCAATTTGATACATGTCCATCCACCAGAAAACAAAGCCATACATGTATTAGAGCCACGATTGTGTATGTATTTTCCGAAAGAACCGCCATATTAACATAGTAATCTTGCAATCCAGTTTAACCTTCTGCTAATGATCATTAAAATCTACATTACAAACGCACGCAAGCTTTATTTCTGTGTAATTAAGATATTAATACAAACTAAATAAAATAAGATATTTTGGGCAGAAACATTTTAGTATCGCGAGTCGAAACACCGGTACATGTATGATGGCTATTCTTAGAGCACCAAGGGTGAGAGGCTCCAAATGGGGTGAGTGTTGTATGTACGCCTAAGAAGGGTAAAAATAAAAAGCAATTTGCAATATACGAGTCGGCGTGATTAATATGTTGATATTTGTTTTAAATAAAGGTGATGCATTTGTTGTGGTTCTCTCTTCTTTTTTTTTCCACCTAGCCGAGGGTAGATTAAAATGAGCAAAGCTTGCCGGCTGGAAACGATCTACTGCTCGAAGATTGTAGTGATGCATGTCAGAGATTTCAAAGTGTTAATTGTTAATAATATAACTGGTGGGATTTCTTTGACAGATGTGTTCGGAAATAAAAGGCAGCCATCTGGATTTTATTAAAAGAGCACACGATGTACCTAACATTTAGCACCCACAATCAAATATATCGTCTACCAAGAGGTTTATTACCTGTAGAACAATAACTATGTTTAAACCTCTGTATATAATGCCTCAGGGATAAGGGGTTTGTTTTGTTGGACAATGCCAATGAATTTTACTAATCCATACCGACTCTGATGTATTGTTTAATGATATAAAGCAGGGTTCATGGTTTCTAATCAAAGCCATAACTGTCACACCTGTATGAAGTGGTTTCGTGTGTAACAATGTCTTTACTGACAACCAATCATATTTTTGTTAGCTGAATCAAACTATTAAAATAAAAAGTATAAATAAAATACCCACCACATACAAAAGTTAGTATACTGGATAGCTATCGTTGTGAAACATAATATTGTTAGTACTGTAATAAATTTGATGAATAAGTTTATCATACGTTATGCAACAAGTGAGGAGGCACTGCCTAGTTCTTGGAGGGACTCGCCCTTGCCAAAACGTCTCCAAAGAGACCAGTAGGCCGTCCACAGAAGCGACTTCGAATTAATGATTCTGAGGAAGCATCACAAAAACAACCACCTACGAAGATAGCTGCTCTAGATGACGAGTCTGATCAAAATAAAATAGCACGCGTGTATCATCGTATGTTGTCATATATGTGACGCGATCAAAATGTCGATACCGGTCTGCAAATATCACAATATGATTTGAGAAATCTATATCCGATCTGTTACTTTTCGTTGGAACATCTTGATTTAACAAGACAATCCGTTGTTGATATACACTTTAGAGCTCGTGTAACACATCCGACTAATGCAGCAGGTGTTGTCACTATCCCGAATTACATGTGATTAATAATTTTAAATTATATTAGTTCATGGACGTTCATGATCGCATTAAATAATTGGCGACCAAATGAAGCGAACTTTGTATCAGTTAAATTAACGGCAAACATGCTGTAAATTTTACATTAAAACGACGAAGCAGATCATCCAAGATTGTGTCCGAAAACATAAATTGTAGAAACAATTATAGCGGAGCAACGTCCGAAAACTTACAAGGCATTTAAATATGATTTTTCCCCGAAAAAAACGGTGTCCGAAAACATACAGTGTCCGAAAACATACGGTAAATACGGGTATGCAGTTGTGGTGTTCGACTGCCTTACTGGGTCTGCACTATGTGTGTGTGTGTGTGTGTGTGTGTGAGAGAGAGAGAGAGAGAGAGAGAGAGAGAGAGAGAGAGAGAGAGAGAGAGAGAGAGAGAGAGAGAGAGAGAGAGAGAGAGAGAGAGAGAGAGAGAGAGAGAGAGAGAGAGAGAGACCCTTATCTATAGCTAAACTTCTGGTTTGCTTGTGTTACCTGCAGACCCTTTGTCCAACTCTAATCTACATATAAAAATGCACAAAATCTAAATTATGTAATCCAAAATAAAGTCATATATTTACTTTCCATACACAATCTTTTCCAACTGATACTGTATGTTAGAATTTCCAAAATATTATATTAATTAGAAAATTACTTGTAAACTCTATCCTTATATGCAAATTACATGTAATTTAAATTTAAACAATAATGAACCAACTCTATTTTAATTAAGCACTTTATACCTACTAAAATAAACTCAAATTTCCCTACAACTGGTCACTAATTTTGAATGTTTTACTTGGAGTCAAACTTGCTATAATTGATTTACAAACACATAATAATTCTGTCATACTGATGTCTTTGTTTCAATTTCCATGTTGCACTGTAACTTGACACCATTGTATTTGAGCAGCTGCTGATAATACCATATTTACCCCAAATTACTACATCTAGATTGAACAGTGACTAAAGAGGCACTACTTTATCATAGACATACTATTATTAAATTTATGGAGAGAATTTAGAAATGTATACACAAATATATCTTCTGTTGTAAAACTTATACATATACCATAGCACCTGAAATAACTAAATTTAGCACTATAATATTAGCCTCTAAGCATGACTCAAACTGGGATAGAAATACCAGCCTTAACAACATTATGAAATCAGAAACAGTTATTATTCATGATCACCTTTCTATCTTGCAATTGGAATGCTTACTGATTTCAACATAAATGCAAGTAACCCAAGGTGCATGGTACTGTCTATTTCCTAATTAATGATGGAATGTCTATTATGATTTGGCATCTTTACAACAGGTCTATTCCTAATTAATGATGGAATGTCTATTATGATTTGGCATCTTTACAACACATCTATTTCCTAATTAATGATGGAATGTCTATTATGATTTGGCATCTTTACAACATGTCTATTTCCTAATTAATGATGGATTGTCTATTATGATTTGGCATCTTTACAACACATCTATTTCTTAATTAATGATGGAATGTCTATTATGACTTGGCATCTTTACAACACATCTATTTCCTAATTAATGCTGGAATGTCTATTATGATTTGGCATCTTTACAACAGGTCTATGCAACTAGATTTGGCTCATAGTTTGAATGAATGATGACTTGAATGTCAACAAGCAAGTTTTTCTACAGAAACTTGATAAATAAAATGTTTTCACTCAAAGCAAATGCTTTCCACCATGATGTGTTCAAGTCTCTTTTGATTTGATTAATAACATATTGGACTTTTTCTGAATGAGCAGCACACAGATCTAATAGATCCTATTTTAACACTATGGTACAGCACATAACTGCAAATTCATTCTTGCAGCCTTTAATAATCTGATGAATACAATTCTGCACAACTGACAGTTCATCTCTTAACCATCTTCACCGCTTGTAAACTGAGCACTTCAAGCCTTTTCAGAATTTCATTAATTAAGCTCATTCTGCTTCAAAATTTTCTGGCACCACAGCACAATTATTGCTTATTAGCACTTTCCAGATGTACATTTCTACCTTGCTTCAACTCTTTTCTATGCTGGATATTTTGTTTGTAATATTATCATACATCTCTTGCAAATCAAACATTAATATTTTCCTTCTGTTCTTTGAATTTATTCGCTTAAGTAACAAACTGCTAATATTGTTTATCAACAAATGTCTAGGTGGATGAACTGTTGTAACATTTTTCTGGCAAAACGTTAAAGAAATATATTTGTTCTTGACAATTTTTAGTCTGAAGAGTTTATACAAAATTGTCAAATCTTTAAACAGATTTTGTTCCTTATAGTAATGAAGCAATCACACTATTACATTGTTCTGCAGTACAAGATCCCTCATTCTGAATTGTTTAAGTCAAGAAACCAGTTTTTAAATTGCATGTATTTCAATAAATATACACAACAGATACACAAACCCTATATGAAAAATGATGGTGGATGTCTAAACTTTAAGATTAGTATCAAGACACATGAAAGTTAAAAAATTTTGCATGTACATGTGCAAATGTTGTTGTTGTTGCATTAGGGTTTAACGCCATTTTTCAGCACACAATAGGCTATACATGGCGGTCCGTATTACTGGTAGAGGAAAATCTGGGAAAAACCCCGGAAAGAACCACCAACCCACGAGAAGCTACTGGCAAGCTTTCTCACATAACTACATTAGCCGAATCTTAGACTCGAACCCACGCAGACATAGGTGAGATGGCTTTTATCAGTAATGGAGAGCACTTTAAACCACTCAGGGCCCTTTCATGTGCAAATACAGATAAAATGACAAGTTACAATTGTATTTCATCTATATTTTTGTTTGTTTTATAATGGAAAAGTTTAAATATATATATATAAGAAATATTATATTCTTTAGTAGTTCAACCATGTACATGTAATTTCTGTCACAACGTTATATCTAAATTGTGAAAATCACAGGTAAAGAAAAGTTTTGCAAACATCCACTCCATGAATGTCCAATTAAGTTTAGACCCTCGTCAGTAATAAATGTTCATGAAAATTTTTCACCTGTTATTTAATTTATTCTAATATAATCAAAACAGGTTTATATCTGGTGAATAAACTCAGCAAATGCTTCATTTTCTATTCCAATCATTGGGCGGATCTTGTGTAAAGGGTCACCTTGATTGTTTTCATTATCTGCCAGGTGTAAATTGCTTACAATAATAAGAAATCTATCCCATACTCAAAGTATGGGGTTTATATCACATCATCAGTAGCCCAATAGGAATCGAGATCAGATGCATGCAACAAAACCATTGCTATAATCAATGTGAAAAAGTTTTAGAAGCTCAGGTATGACATGCTGCCATTTCTTCATGTGACCGTTCTCCGTCAAGTCTGCCCCATGAACTCTCTGATCTGCATAATAATTTGTTTGTTCTATCAGATGCAATAACTTGTCATAAAAAAAATCTTTTTAGCATGCAATATATATATATATATATATATATATATATATATATATATATGGCTACAATCATAAATGAACACAATAACCAAGATTGCACTGTGCTTTGCCAATGATGTAAAAAAAAAATCCCTTTCAAGCAATGAAATATACCATCTGGCAATATTTTTGGCAACAACATTTTTAGATGATAAAAAAACTATATACAGTCTTGGGTTTGGAGTGAGCAAAATCAAATTTGCCAGGAAACTGCAAACTTCGATATAAAAATGCACTGGAATCTAATGTCACAGACATAAATCCTTGTTTCATACCAAACCACCCTATCGGTGCATTGTTGTATCATAAATCTGGCTTTGGTACCGTATGCTGTATTATAACCAAAATAGCAAAGCATCTGACTTGCTACAATCAACCAAATCTGAAGGTGGTTAATAACTTCAGTAGACCAGATGAAGGCCATTAAAAAAATGAACCAGTAAAAAATGTTTTCATGCAACTTCAAAGTAAACTGATTACCTTTGAAGTACCATTATATCTTACGAAAAAGAAATATCGTTCTCAATGTTCTACAATTATTTCATGTTGCCGCAGGAATAACAAACAGATATTTGTTTGGCCCATCAAAGAGAACCTTGAACGGCTCCGTCAATAACCCATGCTTTTTTTATCAAGGCAAGCCAACAACCTTTGATCAAAGAAAGTCAGCAACAAACTTGACACATTAACCCCTGAGCCAAACAGCTAGTCTGTCCCATACAGAATACTTGCAAAGATCATCTACAGCAGTATTAGCCTTATCAGTGCCTGTATCCCTGGGACTTGCTGAGAATACCTGGCATGCCGATTTTTTCAGAGAGAGCTATAAGTAATTAATACTATTTCCTTTTGTTCCTTTAATTATGCTAAAATTTGACACAGCAGTTCTCAATAAAATTACGTACAAAAATGTAAACATTTTGTGCTAATGCAGAAATAAAACTGATGCATAAAGATACAATGATTTTCTTACCAATTTGTTTCTCTTGCCATGAATAATCCATACAAATCCATGTTCAGCAATCATAGTTCACTCTTTCTATGCAAGCCACCATTTTATTGGTTATACTGCCTTCATAATTAGGAAGTGGCTTTAAATCAACCAATTGTTTGAGCCAAGTTAACTCGTTGTTTGGGATCCAGGCACAGACAAATACTGCCACTCAGACGAGGTGCCCCGTATACAAGGCATAGCTGCCAACCTCCGAGCACAAAAATACTGATTACTTGTGACAAAAATACTGATTTTCAGGAAGAAATACTGATTTTTTAAAAATTTTATTGCATATGTAATTTTACGTATACAACCATCAGTAACTGTGTCTTACATAATTATTTAATGTCAAAGAATCACGTGTTGCACACTTGTACGATTTGGAGTTGCACCATGTTCCATTCGGGTGCCCATTCAGAAGGTGCAAGAGTGTAATACTCAAATACAAACTGTTTATAGGAGCCCTTTCCACGCCTTGTTTCTTTTTAAATCATTGATTCCAATGTACCAACTTTCATTGATTATCTCAATTCTGAAATTTATTTAATGATCTGTTTTCGTTCAAGCATAAGAGTGATCCTTGCGATTTTAATGTCTGGAAAACGTGTGAAAAATAAATCGCCAGCATCAATAGTAACTGAAAAAGGATAGTTTATTTCTAAAAGAAATTTAATAAATTATATTTCGATCGATGTACATTAAGGTTCTCTCTGGCATTTATCTACGTCGTAAGTTCAGGCTGAGCTGTGTGTATGAAACAGGAACCAGATGTTTATTAGCTTTTTCGTGCTCTTGCATTTCATGGGCGTCTCCATGCCCAATAGCGAAATCACGTTACACACTTTGCAAAACGTCAAGTTTTCTCTTCTGTTATGTTTTCACAAATCTAAAAGACATCACAAATGTCTTTCCAGTTGTTTCCTTCTATTTTTTCTGGAGAAAATTCAGAATATTCCGCTTTCCTATTTAACATGGTTAGAAGCTGAATATTACGAAAACGAGATACAGCAACAGCGGTAACTATTGTGAAATCCAATATGGCGGATAACGACAGGCATGGTAGCCTCGATTTCGAATGAACCAATCGTATTTTAGAACTTTATTCGTATACACAAGTCATATATTATATCAAAATAGAACCAAATGCCCGTTCTAAACTGACAATTCCAAAGAAATTTTATTATTTTTTTTTTAAATTAGAAAACGTATTTTTTGCCAAAAAAACGTACACCCGTATTCAGGTCCAAAATACGGGACAAATACGGAAAAAACGGGACAGTTGGCAGCTATGACAAGGTAGGTTAATGCGGCCACGTTATCAGGGCACTTGGGAGATGAGGGAGGTAAAGTACAATGAGTTGTCGAGGCAGCAGAGGTTAATGTGTTAATAAAAGTACTGTTGTTTTTTTATCCATAGTGATTAACTCGTATATTGACATCCTGTTTGCCACAATTAAGTGCATTATCAATGATTCCTGCGTAGGAAAATTGTATGGGTCCCAGATAAAAATAATTGCATTCAAATATGCATAATTAAGCATTTCTGAGATCTCTGTCAGATTATGACTGCAGTTTGGTCAGATCATATTTGAAAATGATACAATAACAGATATTTTGGGTGCATCTAACCCATGTCACCCTCTAAGAGACCCCACGAAAGGGAGAAAAAAGATACGTCTCTTGCCAATGGTTACCTCAGGGAAACTAATACTGCATTTTTTATTAGCCTGTAAGTGGACCAGACTTGTAAACAAATGAATCATTATGCACAAGTGCATGAATCAAAACATAAGTAATATTGATTAACTGATCCATGCTTGGCAATATACGGTATCTGACGTAACTAGTTATAAATTTAGAATAATCAATTCTTATGATGATCTAACTTGGAAATAACATCAAAAACTTCACACAGATTATGCTACATTTTCTAAAGAGTACCATGGACAGCACAAATCAAATACAAGTGCAAAGTCACCTCAGAGGTTGGTTCAGGCCAATGACTTAATATTATTGTTTGGAAACCATTTGTCTTCTATGTGTTCTTCCTTACTCCTAGTGCAAATTATCCACCATGTTTGGTCCCGAATGATTTCCCTTTTAGCTAGTGTGATCCTCACCACTGACCATGTAACCCCCAAATCAATACAGTTGTAGCCAAAGTGCAAACCATCCCCAAAATACAGCTACATACTGTCTACAATATTTTGGTAATTGTGTACATCGTGGAATGCTATTATTGTACTTCATTTTAATTACCAACAGACAGACAAATGGTCAAGCATCATAATATAAAATGATCTGCATTATGGCAGACAATTCAAAATAATTGTATCTGCATTCAATATTTTAAAATGTTAGTGGCAGTAATCCTTTCTAGAACTGGCCAAAATCATTGTGTCCCTTGTTACACAATATAATGCACAGATTATAAGCATTTTTTTTGCCAGAGAAAACATGTGAATGATTTTCAGATAGACAATAACATGCTGTAAAGTGCAGAAATAGCTGATTGGTAAATCCTATTCAATCAGCCCCTTACAATCTGGTATGTGCTAAACCACCAACCTACACAGCTTTTGTAGTCTAACAACGTACAAATAATGCTCTCTAACTTTGCATGCATATTATTAAAGCATTCAAAATTTCCTCAATTAATTAAATTTCTCCAAAAATCTTAAAACTTATTCTCTAATTAGACAGTAGCCAAATAATATGAACTTACTGGTTCTAGGCCTTGGTGAACATTTTTGTATAGCAACATCTGAACGACTTCTCCGATAAGGTAAAGACAATCTCTTGAGTGTGCTCAGCATAGCTTACTGGTAGCAGTAAATTCCATTGTCATGGCATCCATCCAGTTTCAAGAGGTTTAAATATTTGTTAATTAATCAGTGACATCTGGGAAAGTAATGATCCTTAAGAATATTTTCCAGAACATTTTTTGTGCTGTTGTGGAGTGTGATGGAAAGTATTCCTCCTCAAACTGCCAATACTTTGAAACAATGGAGAAGATACATCCTTCTTTCATCAATGCTGCATTTATATCATATCAATTTCAAATGTAGTTCTAACTCCAACTTTTAATCCATTTGCAAAACAAATCCAAAGTCTTTATCTGTAACCTTGATTAGTATTTCCTAAATTCATAATCTCTGAGGGTTAACATTGCAAAATAATTCCAACATTGGAAATATTACAATCAAAAGGATTCCATTTTTCCATCTCGGATGAAATGAACTTGTTTACATCACTCCATATCCAGTCGGATAAAAACAGTTCTAATTTTGATGGCACTAAGGCACGTTACAGATGAGCAGCATATTCACTTAACTTATAAAAAAAAAAAAATACCCCCAAAAGCAAGAATAAATTTTTAATACTCTTTAATCACACTAAGCAATCACCCTTTAAGCACATGCTCCAAAGCTATTGGTGTATTGTTCTCTCCACAAGAATAATTACGGTGTAATAGATCAGGACTAGTTTCCAATATTTCATGCACAATTAAATTGACCGTACTTGATGATTGTAAGGGCACGATCAAAGAGCTGTGTAATCAAAAGCACTCTGAATAAGTTTCTGTCACTAAGCCAATTAACACACTGTAAAAGGCACAATACAAGTCTAGATGATCAAGTTATGCATCACATATTTATGTTTTGATGCGTTTGAAAAATACCAAATACATTAAATTCTTGTCTAGCAAGCACTCTGCACTATTATATCATCTACTGCAGAAAATCTAGAATTCTGGTTTATAAAATCCTGAAAAAACATCCAACCAGATATGCCAGTCAAAAATCAACACCCTGTGTACAAGCTATTTTAACTACATGACTGATTGTTCAAATAACTGAGGCCAGGAGACATTATATTTATGATCAATATATACAGATCCCTGTTCATGAAGCATCTATTATTGATTACAGTTATACTTCCTTTTCACTGACTATTCAACATATAATATATATATTAATACACATCACTTCATCACTTTATCTGGAAATGAGAGCTGATCGTTTACATATGTCAAATACTCATATTGTGAGCATATATTCTCAGCAAATCCTATCTTGAACATGTAACACCACTATAGACTCAAAACTTAACATTTCTTACCAATTCACATATGTCTAAAGATTTTAACAGGATATTTGCATAAAATCTCAAATATATATAAAAAAAAATCTCTTTAAATATTTACTGCCTATGTAAAAGCCATAAAGAAACATCTGCCACTGGCTCTCAAGCAATGATTGATTTATGACTTTTTAAAAAAAAAGTTTTCTGGCATGTGTTAGTACAAATTGAAATGCAATGAAATATCAATACTTTCACTCTTCAATTCTAGCCATGCACCTCTGCACACAAATTGAAGAGTGCAGTATCTTGCTTCCTCTGCCAAGATGTTTTCCAAATATGCATCAAAATCAATGACATAGGAAGTAGGAAACTGCAACTTATTTTAGCACTCCAAGATGCATACACCCATCACATTTCAGGAATGTACATGCAACAGTTAAGAAAAATGGAGTCAAATGCAAAACCTTAATCCTGTCACCTATGCTAATGACAATGCCATCAAATAAGTGCCACCTGTATTGTACCTACATTATTTTGAGCAAGCAAAACAAAAATGGCAATCTTTTCTTATCTTGCTGCAAGTTATTTACTCCTCTAGGTAATGGTGTGTAACATCAAGTTTTATCATGCACAGTATAATATTAAGAAAATAATACAAAATAGTGTTCAATCCAAATATTGTCACCAGAACACACCAGCTGTAAGGACATAAACTGTAGTTCCCAAATGAAATAGAAATAACTGACAGGGTAACAACATAGTTAAGCTGGATGTACATCCTAGATTTCCAATGAAAACTGTAATAATGTGCATCATTTCCGTAACAATGCACTTCGAAAGGTACAAGGTAACTGAGTAATGTTTGTTGCCAATTACATAGTTTTTTTTAAAAAATCTTACTTTCCTTTACAAACTCGAAACTGAACTAGTCCTCTGATATTCAACCAGCAAAAGGTTATCTGCCATTAAATCTCAATTTCTGGGATCCTCCAACTTTTTTGCACATATACTGACAAACCCCTCTTTAGGCGAAATTCCAGCACTAATGGTACATTTTTTTAAAATGCCTCACTCAAATTAGGTCAGAATGCTGATGTGTAATTTTATCTCTAAGAGTATTTTCGAGGTAAGGTAGATTAAAAACAGCATGACTTGGCTGCCCAATAGAAGTTCCCAAATGCTGATAAAAGAGTTACTTGGTCTGAAGAAAAAAGCTTGATCAACATCTTCCCTCTAGGTGTATATCCTTGAAAGATCAGGCAGTTACACAAAATGAATATACTTTACCAATCATGACCAAGATAACACTGTTATCTACATTTCTTTGGTCCAGGTGCAAAAACACACCAGTACACTAAACTTTCATTGAAAACGGATGTGGAAGCTTTCCAATCAGAAAGTTAATCTAATATTTTATGTTTAATGTGCAAAGCTTTTTAGCATAATGATCTCAATATTTCAAAGAAGAATCCTTTATATCCATCTATTCTTTATCTTCCAATCCTGGCAAGCAATTTCTGATGGGGCTTGAGGAGACATATCATACATGATGCCATGGCACTTTGAACACCATTCTTTTGCACATTTTCTTTTTCTAAGGGAGCAGTCATCAAAAGATTCTGCTGGTGATAAATAAAGAGCAAATGAAATATGCCCCTTATGTAAGACTTGTAACACATCTGCCCCTGATGTAAACATTGAATCACATCTGTCCCTTACATAAGACTTGCAACACATCTGTCCCTTATGTAAGACTTGTACTACATCTGTCCCTTATGTACGACTTGTACTACATCGGTCCCTTATGTAAGACTTGTAACACATCTGTCCCTTATGTAAAGCTTGTAACACATCACTTATGTAAGACTTGCAACACATCTGTCCCTTATGTAGGACTTGTAACACATCTGCCCCATATGTAGGACTAGTAACATACCTGTCCCTTATGTAAGACTTGTACTACATCTGTCCCTTATGTACAACTTGTACTACATCTGTCCCTTATGTAAGACTTGTAACACATCTGTCCCTTATGTAGGACTAGTAACACACGTATCCCTTGTGTAGGATTTGTAACACATCTGTCCCTTATGTAGGACTTGTAAAATGTCACTTACATAAGATTTGTAACACATCTGTCCTTTATGTAAAACTTGTCACACATGTCCCTTATATAAATCTCATAACACATCTGCCCCTTATGTAAGACTTGTTACACAGCTGCCCCTTATGTATCATTTGTATGACTTGCAACACATCTGCCCCTTATCTAAGGCTTGTAACATATCTGTCCATTACAATGGCATCCATGCCAAAACATTATATTTCATAAAAATAACTCACAAGCTTACAGACACAATCATATTTTTTTTTACAAAAAAACAATTTTCATAAACCTTGGTTATGAAAAAAGGTGAGAGAAAAGTGATATGGACATCATGATATATGGTATGTCTAACCTGTATTGGTAATAAAATATTGTGCTTACTGCTCATATAAAAAAAACTAAACTCGGGTAAGTTTATAACTGATTGTCATAGAATTTTAAAAGTTTTAAAGTTAAGTCAGCAACAAACAATCACCATTTAAAACATGACTTAACTGACTGGCAATAACACTAGGGTTTTATCTTGTATTAACCATTCAATTTCAAATGATTGTTGTGAGATGAGTCACACTACTGGCTTGTAAATACAGATTTAATTATTTAGGTAGGCAATTGTTTACACATCTAGGAATGTCAGCTTGACTTGAATGACTGTGTGTGTGTGTGTTTGAGTGTGTGTAATTTTTAATGTAGCTATACAAAAAAAAAATCAGTCATATTGCTACAATGTCTGCAGTATGGCAGTGTATAATGATGTCTAACACTGGGGTGTCATGTGGCAGACAAGTAGTTTGATGTCCCACCCAGTCACATTATCCTGATACCAGGCTGACCAATCCTAACACTAACCTCCTGATGCTGAGTGCCTGAAGATGTCTAACCTGTATTGGTAATAAAATATTGTGCTTACTGCTCATATAAAAAAAACTAAACTCGGGTAAGTTTATAACTGATTGTCATAGAATTTTAAAAGTTTTAAAGTTAAGTCAGCAACAAACAATCACCATTTAAAACATGACTTAACTGACTGGCAATAACACTAGGGTTTTATCTTGTATTAACCATTCAATTTCAAATGATTGTTGTGAGATGAGTCACACTACTGGCTTGTAAATACAGATTTAATTATTTAGGTAGGCAATTGTTTACACATCTAGGAATGTCAGCTTGACTTGAATGACTGTGTGTGTGTGTGTTTGAGTGTGTGTAATTTTTAATGTAGCTATACAAAAAAAAAATCAGTCATATTGCTACAATGTCTGCAGTATGGCAGTGTATAATGATGTCTAACACTGGGGTGTCATGTGGCAGACAAGTAGTTTGATGTCCCACCCAGTCACATTATCCTGATACCAGGCTGACCAATCCTAACACTAACCTCCTGATGCTGAGTGCCTGAAGATGCCGATGTTAGTACCAGTTTTACAAGTCTTCGGTATCATTCAGTCGGTGTTCGAACCTGTGACCTCCCGTATCCAAGGCGGATACTCTTACCAATACACCACTGGAGTGGTCTGACTTGTTAAAATGAAGGTATTTGGTGTGGAGTTAAAACTAATTTTAATTATGTAATAAGTACCCATGACTACTATGCTGTTTGTACTATTCTGTGTCATAAGAAAAACGACCATTCTTTCCATGTGAATATATCTTCCCCCAGAATAAAGAATTATGACTAAGCCAGTGTGCATCTCACATGGTCATGCATATAACCATCTTTTTCATAGACAATTATACCAAGACATGAGTACAATGGGAGGAAGATATTTAAAAATAGCAATGGGCAAGAATAGCATAATTAAAATTAGTTTTACACACTACCACCCCAAAACCCCATCATTTTAATTGCATCAATAACTTACCTGTTGCTATTGTGAAGCTTAATTTGTCAGCAAGGAAAGTACTGTATTTTCGCGTATATAAGACGCGTCTTATACAACATTTTACACACCACGCACCCATGATGCGTCTTATATAAAAAATTTTTTACACAAATCGGCAAAACCAGCATCTTATATACGGGTATATGCGCGAAAATACGGTAAGTATTTTTTTAAACACGAACGAACGGTACAGTGTGTGATATTGAAGGATGATTTTTGCGGTCGATATTTACGTTCCACGATTTTCATTCCTAGTTGTAAAAACAATTGGGTAAGTGTTCAGTAATTACCACGTGTACCAATCCAATGCAGGCCACTTCTAATTTAAAATCCTGTCGTTTCAATGTTTTGTATACCGTAGTTATTGCAGATCTACGTTTAGTAGGAGTAAATGTTTTAAATTTATATAATATAGACTAGTATGTTTAAATAGTTTTGTTTATTGTTATTAATTATCACAGCAAAAACTATGGCGGCTATATTACCTATACATCCGGTTGGGTTCAAAGATACCGGTAAATTTTTAGTATCTTTGGTGGGTGTGTTTGAAAACAAGACAAGACTAAATAGTTCGAAAACAAGACAAGAATTTATTCAATATTGGACTTAAATATGAAAATCAGTTATACCATATATTTAATTTTTTTTTATTAAACACAATATAATAAACTGTTACTAAATAGTGTGTGACTTGATCAAAAATCAATGTACCGAATTGTTCTATTCGGCTTCATTTTCATCGTCGTCACTTTCGGCTTCAAATCCACTGAAACTTGAATCAAATTCACTGTCGTCGCCGCGGAATAACTCCATAACTGATGCTAATCGATCCTCATTGGCGTCAGTGGTATCGGATGCAGCTGAGTCGTCGTTCGAAGAACTGATATAGCTAGCCGATTCGGGAATTATCCCACACTTTCTGAAGCCATTGATGATTGACGTAATTTTCACTTTCTCCCATGCCCGAAGAACCTGATTACATGCCTCTACGTACGTTGCATGACGTTGTCGACCAGCTGGCGTGAATGTGTGTTTACTGCTAGTCATCCAACGATCCCATTCCTCACAAACAAAAGTCTTAAACGGGTGATTGACGGCAACATCCAAGGGCTGTAGCTTGCAAGTCAGGCCACCTGGGATAATGGCTATGTGGGCTCCAGCACTGTTGATGTGCTTCTGCACAGTTGTCTCCTTATGGGCAGCCATTGCATCAAAAATCAGAAGAGAATTTTTCGTGAAAAATCCGCCTCCTCTTGTTCTGAAGCATTGGTTAGTCCAGGTATGCATCACCTCTGTGTTCATCCAGCCCTTCTTGTTGCAGACAACAACGACTCCAGCTGGCAACGTTTCTCTTGGCATGGTTATCCTTTTAAAGATAACCATGGGTTTAAGTTTTCCTCCTGCAGCAGTGCAGGCCAATACAACAGTGAAGTTGGTTCGTTCATGTCCGGTGGTATTAATCGCGACTGTCTTCACTCCTTTATCTGCCACTGATCTAGTAGCTGGAACATCAAATGACACTGGAATCTCATCCATATTGATAATGTCATCATCGGCCAACTTCAGTTCACTCATTTCCTTCTGAACAAAGGTATGGAAAACATCCAATTTATTTTCCCAATCGTCCGGAAGCTTCTGTCCAACAGTTGTACGTGACCGGACTGCAAGATTGTTCCGTTTCATAAACTTGAACACCCAGTTTGCACTGCCACCACGAAAGTCTGTGATCTTCATTTCAGTAGCAATAATTCGAGCCTTCAATTTGATCGCTATTGTTGAAACGGCACGGTTACTTTCACGTTCCGAACGCACCCAGTTGGCTAGATTTTATTCCAAGTTCGGCCATCTTGCATTTCTACCTCTACGAGCTCGTTTCCTTGGATTCATCTTCTTAATCTCCTCTTCATCCAACCTCCAATCACATACATTTTTCTTGCTGCAGCTAAATTCTCTTCCAGCAGCTCTGTTGCTACGCTCCTTGGCAAACTTGATGACGTCTAATTTAAAGTCGACTGTATATGACTTTCGCTTCGGCATCGTGACAATTTTATAAATTTTAAAAATGCAAATTGATCTCTCATTTATATATACCGGTAACAAGAGACTATTCCCATGTTTATATATGCTAACCGCATATATCAGGCATTTATTAGTCTATGTACGGTACTAATCCCACTCGCTGAAGACTTGGCCTCCTAGCAGATCAATGAAGCCGCCTTTACATCTGGCATTTATTGTTCTAGAATCTAGATACCAGGTACTCAACCCATCCGCTATTGGCCCGGCGGCAGATAAGAATAAACAATAATCGTTGAGGTCCTGCCTCAGACAATTCTTTGATCTAAACTAAAAATGGTAATGAAGCCTTGTTTACATCTGACGGGTGATGAAACATTGGACAAATTTTCATTTATGATAAAGGAAAGGAAACCACTGGATATAAATTGCTCAGTGCGGCAGATGGCAGGCCGCATGCGTCTTATGTAAAAAAAATTTAACACAAATCGACAAAACCCGCGTCTTATATATGGGTGCGTCTTATGTAAAATATTTTTACACAAATCGGCAAAACCCGCGTCTTATATACGGGTGTGTCTTATAATTGGGTGCGTCTTATATGCGCGAAAATACGGTAACTCAAGTGTTAAATTGAATAAAAACCGAGAAAAAACAAAAACAAGGGAAAGAGTCATATTGGGGAATGCTGGTGTCTCTGTAGGACACATGCTGTGCTGTGATTATGTGCGCTTAAGAAACAACATCTAGAGTTTTGTGGTGGTAACAAATGGAGGTACGAGAAGACAGTATAGGATCACCAAAATGAAGCATTCTTAAGGGTAGAGCGTTAATATCATGGACTTTAAGTTTCATAAAAGAAAGGTCTCTATCCATAAAAAATGATAAGCTCATTGTCATGATAATTGATTGCAAGATAAAGAAAGCCAAAATATCAACAGATCCCTTGAGAAGAAGGAAAATGTGTCTCCTACCCTTTCTTTACTCTTAAAGGCATTAAGATAAAAAATATTGTGTCTCAAATTGGCATAAAAGCCTATATTTATCATCCCCACATCAGATTCGATTCTGAGTTGAGATCTCTATTGGTAGTGCAGCTAGCAAAGGTAAATTATTTTGGCTTTGCTGATCTCAAGCTACTTATCTGTTAGAACAGGTCTTTGGATTGGCACGTTAGCTGCATCATTCAGATACGGAGAGCTCCCAACAGTTGTTGCTGTAGTGTATAATGCCATTTTTCAGCACTTGATAGGCAATACATGTCAGCCATTATTAATGTTGGATGAAGAACCCATGAAAACCTCGGAAAGAACTACCGACCCACAAGAAGATACTGGCAAGCTTTCTCACATACCCACATTGGCCGAATATTAGACTCGAACCCACGCTGAGATGAGATGGCAGTGATCCATAACAGAAAGCGCTTTAGATTACTCAGCCACTCAGGGCCCTCAGCTCTCAACAGAGCAGCCATATCCACCACATTTAAATTCTTTCCAGGCACGGCAATTGGCCTGAAACTTTTCTGGAGAATCGATCACTTTAAGATAAGCAAAACATACAAGTGGAGAATGTGTGGATGGTTGTGTAGCAGAGACATTGTTATAATAGAAGATGAATCCTGCCATGTATTGACCTGACATGATTTATCGGCAGATCTAGATGTCTGTTGAACCATATTCATACTACAAAAGTTGTGCTATGAGAATGTTGTGGGCAATAGAAATTTTGTAGAGCATGGGATAGCACGGCATACAGGGAGAAAGCAGATTTAAATAAATGATTCCACTGATGCTGAATGTGTCCTGAACAGTTCACGCTCTCTGGACTGGAATGAGATATACACAAGAGAAGTCTGCTGTTGCAAATGGTCACAAGCTAAAAGTGACTGTTATGGAGAAGTAGAGACCATTTTACGAGGTGCTTCTACAATGAAATTGGCTGGCTCAGAGGGTAATCCTTTCTGAGGCACCCAGGAAAGGAGATTCCTAACCTCCACACAAAGAGATGTAAGCCTCCTTTCACATCAGCTCTGATAAGACCATGATACATCATCTATGCTGTCGGTAAGACCATGACACTTTGGCCTTATACTCTATTGATGCACCATTATGGCTGTCAATGCGGTACCCGGGTAATCGTCGCGAGAAAAAAAACGGCATTTAAAAGTAATGACGAGTACCTGTTCACAAAAATAACTTGTTGACAAAATATCATCAGCAGTATGCTGGTCTGAGTCAGCTCAAGTCTATATTTAGGAATAGGACCACCCGTTATGCATCAATGGCTGCTGCATGCTGGACTGTGCGAAAAACTTCACAGTTCAAAACAAGAATAGTATATAGTCTAACGTGTTAATATATCACTTCAGTGATTGCCAATGACACCGTGTGACCACGCAGTCGCTGTAGCCTTGTTTGCCGAATCCAAGCTGTATAATCCACATATAACATGCTAAAGTTTCAATAAGCAAATTTTTTATTAGACCCTCTCATATTTTAACATCCTTTACTGTTTCAAGTTTTTATATGTAGCACTTTCAGTGTTATACACATTGACTAGAATCTATCTTAAGACTTTTAGTCCCAAATATTATAATTCTTTCCAAACAGCCTGAAACAGATGTCATGTGAGGCTGCACTCGTGCCTTCATATTTAGAGGATTCTTATTTTTTGTTGCCTTTATCTAATCCATCTGTGACATTTTTGAAAGGAGATATTTTTTCTCTCATATATACATAAACTATTTTTAAAAAATACTTTTTAGCGCCAAATACCTTTAGACTGGTCCGCACTAAATATTGAATTAGAAGAAAGAATATGCGCATAAAGATTAAAATGTGAAAACCAGTCTGTTCTCTCCTTACTAAGCCATACTGATTCTATAAATAGAATTCCAGGTCGAAAGTAGAACAAGGTTTGCTATCAATATTAAAAATGAGATTTTTGGAAGGTGGATATACAGAGAAAGCATAATCCATATACATTTACGCATAATTTAGTGGAAAAAAATCGTAACGATTACACCAAAAAGCATAATGGTTGGCATGTGTGCAGCTGGGTACGAAAGTTAGTCGAAATAAATTCATTAATTAATAGTGCGCGGTCCAATATTTGCAGCTACCACTGTACAGACTCTTCATACCGAGTAGTGCATAACACGGTTGGTCTCAAACGAGTACATGGTTAAACATTAAATGGCGAATGGGTACCTGGGTAAGTTTTCCGTGGTTTTTGACAGCCCTATGCACCGCTGCAGTTAGAAATACAGCTTAATTTCCATATTTTCTATTCATTCAGAATCTAATGACCCTGGAGAATGATGCCCTCCAATTCTAACGAGTGCCCCAACCATAAAATGACACAATGGAGAACAGAGAGGAGTTGGGATTGGGTGCATGCATAGGAAACCCAGTCAGGAGACTACTGGTTTATTCTCCAGTGCAAATGGTGATGAAAATCTGGTTCGAGAGGAATCAGAGTTGACAAAGAATCTCTGTGAGCTTTTGAGAAGGAGAAACTGCAGCGAGTTGATATGGAGATGTAATGGAGAACATGATGGGCAACATTATTCAAGGTTCCAAACAAGGACAGATAAAAGCAAACAATACTTGTTCTCATAAATCAACCAGTCTCTGAAGTAATAAGCAATTGGGGTTCCCATTAATCCCAGTTAAGATGCTACTATGCCCGTAACTCAGTTCTATATAGGGAAGTAAAATATGATGCTTGCAGAAGGTCAACTACCAGCAGCAAAATATTTCCACAAGTCCAAAAGTGGAAAGGAGATGATTAAAAACCAAATCCTTCATACTGTACTTCCTTCCATGACTAGAGGCACTTGTTTATGTTGATGAAAAAAGGAAATAGCGGACAACATTCACTCCAATTCTACAAGGTGACTATAACTTGGAATCTAACCCCTTGCCAATTCTTTATATGCATGATAAAAAAAGGAAACATTCCAAATTCGTTCCTCATATACGAGTTGAATACCCTTCTGTACAAAGTTTATCTTTTGTTTTAAAGCTATTTGGATTACTCTGACTTGAACAAATAACTTGCACAAATTAGAACTAAATGAAATATATTTCACTGCATGACATCAGAAGTATAGGCCTTCAAAATTAACCCAAAGAGACAAGATGGTAGGTAATAAGAAACTTTGCATAAATGTGGTTATTAAATGATCAGCAAAGCATGCATGGAGAAGATCTTTCTCACACTGATGAATGAATGATATGAGTCACTGAACTGTGCTGACAGGAAACAAACTGGCTTGGGAGGGGTCATATTTCAAGTCATATTAATCTACTTGTGTTAATTTGAAGGCAGCAATATGTGCATGTATCTGCTGCAGCTATCTTGGATAAATTTTCCATTCAAATAATAAAACGGTAAAAAAGCTAAAAATTATTCATCACTGCTGAAAATTAAGTGACCTTGTACAGGGTCAGTATTGTTTTGCAGTAATATGGGCATCAACATGGGAAAAAGTATTATAAAAAGTGATTAGAAATTTCACCCAACATGTAAGTCATCATATATTTTGATTAAAGTAAGCAGTCATGAACTTAACTTTTTGTGCAGCATGATTTTTCTTTATGTCACACTGACCATGACCTTTTGAACCCAATACCAATAGGCTTCAAGTGCATACCAACAACAAAGCTTTTTTTACAGGTCTGAGACGCAGAAGTAATGTTACGGTGCAAACCTATTATACCTCTGTCAGTGACCATGAACTTTGACCTTAAGATCCTATCAATTTGCTTCTTTCTTGATCAAAAAGTTGATATAGTTAGGTGAAGGAAGATACTGTGGAACTATTAACAAAGAAATGGAAAGACACAATGCTCAAGCATAATATCTGCAATTTTTGGCAGATAAGTGACTGAAAGTGAATCAAAGATATTTTAATGTAATGAATCAAAATCCCCATAACAATTTCATTTTTTAAGCATTTAGTACAAAGTTGTCAATGTATGCCTCAGTTCATAAATTCTAAATGCATTACATATACAAATGATGTGCAAAAGAACTGTACATTTTGCATAAAAACATGTTTCAGAGTCAGCGGTGCTATATTTTGTTTCTATGACAACATCAAGTATGTTAGAAACTAACATTACATAAAGTAGGATAAAGTACAGCTAATACAGTACTGCATGGATGATTCTACTATATTCATTAGATGCACACCATGATCCCATTTTCCATCGGCAACCTGTGAATTTTAATTCTGTAATTCTGTAGGGGTCCAGCTAGACTAGAAGTTTAGGTAGAAGTGACTTCTCTTTTTGGACAGGGAACATCTATGTGTTTTCATTCTCTTAACTGATTATGTCCTCTATTTCCCAGTATGCATATTTGCAGAAAGTAGAATATTTTCTCAGTTCTATCTATATTATAACCACATCTAGTGCATATATAGAAACTATCTTATTCATATGTAGTGTATTTTGGCAATATGACTTTTCTAGAGAACAACAGAAGCTATACAATGTAATGAATTTGAACTGAATAACAAGATTACAGTATTGCAATTACAAGTTAGTACAAATGTTTAATCAACTTTCCTTAATCAAGACTTTTTCTTTTAACTTCTAAAAGTTCACTATAAAATGGCAGTTGAACTATATGCATGGTTTTCCAGGTGGCAATTTACCAGCAAAAGTAGTTCTGGAGAAACAGTGATAACAATCCTGTGGTAACAGACCATCAGAAGAAGGACAACAGGATATCCCATAAAATCTTCTGATCTATGGAAAGTACAGCTAAAAGGACAATATTCAAATAAAGGAGATGACTAAGGTATAACACTGGAACATTTCTTTTTTAAACTACAAGAATTAGTGCCAGTGAAAGAAAGAGCAATGAGTAATAGAAACTACATGTAATGTATTCATGCTATGTATTAAAATTACACTGTACTGCATAATCTAAGTACAAAAATATTTCCTCATGCAATTGTAGTCAATTTGTTTACATAAAAGATACAAACATGTCGCTTATCTATAGTTCTGTAAAATTCCAATCCTGCGTAATTGGAACATACTGTATTAGAAACTGCATCAACTATGTTATACCATTTTCAGTCATATTAGCAAAATTCACAAAGACTGCCATTCAGCAGAATGAAAGGGAGATAAATCCTCCCAAAAAGCCTGCAATATTGATAGAGTGAATTTTCTTGCTACTACAACACATTATCATTATTATTATCAATGATGTTAAAAACAAATTATTTACCAACCAAACTTACTTGAGAAGAGAAAGAGATTTTATCTTCTGCAATGTTGTAAAATGAATTATACATAATATACGCACAATTAAATTCAAGTGATAACCACTATTGAAAACAAAGGAAAATAAAAATAAGAACAAAACTCACAAATACTGTACAATATTTACACTGTGATACAAACCATGTGCTTCAATTCTTATTCAGTAATGGCAATCACTGATTACTGATGGTTACAACAATCCCAATAGAAGAGAAAGAGACACAGGGGGTAGTGGTATACTGATATGGTAAAGAAGGTACATCAGTTAATAGGAGAACTATCTGATGAAACTGAAGCAATATGGATTCAAGTCAACCAATCAAATTCATGGCTTTTCCTAGCTTGTTTGGTTTACAGACATTTGACCTGCAAAATTATTTGGAGTGAAGATTTTGGATAAAGTAACTGAAGAACAAAAAAACAAACCTAGAGAGCTTGTGAATGTGTTGATAAAACAAAAATAGGTTAAGCTTCATGGAACCTTGAAACACATTAATCAATTAGTAAATATATTAACATGAGAAACTGATCCTCCATGACAAAGTGTACATCAACAGCCCCATCGATCCTTTACACATACACCTCTCCCTCGACAACTCACGCACATCAGAGTCCAAAAACAGACCACACTATAAGTGAGGACATGATTTACAGAGGAATCTCTAAAAAAATCAGCTATACAAAAGATATCCAAAGAACTGCAGGATTGAGGGGGGTGTGTGTCTGCAAAACCCGGTTTCATTGGGGTGGGGGGGTACTTGTCATGAAATGACCCTAATACTAACAAATGGCCACAATTATCTGAAAGTGAGAGCACTAGTGAATACAACAAGATAACTCAAGCTCGAAATGTATACTTAATGTGGACTCCGTCTTGATTTTACAGTAATGGATAAAACAATTCCTGTATATATGCAAATCATAGCATGGGATACCAGGCAGTAACCGCCATATATTTATGTATTTGATGGCCCCTTATTGATTAGTGTACTTAAGATTATTGTTCATTTTGTATTTTTTATGCACATTTCTTTAAATTTAACTGAATTAATATAAATTTGGTAATATAGTAAATAAAGTACTGGCTAAAAATGGTTTTGTTTTGGTACCTTTGGTGTCATAAACATGAGGTCTAATGAACGCAACTCCTTTCAAATATATCCTCTTAAAAATTTACATCCGGTCACACAAATTGTAAATGCCACACCTTGAAGTAAAAATTTAGGAAAAAAGTACCTCAAAGAAACTATTATAAAATTAATTTTCAAAAAAAATTAGTTTGTCGATGGTCAAGTGCAATATGATATTAAAGGTGTGTGCAATTACTGAAAAACGGGTTTTCTTTGGAATTATCTTATGAAGATTAGAATTTGATCTAGATATTTAAATTTTTTAAAATTATGAATATGTACTTTTCATTTCTTCTTCTATTCTTCTGAAAGTAAGGGACTGTAGTATTTATTCCAGGAACTCTAACAGATAGGCTGCGAAAAAGACATTCTGTAAATATCAGTGTAGTATGGTAGAACAAGATATCTTTTAATGATCATTGTTACTATTTGTCAATCCTTAGTTATGATTGATAATTAAGTCTAGTATTTATGTACATTTAGTTTATTGTGTGTGCCTGACTGTTTTTTTTATATGATTAAGGGCAGGGTTTCTGGCCTTCCTTATTATTGTTTTGACTAAGGAATGTGTTCCTGATTTGAATAATTTATGTAATGATATTGTATTTGAATACAAGTTCTAGCCTTATTTATAAACTTAGAATAATTTGGAAGAGAACCTGTGACCCACATCTTGGACATCATGATATCTTGGTCTTGGGTCAGTTAAAATTGGCACATGAGAATGAGGTAACTAAAATTATTCATTTTTCTTTTACGCTTAGTCTATAGATTTATTTACTGTTGTGTTCAGATATAATCTGTGAAGAAACATTAAAATTATTCAGTGGAATTACATAGTGCATGTTGACCTTTCAAGCAAAAACTTTTTTTTTGGATAGTTCAATTCAATTCAAAAACATTCTTGATTATAATATTAATAAATCCAATACCAATGTGTTAAGTAAATTTAACTTACATTGTTTGATTGTTAATGATTTTTGTTATTTCACATATTGTGGGTAACCAACACTGAATCTAGTTGCACACTTGTCCAAAATCAGCAACAATTTTGTAAACAACTTTTTCTCTCTCTTAGTGAGGATCATTATCTTAAACTGAATCAAGGACATTTGTAAAAAAAAAAACAAAAAAAAAACCATGTTATATAGTTCTATTTGGACTATGTGATTTCCATCATGTGCCTTAAGGCAACAAATCTTCTAATCATTTTTAGAACAATGAAAATATTGACCCTCATCCTGGGTTTTGTTTTACATTTTAGTTTGTCACATACTGTATGTTTTTCTGAAAATATGTTAATCATACTTTATTATCTTGGCAGAATCAATTGTACTATGTTGTGTCCTGTAATTCATTTCGGCTGGAATTTATTTCTTTAAAGTATTTGATTCAAGTGATGTTTCTCTGGAAATACAAAGTGCTCATTAAAAATATTATTTCTGGACAGAGACATTAACTGAGATTTAGTACATTCAAACCAGGAATTATATTTCTGTGATTCATATAGACTTGGCATTAAACCACAATGCAGACTACCCCACAGGCTTATCATCAACTTCAGCATTGGATTTAATTTGAATTTCTGCTTTAGTTTATCCAAAACTTTAATTATTAGGACTAGTGTCTAGAATTCTAAGGCTATTATAGATTTAATTTTAAAAAATGTAAGTTCCATTTTTTTTAAAAGTTTTAAATCTGTATTCTAGGGAAATTAATTATTTACGGAAACACGTACAATTATATGAGATTTAATTAACAATACTTTAAGTTTCTCTTAAACTTTGAATATTAAAGAAATAAATTTATTCGTTGATTTGATGCAAACATACAACAATGAAAGACAGTATAACTCACAGTCTACACATATATAAAATAAAAAATTTGGTTAATCAGTATTTTGTTTCTTGGAACATTAGATCAAAAATAACTCAAATGTTTTAGTTCTGCTCCTCATTGACTATAACAGCATATTGAAGGGGATGGTTTAATGAAAAATGAAGCCCATACGGGAATAATTTCCTAAAAATAAGCGTAGTTTGAAAAACGTGCATATTTGCAGTGTATCGTAGTGAATCTGTAAATGTAATCTTCTCCACAAAACTACCTTGGTACACAGATAGCGCAGGCTTCGGCACACTTAAGCATTTTGAAAGGCAAACTTGTTCTACTGCACAATAGCATGAAGTTTCTAATAACAATAAGTATTATTTTTTTTTAAATCAACAAGACAGTCATTTCATTTCTTAATTTCTAACTGGACTGTCGCCTAGAGATCCCTAATAATGTCATCTTGTTTGCATTTCAAACCAAGCAGGAGCTTTTAGTGTAAACAATGAGCAACGTTTATTTTACTTTTACAGTTCATGAAATGTGCAGTGAACAGGTGAGGACCCAAGTATTATGCAAGAAGGTAAACCCCCAGTCATCTGCAACCAGAATTTGCACTGTTTAGTTTTAAAATTTATCAGAAACTGAAGACAAAAAATGGAAAGCAATTTGAATATTATGAACAAGGGTTCAGGGTTGTAAACTCACAAAAGTTATAGAAATTTACAGATGTGTTCAACAATAAACTACATTACTATGGTAGTCTAAAGAGAAAAAACATTCATCCAAGCAAATATCAAATACCATGCAGTCATGGGGTGGTTAAGATTGTAATCATAATTAATTACAGTGTAAGCAGTAATCACATAATCATAATGAGTTAAGAAGCTCTACAATTGTAATCATTCTTCACTGGTAGTGTAATTGTATCATGTAATCATGACTACAAATGATTACAACCTAAAAAGTAACAACCAAAATTGTTAAAGTGACTGTGATGTAAACAAAACTAAGCAGTGCTCATTTGGCATGTTAATTTGTATCTAAATAATTGTCAATAAACAATTCAAGAAGTTAAATTTTCTTGCTTTCCAATTACACATTGTATGGTATCTGCAGTGAACAAGAAAAGATAACAAGCAAATACAAAGCAAATTCACGTCAATCTGCCACACTGCAAAATCACTCCTGTCAAAAAAGCGCCCACATTGACAATTATTTTTTGCTCCTATTGCAAATTGCATCTAATCAAAAACATCCCCAATTTTGTAACTTGAACTTTATTTAAATTCTTTTAGCATACAACATTTATTGTTTCCATGATTATTAAATGTTTTTATATTTGATTCATGTAATGTTACTAAGGTGCTGGGAAACAACCAAAAGAAGGTTGCTGAAATGTTATAACTCTCATGAAAGTAACTTGAAATTTTATAAGTGACATACAACATTTTTGATTCTTTAATCTAATAATTTTTTCTATGATAATTATTTTTTTTAGTTTGATTCACGTAACATGTTGTTCCTAAGCTGCATGGAAACAAGGATGAAAAGGCCTCCAGGAAACAGCTTTAAATCTTATAACAGAGGTCTCGCTAGGATTTTAAAACTAGGAGTCCAGGACTCCCATTTTGGTAAAAATAGGAGTCCCACCAACAAAAGTTGCAGTCCCATCCCAAATTTTTTAAAACTTTGCTGATTAGAAGAACTGTTGGTTGCCATTGAGTGCAATTCCCCTTTATAACACTGACATGCACAACTGTATCAGTCTATACGGCGTGTCTGGTAATTCTGCACAATAACATGTCATTTCTTTAATTATTATAACAGGTATTTGTTAGGTCTAAAATGTACACATCTATATTGCAGACACATTTGTGCCTTTTTGGTTAAAAAATTAAATTGGGGGGGGGGGGGGGGCTGAAATGCAGACAGAAAGATTCCAAAGTAATGTATTTCATTTCCATAGTCTGATGCATAAACATTACATCTTTTCAAAGCCATGCGCAGAATAGTCCACTATATCAGTTCTAGCAACTTCAGCACAGTTCTGATCTCATGCAAATCTTCATCATTTTCTCGTTTAACCCCAAAATACCAAATTTGCAAATGTCATTTTGTCCAAGTCTCGATTTTGTCTTGGTTTCAAGTTCACATGCAATATTTATACAGCTACAATCAGAAATGAAATCAATTACAGGATGATGGGTCTTCGCCAATGTAGCAAATTGTGATTCTGTTTTCTTTTTTGACCACAAAATATACCATCTTGTGAGATTTGTTGCGATACCAATGTTGGCTGATAAAAAAAACTGTGTATACAGTCTTGCATTTGGAGTAGAGAAAATCAAAGACACCATGACAGGAAGCAGCAAACTTGGATTTAACAATGTACTGGAATATATTGTTACATAAACAAATCCTTGTTTCATATTGACAAATCACGGTAACAGTGCACTGTTATATCATAATCCACTTAATCTGGCCTTTTTACTGTATGCTGTATTATAATTAAAATAACCATGCAACTGACTAGTTAAAAGCCAACACCTCTGAAGGTGGAAACGTGAAATGAGTAATCAACCAGATGACGCTAATTAAAAAAAAATACCACATGGAAGAAAAAAATAGTTTTGTCGACGCTTACAGAAAACTGATTACCTTTGAAGCACTGATATATACTAAACAAATCTATCTCAATCTTCTACAATTATCTGATGTTGCCGCAGCAATAACAGGTATTTGTTAGGTCTAAAATGTACACATCTATATTGCAGACACATTTGTCTGTAAATGGTTCCTCTATTTATTAATATGTGCAATCATATCACATCAGTATCAACAAAGATCTGGGGGTCTGATTAATTGTACTATGCAACAGTATACTTAGTAATACATGTAAGACCCGACGCTGATAGTTATGTTTTGGGCGTCGGGGTCTTACTGTCTAACGAACAGCGCTGTGTAGTTTGTTTTGAACTCGACTGCCAGGAGAATAAGAGGTGAAATTTTCATGATTATCACATACTTGGCAATAAATATCAACATTCATCTACATTTAAGAGTTATTGATATCCTTACTTTGTTGTGTTGATCATGATCGACTCAAAATCTGACACTAGCAAATGAATGCATTTTTATGTTCCTTCGACACACATTTCAATTGGTTGCAATGCGATGGTGGCTGAGGTATGCCGAAGTAGGTTTCAACAAGGCCGTTTTATTTTAACAAAAAGAAAGTATCAAAGTATCAAGTATTTGAACAGCAAGTAACAATTCGTTTCGTTCAATAAACATTTTCCGATTGGAACTTACTTGAACATACCTTGACTACTGTCGCATTTCAACAAATTCAAATGTATGTCAACTGAACAAGAAAATGTGTCCGTTTGCAAGTGTCAGATATTGATTCCACCTGGATAAAAACAGCACAATAAGTATATTAATTAAACATAAATTAGTGGAAGAGTGTCAATATAGGTTGCCACGTATGTGCGATATTCCTGAAACTTTGACTACACGTTCCAATGTCGACGACATCGGAACAGACTACACAAGGCTGTTATTCGGATCATAAGACATAGCACTTAAACAAAATCAACATGTGCTATGTCTTACATGTAGGACTACAGTATACTCAGCTGCCAGCTAAATATTCTGGAAATCTAGTTTATAGTTCCTATGGCGATGCAAAATGGAGCATATATATGCTGCATCGAGTACTATGGCAGTAAAATATCGAATCCCATCATACATATCAGTGTTGATATTTTTTATATTATTAAAATACTTTTTTGTCATTAGAAAACACAAATGCATGCCTCGGGTAGAGGAAGAAGTAGACAGAAGTTGTGTATAGAACGGGTGTCATCAGCTTCAAGTTAAACTAAGCGCACAATATTCTAGCTGTAATTATCGTCTGAACAAGGATGCTGTTTTGGACCCGAACTCTGCACGGCGTTTTCGTAAAGTACTTAAGTGGGTGAAAATGTCAACTATATATACAGAACTTCCGCTAGCTGTCTGCACTTCCGTTCAAATGTAAACACTGCTTCTGGCAGGATGCTAACGACAATTAAATGGGAAATCATTAAATATGGAGGAAAGATAACTCACCTTCAATACAGACGACATGTTCTCTGATCTGCTGCTGAATCAGAGGATCAGGAATTGCCTCTATCAGGTCATAAATGGCATAAATACTTGGGTGTACGCTCTCAAAGCGCTGGATTTCCTGGCGGATTGCTAGCGAATTGCTCGAGTAAGGCTGAATAGGACTCCGCTGATTCATTTTGACAGTAAATGAGAGTCATTTCTATCTGCAATTATCATTGTTGTTATTTTCCTCTCAAGGAAATTGCTGAGAGTCGTGTCATTTGTGTTCGGAACATTCTTTCAATATGGCTCTGGCGAGATGCGCATGCTCTCATTAGAGCACCTGTCATGCGCATAACAGAACGATCCTATTTCCTGTACATTTCCGGGAGTGGTATGCCTCTAAATACATCTTAATATACTTTAACATAAATACATTTTTGTGGTAAAAGATAATTGTATGGAAGGCATGTTGATTAGCCAGAATGTAGTCCGTTTCCTCTGGATGTTCCCACCCCAGTTGCGTGTAGATAATAAGTAAACACCACAACGATCTGTAAGAGGGGGGGGGGGTTAGGTCAGATTGAAATATTATTAATGGATGTTGGTAATGCACAGTTCAGTACAGGTGGGTAGGGTATGATACTTCGATTTAAAAGAAAACGTATTTTCCAAAATTTAGCAGTGCATATGTAAAAGAACAACTTGTAAAAAAAAAAATTATACCGTTTGTCCACAGGCTTTCATACAGCAAAGGAGTCTGACGTTTTATCAATAAAGTACAGCGAACTCTCTGAAAACATGAAGTCACCTTATCGGTTATATAAATGAACACTTATATAACCGATAAGGTGACTTCATGTTTTCAGAAATTTCACTGTACTTTATTGATAAAACGTCAGACTCGTGTGGATACAGTGTGCATCAATATATAGACTGTTTGTGAAAATTAAATGTCATTTAATCGATTTATTGGCCAGGAGAAGTGGATATTATATAAAACTTAGAGAAACTGAAAAGAGGTGTTTTATACATATGCTTTGGGCAAATAAATGAATTTCAATATGTCCTGTGCAACCTTGACAGAAGTTCCTGAACAAGAAAAGGGAGGGAAGCTGGTCATAATAAGTATTGTATGGTGAAGGCAATGTTGAAGTTATACATGTGTATTTGGTAATAATAAACATTAGGATTATCCCCAAATTGAACAGTCTGGAATATTCTCTGCTCATATATCTTTCTGTATATGCAGGTTTATCTCTTCAACTCTGGTAATACAATTTTCTATACTTCATTAATAATTAATGAGTCTTGAAGTTGAGTTTAAATCTCTATGACAAAGACAATTTTTTAAAAGTCTGCCTTGCATTTTATAATAAATAGCTTGAGCAAATTATTTAACAACTGTAAACAATAATACAGTATAACAATTCAACAATCAGCCATATATTACTTTAGATAATAATGTGTTAAAATACACATGGCATGCATAATGGTTAGCCAAATCACACTTAAGCCCACTCCACCCCGTTTAATTTCTGATTATAAACTGAATGCAATGTAATGAAATATTAAGGTTAAAATAGAGACATTAGTAAGATATCATTTCTGAATTTACAAGATGGGCAGCTGCAAAACATACTAAACAAATATAGAAAAGAAAATCCATCCATAACCAACCATGTATAAGTGACCCATCATTTAGCAATAATTACCTTCAAAGATACATATAACAATTAGATCAGTTAAATAGCTACAAGCATTATGAAAAACTAAAATCTAAAATGCTAAGCATGCAGCTGATTAAGGTAGCAGCAGCAACTTATATACTTGTTTTTACATAATAGAATATTTGAATAGTAAGCTTCCAGACAAATGTTATTTGAAGGGATTGAAAGTTTTTAAAATCTGAAGGTTATTGTAAGCCAATACCTGGATGTTCTAACTTTTGGAATTTCCAAGCATTTATATAAGTCAAAGAATAAAAAGATTTTTAAAAAATGGACAGAAATTTTTTTTTTTAGTATGCTGGACATTTTTTTAAAATTAAATTTTGACTACTTCAAGTGCCATGATCTTGATTCTTTGGATATAGAGAGTTGAAACATTTGCCAGATACAGGAGTTCTGAGCTAGGTTCTTTAAATCATTGAAGACAAATCTCTAGAGTTTTTTCATAGAGTTTATCAAGTTTTTTCATATTAGTGAGACTTCTGAAGTGCTGCTTTTAGAAGGTGAAGTTTGCCATGATGAAGGAGTGGTACACAGCTAGTCTTCCATCAGTTGTAAACTATTTTCAGTTTGTTTGAGCACATTTAATTGTTTAGGTGCTTTCTAACAAATTTTAATTACTTTCTGATGAAAGAAATTCAGTTACTTGCTGATTAAAATTTAGCATCAAGTCCAAAGTGACTCCAAGAAGTTTACAGAGTCTTTGCAAAATATATCAACCTCACTGGAACTAAAGGCTTAAAGTTTTTCATTGATTTCTTTCCAAGTGCTTGGAACTTATCAGGGTTTATTTTCATTTTATTGTTGAACCATCTAATCAAAGTATTGCAATGCTGTTCCATGTAGATTTCATAATAAAGCTATGGTGATCGTAGGCAAGTGTTTTGTCATCTGCTTAGTTGTCTAGATCAGAATCATTTGTGAAAAAAATGTCATTAAATAAAGATATTAAAAAGAATGGGTCCAAAATTTGATCTCTTGGGTACCCCTTTATAGATATAAGCCCAAGAACTACCGCAGTTGAATTTCCTATTTTGAGACACTGTCTTCTGTTTGAGAGTTTATCTGCTATAGTGTTTACTGCTGAATCTAAAAATCCATTTGCTGACAGTTTTTTTAGGAGTAGTTTGAATAAAACATTTATAAATCCATCATAATAGCTGCAGCATAATTGGTTTGGTCAAGGGTCGGGTCAAGGGTCAAGGGTCGGGTACAAGTGTTCAACTTCTAGTGTTTATATATGTGTTGTTTTACACCTTAAACCTTTTCCAAAAGCAGATAGGTATGGGTATAAGATGTTGTCAAAAAAAAGTAATTAGTGATCTGGTCACAAATATTTCATTTAAAGAGTTTCTGTATAGTTTGGAGAATACTGATAGGATGACAATTTGTTTTTTTTTGTGGGTGTTTATTTATATATAGAGACTACCTATGTGTCTTATTGGTGAAAAAAAGGTCAAGGCTGTAGTTTATGAGTTTGGTTATAGGATCAGTCGTTGATTGAGTTCCAGGTTTCTTTGTAATTGGTTGATGGTAAATGCCAGAATCTTAATCTTAGTGTAATATTTACCCTTTTATGTAGACCACTAATCACATCAAGCTGCCTCTTTGTATCCTGCAATCTAGAGAAACTCGTCTTTGCAAATTACACTATACAATGATAAAAACTAATTTATCTATCATGCTACACAGTACTCGCAAAATGGGGTCTGTTAATACTACATCATAGCTAGTTTACCAAGATTTCAAATGTCACAGACAGGATAATAGCAATAGCTGTTTATCACAAGCACAGAAAAATGTCACTAATTTACCAGTGATATGTATAACTAATTGAACAAACAAGTAACTTCCCTGATGCATGGCTTATTCAAAACACAACACAAAATATAATCCACTGTAGAAAAGCACATGGATATATACATGTACAGTATACATGTTATTCACTGTCATTACACACGTTTTACTGTACTATTTTTAGGCCGCTCCAGTGACTTTAGTGGTTAGAACATCCACCTTGTCTGCAGAAGGTTGCTGGTTTAAACCCCAGCTGAGATATACCAAAGACATAAAAATTGTACTAGCGGCTGCCTCATTTTGGTGTACAGCATTAAAAGGTTAGTGTTCGGACTGGTTGTTCTGGTATCTGGATAATGTTATTGGGTGGGACATATGCTACAAGTCTGGGGCATGATGCTCCAGTGCTAGAAATCACTATAAACTGCCACACTGCAGTTATCATAGCGATATGACTGAAAAATTGTTAAAGGTATATTAAAAGTCTAAATCACATGTACACACTATACTTGGCTTAACATTCACAATTACCAACAATCATAACATCAAGGAGAACCCAACAAAATGTCTTCTTCTACAGTATGGAACTGCTTATATATCCTACCTGATTTGTTTGTAATTTTGTTAAAATTGGTGTTTTTCTTAATATGAACTATGCATGCTTTGCCAGATGTGCCTTTTCATGTCAGAACCACAAATATAATATTTTTAATACTTACAAGCAAATTGAAATATATATCCCACTTATGAATTGAAAATATGTATCCCACTTATGACTTGAAAATATATATCCCACTTATGAATTGAAAATATGTATCCCACTTATGAATTGAAAATATACATCCCACTTATGAATTGAAAATATGTATCCCACTTATGACTTGAAAATATATATCCCACTTATGACTTGAAAATATATATCCCACTTATGAATTGAAAATATGTATCCCACTTATGACTTGAAAATATATATCCCACTTATGCATACATATAAGGTTTATGTAGGATAAGTTTGGTACTTTTCATTGTATGTAGATGATAATAAGAATAAATGAAAGGACTGATAATTAGTGTTGTTCCAATTATCGATTATAATCGATCATCAGATGTTTGAGAAAACCAATAAGATAATCGATTGTGAACTCCATAATCGATTGTGTGTAAAGGGAGACTACATTTTAGGTGTTTGCAAAGCACAAAGATTAGTAAAACTCCCAGCCACAAAAATTGACCTGAAATTTATTAATTCCCTTAACAACTACAAATATGAAACCTTATGATTCATAATTAGGAACATATAGTCATTATTACATGGTCAATTAAATTATTGAGTTATATATAAATTTAAGCATATTTTGTTGATTTGTTTCCTGTTAAATTGCAACATCTTTTATAGTATTTATAAACAATGACAAACAAGAAAAACCTGTCCTTCTATACTCTAATTGATAGACACATCACATGTGAATGAACGAATTTCGGGGGAATGTTTGATAGCCATTGGGGTACCTGTAAACGTGTAATATGACCGTCAGTCATGGAACTGGGTTGACTGAAAAGATAAATCTGGCAATATTCATTTCATGGCATCATGATGTTTGCCACATGCAGTGTATGCAAGTCCCAATGTATATGAAAAATTTAACACTCGCTGCATCTTGCTTAGTTTTAATGCAAACTTTTAAGTACAATGCCATAGGTCAGCGCTATCTCAATGCAGTGATCTATTCAGCTTAAAATGCAATATCAGATGCCTATTTTAGCTCATGTAAATACCTCTTTTAGAAGATGGATTCTTCTCAAACATATAAAGGACAGGTTTGGAATTAATTAGATACCTTTCACCTACAATATATTATACATGATTTATGGTTGTACCAAACACACACACACACACACATTAAGTCTGTTCGCATTGCCAACAGGCATAAAGTTTTGTCTTAGATGTAAATATTACATTAAATATTATTTAAAATTTCCATTGGCTATTGCTTAGTCCAGGTACTTAGAGCAGTTTAAAATTGCATCTAAGGAAACAAAACCCAAAAATAATGGCTTAGATCTGTTCAGTGTATCAATCAAATAAAATTGTATTAATCTTGTATTGCCGGTTTAAAACTTGAAGAATTTCAATGCAGATCATTCACCTTTGTGCAAAAATGTAACTTTAAATGGTTTATCTTGTTGATAAACAATTTTATTACTAATGCCGGGGAAAGTTCTTGTCAATCAATAAAAGGTGTCCACGAAACTTGAAAACATGTCCACTTGCTTGTACATGTATCAGAATTTGATTACATCAGAGAAAAGATATCAAATTAAGTATAGTCTAATTAAAGCAGTTAGACTTGAATATGTCGAAACATGTCAATACGGACTGCCTGAAAATTTGGTCCCAAGTTCGCAACGTTCGTCAGGTAAACACACCATAGTGTTGTTTATTTTTGTGGTAAGATGTCAGTCTAAGCCACATAAATGTCACTATGAACATCTTACATTGCAAAATTAAAATCGCTTCAGAAAGCAGTATAATTTTTAGTTGGCCTGTGCGTGTTAATAATTTTATTAGATTTTCATAGAATTTATTGGTATTCATTATATTATATACATGTAGTAGTACTAAATTTCATAAGGAACAAAGAAACTGCGGTCATTTCTAGTCCTACAATGTCCACCCTGATATTCATGATATGGGTGTGTTGCCTTGCTACTAACAAATCAGTGATATGTATGTAGCATGTGCCCCATTCTACAAGCTGGTAAACTTGATGTAATATTGTCAAATATATATATATATTAAATCCTGACACAAGCTTGTGGATACCTTGGCATATTCAGTTGACATACAGTTGGCTGAAATACTATTTTAGATTTAAAAAATACCACAGTTGGTTGATACAGGGTACATTGAGCAAAATGAAGTTATCAAATTGTTTTCATCAACATTATTGTGCATTTCTTATTTCATTGGCATACAGTAAAATCAATGGCAGAGTACATGTATGTGAATATTTTTTAAACAAATCAGTCTAGAGTTATTAAACAGTAAAAGGCAGATTGAATGTTGCATCTAATATGACAGTGAAAGTTGGAAATGCTAGATATAGGTCTTGTTGGTGATGATAAGATCTGATGTGCTTATTTCTTTACCAAGTTTAATACTGGATGGAGTTGTAAACATTGATAGCAGTCAATAACTTCCATCTGGAATTGGCGAGAAATGCTAACTTCATTTATATGAAATTTTATGCAGCTTGTGCATATGAAACTTTGTGACGCACAGTGACACTATCACAGCATTTTTATTGATATTTTTATATTTGTATTGACAGCCCCATTGTAATCCAGTGTGATGAATGTGGCACATGAGGTCAATCTTCTGGTACAGGAGATACAGAGGCTGGGACAGCCAGGTAATTCCTTTCACATTAACCAATAGAATTCTTCTAATGCATTTTGTGTGGGATTAGAAGATACGGAAGCTGGGACAGCCAGGTACCTCAATTCACACAATAAACATGCTGATAAAGCATTTTATGGGATTATAAATCCTGTCTAAAACCTGACAAGATTTTGATAAGAAATAATATTGGGAATTTGAACAATTTCATGTGCAGCCATTAGTTTTGGGCTTACCAATTTGTAATCTATACAATTTTCCACTTATTTTCTAGCCTGTTCTTACATCTGAAAATGTAGAAATGATGCTAAACATTAATGCATTCAAAGAAATCATAATTAACTTAAAGGTCTAGTTCCTGACCAAACTCTTAATTGGATCAGCACTGTTGTTGAATATTATTAATGAACATATGATTTTGAGATTTGATTTTTCTATTGCTAAACAGGTATTGATGATATAATTGTTCAGATTTTTTAAAACTCAATAATGGGTCTGTTGCATGAACCAAGTATATGCAAGTCACATAGGAGAGCATCCAGCTAGTGAAAAATTGTTTGGAAGGTGCCAAGTTATAATCTAGCAGGGCTACATACATTCTTACTGGTATTTAAATTACAGTGGGTCCTAGGGGGCCCAGAGTGGCAGAGTGGTCTAAAGCGCTGTCCGTTATGGATTATTGCCATCTCACCTCTGTCTGCATGGGTTTAAGTCTCAGATTCAGCCAATGTGGGTATATGAGAAAGCTTGCCAGTAGGTCGGTGGTTCTTTACAGGGGTTTTCCCAGGTTCTTCCTCCACTATTAATACTGGCCACCATGTATAGCCTATTGTGTGCTGAAAAATGTTAAACCCTACAACAACAATATTGGGTCCTCTTTTATACAGCACCCCACCCCTGCAACAGGAAGGTGGCCTTATAATAGAGGTTGCCTTAAATTTCTAGAAAGGGATCACTCAGAAAGAATTCATTATTAACTTTTCAATATTTAATATTTTAATATATCATATACTTGTTATAGAATCATGTTATAAAGCAATTATTTCAATTTAAATAAATTTATAAATGATCATCAACTGCAATAAAACATCATTAGAACATGTCAGGCTGTACATTCGATTTTATAACTGCTGCAGAAAATATTACTAATGTTTCTGTATTTTTATTTTAAAAAGTCTTTTAGATGTCCAATTTATTAGCATTGATCAAAGGATTTTCCATTATTCATTTAGTCAAATTGCTTTCACTTTTGTTTCTTTAGCTGAGAATGTCTGATTACATTTTGCACTTGTCATGATATTAAGTATCTTGATTGGCAACAATAATTCTGTCAATTTAATTTGTAGGCATTACACAAAATGTTTATTCTTTACATCTGAAGTGAAGTTGTCACATGATTAACTGGTTTTAGTCTAGTATCCTTTCAGATACATTTTGTAGTACACTAGTGAGAAATCATGATGGCTTACACACTTTTTTATGTTTTGATTACTGGACATTGTGTTGACTTGAGCTGAGCTATACTTCTCAGCTGATAACTAATGTCATCTTAATAATTATTGGTGGATAAAATATCCAGTAATTATCTTGGTGGATGAAATATCCAGTAATTATCTTGGTGGATGAAATATCCAGTAATTATCTTGGTGGATAAAATATCCAGTAATTATCTTGGTCGATAAAATATCCAGTAATTATCTTGGTCGATAAAATATCCAGTAATTATCTTGGTCGATGAAATATCCAGTAATTATCAAAGTGACAGAACCTAGCATTTAATATATTAGTATGGTTCAGAGCTGCCAGTGTGTTAAATTTAGAAATCAGCAAATACTAATTAAAATTTCATTCTATAAACACCATAATTTTTGGCTGATGTAAATTTGACATTTTGTACACTGATGTGTTGGTATATGGTTATGTTGGAAGGGTCGCCATTATCAAAGGATTCTTTTGAGCACAAATGCATCAGTGTTTTTGGATTCTGGCCATATAACCTTAATTGGCTGTTTGGAAGGGACATTCAAGAGAGGGCCTATGGCTATAAAATCATGAATATAAGTAGATAAAAGTAAGGAGTCAGAACAGACTTGTAAATTTCCTAATAACTTCTGATTAAAATTTTGTACAGTGCTATGAGAATACAGCAAAACACTCATAAATCTTGAAATTACCATTATCTAATAAAGAGTTCAAGCCAGGAAGAGCGCCACAGCTACTCATCTTATCCACCGCAACTGGAGAACATTCATGTTTTTATGTAAAACAAACGTGTGGTCAGAGCTGGTTGTTCACAAGTTTGGTTGGGATAAAAGTGTGGTCAGAGTTGGTTGTTTACAAGTTTGTTTGGGATAAAAGTGTGGTAAAAGCTGGTTGTTTATAAGTTCGGATGGGATAAAAGTGTGGTCAAAGCTGGATGTTTACAAGTTTGGAAGGGATAAAAGTGTCGTCAAAGCTGGTTGTTTACAAGTTAGGATGGGATAAAAGTGTGGGCAGAGTTGGTTGTTTACAAGTTAGGATGGGATAAGAGTGTGGGCAGAGTTAGTTGTTTACAAGTTTGGATGAGATTAAAGTGTGGTCAGAGCAGGTTGTTTACAAGTTTGGATGGGATAAAAGTGTTGTCAGAGCTGGTTGTTTACAAGTTCAGATGGGATAAAAGTGTTGTCAGAGCTGGTTGTTTACAAGTTCAGATGGGATAAAAGTGTTGTCAGAGCTGGTTGTTTACAAGTTCAGATGGGATAAAAGTGGGTTAAGGGCTAGTTGTTTACAAGTTAGGAAGGGAAAAAAGTGTAGTTAGAGCTGGTTGTTTTAGAAAATAAAATTAAAGATAATAAAATTGTTCATTCATTAATTTCAAGGACTCATGTTTTAAAGAAGGTTAAGACTTACATAGTACATTTATTTGATGTTAACTTCAAGTTAAGCTGCATCAGTCCTGGTAGCAAGTTGTTAAACAGTCAGCATGAGGTAGGAATATAGTACTTATTATGGAATTATTGAGTACTTGTTAAAGAATTGTTAGAAAAGGAAAATTCTGAATACTTTTCAACGTTTGCTGGAAATGCCTGATGCAGTTAGAAATACAAATTTAAAAATCTTATCAGTGGAAATTCATGTTTTCATTTTAATTTTGATCATTTTTTATATGCCATGCCCACTTTTTGAATTTGTGAATAGAGTGAATTAACTGTCAGAAACTTCCAGCAAGTGCTTCTGTAAGAATGTAAATAAGTGTTTATTCAGTGGAAGTTTAATTTATTTTGACATTGTTGTTGAAAAAAGAATGAGTCTTTGTCATGACAACACAAGCTAAGTAACAAATTAATTGTCTCAGCCAAAAAACATGAAAGGGGCCACATCATAGTAAGATCTGTGTGTAGGGTCATCTTTATATGGATAAAATTACATACCATAGACAACTCCTAAGTTGTTACCTCTGACTTATCTTTGGATTATACCTCAAAATTTGCAGTGATACATTTGAAAATTAACTTCCCATTTGAATCAAAACAGAAATGTTTGTCTTTTTTTCTTCATTTTCTAATGATTTCTTTTCAATCCAAATGTGATGTAGTACAAACATGTGTGCAGCCTTGTGCCAACTATTTTTATTAGTTCAAATGATACACAGTCATGTACCATAAGTGTTTATTAGTTCAAATGATAGTCATGTGCCATCAGTGTTAATTCAAATGATACTCAGTTCAAAAGATAGTCATGTCCCGTAAGTGTTTATTAGTTCAAATGATAGTCATGTGTCATCAGTGTTAATTCAAATAATACTCGGTTCAAATGATACAGTCATGCACCATAAGTATTTATTAGTTCAAATGATAGTCATGTGTCATCAGTGTTAATTCAAATGATACTCAGTTCAAATGATACACAGTCATGTCCTGTAAGTGTTTATTAGTTAAAATGATACAGCCATGTGCAATCAGTTTATTAGTTCAAATGAAACTCATTTCAAATCATATACAGTCTTGTGCCATCAGTGTTTATCAGTTCACATGATACACAATCATGTGCCATAATTGTTTATTGGTTCAAATGATACAGTCATGAGACATGAGTGTTTATTATACAGTCATGTGCCATCAGTGTTTGTTAGTTCAAATGATACAGTCATGAGACATGAGTGTTTATTATACAGTCATGTGCCATCAGTGTTTGTTAGATCAAATGATAGTCATGAGACATGAGTGTTTATTATACAGTCATGTGCCATCAGTGTTTGTTAGTTCAAATGATACAGTCATGAGACATGAGTGTTTATTATACAGTCATGTGCCATCAGTGTTTGTTAGTTCAAATGATACTCAGAGTCAGTCATGTGCCATCAGTGAAAGTACATTTCAGTATTAATACAGTCTTGATGGATTAACCGATGTAGATTTATCAGTGAGTTTGACTCCAGAAGTGTATGAGTGCAAATATAGTTATGACGCTATAGAATATTTGTTTGCATGCAGTAGTTACACATTTAGACCTAGAAAGGCAAGCAACTCAAAGTTTACTTTGACAAAAGTTTGTGATTGCTTCATGCCACCTTGACCTGTTAGAAGTCTTTGATTAGTCATTAAATTTCCTCAAGTTCTTCATTTTATAATCTTAAATCTTAAAATTCATATACAAATATTTGTGTAGGATATTACACAGTATAATTCTCATGCATCAATGAAAGTTGTACACCATGCTTCACTTTCCCGCAACTGTTAACCAAACACTCTGTGCCTTGCTGGCTATTAGTTCTGGTAGTGATCAGATCATAGAAAAAACTCAACAAATGGCTATCTTTTCTAGTAGTGAACAGATATAGAAATTCACAGATTTTACTTAGCAAAGCCAAAATATTATCAAAGATAAATTACAGAAAACTAATACACTACCATACCGTAGTTCTGCAACTCTTTTGGATGGTAATTGTGTAGAAATTTACACGTGTTTTCGGGGTGTCTTCAAGTCCCTAAATTAGATGGTAATTGTGTAGAAATTTACAAGTGTTTTCAAATCCCTACATTAGATGGTAATTGTGTAGAAATTTACAAGTGTTTTCAGGGTGTTCTTGTATCGCTACATTAGATGGTAATCATGTTGAAATTTGCAAGTGTTTTTGGGGGTGTCCTATATTGGACAGAAATGAATTAGAAAATTTATAGTCTTTTCTAGGTGTTCTCATATCGCTACATTAGATGGTAATTATATAGAAATTTACACATGTTTTTGGGGTGTTTTCAAATCCCTACATTAGATGGGAATCACATAGAAAATTACAAGTGTTTTCAGGGTACATGTATTCTCATATCGCTATATTAGATTGGGAATTATGTAAAAATGTACAAGTGTTTTTGGGGTGTCCTTGTATCCCTACATTGGACTGAAATGAATTAGAAAATTTCCAGTCTTTTCTAGGTGTTCTCATATCTCAACATTAGATGGTAATCATGTAGAAATTTACAAGTGTTTTCATGGTGTTCTCATATTTCTATATTAGATGGCAATCATTTAGAAAAAATGTAGGTGTCTTTGTATTTCTCATCACTATCTATTTGTATAGACCTTCATCATGCAGCCCCCAAGAGCTTTATGTTCAGTATAATTCATTGTTCTGTGAGATTACAGTTTTATCTCTATAAAATACATGTGAGGGGGAGAGGGAAATGTGTAGCAGAAACCAACTGCTGACATTAATGAGGATACCTTGTTTGGGAGATAACTTAACAAGCTAATGTTTAGAGTTTGAGTCAAGCAATGTATTTTTTTCAGCTGTGGTGTGCAACGGAATATTTATCACCATATTTTACACAGATGTCTAGAATATTGTGATCCCTTCAGCTTTTCCTGCTGTCTGGAATAAGAAGATTACTTCTGTTTCCCATGCTAATTCCTCGAATGTCTGGATATGGTGATCACATCTGTTGTGTCTGGTTATATGGTGACCACTTCTATTTGCCATGCTTAGATTCTGGGATATGTTGATCACATCTATCATGATGTTTGGGAAATGGTGATCACTTCTGATTGCCATGCTAATTCCTCAAATTTCTGGGATATGGTGATAACATCTGTCATGATGTCTGGGTAATGGTGATCACTTCAGTTTGTCATGCTAATTCCTCAAATATCTGGGATATAGTGATCACATGTCATGATGTATGGGAGATGTTGATCGCTTATGTTTGTCATTGTGTTTAGGAAATGGTAATCACTTTTTTGTTGTCTTACAAATTCCACTTATATTTATTTGCATTAAAATTCATAAAAACCATTGTAATATTTGCCTAATGATAGAAACTTGAACACATCTTATCTTATATGCAGGTATATATGGTAAGCTGTTGGGTAAACTTATTTCCATTTCCACCTGCATTTATAAGTCACATGAAGTTTGTGCTATACCTAATAGTACTGCACAAATTGTCTTTCAGGTGCTGATGGCAGAATTTCAGTGACTTTTGGTACTTTGTTCAATGATGATAAATGTGCCAATCTTTTTGAGGCTCTCGTTGGAACTCTTCGTGCTGCAAAGAGGAAGAAGATAATTTCCTATGATGGAGAGTTGCTGCTACAAGGTGTCCATGACAAGACGGTCATAACGCTTCAAAACACAGACAGCTGAACTTGCTCATGGATCTAAAAGTAGCAATAAATAAAGTGCTATAATTACATTTTGCAATCAGCAATATGAAAACAAAAGACAGCATATGCATGAACCATTTGATTTATTATTTTGACTTAGTAAAGCTAACAAACAACTCAAGATTAAGCAAAGCTATGCAGCAGAAATTTGAACCCAAAGGTGCAATAAGTACATTGTGCAATTAACAATTAGGCCATTGTGCAATCTGTGTAGAAAAAGTTGAGGAAACTAAAATTTACATATTTTTATATAATATATATCTAAAACTAACCGACTAAAGTCATGAACAAATCTTTCATAAGGAGTAGAAATACAAAAAAGAAAGTAAAAATAAAAAGTGCAAAAAATCTGACAAAGGCACATGTTCCTTTAATAAGTATAGATAGTGGAGAAGAACAATTTTAAGGCAATGTCTATGCAGATCAATCTACTTGTAAAATGTTCTCAGTCATCTGTCCTTTTGAGTCATGCGAACTAAGTACTGTAGTTATTCTAATAGACGATCCATGGGAAGTGCAATTTCCAAAGGGTGGGTGGGTCATTGCCTTACATCACCATTTGACTGAAAGCATTTGCAAATTAAGTTTTAATTTTTCTCAGTCAATGGATTACTTATGTACTGTTTTAATTATTTGGACATAATGGATAGAAATTGATCTGTAAACCTTTGTATGGTAGAAAAAAAATTATGCAGAAGAAAGGTGAAGAGGCATTTATTAGAAGGGGGCTTGTATTAGAATAGCTATAGTAGTTCTTTCATCTTAAGTAGAATTACAAAAACAAAATTAATAATAAAATGTGCAAAACTCGGTGTCACAATGACCATTTGATCTATTTCTATTTGATGAGAACCATTGTATATTGATCTATGCACAAGAAAGGCAGTGTAAATCTAGTAAAAGGAAATATTAGTCTTACACTTGTGGCAATATGCTACAAGAATGGAGAAGTTTTCCCGAGTCTGTTGATTTCTCTGTAAATAAAATGCTTTTGTCAAATATGTTTGCCTTATGAGTCTGATGCTTTCCCAAGAATATGTTGAATCCTAAGGAAGCTTTCAACTTCTCAAATTCGACTTTACCAGGCTGGACCTTGAGATCTGATAACACTTGGATAGCATCTTTTCTTAAACACACATCCAAGTGTAATCCCATTTCTTTTCTCGAGGAAAGATTGAGAACCATCGTAAGTGTCTGGTTGAATTAGAGCCAGAGAAGAACTAAACTCTATTTTTCCAGTGTCACCTCCCTTAGTCACCTGTGAGCCTGGCATCTTTCTTCCATCCTTTATCCTGACCGAGTTTTCTCTTAACAAATGGTCCATGCTTGTGTCTAATTGTTTGAACTTCTCTGTTATGAGGGTATCTACAGTCTCGAGCAGACTATCACTATCAGTAGGCTAACTATTCACTCTACTGGTTGTGTGGTTCAATTGTAAACTGTCTGATGTCATGTTCTCAGGTGCACCCTCCTTTGTTTCGAACCTCAGATCTTCAGACCTGCCATCAAATTTAGCAGACTCGTACGGAGTCGAGGTCACAAGGAACTTGACATCATTGTCTGCATGCACGAGTTTTCTTTGTCTCACATCAATAGATGATAAAGAGTCACCAATGAACAGACTGTGATAAAGGCCTATCGATTAAAGAGGTAGGTGTACCTCTGCCTGTACTGATTATAATAATTCCATTTCAGTAATCCCTATTTGCCTGTCGCCATACTTTGTAAGATACTTTGTAAGAAACTTGCCAACACGAATTGCTACTCAAAACAGATGTAGAGATATTTCTTGTTGTTATTGGTAATGTTTTACTTTTTGCCACATCTTATGGAATTTCAATATATCCTTGTTAAGTTTAACTATTTCAAATCAGGTGCAAAGAGATGTAAAAGTGTCGTTGTTGTTATTGTCCCGTCTTTATTTACAAATTGTGAAGGAATAGTCTGTTCTTAACAAAATAAAACCAAAACACTTCCAACATAAATCACAAAAATATTCACATATCACAACCATCTGCCATCAGAAATTTTCTTGTTATAAGCCAGGGGTCTTTACTTGACCAAGTGATGTCAAACCCTGGCACGATTACTGCTAGAAGTCATAAGTTTACTCCAAATTTCCAAAGACTTCCATTCAACTTCAGTTGTAAATTAGATAAGTACATAAATTTTACTCTAATCAATCCAAGACCTCAGATCTCCAACCAGCTAAATATACATTAATTGCACCTCTCCATGGTTTGTTTTCATTAGGTTTTCATACCACCAGCAGTTCATGTCGTAGAAACAATACAACTATCCCCTAACACAAGGAACTGTTTTAACTCTGTCACCTTAGGCCAGTCAATTTATGGTTTCCATGCACATTTCGTCATTACAACTGCACCACATTTGCCACCATGAAGATATAAATGGTATCTGTCGAGTCCCATCTTATTCATTCCTTTGTGTAATTTACCGGTTTCCTACAGTAAATACAGCCACTGCAGTCACATCATCAATGAAAACGACAAAATTTTAATAGGGGCTATAATATTCCATAGTCATTCGGTTTTGACTTGAATTCACGACTAGTGAACCACTGCATCATATAGACTCACTAACACTTCACTCCGTGATGTTTGGTCCTAGTATTTGTGTAATTATTTCGGACTATAGAATATTTGAATTGCACTGAATTCCAATAATCACACGAGTAATCACACAAATCTAAGAATTCTTTATAACTGGGCATTATAACCAAATGTGCATACTCCAAATTTATTACAGTATTTATTGCTTCTCCCTTTTTTAGTCACAATCTTTTAAATTTTTGTAACGCATACTTTTTAAAATATGAATTAGGCATTTGTCATTTTATGAAAGATATACAACCTCTGAAAAATCACCATGTGATGCGAGTAACAGGGGATAGGCACACACACATACACATATTATATATAATAAACGCCCTAAGTATCTCGTTACTTTAAGAGTTGCGATTGTCCGTCCGACTTCATGTTCGAACAATCAGATCTTACTATCAGTGTTATCATTTATACGGCTAATAAATATTACACAAGTCTTCAGATCAATAGAGCTATACTGCTAATTATCGACATCAGAATTCGGGAAAGTCATATATTCGCGTAAATCATTACGTAAAGTGAGGCAATATATCATAACACACAATCCATATTTACTAATATGATAAATTCGAATTAATGTAACACTTTCCAATCATAAATGTACACGGCGGGTTTTCTACACCACCCATTTACCTACCTAAGTATATAAGGGAAAAAAGGCTAATTCAGAATTCAAAAATACATTATTAAATCACTGTAAAACTGACTATCCATGCAAAAATATGAACACATCATGCATCTGTAACAAAGAAACATATCAAAGTACGTTATTAAATCAATGTAATACTGAACTATTTGTATCATAGTATCGATACATTATGCATCTATGACAAAGATAAACAGCATACACATTACATCATGATAAAGGTGAATTTGAGTTAAATACCTTGTGTTTTTGGCGTCTTACAATCGTTCCACATTCAGTTTCCCGGAACCACAATTTTACGACGTCATCGGTCGGAGTCTTGGTAGCAGTCTCTCTTGCAGAGAAATTTTCAGACTGACTAACCTCGTTTGATGTGTAGTATATATTTCCCCGATTCTGGAGTCCGACACACACCCTTCCCTATACATTCGCCCAATCAGAATAAATGCTATTCTTGCGGACCTTTTGAAAACCGTCTATCAAGATGCCAAAAATGCCACCTTGTCACCCTATCATTTGTTTCAAATCACTTTGTCAGCTTGTACGTGAAAAATTCGTATTTTTAAGCGTGTCAAACACCCAGTCCGTTTTCACTCTAAATATTGTAACAGTCTGACCGAGGTAAACTAACATTCCTCCCTCCAAACTCTACTCCAAGATAATTAATTGTCGGCTAGACTACGAATTAATCATTGAATTTCACTGACGAAAAATTTGGCACTTGACATTACTCCCTTTCTAAGAGTAAAATCGGTATTTTTACTCTCCCAAATTTTTCGGTGAACTATACTGCTCTCGTTACATGTCCTTAGGTGACCTATTCACTTCCGACATTCCTAACCGACTGAAACGATCTGCTCCCACATTATCCCTGCCTTTGATGTACCGCACTAGAATCTGATACTATTGTAGAAACAGTGACCATCTCATTAATCGACCGTTAGTTAATTTCGCCTGGGCCAAATAAGCCAGTGGTTGATGATCTGTTTCTAAAGTAAACTTCCTACCATACAGATACCGTTGGAACTTAGTTATTCCAAATATAATCGCCAAACATTTTTTCTTCGACACTGAATAATTAATTTCCGCCTTTGACAGTTTCCTACTTCCATACGCAACTGGGAATAAGCTTCCCTCGTGTTCTTGCAGTAACACTGCCCCTAAACCTCTATCACAAGCATCTGTCCTCAAAACAAAATCCCGTGTCACGTCAGGTAACTTAACTATGGCGTCTGACGTCAGTCTGTCTTTTAGCGTCTGAAATGCGCGTTCACATGCGTCTGTCCATACTACTTTGGTCGGCGCTTTTTTCCGAGTCAAGTCAGTCAATGGACTTGCAATAGCACTAAAATTTGCCACATATCTCCTATAGTATCCTGCCAAACCTAGAAATGATCTAACTTCAGTCTTAGTAGTCGGTCGTAATGCGTCCCTAAGTTGTTCGACCTTTGAACTCTCTGGTTTTAACGTGTCCTCGCTGAGGGTATGTCCTAGGTAGTCTAATTATCTGAACCCTATATGGCACTTCGATGGTCGTGCGGTCAGTCCGGTTTGTCGTAGTCGTTCTAAGACGTTTTTTAGCAAAAGTAGGTGTTCTTCCCATGTAGCTGTAGCTAATAGAAGATCGTCCATGAAGTTGGAAACTCCCATCCCCCGCAATGGTTCAAGGAATTTCCGCATCATACGGGTGAAGACACTGGGCGCATTCTGCACCCGAATGGCATGACCACCCACTGGTAAGTCCCATCTGGAGTTGCAAAGGCGAGTTTTGCTCTGTCTTCACTACGGACTGGAATTTGCCAGTATCCTTTGGACAGATCAATCTTAGAAAAATATTTAGCATGGGTTACTCCTGCGAAAATAGACTCAGGGTCAGGTAAAAGTTCTACCTGGAATTCTGTGATTCGGTTTAACTTTCGGTAGTCGACACAAAATCTGTGTGCCCCATCCTTCTTCTGGACTAGCACAACAGGGGAGCTATACGCCGACTCGCTTGGTTCGATAATACCCAAGTCTAACATAGTTTCAACTTCCTTACGGACCGCTTCTAACTTCGCGTACGGCAACGGATATGATCTTAACTTTACTGTGTTCTCGTCCAGCAGTTTCAAAGAGAACTCCTCCAGCTCTGTCCTCCCCGGTCTCTCTGTTAAGACGCTCGAATATTCTTCAAGTACCGACTCCACCTCTTTACGTTGGTAACACTGATAGTGTTAAATACCTTGTGTTTTTGGCGTCTTACAATCGTTCCACATTCAGTTTCCCGGAACCACAATTTTACGACATCATCGGTCGGAGTCTTGGTAGCAGTCTCTCTCTCTAACCTCGTTTGATACGTAGTATATATTTCCCCGATTCTGGAGTCCGACACACCCCCTTCCCTATACATTCGCCCAATCGGAATAAATGCTATTCTTGCGGACCTTTTGAAAACCGTCTATCAAGATGCCAAAAATGCCACCTTGTCACCCTATCATTTGTTTCAAATCACTTTGTCAGCTTGTACGTGAAAAATTCGTATTTTTAAGCGTGTCAAACACCCAGTCCGTTTTCACTCTAAATATTGTAACAGTCTGACCGAGGTAAACTAACATTCCTCCCTCCAAACTCTACTCCAAGATAATTAATTGTCGGCTAGACGTCGGCTAGACTACGAATTAATCATTGAATTTCACTGATGAAAAATTTGGCACTTGACACACACACACACACACACACACACACATATATATATATATATATATATATATATATATATATACTAAGAATATCTGGTTCTAGGTACGAAAATAAAACAAATATAAGGTCAATAACGCCAAACCGAAGCCTCTAACTGACCGAGAGTTTCACTAATTGGGTTAGTTTACTTTTGTTACTTTGCCTTTTGACATTTTTAACCCCTCAATTTTTATGCATGTTTTATTTATCCACCAGATGTTTCATTGAGGTTGCACCCTCTCTGCTGCTGTCATTAGATCAATATTTAAATCATAATGGCTCCAGCTACAGAGTCTTGTACAGCTAGAATGAGCTCAACAAAGATTAGAAGCAATTAAGAAATTTTTTCCAGTCCCTGATTCTGTCAGACAAAAACTACAAGAACATCAGGAGTCTTAGGTGGAATTTACAGAAGGTGCAGAACAATAATTTAAACCAGTTACAGAGGTTATCAGAGGAATTACAGATGCTGTCAAAGGTCTTCTTCCCACATTAGAACATACCGCTAATGCGAGTGGAAAATTGGCGGAAAAAGTAAAAAAAACAAAACATATCTTCCACTTGAAATGTCCCCTACTTAACATCTTATCAAAGTCAAGGAAAAATACTCAAAGGTACTGACCAAGCTCGTGTTGAAATAGGTGATATAAAAGGCCGTATAACAGAATCAGAATTAGAACGAGAACAAGATAGAATTGTAACTAAATTAAACAATAAATTTATCAAAGAGAGTATTTCCTTCATAAATTAAATATTGAAGTGGTAAGATTATGTTTTCTAGGAGTGCATAGTTGTGATATAAAACCAGAGTACGCTGATGATAATATGTAATGAAACATGGTACAAAATGATATTTCGTATACGTTAAGGGATTGATGTGGTCCGAAATGATGATCCAGAATATATTGTATATATCAGAAAAATAAAAATCTTGCACGGTTAGAATGACGATTACAAGAACAGCCAGTATTACGATGACAACGAAAAGCAAAAACGGCAACCATTCTAAAGAAGGAGTGAAGAATTAGAAGCAATGGGAGCTGCTGATAAATTAATATGGGAAATACAGCAAAGATCTGGTGAAGAAAAAACAGAAAAGGTTCCATTACTACATGTCCTAACAGAATTCTTTCTGATTTGAACGATTAGAAATTCTTATTGGAAGAAAATGAGCAGGTAACACTTTTCCAGAACTTAATAATGAAGCAGCTGAAATTTGGTGACTATTATTTACAGGAGGTATCATGGACTTTGTAGGCATAATCTTTAAGCACTTTACAACATCTATAATAATCAAGAAAAGCAACAAGAAAAACCCATGAAATTGGAAAACAAAAAATGCTGAAAATATTTAAGTTACTTAACATTATTAGGTCTTTTAAGTTTGTTCTTGCAGTCGAAAATAGTGTGTTTTAAGAGCACTCTTAAAAGGGACCATTGTCTTTGTCTAATTTCAAAGGGTAATTCATTCCACATCGCCGGGCCCTGGTATGCAAAAGAACATTGTCCATATGACTTCGTTTTCATAGTGGGAACTAACGAGTATATGATTGTCAGAAGAGGAGTGTAAGTATCTTGCTGGTGTACAGTCGACTTCTCGGGACCGTCAAGAGATTGTGCAGTTAACCGGATTGTGCAGTTAACTGAAGTACGGTACAGTACAGCTTTAAATCAGCACGGCATGAATATATGTGAAGAATAAATATAAACAATTATTAGAATCCACTCTTTCAACTTTTACTTAAGTGTTAAGCTTGTTTTCCTTCCTCCGAACACAACTTCACTGATTCAACTAATGGATCAAGGAATTATAGCGAATTTCAAGAAATTCTATAGATCGCTAGTTATTCGAAAACTGATGTCAGACATTGATGTGTCATCTCCCGCAGAAAAAGTGTTCAGCTCCAAAGTCGTCTGCATCCTGTTTTTTTGCCGTGTTGTCGTTTAAATTGAATTCCGTTGCGCATTTTCCATCTTTCCAACCATATCCATCCATTTGTTGGTAAATCATTCAAACCCGAACAGTTCAGAGCAATGTTTCTCGTGCTGTACCTGTACTATGATTTTTCCCACGCTATTGCTCTCAAGTGGGCGCGGATATACATGTATATCATTTACAAAGTCGCATTTACCGGCTTATTTGTCTGCTTGTTTGAAGTTCTACAATAGTGGACTGGCAATAACTGATCATGACTATACATATATAAAATTGTAATAAATAATGTGCCACGGGCAGAAATTTATCGTGCTATTATCTGGAGTGTGCATTTAAGCGAAGTGCAGTTATTCGAAGTTCGTTCCTATTGAAAAGCATTGGGAGAAAACGGGACCGACGTGACTGTGCAGTTATCCGGAGTGTGCAGTTAACCGATCTGCAGTTAAGTGGAGTTGACTGTATGCACATGGGTGAGGCCGGATAGGTATGATGGACTTTAGTCTGTCAGTGAAACATAGCACAGAGAACAAATTTTGTGTTTGATTCTGTATCGAATGGATATCCAGTTTAAGGTACAGAGCAGTGGTGAGGTGTGCTCTGATCAAGGTACTCTATAAAGATGATCCGAGCAGCTGTGTTTTGAAGTTTCTGGTGTAGATATTGTGAAGAACCAGACAGAATTGAGTTACAATAGTCCAGTCTTAAAAGTACTAATGAGCACACAAGTGTTTTAGTGGCATCAACTGAAAGATATTTGCGAATGGAACTGATCCGTCTCAGCTCAAGCTACGCAGCCTTGCATTTGTTCATGACATGTTGGTGCAATGTGAGAATACTGTCTAGAATAACACCTAGGTTTCGTATTGACTGTGTGAATTTAATGTTGGTGTTGCTGATATTTATTGTTTGAGGTAAAGGATGGAAATGAGAAAGTTTTGTTGTGATAAGAATGGCCTCAGTTTTAGCATCATTCATCTGCAGCTTGTTCCAAGTCATCTATGATTTCACATCAGAAATGCACTTCTCTACTCCTTGAATGGTAGCATCAACTTCAGTTGGGTGACTAGACTTGCATAGTTGGGTGTCATCAGCATACAATTGGTGGGACACTGGGTGATGATCTATGGCACTTGAGAGTGGCTGAATGTATAGAATGAAGGGAATAAGTCCAAGAACAGACCCCTGTACAACACCACAACATAGATCAACAGGGCTGGAGTTTATTCCATTTGCAGATACAGTTTGTGTCCTGTTGTCTAAGTAGGACTTGAACCACTGTAAGGCTATAGTCTGAATGCCAAATACATGCTGGAGACGCTGAAGTAATATATAATGGTGTATTGTGTCAATTGCTGCCGACCAATCAAGGCGGGTTAGGACTGTAAACTTTCCGCTATCCAAAGCAGATAGAATGTCATTAAATACTTTCAGAAGAGTAGTTTCAATACTGTGGCAAGGGCGATATGCAGACTGTACATTGCTAAAAAGACTGAATTCAGTTTTTTTATATGAACGGGAGATTAGAAACTGGGCGGTAGTTTTTTTTAAAATAGGTATGATCAAGTGTTGGTTTCTTCAGAGAGGCTTTACAATGGCAGTTTTGAAAAAATGATGGGAAATCCCCGGATGAGATAGAGATATTAATAGCATCAATTAGTGACGGCAATATTGGGTCTAAGCACAGAAGGTGCAGTGATGTTGGAATTGGATAAAGTTCACTTTGGTGCACTCTTCATCACGATTTTCCATACTAAATCCATAAAGACAGCTTCAAATGCTTCAAATAGATGTCGCTGAAATTCTGTATTGTAACTGTTTGGTGACAACGAGTCAATTGAAATTGTTTTGTCAAGCGTATCTCTAATGGTTTGTGCTTTGTCACGGAAGAAATTGTCAAATAGGTCCGGAAGGTCTGCTGGAGAGAAGGTAGTTGGAAGTGGTGTACATTTGTTCCTTGACATTAGTTTGTTAGTTATCTCGAAGAGCTCTTTGCAGCTGAAACTCTCCGTGATCTTCGTACTGTAGTAGGATAATTTGACTAAATGGACTATGTTTGTGACGTTCTTCTTAGCGGCTTCATAGATTTGTTTACGAATAGTGAGTCTGGTGTAAAGCCAAAGCCTCTGTACTTTACGGCGATGTCTTTTGGCTGGTCCCTAACACTGCTATACCATGGAAAACACTTTTTTAATATTGATAATCTGCACTTGGTGGTTGGGGCATGTTTTTCAAGCAATGAACGCAGGCAGTTATCAAGTTGTTCTGCTGCAGAAGATAAGCAAGTTGTTAGGTTTTCTTGGATATCGTGAATTAGTTTGGTTCAATTATCATACGGAGGTTTCTCTTAGAAGCAAATAAAGATGGCGGGTTAAGAACTGATACGTCGAGATGACATATAATGCAGAGGTTATCCGATGCAAGTTCGTGGAATACAAGGGTAGGCTGCAGAATATTATCAACAGTTCTATGAATGATCCAGTCTAAATTGTTACCAAGTTTATTGGTGGTTTGGTTAACTGACTGTTTAAGGTTGGAAACGAATGGAATCTAGGATCTTTGACGTGTATGGGTTTCCTGGACAAAGTGAAAGTTGAAATCTCCAAGAATAATTAGGTTGCCACCTATCGAATTCCATACTCCAGAACATTCGAAATCTGCTCAAAAAAAAAAAAAAAGATTCTGTCAGCTTGGTTTTTTTTCTACTAGGAGGAGGGTGTTAGAGACAGAAAAAATGGACTGACCATTGTTCCAGTGTTAGTGTTGTGTGGACTAGTTCAAACGATGTGTGGCAGAAATTGAAGATTGTGTTGTACTTAAGACATTTCATCATGGAATTCTTTGTGATGACAGCAATTCCACGTCAGCGAGAGTTGCGGGGGAACGACACGATGGAGTAACTAGTGGGTATTAAATCCGCGCACTTGGGCTCATCGCCTATGTTTTTAGCCATCTTTCTGTCAGGAAGAAGACGTCGATTTTCTGGCCGTTGATAAAATTAACTATTTATGTGCGCAAAAGAGGGACGTGACAAATACAGAGTGAAACTAACAAGTCCAAGAAGGACGAGAGACAGTCAGAAAAGGAAGACTCGAGTAAATGGAAAACGTTGGAACAGGACCGAGAGGAAGGTGATATAATAGACGTGGACATTGGCTTCTTGTTACCACTCGTTATGATGATGAAATACATTCAAATTAGACACTGCTATTAAAGCCTGTTGATATAATTTAAGCTGAATCGAAATTACCACTTAAAATTTTTTTCATTAACTTTATCTAAGGAAGCTTATATTGCATTATTTCTTCCCGATAATATTTCCCAGGTCTCTGTTGATATATCCTTCACTCACACCGGGTCATATTAATAATAATAATGAAGACTCTGTATAGCGCCTAATCTTTAGAAGCTCTAAGCGCTTTACAATATATATATATATATATATATATATATATATATATATATATATATATATATATAATGATATGACTACACTACAGAAAAACAAATAACAAAAAACATGAAATAGGAAAACGTAAAAAAATGCTTTTGACAGCGTTTTCGTTTTCACGATCTGATATAATCTTTTTTAGTTGTATGCAAGATATATTTAGATATAATTTGACGATTGATTGTGAGAAAAACTTGTAGGTTAGTCTTAACTAATCTATATTCTGAAGGTAGTGCATATCCAACTGAGGGTTTCCGTAACCAAGTGGAAGACCCTATTAAGGCAATGAAAGACAATAACCCTAAAAGGACTTTTTTTGAGAATCCCATGATCACTTGTTAGTAACCGATTATTCCTATGCTCCTGTGGTTGGTCCCTGTATACTTCTTGAGTGCCTTGTTTGACCCTGTGCCCACTCGATGATTCCCTGTGTACATCTTGGGTGTCTTGTTTTGTATTCTCACTCTAAACATCCTTGCTCCCTCGTCAATTTGCTTCCATATTTTTCCCTATCAATTGCGAATTCTTTGTGCTGTTTTGTGTAGAATATATAACCCCATATGACAACTGTTTGCATTGTTATTTAATGCATGATATTATTAAACTACTGCAAGGCCTGATAGTTTTGGGGTTAACTATCTTTATAGTGTATGAATTTGAGGTCATTTTTTAAATTAGCATATTTTTGGATGCAACCTTGTGTTGCTGGGCCTGATAGTCTTGGGTTTGAGACTACCTTATAAGATCTAATTTGGGGTCATAACCTATGCATATATGATGAGGTTTTTAGCTGCAACATTGTGTCGCTGGACCTGATAGTCTTGGTTTTGAGACTACCTCACACACTCTAGTTGGGACCATAGTTAGGGGCGCGTATTAGTGGTTATACTTTAACCACAGCGGTATCGCGTTTTTTATGGGCCTATAATACCTTCGTAATATTAAACTCAGTTATGAGATGTTGTCAATGGGGTTATATAAAAGGAAGAATTTAGAAGCATAAGAGAAGAAAAGAGGTAAGATGCTTGCCTTATTGATTGTATAACTGGTAATTAACATAACTTTTGATGTTTATACCTTTATGTATTTCTTTTATTTTAAGTTTATTTTTATTGTTCCATGTTATTTTACCAATCTATTAGGTTTGGTTGCTCTGGAGCCGCCATGGGAACGTTTATACCCAGCGTAGTGTAGGTGGGCTCCCTTAAGGGTAACGAATCCCTTTTGGCCCCGTACGCTTCCCTCTTCTTAGAACAATATTATTTTATATGCATATTTAGGTACCAGTAAAACATTCATTTCACTTATGGATGATATGATACCTATATTCTATCTATTAGCCCTGTAGTTCTAAGAAATTCAATTATATTATAGTATGTTCTTTGAGGGTTTTTGTTGCATAATTGAATTATTTCTGGATATGTACTTGGTGCGGCAAGTTCTAATTGTTTAGTTATAAATAGGTCTCTTTCTTTTTGCGTATTGTTACAGATATTGAATATATGGTACATATCTTCCGGTACGTTACGGTGGAAGCAGTCGATGTTGTGTGGAAAAGGTCCTATATATTTTCCAAAACTATTAGCTAATTTTGTTTTTCCAAGAATTATCCTATTTATTTTAGATTGTTCATAACTGCTGCAACTGGGTATCAGGATATTTCTATTAACTTCTTTGACAATACTATGTAAAAAATCTCCCTTGTTTATTATGGTTCCAATCCTTTTGTCACTTTTGATTTATCAGTGTATAGATTAAATTGTTAATTTCTGTTGGACTATACTTTAGTGGCATGTAATTAGGTTCAGTGAGTTTACTCTTGGCTAATTGGTCAGCTAATTCATTGCCTTTTATGTCGATGTGAGATGGTATCCATATAAACTCTACTGCTATGTTTTGAGTATCGAGTATTTTAATTATTTGGTTAATTTGATTAAGAAAGTTTTTTCTTGATTTAGTATTATTGCATTGTATTGATTTTAGGACACTTAGTGAATCTTTAATAGTCAAGGTCTTGTCTGGTTTATTTTCTAGTATCCATTTTAAAGATTCCAGGATGGCCCAGAATTCAGCTGTGTAAATGGAGCAGTGATCCGGTAGACGGCTGCCCATTTTGATATTGAGTGCTGGAATGACCCAAGCCGCAGCTGTTTTAAAGAGGTTGTTAATTTTGGAACCATCCATGAATATATGAGTATAGTTTTTATATTGGTTGTTGATTAGTTCCATTGCTGCTGTTTTTAAATAATGTTGTTGATTTTCTTTTTTTTTTACCTTTGTCTATAAGGGAGATGTTTATTTTAATTGATGTATTATTCCAAGGTTCTTTATCAACTATTTGGTTAGCTTCCATTTGGAATATATCTACTGGGAGTTGTAAATTTAATTCAGATACTATTTTGCCAAAGGATGATTTATTTTTAAGAATTTTCCTAAAAGGAATTTTGCATTTGTTGATAGCTACTAGAGTGGGGGGTGTTTTATTGTGGGTGGACAGTCGAGTTGCGTATCTCAACATGAGTTCCTGCCTTCGAAGCTGTAATGGCGGTTCTCCTGTTAAGACCTGCAACTCTGCTGTAGATGTATATGGTAATGCCCCAGTTGCTATGAGAAGGGCTTTCCTCTGTATTTTATCTAATCTATTAAGTTGGGTTACGGAGGCCGTGTTGTAAATTTGGCATCCATAGTCAAGTTTAGATCTAATTAAGGCCCTATATAGAGTCATTATTGTTTCTTGGTTAGCACCCCACTGGGTTCCTTTGAGGCTTTTAAGTATCAAGCCTTCTAAATCTAGATTTGACAGAAGAACATCTGACTCACTGAAGCAGTATCTGTTTAATCCTACAAATAATCTGATTGAAAATATTCGTGGTGACAAGAAAGATTTCGCAACGATGGCGAAGTTATCAAAGCTACAATGAAAGACCTACGAGCAGCAACAATTATCAATTGTCTCGATAATAAAAGATATATTCTCTAAATGAAATTTATTATATTAGCAGAAACAGAAAATAATACTTTGATTATCCGTGACAAACATGACCCTGTCCTTCATAATGAAAATCTTGCTATATTGAGTAAAAATTCCAAACCATAATATTTGGTATTGATAAACCGTATCATCTACGAGCGCATCCCGTAACTGCGGTTATTTATGGGATATACCCGCTGAATGACAATCCCAACGTTCATGATCTAAAACCAATGAGATTTTCGGAAACAAAATTATGTAGCCGAACGAGTAACGGAAGATTTCACAAATGCGATACATATAAACGGATAAATAGATCTAAGAGGTAAAAAATAAACGAGCGGGCACATTTAGTTATAGATACCGGAGAGTCTATCAAAGATGTTGCTGAGCTAGGAATGAAACTAAATTTCCTATAATAATAAAAACGATAACCTGGTAGATCTGGCACGATTCAAAATATAAATCCAAGGGAGTTTCGATTGAAATTATTCAGCACAATGCGTATACGTGGACTAATGCAGTGACAAAATTTCCACGAAATCGAACTGTTAAGTTTTATGACAGTGATATATTTGGTATTATTGAAAATATTTGTATACAAGAACATGTATCCGTGTGATTATTTTCAAGTTCTTATAACGAAAACTGTGATCAATTGGTAGGACCAAATGGAGATGTTTATTGTTCAGAACATCTCCAGGAAGAAATGAAAAATCTTCCGGAGAATCTTTCGCAGAATGACAATATTGAACAATTACTGAATAATTGTTTTACTGTTGCGTCAGTTGCTACTCACTTTGCAAGAGAAACATTTTCGTCGAAGCCAGCACAATTTGAATTTCTTGAGGATATGCAACGTAGTTGTGTCGGATATGGACACAGCGGATTGTGGGACACTAAATATAATTATAAAGATTTTATTTAAGTGGATATATGAGCGTGTTATCTATGAAGTTTTCTTAGAATGGGAGAATATTATAAATATCTTAAAAGAAAGCGATTATAGCATATCGTCCGCAGAAAGAAGTTTGGTTACCACAACATAAGAAATATTAAGATCATGAAAATCCTGATTTAACCGATTTTGAAAATAAAACCGCAAAAGATCTTGGCAGAAAATAATTGGTAAATTTACCCAAGGAAGACAAGATGACCATAAACGAAATTATACAAGATTAATTATGGACGATGCTGAACTTGATTTTATAAAACCTATGCAACGAAGAGAAATATATTTGAAGCAACCCAAAGTGATTTCTACGTTACACGATGGGAATAAATCTGAGACAAACCCTTCCATATTCCTGAACTCTTATCATGAACTTCTCAACGATTTTACAAATTACACTAAATTTTATACTGATGGATCAAAGGTTGATGACAAGGCTGCTGCAGCCTTCGTTAGTGGCAAGCACATAACCAAAGTGCGCTTGCCAAACGATGCTTCCATATTTTCAGCGGAAATCAGAGCAATAGACCTTGCTCTGAAATTTATCGAAGAGTAACGCATTTTAAATAGCATTATTTTCTGTGACTCATTATCAGTACTTCAGTCGCTACACCATATAAAACTGGATAATCCATTACTAGTTTATATTCTCGTCAAAAACTCGGAGCTTAGTACCTCCTACAATATAGTATACTGTTGGCTACCTAGCCATATTCGTATTAGAGGTAATGAAGAAGATGATCGGGCTGCTAAGATGGCTCTATCCCAAGAACCATCGGATTTTAAATTACCGTTTACTGATTTTAAACCTTGTATCAAAAAGTACCTACGTCAGAAGTGGCAGGCGTGATGGGATGATGCAGTCAATAACAAACTTCATGCCATCAAACAAACCCTGGGAGAATGGACTCCTTCCTACAGAACTATCCGTAGGGATGGGGTTGTTATTGCAAGAATCAGAATCGGTCATACATACATTACCCACTCCCACATATTAAAAGGTGAAGATCCACCAGAGTGCGTTTCTTGCAATGAAACATTCACTGTTAAGCACTTTATGACCGAGTGTTCCGACCTGCAACCTACGCGTGCTAAATACTATAATGTACATGACATGAAGGAACTATTTGATACTATACAAATCACTTGTATTTTAGATTTCCTAAAGGAAGTAAATCTCTATTCTAAACTATAACTTGTATACCATCACCTAGAATATTTTTATCTAATGCAAATACCACCTCTTATTTACAACATCTTATCATCAACATACACCATTTACATCTTCCGTTGATCGGGAAGCTTCATATTTTCCTGTTACCAACATCTTACCATTTTATATTTAACTTTTATGGCTTTTTATATCGCTGGTCGATGTTAATTAAACCTTTCTTATTTTTAAACATCTAACCTATTGTATGGCGCTAAATAGCCTAAAAGTGCTGGTGCGCCGATAAAATTCAAACAAACAAACAAACAGAAATATATTTGCAAGTCTAAATAACGCTTACTTGTCTAACGGAACTAAATTAGATACAATTGTTGGTTACAATGATGGCGAGTGACCAAAGTTTACTCATTTAAGCTCTTGGATGCTCGCGTATGTTTCAATAAATGTATTACCAATAATAAATAGATCCCTAAACTGTGATTAGAGTTGATACGGATTCATTTTATTTCGAAAGAAAATATTCAGAATTGCTGACTCAGTGTTATATAAGTACTGCTTACGGTGTATCGTGGATTTGTTTTAAATAACGAATTTGTACAATTATCAACTGCTCTGTCAGTCAGTGTATGGTCCTGTGACTAGACATACTACCGTTTATCTCAAAGGACCGGGAGGTTCTGGCAAAAAGAACTCGTGTGATCAAATTATTTCGACAGATTTTGTCAGACTAACCCTGTTGATATGATTGTTTTAACCCTTACACACAGACTCTCTAGAGAAATAAGCAAATGAGAAGTTAAATCATGTATATATCATATTATTTTTGTTCGGTGGAAAGGAGATAAATGGACTCCTGAAAGATTGAGTGAAAAATATAACCCAATGATCATTATTTGGAATGAAACATGCACAGTATATTAAAGATATTAAACAAATTTCTTGATTGGTTGTTGAAAAAAAACATTACTGCTGTGATAATGTCCGGCGATCATTGTCATTCATCACCTTTTGTTGGATTATCTATGGATGAATGGCTGAAAGATTTTATAGATTAGTATGAAGGAATAACTGATGATCACAGAGTGCTTGATCTAAAATTAAGAGAACTTAAGAAATTAATCACACTACAACTGAATAAAGTGTGAAATAATACGTGATATAATTTCAGAAACAAATATCAACGAGTTTTGGAATTTTGGAGACCAGATGATTTGATGGTTGCTACTTGAAATATAGTTCGTGACACTTCAGCAACAATTATTATTTTACATAAGGAAAAAATTCAAATGTACCCGTACAATTGTGTTTTTGTCCAGCAAACAAATTACTGAAGCTGATGTACCAGTATCGTCAGAGAAATGAAATTTCGTGTTAAGTGATATTGTTTTAGTTTCTGTCAGTGTAGTTGACAGCGCATTAGCTACGGACAAAACTCTATGGACGATATGATACGCAATGACGATTCATTCATCTCAAGGATTAGCCATCTCTGATACAGTTGTTTGGATCGTCGATGATATTATCGAATGGTCAAATTTAGTTTATCTCGCAGTGTCTCGAGGCAGAAGACTTAGACAAAATTAATTAGTTATAAACAACTTGACAAAAACAAAATAAACGCGACTTTGATCTTGTCACAGAATTAGGCGAAAATTGAACTGATTTTGTTCTTCTTGAATTGCAAACGAAACTCACCATTTTCTTGATTTCGTCGTACACGCATTACCTGGGGTGATTAAGTGGTTTTCTCCAAGGTAAGTGGCGTGTAACGATTTGCATGTGCCAGTTTGTTATTTACATGAAATCCGAAATACTCGTTTCACGTGGTGCACGGCAAGCTCGATGTGATTTATGTTCACCTGTAGAGAGTATATAAGGCGAGATATTTCTCATAATAATTACGGGAACCAAAATATCTAATCGAAGGATAGATAAGCTCGTCTTGCAATCTCCAGCCAAAGGGGTGAGTGTTAAATTTACATTTTCGTTTTATTGTGAATTTTATTCAGATTATCATTTCGTATAATGATGCTTTTATTGCAATTAAACGTGGAATATTTGGAATTACTAGTCACTATTAGACTTTAAATGCAATATCGTAATCTACGGCTTAGATTATTTTTGAGACAACTATTATTAGTCTGGTTTTGTTTATTGTAGCTGTTACCGTGTTTCTGATACTGTAGCTGACAATCGCTGTTACCATAGATCTGATAATCGCTGATACCGTAGATGTCAATGTTTCTGATACCGTAGATCTGATACCGTAGATCTGATACCGTAGATGTCAATGTTTCTGATACCGTAGCTGCTAACGTAGTTGATACCATTTCTGATACCGTAGCTGTTAACACATCTGATACCATCTTTTGATAAACGTCTTTGATATCGTCTGATTTGTTGTGGGACATCTATTATTTGTTCCGGAACATCTCTGTATAAATATCTGAATGTGATTGTGCCGTTAATATGTGCAAACGGAATTGAAGTATCTGTCTGTGTGTCGAACTGTCTGTTCGTCAACATCTGTGTAACGTGTAAATATCCGGAAAGCTAGAAGTCCGAGTGTCGGAGCTGTCTGAGTTGTAAAACATCCGGGTCGACATCTAGGGTAGTGAGGAACCGTTGGTTCTGGTAGATGTTGTATGTTGTCTGAACGTATAACTGTGGTGGATCCGTGAAGGGAAACGTCCGATAATAGTATTGGTCAACCCTAGGTTTTCGGGGAAACTGGGAGACGATTCAACTGTTGCTGAATCGTGCGGTTATACGGGGTCGAGACACATATGTGTATTGAAATTGTAATACAATTTAATACATTGTTGTATTTGCATGCTTATGTCAGATCACAATAATATTTCAAGTGATCGCATAGATATCAATAAAAGCTAGCAACTTGATTGAATACAAGTATATGGTCGTGCTAGTTATCGCAATCCATCGTGCGATAGTATAGTTTGTCGTTTGTGTTCATTTTTCGTAATTTATACTTGCATTAATTTAACTTTCGTAAAGGATCCTTGGATCTGTGTATAGTCCAAGAGATCCCTTTACATCTGAGATTCCTTTTGTATTAATATTTAATTTGTTCATGTATTGTGAATGGTTGTGAGTGTAATTGTGGGTTGAGTACATGAATTATTGTGTTGTTACATCTGTATTTTTTTCATTTATAATTTATTACATAAATTTATATTTTCTTTCACAAATTGTGTTTGTATTGTTCATTTAATCCACCCTCCTCTCGGTAACAATTCTGTTACAGATCTTGACGCTGATCATGCTATTAAAAGAACGACATAATAATCATTGTGCGAGCTGTGTGACACACAATAATGTTGTGGAAATATTCCTATAATGATCCAAGACAATTTACCGTATATAAAATCGATAGCAGTCTTGGTCACACGCTCTAAAATGTGATGCTGACATGTCTTGAGTGTAATCGAAGTCGAGACGCTTGTTAAGTGAAGACGGTGTTAGCTGTGTATCTTTTGGAATTGTTTACGGACATATCCTCGTTTAGGAGCAGTTGAATATAATCTGTATATTGCAGTTCTCCCCGTAGATCTTATCGTATGTGTACTTACACTCGAAATATGATCAGTCGCTCTTTTGTTTAGCACCTTTAAGTTCACGTGGTTCACATAAATATCTGACAGTCACCTTACCTAATATTGGTTGTTTTGAAAAATCATGTTGTTGTGTTGATACATGTTTTATGTGTGTGATTGCATTGGTAGGTAATTGCACGACTAATCTCGTTATATTTAACGCAGATATCATGATTGGTAGTCTTTCAACTATTCACAAGATCTCATATCTTTTTGAATTACTGTATTTCTTTTGCATATTGATATCCAAATAACCGCTAAGCAAGTGTTCGATTAAATCACGATGTATTACGGCATGTCCTTGTTTAATTTTTATGATCAACCTATAGTAGTTGTGGCCACCCCAAGGGTCTTCGTTGATACATTCTTTCAAAAAGCTAATATAACTTCAGCAGCTGTTTTAGTTTATAACGCCTCTGTCTCATTTTATCTACTTGCAACGTCAATGACAGTTATTGCGTATTTGCATGTGTATTGACATCTACCAATTTTAATAGTATCGTGTGGCAAAAACAAAATATCTGTCTTAAGAACTTCATTAGGCACAATGACAAAATGTTTCGGTGGTGGTAGATAAATTTGCCATATTGCCTGTCGTGCTAACGAATTTGCAGCAACAGAACGTGTGACATCTGCAGCATCAGCGAGTTTACTAATCGCTGCTCTACTCTTCCAATATCCTCTTTGGCTACAATAAATCGATTTCATTATTTTAATAATTGGTTTATTAATTACCAAGAAATTAAAGACAAAAGGCAAAGAAACAAAAATAAACTAACCTAGTTAGGAAACTCTCTGGCAGTTTGAGGCTTTCTTTGGCGTTATTGACCTTATATTTTTCATTTTCGTACGAAGCTTTGATTTTTAAGCAAATGGCGTTTCAGTAAAAAGATTAGCTCTCTCTCCTGCTGGACCAAACCAAAACGCGCTCACTGACTGACGTATTCAGGTAAGTTATTCGTGTATATATATACGCAGACTTCTTTGCTGTTTCATTATCTTGATAACTTTCATTAGTGGAAAGCATACGTATTTTACAAACAAATTTAGTTTCTAAAGCTGAAGTTATATAGTAAACGTTTCCGAACATGTAGACATAAGTAGATAAAATATACTGGATGATATAACTACTCACTGTTTATATAGATCTGAATCTAATTATAGAAAACATGAAGCTAATAGTTTATCAAATTTTGTTTTTGCATTAACGAATTAGTAACGTGCTCACCTGTTTTAACTTCCAACGCAAGCTTGCGTACATTTAGATTGTTACTACATATTTTAGGACTTCAGCAATTATTAAACTGAAACATTGAAATAGTATATACAAAGTCTTCAGATAACTGACGAAGACCTCGTATAAAGTGCGTCTTTTACATAAGGCACTTACATTTCAAGAACCTATATATCTATCCAAGTATAAAAAACAGAAACTCTGAATGAGAAAAAGATTTGTTCAAGTCTTTAAACATCAATAAATACATTAATACAACATAAATGAGTATTTTATGTTCTCTCCTCTTCATGACAAGTGGGGTCTCAAGCTAAACCACCCTTAAGGTCGCGTAAGGGCATTTTCGATGGCCCATGGCCCACACCACCTTTATTATCTCTCATGACACCATGTGACGCCACTTATTTTGCGGGCCACAAGATACGGCGTGGCGGGCAACGTCTTTGAGATTCCTGATCTACAACTTGTATCAAAATTGATGAACAAAAAAAAATCGCAATCAGATTTAAGGATATGATTAAAATCCCAACAACAAACAATTTAAAATAAACAAAATTATCATGTAAAACGAAAGAATGAGCGAGTGATTCGGATTGTTAACGTAGCTATAATAATTTTAGTCATATCGCTACGATGTGACAGTTTATAGTGATGTAAAGCATGGCGGGAATCATGTCGCATACGTATAGCTTCATGTCCCATTATTCTAACAATAACCTCTTAATGCCGAGATCCAAGCGAGGCAGCTACTAGTACCATTGTTAGAAGTCCTTGGTATCATTTGGCCAGAATTCGAACCCGCTACATTCCGCATCCGAGACAGACGCTCTAACCACATAGGCCTCCTGTGAAATGGATGACCATTTCTGATGCTATATTATATCTGTCTTTGATTTTCTTTAGTACAGAAATTTACTAAATATTTAAATTTCAAAAATGGACGGATACTATATGATATAATTACTTGAAATTAATTTCAAGTAAAAAAAATTCCCGAAGATCGCACGTTTCGGAAGCCGTAACTTCAGTTTGGTACAACGTAGTAAAACCAATGATGGCTTGATGAATAGAAAAATAGATCGGGAGTAAAACAAGCCATATAGAATGGTTGTGTGCTTTTAAATACGGAAATAGCAGAATGAAATCGAGGGTCATGGGTGGAACCAAGTATTTGGAAGTTACGAACCTTCTCTTTTTATAAAGTATAATAGAGAGGGTCCTATGACACAATGGGTCATGGGGGTAATCTAAGGAATTTTTATCACTCTGCATGATTTTTTATTTCACATCAAGCTCGCGTCGAGCACTCGTGCATTTACAGTACTAATATAAATGTAAAACATAATTTGTTTTCAAATTTAATCATAATATTGCTCTAACAAAGTTGATTCAATCGTGATGTGTTAGTGATATGCATAATATTTGTGAAAACAAAATGTACAGACAAAAATTATCGATCGCTACTTTTACAATGGCATTTTAGCATTGGACTGGGTCGAGCAAGTTGGTCTTGGATGGAACTTTCAGTGCAGGGAGAATCAGAGGCGTAGCTAGGGGGGGGGGGTGCAGGGGGGGTACATATGTCCCCGGGCGCCAAGGTACAGGGGCGCCAAAATCATGCTTGCAACGTTACATTATAATAAGTAAACAAGGGTAATAAATCGGTCACAAGATCGCTGGGGCGCCAATTTTATAGTTCGTCCCCGGGCGCAAAATATCATCGCTACGCCTCTGGGGAGAATCAGTGAACGAGAATTGTGCGCATTTCATTTATCTCTCGTACGAACTGTTACGGTGTTCAACTATGAATGGGATATAGGACTAGGAGAAACATTAAAAAAAATGTGTATGTACGTTTTTATTTTTGTACATATGACATTTATTCAAAATTAAAATTGAGCTGAAATCTAAAATCGAACTTAAATAAATCTGTAGTTTACGTGTATTTGGATGTGAAAAAAAGTTATTAAGCTATGTACGAATTTTAAACACGATATATAAGATATACACAGAGTTACGTAAACTTCTATGCCATTGTTTTATTGTTTTTCTTCTTTCCCAGGCGATGTTTTCCCAGACTTTGCTTGTAAATGGCGACATGATCGCATCTATGTTTGTGTTTTTGTTTTTTTTGTTGATGTTTTTTACAATTTCACAGCAGGCGTTTGTACATCATAGCACGCGACAAAAAACCGGCATAACTGCTCTGGTGACTAACAAACATTGTTACAATGTCGACCGATATTATCACTAAATTTGCCGTAGAGCGATTCTCGAGGAATTTATACAATAAGTAAGTTCAGATATATATATATATATATATATATATATATATATATATATATATATATATATATATATATGTATCGAGTTCTAGCTCAAAAATATGTCTGCCTGTCTGTCTGTCTCTCTCTCACACACACACACACACATTATTTACTCTAATTAGAAATAATGTCTATATTTCATTCAATATAACCATTAGGTCAGGGCATTTTCTGTCCGATAGTTTTAGGTCATGAATGATGCATTCTTATTGTTGTTCCTGTTGCTATCTTCGTCGGTGTCCTTTGTAAGTATTTTGTAGGTGCCGCATTATATTTTCCCGATTTATTTTCTATCTCTCATACAAAAGAATAACTTACCAAAAGGGGTTTCTTGTATTTAAGAGATGTTCCTACGAAAATCATAGCGAAACACACTTACGCTTACACCTTAAAAAAAAAATTTATCTGCGTAAACTTATGCTGAGTCGTTAAAATAGGGTCCTGGACGAAAAAGACTGCACCAAATTTTTGTAAACGTTCTTAGCTATCATTATTTAAATCCAGACAACATTATGCTACATGTCCTGGACATTATGTCCCAGTGCTAGGCATCACTATTAACTGACACACTGCGAACATCGTAGCGAATATGACTGAAAAAAAATGGTTAAAGCTTGTAAAAAAAAAAAAAAGGTCCAGAATCACACGCACCACAAGTTCCATCACACATATTTTCTTGGGATGAATGCGTCTGGAATGTTCGCTGTTGTTCTAGGACCTTCTGGAAGGTCTATACATTTGGGATAATTTATCTGTAAATGTGAAAAACACGAATATCAAAATATAAAACAGGCGATTTAATGCCACAGCTGTTTTTCAATCGCAAATACAAGCAGGCCAGAATTGTGATGTTTACTAAAGTCTGAGTCCAAGGCCTATACTTGTTTACAGGGTTAGACTATGCAATAAATGTGTAATGATACAACGATGGTCAAATTTCAAATGCTACGTACGTTGTGTGTTTGTACCTATTTGGGTTTATTGTTTTGCGGGGGGGGGGGGTTGATGTTTGTTTTCAGCGGGTTAGCGTGGGTTGGTCATGTAACATTAGACCCCTCACCCCCACTTCAATCAGGCCCTGCTCCTTGCCTTCTTTTAGGATCATCTTTTCAGATATTCTGGTGTTGCAGTGATAGCTATCTTTAGATATATTCGATACGTCTTTATAGTATTGTGCGCCACTCCTTTTCCCGACAGTGTCATAAGGCATTGTACGCTTTAGATGGACATCCCCTTCTTTCCAGTACATTTCGTTATGACGATTTTTTGTTTGTTTGATTAGGATTTTTAACGTAGCTTTAACACTTTTTCAGTCATATCGCTACGATGTCTGCAGTGAGGCAGTTTATAGTGATGTCTAGCACTGAGACATCATGCCGCAGACATGTAGCATGATGTCTCACCCAGTCACATTATCCTGACACCAGGCCGACCAATCCTAACACTAACCTCTTTATGCTGAGCGTCAAGCGAGGCAGCTGTTAGTACCATTTTTGTAAGTCTTTGGTATGACTCGGCCGGGGATCGAACCGACGACCTCCCGCTTCCGGGGCGGACGCTCTAACCACTAGGCCACCGGAGCGGTTCGTTATGACGATGATGCAGATCATCGCCTTTAAGTTTATAATACGTAATAGTGGAGAAATAATGTTGTTAATGTCGTCACCTTGTGATCATTTCTTAATAAAAATAATCTGTAAACATAAATATTGTAAACCGAGTGGCACTTTGCGACCTCTGCAGGACTAGTAAATTTCCTACAGTCCAAACGGAGACGTACCGGAAGTGATATGTTTATTGGCTAACTGGACATACACCACAATTAATTTTACTATATGTTCTCTACATATATTTCTCTGTACTGACCTTTCAACTGTGTGACAATCAATACAAATCAAATGTTAATCTAAAAATCATCGAAAGATGACTTCACGGCGAAGATCTTGTCAGGGGTTCACCGGCATTTTTTTGAGCGGCAGCACTGTAAACAGACCAGCATGTACACAGAACACAGATTTCAGTTCCAGATCATCACCAAGGCCTAATTATTACTCCATGTGCACTGTCGCCAAATTACATACTGACGACCACTCTCTCAGCTCATATTCTTAAGAATAAACAATTACCTTTAAATCGCTACCAAAAATGCATCAATATAACTCTTCTATCATCACCAAAATGAGAGAAGAACAAATGTTCTAAAAATAGACTAGAACTACCTGGAAATAATAATTGTGATGTGATTCCAACTGAAGCAGGAGAGAGGGTGAACAGACTAAGTTTTCAAACAAAAATAAGGCTTCTACGGAAACCGAAACTATTTCACAATAAAAGCTGCTCATGAGTCTCCTTATAGAGAGAGATCAGGCCAAGTTTTTAAATAAAAATAAGGCTTCTGCGGAAACAGAAACTATTCAGACAAACCGAAACTATTTCAAACCGAAAAAATATTTCATTAAAAAAAAACCTGCTACAGAGACAGAGTCTCATTACAGAGAGAAGAGTCGTAAATACTTAATAGAAGCGTCCACGGGCAAAACAACGCTTGTTCGAAAACGACGTCAATGTTGTTGTCGCAGCCCGTTGCTGCTAACGGGTTAACAAAATTAGCCATAAATACGATCTAATCCGACGCGATATCTTGTCTGAGGATCGTGTATACTTATCGTTACAAGTCCATGTGGGGTGGCTCTGGCGCAGTTAAAGAAATTTTGAAATCGATTATAATCCATATCGGCGCACCAAGTCTTCCAGATATTTCGTAGTGTGTGTGTGTATCAATTCCGTTATTTATACACAATAGATTACAATTATCTCTGTTGCCCTTCGGGATTTGTGTGTAACGTTGAGTGACATATATCACGTCTGTGTTTTTATGGCGCCCTCGGGAAAATATCATGGTAGGTTTTTTTTGTTGTTGTTCCAACATCACATCGTCGTACACAAGAAGATTGTTAACTCCAATATCCAAGTCTTCCACAGATGGTGCTTCGTCGATATCTGTGATAAACTCAATAACTTTTTCGCCGTAAGCTTCTGAAACGGTTCATTATAATCTTTTAACACTTAATAGCAATGTTGATCATCCACGCTCGGGGCAACTAAATACAATTTGTCCCAGGTCATATATTTCATTATCATCGTGAGCAGCAACTGAATTTTATCACTTCCGGACGGTCCGATAATAATCATCCTGATCGAGTTTGGTAACATAGCGTGATGTTTTACTTGTTATTTTTTCTTTAGCGCCGAGAAATCAATCACTTCCATTAGATATAACATAATAGTATTATGGATCTATATTGTGTGAAATGTAAGAAGCGTACACCAACTATTGACCTGACAAATGTTACCATGAAAAACAACCGAGAAGGGGTTGCTGGTAGGTGTGAGGTATGTGGGATAAAAAAAAATTCGATTTGTAAAAACAAAAAAGCGGTGGTGATATCGCCGCCAAGCTAGCTAAACTCCCAGGGTTACCAACGGCGAAGTATCCAGGTGAAAAACACCTTCCAGGATATAGTTTTTGTGAACCGGGAACACGATTAGATATCAGACTTGATAGTCAAGATAATCCTAACCCGGGAGAAAATCCGATAAATGCAATTGATGAGGCGTGTCGGGTACATGATATAGCTTACCGGAGCGGTGATTTACAACAACGTCATCTCGCAGATGTGAAATTAATTCATGCGCTGAATTCTATCACTGATAAATCCTTCAAAGAAAAATTGGCTTCATGGTTAATAAAATCGGCGATGAAAGGTAAATTGATGTTAGGTGCCGGTAATTAATAATAACATGGAATATATGTATTATTTTCCAAAAGGATATTGGAGGGGTAAAGCAGCAATCGGTAAACTCGCTAGCGCCGCGAAGGTGAAATATACTACAGCGGCTAACTGGTTATCTAAACAGGCGATATGGCAAATTTATCTACCGCCGCATAAACAAATTAACTACTCGCATTTTGATGTTACCGTTCCTAATGAAGTTCATCAAGCTGATATATTATTTCTACCGCATGATGGTGGTTACAAATACGCGCTAACTGTAGTTGATATTGCGAGTCGATACAAACAAGCCGAACCGCTAAAAACAAAATCATCAACTGACGTTGCTTCTGCGTTTGAAAGGATTTATCGACGCGGTCCTCTGCGCTGACCAAATCTATTACAAGTTGATTCTGACAATGAATTTCAGGGTGTGGTTTTATCAATAATGATAAATCATAATACCACGTTACGACGAGGACATACAACATGAAACCTAACAACGCGATTAAAAAGAAGTATATACCTGAAAAGCCGCAAAAAGTTTTTTAAAAACAACCAATTCTCGGCAATGTCACTGTTAAGTATTTATATGAACCAGGAGAGCTCGAAGGTGGCAAAAAAGAGCTACTGATCCTATTTGGAGTGTTACTGCACATAAAATATCTAGTATAACACGATCTACGGGTAGACCAGCAATCTATAGATTGGATTCAACTGCTCCTCAACGTGGATTTATTCGACAGCAACTACAAGTGATACCCGAAGATACTCAATTACCACCGCGTGGTCTTAACTAGCACCTCTTCGTCTGTTGCACTCAAGACAAGTCAGCATCACATTATCTCTAGTATGACTTACTCTGTTATTCTTTCTATCTACGGTAAACTGACGAGGATCTTTATCCGACCAACTCCAACGCATTATACAATTGCGACTCGCGAAGTGATTATTCTGTTGTTGTTTCAACGTGGTTATTAATTCAGCATCAATGTCAAATTCTCGTTTATTTTTTTTATCCTGTTGTTTATAACCAGAGAGTTTTTTCTGATTATGTCCTTGACTCTGTCAAGGTTGACAATATCACTTATTGTAGTGTCATTATCATCTAAAACAACTCTTCGAAGTTGATTTATTCTTCGTACTCTGGACACTGCAAGATAAACTAAATTTGACCACTCGATGCGATTATCTACTATCCAAACAATTGTATCTGATATAGTTAATCCCTGTGAAGAATGTATCGTCGCTGCGTAACCTAGCGTCTATGGGGATTTATCAGCACGCAATGCATCTTCGACAACGCTGATATCAACCAACACAATATCATTTAATACGAGAATCTGCTTTTCACGCTGTACTGGAATATCAACTTCGATATTCTGCTTTCGTGTATCCGAAGGTCTATAACAGAGCGGTACTTGAAGTGTTGCAAATTTTTCTTTATGCAGTTCAAATAACTTCATCTGAAGTGTGTCTCTGACTATTTTTCTACTTGCTACTATCAAATCGTTTGGTCTCCACGCCTCCCATAAATCATTCATGGGAGTTTCTGAAATTATCGGTTGTAATCTAATTAGTTTCTTGAACTCGCGCAATTGTTCATCAAGTGCTGTATGATCAGTAATTCATAATAGTCTACATTATTCTTCAACCAATCATGTGGGGATAAACCAACGAATGGACGTGGTTGACCATGATCGCCGCACATGACGACTTTTGTATTCGTTAACAATAACCAATTGAGAAATCTTTGTAATACATCTAATGACACCGTGCATATCTCATCCCAAATAATGACTTCAGGAATAAATTTCTCACCCATTCGATCGGGAGTCCATTCATCGCCTTGTTTCATCTCTCTGGCAAGTCTGTGGGTCGGTGTTAGCACAATCATTTTTGATTTCCCTCGAAATAACTCAATCGCACGAGTCGTCTTTCCTGACCCATCACAGCCGTTTAAGTAAATGGTTTTATATCTGCATATTGGACCAGATATATGCGGTGCATTAGATAGTTTTGATATCTGATTATTTTTCAAATATTTATCTTCAATCGTAACATCTGCTGATTTGGAATAATCACGCAGTATTTCCCGCTTAATTCTCCAACATCCCCAACTCTCGTCAGAATTAGTGAATTTGGCCACTGCTTCGCTGTGTTCTGCGGCTATATAAAATGAATCAGTAGCTACCATGATTGCAAATTCAGGAAATCTATTTATCATCGAAAATAGATTAATAGAAGCATAAGCCAACATAGACGCCCTCAAATGTGTATACTGAACACTGTATCCATCGTTGTAAGTAACAATTGTACCCAATTTGGTTCCATCGAACAAGAAAGCGTCTTTACGATCGACGTATATACCCTTAGATGTTACATCTGCGATTATAAAGTCGTATTCAACGCTGTCTATGATTAATCGTGAAGAATATCATGCATTGTCGTATTTGCCACCCTGAGTGAACTTACCAATTATTCTTCTGCCGAGATCTTTTGCTTGTCTATTTTCACTATCAAATAACCGCTTAGACCAATCAAGGATATATTCTTCGTCGAGATCAGGAAACTGTTTTCTATTTTCGCTGATTATACTATCTAGATCAGGTTGTGGTAACCAAACCTCAGTCTGCGCTCAATATGATATAATCGCTTCGCTGACAATTAACGATATCAGCATACCGTAATCAATCATATCTCAATAACACAATTGGCATCCAGTGTTTTTCAGATATATGTCTACCAATCCAAACATAACAACACGGATGTAACCCTGTAGCCAATTCAAATGATATCACACGAGCAAATCCAGTTAAATCAAAATCAGGCAGTGGCCCATTAATAGCGACACGGGTCATCTCATGTGTGGGATGCCCAAATCGCTTGAAGTACTTAGCGCATTCTCCGTACCCGAAAAAAACCCGAGGATAACACGCAACCATATCAACCGAAATAATATTTTCGCGTTCATATTTTGTATTCCATAATCCACCATGGCCATACTCAATGCAGCTTGATTTGATGTCTGTGAGAAACTCACCTCGCGTTGGTTTCCACGCATTTTTCTTTCTCGCGAAGTGATCTGCAACCGACGGAATTGTATAACAATTTGTTAATAATTGTTCGTCGTGGAAACTCTTCGAGCTCACCGTTGAAAAACTACTAGCTAGTTTTTTCATCGCGTCATGGAGGGTTTCAGTGCGGTATAATTCTCCGTTTGGTCTTACAAATTGATCGAATTTACCCTCGGAGTTTATAAAACTGTGAAGTAACCACACTGACACAGGATCATTTTTACTTAATTGATAAATAAAATCAAATAATTTCTCCTCCGGGGAGAATTCCGGGGAGAACTCCACGGGTATATACTTTATGGTTCTATCCCGTGGAAATATTGTTACTGCGGATGTCCATGTGTGTTCGTTATGGTCAATAATTTTGATTGGAGCTCCTCTCGATGTATATTTCGGTTCGTATAATACTTCTCCTGTTATCATCGCTACCGATATTGGAAATTTTAGTAATCGTTCCAACGTTGCCACGTCTTGAATTGTTGCCCCGTACTCCTTCACTGTCAGGCCCCATTCGGTTATTTTTTTACGTCGCATATCAGTTAATTTGTTCCCCCGGGATGCATTTGTGAAGTGTTCTATTATTCGTTCTGCTACACAATTCATTCTTGACGAATATTTCATAGGTGCTAGTTTTTCAATACTTTGTTTATCATTTAGCTGATATATCCCATAAACAACTGCTGTTACGGGATAAGATCTCTCGTAGAATGGTTTGTCAATTCCAGTCAGAATTCCTGGTTTGGAATTTTGACTCACAATAACAGTTTTTTTATCCTTCAAGATTGTTTCAAATTTATTCTGATAATCCATTCTCCGGTTTCCTCTTGGATAATGAATTTCATTCTAAAGAAATACTTTCCCCCCCCAAGATTTGAAATTATCTCAGTTGTTCTTTCGTCGTTCATGGTAGCAACGATTGTGGGAACATTGACATCATCATCAATAATTCGAAATGTTGACCACGTATGAGATGCTCCATCGCGTTTAAATTAATTAAAACAATCACGAATTTTACCCAACATGGTTCTATCGTCTATTAGACTTTTTGGTATATCAGAGACTCTATCGAGATTGAATTCAACATTTTTCCAAGGCTTAATTTTCGATAATCTCTCGAACTCATTCATGCTATAATTAAAACAAGTATTTAAATAGAGAGTTTATTATATAATGAATCATTGCAAATGGCTCACGATTGGATCAGTAAACCCGTGTAACAAATCATGCAGAAAGGAGTTCTGTGGGTATCATATGCAAAGTTTTCGACGTGGAAGTAATGGCCCCTTACCGTGCCTAAGATGCGGGGTAGGGGTTAGAGGAATATCACAGTTGTGTCTCGGTTGTGGTGGTGAACGATACAGAGAGTTGAAGCGTTATTATGATAAACGAGCTACTAACTCCATTAAGAACTCCATCAATGACTCTACCTCTGACCTTAACTGTGTCAACGACAAGATCATAAGAACTCCTGAAGACTACATTGAAAGATTTCCAAATAATGTTATCATTAGATCAAACAGTTAATTAGACAAACAATAGTATTATGCATATAAATGAACCAAGAATTCCGACCGCATCCTGTGATTGCAAATTATGAGGCATCCCCTAATGGTATTGTCAGAAACCGTAGACTGAAGAAGCCAGTAGGGCGGGACAATGGTATGGGGTATTTGGTGTTTAACGCTGGAGGGAAAATACATCTCAATCATAGAATAATATATGAATGTCACAGTGGATTGATCAGGGATGGTTTTATTATCGATCACATTGATTCCAATCCTAAGAACAATTCTTTATCAAATCTACAAGCTGTTACACAAAGTGAGAATTTAAAACGAGGAAGAACTGGAAAATATTCAAAAAATGCAAGACCTGTAAAATCATTTAATACTGAAAATAACGAGGAAATAGTATTTCAATCATTGAAAAAACCCGGTAGATATTTCAGTATTTGTATACCCTCAGTACGATTTGTTGCAGAGGGAATAACCCAATCAGCGATTTCAAATCGTTTTAAAAACAGAATTAAGTTTACTTATATCTAACTATATGTATTTTTTAGCATTAAGGGGAATAACTCGTTTAGGTATATTACGGCTTAACAAAGAGAGGTAATCTCGATGGGTTTTGATGTGTCACCTAATTTGGATGGTAGTTTTTGATTGGTTGATTTCGCTGTCATGATTCTCAGCGGATATAATCAATTATCTGTTTTTTGTAAGAATATAAATCAAACACGCAGTGTTTACAAACAGTTGTATTCTTTTTTTGTATTTTATTCAGGTATTCAGTCTTACTTCAGCGTAGTCAAAGATCAGTATTAGACACATGAAAGAATAAAATCACACACCTCTGTGTTTTGTTTTTCATGTATAAACAGCTTATATACCATATCGTCTGTTATATTACTGGGGGTTTTAAGCGGTCGAAAATCATTACGTGAACAATCATATACAACCCACGCACTATCCACGTGTGTGGGGGGTACTTTTTGTGTATTCATATACAACTTAGATTTTATTTGGGTTGTATATGATTGTTCACGTATGAATGTAGACCCCGCCCCCGTCATTATCATTCATTCATTTCATTCATTCATTCATTCATTCATTCATTCATTCATTCATTCATTCATTCATTCATTCATTCATTCATTCATTCATTCATTCATTGTGTATATAATACCACGCCATTGACGTCATTCATTGTATATAATCTATTCATTAATTATGTATATAATCTATTCATTCATTATGTATATAATACCACGCCATTGACGTCATTCATTGTATTTATAATCCATTCATTCAGTCTAATGTAAATAATATGTATATATGTATATATGTATATTGTGTGACGTCCATTCCCTAAGCATAACCTCTTAGATTTCTAACCCGTTGTTTGACAAATTAGATTTCTTCGCGGGGATTATGTTTAGTGGTACCTGTATTGTCGTATATATGTATAAACTCTGTGCGTCTCCGATATGGATGGCACCTGAGGCGCACAATGGTTTTCATCGTATATAATTGTATAATATCCCTAGGCGTGAGTAAGATGATAAAACAACTTACCACGAACGGGTTCACAAATATCATATATAATCGCATAATATCTCTGGACGTGCTAAGATGACAAACATCTTATCATGGACAGAGTTCATTTTTTAAAAATATATATATTTTTTTATTTTTTGTATCAAAAATATATAATTATATATAATATGAATTATGAAAATATTAATCAGATTATATCTGAAATATAAAATTTGAAAAATCAAGGGATTCAATTGTTAAATAAGTTAAATTGTGACCAGATTCGTTCCGATTATGAAGATATACAAAATAACATGCAACGGAATAGATACACATAACCTAAGTCATATGCATTTATTAAACGTATCCAACAGGCGATTTATGATTCGTTCAAAGAAAATGATATAAATAAATTTATCCCGTTATTTACTATTGTGGAAAAAATAGAAAAGAATTGAGACATCAATATCAAATCAAACGCGAAATTAATTCAAAAATTAGAAATATTAAAATGCTTGTCCGCGAAACTGAAAATTCCCCACTTGTTACCTCAGCCAAGTAATTTGTAAGTATATAATACTTCAATGGACAGGTAAAATTCTCACTATACATCGACATGTGTAAATAACTGTTGAAAGAGGTAACGCGCGCTTACTCAACCAGAACAAAAACCTATACAGGTGTTTAATCAATAACGCGGCATTGACATTCTATTAATGGACTACACGGAAGTATAATAGTAGTTTATGGTTATTTTATTCATTTTTTTCATTGCTAAATCAAGGAGTTAAAAGAGTCGATTCATTTAGTGTTAAAACAGTATTGTCTTTGGAATCTCTGGAAAATCTGAAAATCGAAGATTTTTCATTGAAAATCCTATTCAGGTTAATACAATAATACAATGATGTTGGTCAATTACCTGTTTAATATTCCTATTCACTCTTAAACACGCAGGCAAGAATGAACATATTGCATAATTTGATCTCGACTACAACTAATCACCGTTATTACATCTCGATCAAACTGTTGTATTTGGTCGCCTGTCAGTAGGAATTTTTCATTACCTAGTCTCTCTAACAGGAGATCAAACTTATCAACGGAAAATCTTTGATTGGAAAATCTTTGATTTGAATCTCTTCGAGATTCCGAATCAGAAAAACACTTTCTGATAGCATCTTCGAGTTTATCCTTGTCGTAAATGAATACTCGTTCGTGTTGATACATTATATAAAAATCTGTACGGGTTCATTGTTTAATGGGAAAAGCAATTTACGATTTGAAAATCTCTTTGAAATTGCTTTGCAATGGAAAATCCTATGGATTTTCACGATGAAAAGCTAGCTTGAAAATCCTTTCAGGATTTCAAATCTAACGTCATTTGTAATTGTTCCCCTCGAAGATCAACCAAGGAAAAGTTCTGGTCGGTTATTCTAAAATTCATCCTCGTGATAAGATTGTTGGTGGTTTCCAAGTAGGTTAAATGAGGTGGATTCATTACAATTAAACTCCCCGGGGAAACATTCGGGGAAAACGTGTATAGGATATATCCAAGATCAGCGTTATCTGATTTTAAAACGTCAATGGCATAACTCCCTAACACTGCATCACAAATAACGTGTATGGCAATCGTGGATGATATATCAACGTTGCCGGGTGATCTGTGTTTGTTATTGTTGAATACTGAATTATTCGACCGTAGAATTTCCGTGGGGGGATTTATTTAAACCATAGCGCGTGAATTTGTGGGAAAAATTCGTCAATGAGATCTCGTAGTGATTTCTTCATCGCTGGTACATCCCATCCTGGAAATTTCATAAAGACTAAATCTAAATCAGTGCGTGAAAATACTTTTTTGGAATTTTTCTTTGTTGGGAGATCTATCTTCGTACACCAACGAGAGTAATCTATCATTGACATAGTTCATATCGGAGATAATTTGATTTAGTTGTTGTTGTTGTTGTTGCTTGATTGTATCACGTGAAGTTGTTAAATCGAGTAATAGAGATCGTTGTAGATAATCTCGAAGCTGGTTCAGCTTTGTTTGAAATAATTGTTTCATTGTGTTGAAGATCACAAATAAACTTTTCTCTGTTATTACAAATACACCTTGAGCGCCAAGAGCAAATCGCCATATTATTCTACCATACTCGTTGCATTCGTATTTTCCAAGTACATCAGTTTCTGTTCCGTCGTAGACATTATACGAGAATTTTTGATAGATATCACTGGGTCGTAGAAAATTAATGTCAAAATTGTAATTGAACTTGGGGTCAACATCAGGTAATTCATCAGTGAAAAAATCAGATTTGTTAGGTTCAGGTAACTGAAAATGAACCGCAGGAAGACTATTCAACCATGCTGTGTGGATCCGCGGGAAGAATTCGTCGATGGTATCACTTAGTTTTTGGCGCATCCATGGTACATTATATCCGGGGAATTTAAAATCGGGGATATCTTCGACGCGGATTTTGTGTTTTGCTGCAAATGATATTCTCGTTGCAGGATCACGATGACTTAATATAAGTTGAACTAGTTGTAAATTATACTTATCCATGTCGGCGATAATTCGATTACAGACTTCCATGTATTTGATGACATCATCTCGGCGTGGTGGGATTTCACTTATTGCTGTTATTAAATAACCTCGAACTCGCTCAAAATCGTGATTCATTAATCTAAAATCTTCAGTAATCTCTGCATTATTTGTTTCAAAAAATTCATTATCGGCGCTCTCCGTTACTCGCAAATGATTAAAAAGATCATCTATTGGTAAAACATATGTTAATTTAGGTATACTACCAACATCAACAATACCATCAAAACCATGATAATCCTCCTTCGTGGATACATAGTCGGATTTTAGTGGCTCGCGTGGTAGATTTTTTATATCAATGGTGCCTGTGATATACTCAGGATAACCCAACAAGGTTCTAATTGAGCTGTTATATATATCCACGGCGTAGTCGGGTGAATTTATCTCGATGGTTGTTGATAACAGTGGTTCATGTCCGTGTATTTCAATGGGAGATTTATCAGGTCCATCTTCGACGACAATTATATTTTTTCCTGTGATTGCTTCAATGGAATTTATGATCTCCGCGTTGATATCTTCGATGTCATATGCGCCTGTAGGTAAATGTATTGTGTGCCATTCTGGTTCACCTGTGGTACCATCTGGTTTGACTTTATTTTTGTATGAAAATGTAAAACTGTTATTGAATGCTTTACCATTAAATGGTTCTGATCGCACATTTGGCCAGCTGTAGTAACATCATAATTGCGTTAGCGCTATCTCTGATGCTGCCAGCGGAGGATTAAATTCAAAGCTAAACTCTGGTGTTTTCGTTACCAGCGATAGCAATTTTGTTTTCGTCGTGGAGGTATTTTCTACTATTCGTTGAAGCAGTTTTTGTGACATTATTGTTATTGTAATTGTGTTGCTCTAATTTTGACATCGTTGAATCATACAACTGAACCATCTTCGACAATTCATCATCGGATATAAATGTATCATCGATGGATGTTGAGATCAACATTGATAATTTTGCGAGTATGCATTGGAGACTGTAGCAAGTTTAACAGTGTAATCGTGTAGTTTGCTGGGAACACGATATTTTTTTTGTTATTATTGATACCACCCCCGCGATGGTTGTCGCAGCAGATATACAAATTGGAACAACGATCGGGGTAACCATTCTAACCGAATATAGTATTATTTCAGCACCAGTGATTACACCAGATACCGAGTACACGGTTACGTCAATGACGTTGAATCTTCGTCGGTATTTTATTTTTACGCGGTATTGTTCAGCGAGTATTCCTAGACTAGTTTGAAACTCTTTGACGGTATCATAACGGTATTGAGATACTGAAGGTATCGTCGGTGATGATATTTTATTTATTACAACAGTGAACAATTTCAATTGAAACCTTTGGATGCTCAGTTTAATTGTTTACTTAAATCCGCTACGAATTCCACATACCATGTTACTAAAACCCTAGCCAAATTATTATCAGTGGATGTTATTGTAAATTGTTCAATTGTATCCTTGTCGATGATCGTTGATATTGTATTGTTGACCCCAGATGAACTCGACGATGATATATTAAACTGAGTTGGTGATGCTAGTGTTAATCGATAAATACCCTTGACGGTTGCAGTGATACTTAATATGTTATTTAGTGGAGTCCACGCAAATGATCCGTATTGAATCGTGTATACTACGTTATTGGTTTTCTCATGAGGAATTTTTGTTTTTTCAACGATTGCTATCATCCTTATTGCATCCTCTTTGATGGCATCGTTGACCGTTTTGAGATCATCGATGGATTTTTTAATAACCGCGATTGAATCTGAAATTGATCTCTCTTCGCGAATAACATCCAATCGGTTATTAATCGCGGTTATTTCATCGAGTTTTGTAATAATATTTTCAAAGGTTGTTTTAATTTCATCGGGTTTTGTATCCTTGCCGAAGAATTTGTCAACGGTGTCATCGGTTCTTCTAAAATTTCTACGTAAACTGGTAAATTGATCAATATGGGAATCAAAATCAGCTCGTAATTTTGGTAAATTATCGACGGTGGCTTTTACTTGTGCGATATGTAAATCAGGGTGTGCACGGGAAACACCAAAGAAATTATTTATGGGAGTTTCAATGGTGTCAATGATATCCTGTTGGAGTTGATTAAATTTAGTTATGTGATCGTTATATTCGTCGCGTAGTTTTTTCATATCAGTGACGTTGTCACTGGCGGAGACTTTAACGTCATCGACGGATTTTTGTAAACCCGTTAGAGTATTTATTTGATCGTGTAATTTTTTTAATTCATCTAAGTTTGCTATCGATGTGATAGCTTTGTTGATTATTTTTTTTACTTGTCCGACAGTAACTCCTTCTTCGGAAGGACGTGGTACTGATCTCCCAAAAATGTCTGCCATGTTATATTATATATTTCTCTTTAAGTGATTTATCATCGTGTACTCGTGGATGGCTTTGTGAGGTAATTTAGAACTCGTCGAGATAGCTGTCAACGCGTTAAGAACCTCTTGTCCGCAAATAGGAGGATCGGTTAATGTTTGAGTGGGCAGCGTTGAATACCAAACTGGGATTTTCTTTGAAAATATAGATACATAACTGAGAAATTCCATCGGCGTTGGTAATCCATACGAATCAAAATAAATAATCGACGCTGGATATATTGCTTAACACACCCAATGGGTTCCAGGCCCAGTGTTGTCATCTAGATTAATTATACCAGTTTCTGGGATATGTGGTTGTGCTGGTAATTGATCTTTCATGAATACACCTCTGAAATGTTTTTATTGGGAGTTTCTTTACTGCGTCAGCGAGGTCAAAATTAGACATTGGAACCAAAGATTCCTCAATTAAAGATTCCTCAACGTCAGAACTTTTAGTTATCTTGATCCAGTCTCATAGTGTTTTGTGTACCGACTTCCCGGTAATCTGAATCCGCGCCCCTTTTTTTGTATTAGCGCGAACTGATCCACCCGTTGCTTTCTTTACTGCAAGCCCTGCCGCGGTACCAATAGCTCCTAGCGCCGCTGCTTTAGCCACCGCTGGGGCCGCTGCTGCAATCAACGCTGGAATTGCAGCTAACAGCGGGAATATACCGCCGGTTTTAATCATGTCGCCGATTGCAGCTTGTGAAAAGGTCAATTTGATTCCTGTACCAGCTGAGTTTTCGTCAGCGATAATTATTTGATCCACCTGTTATTTGTTGTTTTTTAAGTGTTATCGTTGTGCCACACGCAGTAGAATTTTTTGATTGTAGTTTTTTTTACCTGGGTGTCAGGGTGACATTAACATGACTATATGACATTTTATTTAGATAGTGATAATCTAATTGTCCCATTACATATTTTCTATTGGTGCGTCAATGACTCGCATTTTTCCACCACCACCTTCGAGCGTCATAGATTTATCACTGAGAATAATAACAACTGCTCTAAATCCATCAGGAGCCTCGCCGATACGAGCCAGAAATTTTACATCAACGGTTGAATGTTTAGATAGATCGAGATGTTGCAACGAAAAGTAATAAATCGGATACAATTTTTTAAAATCCCATTGTGATATTTATAGTCCAGTATCGATGTTTTGATCACGACCCCTATAAGACCACAACCGATGATAAACTCGTCCTATTTGATTGTTATCGCAATCGAGAATAGGTTGTTCTGCTGGTTCTTGCTGATTACTTATTCGTAATGATACCTCATTGACTTTAAAATTATCAAATATCATATGGGACCGCAATTGTAAACTATCATTTGCAACCCCCGCTATTTTTTGCGTTCTCGCTACATTTTGTAGCGCAACAAAGATATGTCTCGGCGCGGAAACATTTTTCGTAAGTGCAAGTTGCCAAGTAAAAACACCAACAACGTTACTAGTTAACGTAGCTGTTGTAATATCAGACCAACTTAACAACGACTTTCCTCCGTGATCCATAAAAGATAGCAACACCACGACAAAGAGCATAATCATCAGTTGATCTTCGCGTGAGCACTACAGTATGACTAGAACTAAAGATAACTCTTCTGACATCTCTACAAAATCCAAATATATGCGACAACGGAATCGCACATGAAAATCTACTAAGGTTGTCTATCATCTTTTTTCTCGCTGAAAATCCTGCGTTGTAATTAGGATTATTACCTACAACAATAGCTTCAACATCAGCATCATCATTAGCAGCAGTAACCTTTTTTGGTCGTCTTACAACAAATGGATTATGATCAGCGCTATTGGTAGTATCCTTCGCAAACATCATCGAATGACCCGCAGATTTAATAAAATCGTCAGAGTATCTAGCTAAACCTGTTATTGTGGTTGCAACATCAACATCGTTATCGATGGATTCGATTCTAGTAGAATTAATTATATACTGCGCGCTGCTAAATAACGCCATTATGCCATTGTTGACAAACCCAATCGGAATATTTTCAAGGTGATCAGTATCAACAAATCCAGTATGATCATTTTTTTACTAGTTTCCCCTCTACCTCAATGAATGCTTCACACGGCAAGAAGTATTTAGATGTGTCATCAAATCTAAGTTCAATTCGTGACCTTGTATCTGGATTCTGGGCGCAATACGAAAAATACTGATAATCGCGTATAGAATCATTTTTTCGTACAGGAGCATCTACATCAAAAGCATCATCTATCTCATGTTTAAACATTTTATTATATAGTCGTTGATCTAAATCATTAATCGTGCTAGACCGGAACCAGCAATTAATCTCAACCGCGCTTTTGCTATTTTATTAATTGCGCTACTTACCTTCGGTGGCATTTGATTCGTAGATTGTAATTTTACTGGTTTTCTCCCTCTCGCCAACGACATAAGCTTTTCTTTTGCAGAATCAAACGCGCCAATAGCAAGATTACTAGCCCTGCACCCAACTTCTCTACCAATGTTATCACCAAGAATCCCTATAGCATTTGACGCTATTTCTTTACCGATCGGTAGCAGTTTTGGAGCGACTCTAGTAAATGATCCAGTGATAACATCACCTAATCCATCTCCGTATGTCACCTTGTACACTGGCAATCGTGAATTTACGACATAAACAGGTCTTGCTCTGCTCATACTACGATGTACTATCATTTTATTTAAATGCTATATATCTAATCGATGATCAATTGCTATAATAATCATCGGTAAGTTCATCAATGAAACTACGATATAGTCCGATATCAATTACATTACCTTGAAATAACCGTTGACAGATTTCAGCCGCTTCGTTAATTATCTCCGGAGAATTATTTCCAGCTCGTTTCCCTCCGATGAGAACTTCTAACCGTGATATATCATCGAAGATACTTCTTGAACATGGTATATTACCACCGTGATATCCCAGACCTAATTTTTTAAATACATCTTCTTCAGGTTCTTCTCGTTGAGGATCTTCCATAACAGGGTCTTCTTGGACTTGCTTGTACACGGTTTTGTTCTTGTCTTAATCGTTGTTGTTCTTTTTTTCGTTCTCGTTTTGTGGGAGTTGGTGGTATAAGTTTTTGTTGAGCTTCTCTTGTTTGTTCATTTTCAAAATCTTTTAATCTAACAGCAGCATCAAATGCACTATACCATTTATCGACTTTGCTAACTTGGTTTAACCCTGTACTAATCTTATAAACCACATCAATCCATTTTTTAAAATCACCGATAAAACCTTTCTTTGCTTCTGGTTTTAAATAATTATATCTATGAACAAAACTAGCAGCTGTAGATTTTATCAATTCTTCAGGGTCATATTTTTTCTTATCGATAAGTGCTAAAAAATCTTCAGTAAATTTATTTTGTAGCTCTTGATTTCTACTATCAATTTTCTTTGTCGGTTTTTCCTCAGGTTCTACCTCTGGTTGTACAACCAGAGAGGTTGTACAGGTTTAGATTCCTTTATCGCGGTTACAACTTCTCCAGTTGTCGCAGTTATAGGCTTAAATAATTGTTCAGTATCGGCGGCAAAATCTAATTTTGCTTGTTGTCGAGCTTGCAAATTATCTCTGAAAGAATCTCTCACCGGGAGAAATTTCTTAATCGCAGCCAACCGTTCTTTAGTTAATCTAGTTATTTGTGCTTCTCCGACGTTTGCCATTTATATAAAAAATATATCGCTAATTCATCATATAAATTGCTAGCATTAAAGTCTTTAAGACTTCACAAACAAGAATTGTTAACTCGTTAACAACAATGGGGCTGCAAAAACGACATGGCGTCGTTTTCGAACAAGCGTTGGTTTACCAGTGGACGCTTCTATTAGGTATTTACGACTCCTCTCTCTGTAATGAGACTCTGTCTCTGTATCAGCCTTTTTTTAATGAAATATTTTCGGTTTAAAATATTCTCGGTTTGTCTGAATAGTTTCTGTTTCCGTAGAAGCCTTATTTTATTTAAAAACTTGGTCTGTTCACCCTCCCTATAAGGAGACTCTGTAGCAGCTTTTGTTGTGAAATAGTTTCGGTTTCCGTAGAAGCCTTTTTTTTGTTTGAAAACTTAGTCTGCTCACCCTCTCTGCTGCTACTGGAGCTGTCCGTCACTATGTACTTACTGGGTGACACCTCCTGATGGGGTGACACCGAAACGACTATCTATCATTTTGTTGAATTTTTGTGCAGGAAGGAGGTCAATGGGGGTCACACTAAGAGTTACCGCACATGACTACACATTTTTTGTATTTTTGTGCACTAAGAGTTACCGCACATGACTATACTTTTTTTGAATTTTTGTGCAGGAAGAGGGTCCATTGAGGTGACACCAGGAGTTTGCGCACTGGGTTACACCAACCTTAGTGACGTCACTGCAGACAATGCTTGATTAGAGGTAGAGTTTGCTGTTTGCTTTCGGTTGAAAACTATCACTGAATATTACGGCATATTTCCTGTTCACTATTAGAGAATATTGTCATTTGTAGATACTGTTTTATTTCAAAATTATACAATGTTTTTTAGTTTCTATTTAGAAATTATAGCGTGTAGTAGGGTATAAAATCAAATTTGCGTACTTCACCCGTAATATTTTGTGCACTAATCAAATTTGCAAATCGGACAAACGCTATAAAAAAAAGCAGCCGATTATAGCAACACGAGCTTTCATTCGTCTATGTAAATCACCCCCACCCCCGAAAAGATAAGATGAAAAAGGACACTATATTTAGAATGTTTCCTGGTGCTGCTTTACCATCTTGAACTTTATGGAGTATATAACTGGCGGACTTAAACACTTAGTTCGTTGCCATTTGATTTTGTAAAAAAAATTCCACTCAGCGTAAACTGCATTCTATTTCAGAACAATTACAGTTGATATCAATGAAGACCCCAATTGACCAAGTGGTCTAAAGTGCTCGTCTTTACCGATCAATGTCATCTCACCTCTTTCTGTTTGGGTTCGAGTCTGAGGCTCGGTCAACGTGTGTATGTGAGAATGTTGATAGAGGTTTCCCGTGGGTAAGTCTTCATACCATAGAGGTTTCTGGGTTCTTCCTCCACGAGTTATACTCGTCGCCCAGTGTGTTAAAAAGCATCATTTATAACAATAGTTAAAGTCTAGTCATTGCGCATCATTGACTTTTACTTGTATCAGAGTATGACATAGATATGTTGTTTTGCACGATAGAATGCAGCATGTGACATTTATGTTCATCAGATGTTCAGATCTCATTCGAATTTGTGGACATTGGACCCTGTGTGTAATGGACCCGGATCCTTAATTTATGTGACATTTTAAATACAAGCTTGCGCGCGTGTGCATGTCTAGGAAGTCGCATATTACTGAAATATTGTACATTAATTAGGACTTGGTAATTAGAGACGAACTTCTATTTGAATCAAAACTGAATTTCATTTTATTTTTTCACAAATTGATTTAAAATAGGACATTGTTGTTTTCATGCTTGGGAGGATTTTGTTTATCTTGACTGGAATTTCCTACAGAGTGTAGGTGAGTAGAAATATTAGCACTCTCTAGTTTCATACATTTCCATTTTATGTAAAACTTGCATTATTTCGGTTATAAAGTCTACTTTTTCAAGTTTTGCAGTTCACCTTTGAAAGAAAACTTGTTTAAACAGTCACTAAAACTTCCAACGACATCACAATTATATTTATGTAAATTTTTTGCAGTTTTGTTGTTTTGTTGCTATTGTTGTTGTTGTTGTTAGGAAATAATGTTAACCCATTATAACTTGGTCCGTGGTAACAGTGAATGTTTAGCAATAATGTTTGCATAATTTGTGTTTGGTGCGCAATCTATATGCATGCACTGTGAGTTTCTGTAACTTCTACTATAACTTAGGCTAAAGGGTTCTAAGTTGGTAGTTCCCATTATTGTTGTAAACATTAAGCATTAATGACGAACGTATCGCGTATTTCCATTCGCCTGGACCTACCACAACACTGCACATAAAATGACAGTGGATGATTCGAATTTGATTCTTCCATTTTTTTACTTCTGTTATGGACTCAGATCGGGAAAAATAAAACTGTAAAGGAGTATTTGAGACAACAGCGAACACATAGGGCAGTTATTATGTCCCCTTAGTAGGGGCCCCCGAGTGGCCGAGTGGTTTAAAGCGCTATCCGTTACGGATCACTGCCGCCTCACCTCTGTCTGCGTGGATTCGAGTCTAAGATTCGGCTAATGTAGTTATGTGAGAAAGCTTGCCAGTAGCTTCTCATGGGTCGGTGGTTCTTTCCGGGTTTTTTTCCGGGTTCTTCCTCCACCAAAAATACTGGCCGCCATGTATGTATGGCCTATCGTGTGCTGAAAAATGGCGTTAAACCTTACAACAAAATGTCTGATTAAGAAATGTAGAGTAATCCCAGATTGAGTATCCCAAAAATGGAACGAATGTTTTCTGATTCAGTAGCACAATCCAATCCTTACATCACCTTGCAGCTGCCAACGATTTCTTTTTTCTCGGAAGAAGCTAGGGTGCAGGTAGGTTTTAGATGTGTCTCTGCCTTATCTGGAGACAAGATGTATCTCGAGTTTCTCCTTGCCCATGCTTTCTGATGATTGATGCGTGTAAAAGCAAGTATAATCCTTTTGTCTACAGCACCAGAGACCTTGACAACTGAGATCACTGACAAAATTCGAAGAGGTTTTGGACATATACATGCAGAGGAGAATATAATGCAGCATATCTGCACAAAGGCAGAAATAAGGAGAAAATAAAGCATCATGGGGTTGGCGAGTAGAATAGATTCTACAAAGAGTAACTGACAAAGGCTGAGTTATTCAGTGAGCAAGAAACGACATGCGTCGAATTAAGTCTTGACCAGACTACGGATGGGGCTCTGAAAGACAGGTTTAGGACAGTTTAGAACAGAACTTATCACGATTGAAAACGAGTTGAAGATTATATTAAGCACGAAAGAGTTGGACTGTATAGCAACACAATTTGTAAGTACATGATAATGCAAAAGACTACCGATTTTTTTAAAATTTACACTTTGTAAGCCAGGAAGGAAAACACCTATTTGATTTTACTAAAGACAATTTTTTTTATGAAATGTTCTGGTGTTACAAAAGCAGGAGTCCGTGTCATCACTAAAATATTCACTACTGTAACGGTAACAGATAATGTCTTCACTAACTGGTATGCTGCTGCAACAGTAAAAGTCGATTTTGTTTTAAATGTTTGTTACTGGAACCGTAGAATTCGATTTTGTTTTTATTAAATGTTTGTTACTGGAACCGTAAAAGTTGATTTTGTTTTTATTAAATGTTTGTTACTGGAACCGTAAAAGTTGATTTTGTTTTCATTGTTTGTTACTGGAACCGTAAAAGTCGATTTTGTTTTCATCAAGTGTTTTCCATTGGAACAGTAAAATTCAAGTTCATATTACACCTCATGGTGTTGTAACTGTAAAGGTCAGAATTGTCACTAAATGTTATGCAACTTCTAAAGAATAAGCCAATTTTCTTCCCTTAAATGTGTGCAACTGCAACGGTCTGTGTCCGTAAAAGAATAAGCCATTTTTATTTCCTTAAATGTGTGCAACTGCAAGTTTTCTTCACTAAATTATGTGCAACTCCAACAGTTTTCTTCACTAAATTGTGTGCAACTGCAACAGTTTTCTTCCCTAAATTGTGTGCAACTGCAAGAGTTTTTTGCCCAAAAATGTCTGCAACTGCAACAGCTTTCTTCCCTAAAATGTCTGCAATTGCAAAAGTTTTCATCACTAAATTGTGTGCAACTGCAAGTTTTCTCCACTAAATTGTGTGCAACTGCAAGTTTTCTCCACTAAATTGTGTGCAACTGCAAGTTTTCTTCTGTCAATTGTGTGCAACTGCAACAGTTTCCTTCCCTTAATTGTGTGCAACTGCAAACGTTTTCTTCCCTTAAATTGTGTGCAACTGCAATTTTTCATCCCTTAATTGTATGCAACTGCAACAGTTTAAATCCCTTAATTGTGTGCAGCTGCAAGTTTTATTCCCTAAATTGTGTGTAACTGCACCAGTTTTATTCACTAAATTCTGTGCAGCTGCGTCTTCTTCCCTAAATTGTGTGTAACTGCAACAGTTATCTTCATTAAATTGTGTGCAACTGCAAGTTTTCATCCCTAAATTGTGTGCAACTGCAATTTTTCATCCCTTAATTGTATGCAACTGCAACAGTTTAAATCCCTTAATTGTGTGTAGCTGCAAGTTTTATTCCCTAATTTGTGTGTAACTGCACCAGTTTTTTTCACTAAATTCTGTGCAGCTGCGTCTTCTTCCCTAAATTGTGTGTAACTGCAACAGTTATCTTCATTAAATTGAGTGCAACTGCAACAGTTTTCTTCCCTAAATTGTGTGCAACTGCAAGTTTTCTTCCCGAAATTGTGTGCAACTGCAAGTTTCCTTCGTTAAATTGTGTGCAACTACAAGTTTTCTTACCTAAATTGTGTGCAACTGCAAGTTTTCTTCATTAAATTGTGTGCAACTGCAAGTTTTCTTACCTAAATTGTGTGCAACTGCAACAGTTTTCTTCCCGAAATTGTGTGCAACTGCAAGTTTCCTTCGTTAAATTGTGTGCAACTGCAAGTTTTCTTACCTAAATTGTGTGCAACTGCAAGTTTTCTTCCCGAAATTGTGTGCAACTGCAAGTTTTCTTCATTAAATTGTGTGCAACTGCAACACTTTTCTTCCCTCAATTGTGTGCAGCTGCAAGTTTTCTTTGCTAAATTGCCTGCAATTGCAATAGTTTTCTTCCCTTAATTGTGTGGAATTGCAACAGTTAATTCACTAAATTGTGTGCAAGTGAAAATTTTCTTCCCATAATTGTGTGCAACTGCAACAGTTTTCTTCACTAAATTGTGTGCAACTGCAAGTTTTCTTCCCTGAATTGTGTGCACTAAATTGTGTGCAACTGCAAGTTTTCTTCCCTGAATTGTGTGCAACTACAACGGTTTTCTTCACTAAATTGTCTGGAACTGCAAGAGTTATTTCCCTAAATTGTCTGGAACTGCAACTGTTTTCTTCCCTAAATTGTGTGCAACTGCAACAATTTTCTTCATTAAATTGTCTGCGACTGCAACAGATTTTTTTGTTAAATTGTGTGCAACTGCGTAAGTGCAAGTTTTTGTCCCTTAATTGTGTGCAACTGCAACAGTTTTCTTCATTAAATAATCTGCAACTGCATGAGTTTTCTTCCCTAAATTGTTTTCAACTGCAAGTTTTTTCATCACTAAATTGGCTGCAACTGAAACACGTTTCATCCCTAAATTGTGTGCAACTGCAAGAGTTTTCTTCCCTAAATTGTGTGCAACTGCATGTTTTCTTACCTAAATTGTGTGGAACTGCAAGTTTCCTTCCCTAAATTGTCTGCAACTGCAACAGTTTTGGTCCCTAAATTGTGTGCAACTGCAACAATTTTCTTCACTAAATTGTGTGCAAGTGCAAGTTTTCTTCCCTAAATTGTTTGGAAGTGCAACAGTTTTCTTCCCTAAATTGTGTGCAATTGCAACTGTTTTCCTCCCTTATATGTGTGCAAGTACAAGTTTTCTTCCCTGAATTGTGTGCAACTACAACGGTTTTCTTCACTAAATTGTCTGCAGTTGCAAGAGTTTTCTTCCCTAAATTGTTTGCAACTGCAACTGTTTTATTCCCTAAAATGTGTGTAAGTGCAACAGTTTTCTTCCCTTAATTGTGTGCAACAGCAACAATCTTCTTCATTAAATTGTCTGCAACTGCAAGTTTTTCCTTAAATTGTGCGCAACTGCAAGAGTTTTCTTCCCTAAATTGTGTGCAACTGCAAGAGTTTTCTTCCCTAAATTGTGTGTAAGTGCAACAGTTTTCTTCCCTTAATTGTGTGCAACTGCAACAGTTTTTTCATTAAATTATCTGCAGCTGCAACAGTTTTCTTCCCTAAATTGTGTGCAACTGCAACGGTTTTTTCATTAAATTATCTGCAACTACAACAGTTTACTTCCCTAATTTGTCTGCAACTACAAGTTTTCTTCCCTTAATTGTATGCAAATGCAACAATTTTCTTCCCTAAATTGTTTGCAACTGCAAGCTTTCTTCATTAAATTGTGTGCAACTGTAACAGTTTTCTTCACTAAGTTGTCTGCAATTGCAACAGTTTAATTCACTAAATCGTGTGCAAGTGCAAGTTTTCTTCCCTTAATTGTGTGCAACTGCAACAGTTTTCTTTCCTTAATTGTGTGCAACTGCAACATTTTTGTTCCCATAATTGTGTGCTAGTGCAACAGTTTTCTTCCCATAATTGTGTGCAACTGCAACAGTTTTCTTCATTAAAATGTGTGCAACTGCAACAGTTTTCTTCTCTAAATTGTGTGCAACTACAACGGTTTTCTTCACTAAATTGTCTGCAACTGCAAGTTTTCTTCCCTAAATTGTGTGCATGAGCAAGAGTTTTCGTCCCTAAATTGTGTGCAACTGCAAGAGTTCCCTTCCCTAAATTGTGTGTAAGTGCAACAGTTTTCTTCCCTTAATTGTGTGCAACTGTAAAAAAAATGATCTAAGGTTTAAAAACATTTTTTTAAATGTACTTGACAAAATCATCTGCAACTGCCTTCCACTTTTTTCACGCCCAGGTCCTACTACTGATATGGATATAGTACTGGTTTTCGTTGCTGCTGCTGTTGACATCTGTGTTGGCAGACATATACTTACAAAGCTCTCTTTCTAACTCGCCTGGATATTTTTAAAAAAAGGACACGTCTCAAATGATTGCCAAATAAAACAAATTTACAAGCTATTTAGTGAAAAACTGACTAGTTTTTATTTTATTTCTGCAGTAGTAGAATACTGGTGAAAAGAAACGGACCGCTAATATTGAAGCAGCGTGCAACTTTGTGACGAAACTTAATAGTTGGTAGCAAATTGTTTAGTGAAAACATTGACGTTTACTGTTCCAGTAGCAAGCGCTTTTAAGTGAACAAATGCACTTTAGTGATTGAAAGTGACTTTTACTATTGCAGTGGTTGTTATCGTTATTGTGTTTAACGCCATTTTTCAGCACATGAAAGGCTATACATGGCGGTCAGTATTAATGGTGGAGGAAGAACCCGGTAAAAACACCCGGAAAGAACCAATGACCCACAAGAAGCTACTGGTAAGCGTTCTCACATACCCACATTGGACGAATGTGAGACTCGAACCCACGCATAGGAGAGAAGGCAGTGATCCGTAACGGAGAGTGCTTTAGGCAACTAGACCACTCAGGGTCCCTACTATTGCAGTCGCATGACTGTTACCATTACATTTGCATACAAAGTAGTGATTAAAACTGACTTTTACCGTTACAGTTGCACACAAAGTAGTCATTAAAACTGACTTTACCATTACAGTGGCATACAAAGTAGTGATTAAAACCGACTTTTACCATTACAGTGGCATCAATTCAATTCAATTTGGTCCCGTAGTTTCCATCCAATTAGCGTGGTCGCAGTTGATAGGAAACTGTGGGTGCTGCTCGAAAATTGCCCGTGCAGATGAATTCAATTATTTCCTTCCACCATTTTCGGTCCCGCGTGGCATTTTCTTTGGCATGTGCCGAGGTGATGCCATAGTTCGCCAGGTCTTTTTCCACTTGTTTGATCCAGGTTGTCTTTGGTGCATTTCTTGAGACCTTCCAGGTTTCCGGTCTGGTGCGCCACAGGGCTTGATACGGTAGACGCCTCTCTTCCATTCGGCAGACATGACCAAACCAGCTGAGCCTAGCACGTCTAATCAGTGATTCCACTGTCGGTTGGTGAGAGCATCGGGCCCGGATTTCCACGTTTGGGATTCTGTCCAGAAGGTTTACTCCCAGTATTCGTCTGAGGCAGCGCATTTGAAATACCTCCAGCTTCTTGATGTCCGCGTCTAGGAGGACCCACGTCTCTGCTCCATATAGGAGTATTGGGAGGATGAGAGTGCGGTATAGACGCACTTTGGTCACCACCGAAAGGGCCTTTTTTCTCCATATGCACCAAGCTAGTGACCCGAACGCAGACGTTGTCAGTCCCAGGCGATGCGAGATGTCGGTGGAGACCGCTATTGATCTGCTTCGGATTATGGATCCCAGGTATTTAAATTCCTCTACTTGCTGAAGATAGACTCCGTTAAGGCAGACGGTCACTGGGGTGTTGTCCGATGTCATGACAACTGTTTTGGCGGTGTTGATCTTTAACCCAAATCTAGCGGCTTCATCGGCGATTTCTTGCAGAATTTCTGTTGCTTCGGCTTCGTCCTCAGTGAGAAATGCACTATCGTCCGCGAACATTAGATCTGTGGCATGTTCATCGAACCCTGCCCCAAAAGTGATCCCTCTACGTCCCAGGAATACCTTGCGCATGACACAATCGACCACGATGTTAAAGAGGCTAGGTGAGAGCACGCATCCCTGACGGACGCCCGTTTTCACCGAGAAATCCTTCGTGTTTGCTCCTTGGATTCGAACTTGACTGGTTGACCCGTCATATGTGTTGGTAAGTAGCCGAATGTATTTTGGCGGGTATACAGTGGCATACAAAGTAGTGATTAAAACCGACTTTTACCATTACAGTGGCATACAAAGTAGTGATTAAAACTGACTTTTACCGTTACAGTGGCATACAAAGTAGTAAGTAAAACTGACTTTTACCATTACAGTGGTTGGTAAAGTAGTGATTAAATCTGACTTTACCATTACAGTGGCATACAAAGCAGTGATTAAAACTGACTTTACCATTACATTGGCATACAAAGTAGTGATTAAAACTGACTTTTACCATTACAGTGGCATACAAAGTAGTAATTAAAACTGACCTTTACCATTACAGTGGCATACAAAGTAGTGATTAAAACTGACTTTTACCGTTACAGTGGCATACAAAGTAGTGATTAAAACCGACTTTTACCGTTACAGTGGCATACAAAGTAGTGATTAAAACTGACTTTTACCATTACAGTGGTTGGCAAACTAGTGATTAAAACTGACTTTTACCATTACAGTGGCATACAAAGTAGTGATTAAAACTGACTTTACCATTACAGTGGCATACAAAGTAGTGATTAAAACTGACTTTACCATTACAGTGGCATACAAAGTAGTGATTAAAACTGACTTTAACCATTACAGTGGCATACAAAGTAGTGATTAAAACCGACTTTTACCATTACAGTGGCATACAAAGTAGTGATTAAAACTGACTTTTACCGTTACAGTGGCATACAAAGAAGTGATTAAAACTGACTTTTACCATTACAGTGGCATACAAAGTAGTAATTAAAACTGACTTTTACCTTTACAGTGGCATACAAAGTAGTGATTAAAACTGACTTTTACCGTTACAGTGGCATACAAAGTAGTGATTAAAACCGACTTTTACCGTTACAGTGGCATACAAAGTACTGATTAAAACTGACTTTTACCATTACAGTGGTTGGCAAAGTAGTGATTAAAACTGACTTTTACCATTACAGTGGCATACAAAGTAGTGATTAAAACTGACTTTACCATTACATTGGCATACAAAGTAGTGATTAAAACTGACTTTACCATTACAGTGGTTGGCAAAGTAGTGATTAAAACTGACTTTAACCATTACAGTGGCATACAAAGTAGTGATTAAAACTGACTTTTACCGTTACAGTGGCATACAAAGTAGTGATTAAAACCGACTTTTACCGCTACAGTGGCATACAAAGTAGTGATTAAAACTGACTTTTACCATTACAGTGGTTGGCAAAGTAGTGATTAAAACTGACTTTTACCATTACAGTGGCATACAAAGTAGTGATTAAAACCGACTTTTACCATTACAGTGGCATACAAAGTAGTGATTAAAACTGACTTTTACCATTACAGTGGTTGGCAAAGTAGTGATTAAAACTGACTTTTACCATTACAGTGGCATACAAAGTAGTGATTAAAACCGACTTTTACCATTACAGTGGCATACAAAGTAGTGATTAAAACTGACTTTTACCGCTACAGTGGCATACAAAGTAGTGATTAAAACTGACTTTTACCGTTACAGTGGCATACAAAGTAGTGATTAAAACTGACCTTTACCATTACAGTGGCATACAAAGTAGTGATTAAAACTGACTTTTACCGTTACAGTGGCATACAAAGTAGTGATTAAAACTGACTTTTACCGTTACAGTGGCATACAAAGTAGTGATTAAAACCAACTTTTACCGTTACAGTGGCATACAAAGTAGTGATTGAAACTGACTTTTACCATTACAGTGGTTGGCAAAGTAGTGATTAAAACTGACTTTAACCGTTACAGTTGCATACAAAGTAGTGATTAAAACTGACATTTACCATTACAGTGGCATACAAAGTAGTGATTAAAACTGACTTTACCATTACATTGGCATACAAAGTAGTAACTAAAACTGACTTTTACCATTACAGTGGCATACAAAGTAGTAATTAAAACTGACTTTTGCCATTACAGTGGCATACAAAGTAGTGATTAAAACTGACTTTTACCATTACAGTGGCATACAAAGTAGTGATTAAAACTGACTTTACCATTACATTGGCATAGAAAGTAGTAACTAAAACTGACTTTTACTATTACAGTGGCATACAAAGTAGTAATTAAAACTGACTTTACCTTTACAGTGGCATACAAAGTAGTGATTAAAACTGACTTTTACCGTTACAGTGGCATACAAAAGTAGTAATTAAAACCGACTTTACCTTTACAGTGGCATACAAAGTAGTGATTAAAACTGACTTTACCATTACATTGGCATACAAAGTAGTGATTAAAACTGACTTTACCTTTACAGTGGCATACAAAGTAGTGATTAAAACTGACTTTACCTTTACAGTGGCATACAAAGTAGTGATTAAAACTGACTTTACCTTTACAGTGGCATATAAAGTAGTGATTAAAACTGACTTTACCTTTACAGTGGCATACAAAGTAGTGATTAAAACTGACTTTACCATTACATTGGCATACAAAGTAGTAACTAAGTCTAAAACTGACTTTTACCATTACAGTGGCATACAAAGTAGTGATTAAAACAGACATTTACCATTACAGTGGCATATAAAGTAGTAATTAAAACTGACTTTTACCATTATAGTGGCATACAAAATAGTGATTAAGACTAGCTTTTACCATTACAGTTGCATGTAAAAAGTAGTGATTCAAACTGACTTTTACCATTAGTGGCATACATAAGTGTTGTGATTAAAACTGACTTTGACCGTTACCGTGGCATACAAAAATTAGTGATTAAAAGAAACTGATATTTACCGTTACAGTTGCATATAAATAAGTAGTGATTAAAACTGACTTACCGTTACAGTGGTATATAAAACAGTAGTGATTAAAACTGACTTTTACCAAACAGCAAGTGATCAAGTCTCATGGTGTTTCTCTGTGCACAAAGGCTCAAAGCTGTGTGAATCTAGGAGGACAGCAGCTGCAGAGCTGAAGAGGCAAGCCCTAAAAGCATTTGTTATAAACTCTCCTGGAGATGTCACACTCATCCCCTGTTCCTTATGTAAACAAAAATTCTGTACAAGGGTTGGCCTCATCAGCCACCTGGAATCACCTCACAATTAATACTTCCAGTTCAGTACCCAGTTCTAGTCTATTTTTAAAACATTTTTTTCCTCTCTCATTTTGGTGTTGATAGAAGAGTTATATTGATGCATCTTTGGTATGGATTTAAAGGTAATTGTTTATTCTTGTGAATACAAGCTGAGAGAGTGGTTGTCAGTGTGTAATTTGGCGACAGTGCACATGGAGTAATATGGCCTTGGTGATGATCCGGAAATGAAATCTGTGTTCTGTGTACATGCTGTTCTGTTTACAGTGCAGCCACTCAAAAAAATGCCGGTGAGCCCCGGACAAGAACTTGACTGTGAAGTCATCTTTGGATGTATTTTAGATTAACATATGATTTGTATTGATTGTCACACTTTGGAAAGGTCAGTGCTGAGAAATATATGTAGAGAACATATAGTAAAATTAATTGTGGTGTATTGCCACCTGTGCATGCACAGAATAGAACCAGCCGCTCCAACCGTCAGATGATTAGAGTGGTCCTTGTCGAATTGACGAACGAAAAACAACTAGGTCAAGTGACCTACTAAGGACATGTCTTGGACAAAGTTCATCGTGCACTCAAATTTTCAATCAGTTGCCATAATCAGTTGCCATGGATGAAAACTTGCATTGACTTCCAACTAGCAGCAAAGAACCGTAGCCACTAGCAGTTTTGATAAATATTTCTTCAAGTACATGAACTGAACAAAGCAGTCTTCGGAAAGACCATCAAAATCCAACGAAGGTGAAGAAACATTGAAATTATCAACAACACTGGCAGACGTGATAAACGATGATGCTTTCATCAACATGATATCTTTGATGAAAACATAGTTGCGATCGAGTCTAGACCTCTCCCTGATACTTGATAAATTGATTTACGTACGAGCGACTGTGTTAGATCTGTCTAAGGTCATCATTAAGGGTGGGTATTGAATTAAAAATCATATTGCGATATATTGCAATATTATTGCAATATATTGATTTAAGAAAGAATTACAGATTACAGTGGACTCCACTTAACTGCACATCGGATAACTGCACACTCCGGATAACTGCACGTAATCACACCGGTCCCAATTTTTTCCAAATGCTTAAAAATGTACGGTACCGTACTCCAGTTAACTGCACACTCTGGTTAACTGCACGGTCTTGTGACGGGCCCGAGGGTGTGTAGTTAACCGGAGTCGAATGTACTGTTAATTTATTGAAATAAAATGAATGCAAACTGCAAAAAAATTACTTAAAATTATTTAATTACATAAATAAAATACAGTAGAGAAAATGAATAAAATGCAGTACAGTAGTTGCAGTCTAACACAGAAATTAAGAGTTACAATTTAAGTCTTTTGTCTGAACTAGGGCATAACCGATTAGCATTTTTCTACCGATTTCCGATTCTGGATTTTGAGCATGAAATTTTTTCCGATTCCGGATACGATTAAATTAATCGGAAATACTAAATCCTTTATTTTTTTCTAAAAAAATTTCATCTTCCGTATCCGGGTTTCTGGTATCTGGTTTTGCCGTGTCTAGCATGTTACTTAGTACTTTACCATATCCGGCTTCATTTCCGGTTTTCACCCGCCAGTTCAAATAGATTGTCTCACAGCGTGGTTGTGTTGACCATATTGGACTTTTCTGACTTCTTATTTAACTTTATTAACACACTATCAAATGACACGCTGTGTTAGACACGGTGCTATAGAAATTCAACTTTTTAATTTTTATTATCCGAATCGGTCGTTCCTGCCTTGTCCGACTCCGATTAATCGGAAGTTCATACTATCCGGTGGAATCCGATTTCCGGATCAAAAGTCGGTTATGCCCTAGTCTGAAAAGTTCACAGTTTGTGGTTTACTTTTTGGTAAACATAAAATGCATAAAACTGCAGATTGGTCTTTTCATTGTCACTTTACCCCGTGTAGTTCAAACTGAACAGCCTTGAAATTTTCACATGATGGAACTTACTTCATATTTTTTTCTAAAAAAGATAAGAGCATCAACATGATTTGATTTTAGGGCTGAACGTTGTGCATTTACTATATCTCCAGCAGTGGAGAACACCCTCTCAGAAGGGACACTTGTTGATGGGATGCACAATAAGGATTTAGCAAGCTTAGCTAATCTAGGAAATCTCTGTTCATGATTTTTCCACCATTGCAGAGGATTTGAATCCAAGGGAATCGACGGAAACACTCTATAGTTCTTAAGCTCTTCTTCTAGTTCTTCCATTTCTGTTTTTGAAGTCTCAACACCAGTTATGTAGACATCACCAAGAAGTTCTTGCATGCCAGAACAACAGGTAACTTTTTCTATCATATCACTCTGACCAATGTCCAATTTGAGCTTCTTGCTAACTGGTTGAGCATCCTCAGCAACAGAATTGGCATACACACATAACTGTTCGGTTAGCTGTGGTAAAGGTGGCAGTTCATTCTGCCCACTATCACCCACAGGTGAGTGATCAGTGTCATGTTCAGCCTCAGCTCTAACAATGATTTCTGATGCATTCTGCAAAATTTTGGTAAAGATTTCATTCCTTCGTGCATCGCTGAGGAAAGGTAAGGCTTTAAAATGTGGATCCAAGGCAGCAGCAATGGTGAGAGTTTCTTCTTGATAAGTGCATCTATCCTGAAGATCATCAACCACAGCCCTTTTCATCTGAGCTATTACTAGAGAGTCATCATCGCTATGTTGGAAAATGCTGTCAATAAGTTTGCGATGAAGAGGCATGATAATAGAAATGGTTGGAACTGACTCAGCACAAAGAGTGGTTGTCACCACTTTAAGAGGTTTTAGACAAACCATTACCTCCTCTGTCAGGCAAATGTCATCATCTGACAATGTGTTCAGATCTTTTTCTTTTATTTTAGCAAGATCTTTGGATCTCAAAACAGCAATTATTGCACACTGCATTTCAAGAAAGCTATAAGCTTATGATCCAGTAGACCTAGCAATTCAGCCTAACTTCTCAGTTTAACTGCTGCAGTTGTACTTCAGTGGAAGAACCCAACTATTCGACGAATTCTGCTGAGGAGAATTTCAATGCGTCTGATCTTGAGACACTTTTGTGCAGCTAAATTAATTGTATGTGCATAACACTTGATGTGAAAGTTGCATCCTAACAGAGTCCCTGCCTTGTCCATGTTTGATGCATTTTCTGATACAATAGGTGGTATGGGGATAGACTGTATTTCCAATTCTTTGAGGGCCTCATGAATCACAACAGCTATATTCTCACCTGTGTGCCGTTCATACATGTGCCTAGTTTGAAGAACATAGTTTATCAGCATCCAATATTTATCAATGTGAGTTGACGTGAGTGTCAGATATGATTCAGTTGACCTCGACGTCCAACTATCTGTTGTCAATGCAACCTTCTCAGCATTTCGTAGGTCTTCTTTTACCAGTGTCTAGACTTGAGCATGTTTTTGAGGAATGATCACATCTGCAAATGCTTTCTACCTGGAACATTATATCGGGGGTCAAGTGTATGTAAAAGGTCTCTAAACTCTGGCGAATCCACTATTCGGTATGGACGCATGTCCTTTATTATAAATCTGCACACCTTGTCAGTTATATGTAAAGCACGAGAATAATGCGAGGGTATTTCGCACCAATGAGCCCTGGTAAAGTTCTCTGAATTGGCTGCGACGTTTTAACTTTAGAAAGATCAGAAGTATCTTCACATGACGAACTCACATTAGAAGGGATCGATGATCTGTTGTCTGTCATCTTGTAATTACCACATTTCCCGGGATGGTGCTTGTTCATGTGGTACGCTAGATTAGTGGTTCCACCAGAAAACTTAACATAAGCGTCACATAGTCGGCACACAGCAACTGCCTCATCAATTTTCAAATCCCTTTTACTTTTTTTTTTAAATGCAAAATGAATCCATATGGCAGACCGCGCTTTTGAATTTTGCACCAGGTCGTACTCAGCAATGCTTGAAATGTAACTCAATGTCAATGTCAGTTAGTCATCAATGTCAGCAAGGTGCTTATTTGTTGACAAAGAGAAGTTAAACCTTCAAAAGGATGAAGATTCACAGACCTGTAACTTCCGATTAGCCATGCTGCAACTGCTCAGGAAACGAAATAAAAATGTTACTGAAGCTGATTACCGGAGGTAAATGTATGGAATTCAATAGGCCATTGTCAATCAGAAACTATTATAAGTAGTGAAATATGGCTAATATTAATTTATAATAATAACAGAGTTCATTTGCTACTTGTTATAAAAATTTACGTCAATATCGCACTATATCGATATAAGAAAGTTATATCGCGATTATTGTATCGTCGGTTTAATACCACAATATACCGATATTCGATATTATCGCGCACCCTTAGTCATCATGTACGTGTTTCAGTATGGATTCATCAAATTTCACTATGAACAATGCGCCAAACTGCTCATGACCGATACAGGTGGCTTAATCTACGAAATTCACACTGGCTATGTGTACCAGGACATGTTTGATCACCAAGGTCACTTTGACTTTAGTGACTATTCTCAACACAGATGGTTCTGCTGCGCGGACAACAAAAAGGTCATAGGTACATTTAAAGCTGAAACTGATGGAATGCCCACGGCCGAATTTAAAAAGGAACGCCCATGGTCAAATTCAACAGTTTAAGAGTCAAAGTATTCTGTATCTGAATGGACAAGAAGAAAGCAAAAAGAGTCAGAAAAGCTGTCATCAATAAAGCAGCTACCGAGAGGCACTGTTTGGAAATATCAAACATTATTACATTTGATGGTTTAGATCAGCTAGAGTGACATCAAAAAACGGATTAAATTAACTAAAATGGCTTGTGTGTCTTTTATGACAAATGATACCACTCAGATTGCAATGCAATGCTGGGTTTTGGTCACTGTCATATACCACCACATGATGATACAATTTTAGGATTATTTTATCCAAATTCCCATCAGATCATAAATTTACGTTGTTTTGTATTAAGTCTGATGAGCACATCAAACATCATAAAATCCCATGGTTTGGTCCAGAATCCCCATCACATTGGTTTGTATTAAGTCTGATGAGCACATCAAACATGCAAGGGCTACTTGATATAATTTTAAATCATTATTGTACATCATACTAGTTTGGGGTGAAAATGAACATAACAAATTACAAGATGTTTAAATTAGTCATCTTGTGATCTGTTGTCTTATTGATCTTTCCTACAATACAATTACTCCTTACTAAAATGTTCTTTTGTCTTTCAGGCTGTAGTGATTTGTACTAATGGCATAAATTCACATGAAATAAACCAAATCTAAGATGGCAGAACCTACCCCTGCAGACAAGGTGAAGGACAAAGAATACACAAATTGGCTGAAGATGACTTTGGCCCTATATTATATGAAGTCTGGACTGCACACCTTCATACAAAGTGAGGTTAATTCCCTGCATGAGTCACTAGTAAAAAAAATATATGCAGGTCAAACAGTGCAACTATCTCCTTGTACCACGTGCAATTCCAGCTATGCGAGAAGAAACCAGCACACTAAAGTTTGGGAGTTCCAAATCCAGTGTAAATTATCATGTAATGCATGGTTTGATGAATTGTTAGCACTCATCAGAAATCCAAAGTCAGATAAAATATACTGGGCCAATAGTGATGTGTCTTTGTGGCCTTTCAATCCATGGGAATGTGCCAAAGTTTACTTACCAAGAGGGCAGCAACCAGTCAATACTGGTCCTACTAAGAGTGATGCCCAGGCTCTTTTGGTGCTGCTTACTAACTGTAAACACTTTCAATCCAAACTATCATCGCAAGGTCATAAACTTCTACCTAAGGTAAGTTACAAACTAGCACAGCAAGGTCAAACACTTCTACCTAAGGTAAGTTACAAACTATCATTGCAACGTCAAACACTTCTACCTAAGGTAAGTTACAAACTGTCACAGCAAGGTCAAACACTTCTACTGAAGGTAAGTTAAAAACTAACACAGCAAAGTCAAACGCTTCTACCTAAGGTAAGTTACAAGCTAACACAACAAGGTCAAACACTTCAACCTATATATATATATATATATATATATATATATAGAGAGAGAGAGAGAGAGAGAGAGAGAGAGAGAGAGAGAGAGTATGTAAAAGTGTCCGTGAATATGTTTTATGGATGGGAGGAAGGAAGGAAGGGAGAGAGATGTGCAATCATTCAAGTCAATGTACACAATGTTTTATATGATGAATCTCCATTCTGTTTCTTTCATGTTAATAATAATAATAATAGTTAATAATAATAATAATAATAATTTTATAACAGTACATGATGATTAAGACATCGCTTGGAAATAATATATATTGGGTACATTTTGATGTTTTCTGAAAAGTTTCACAGTTTGTAGAATATCTATAGATACATGGAAAGTATTCAGTATCGTTGCTTTACTGATCAGTTCCCATATCTAAACACAAGAAATTCATCCCCTTTTAAGCCTACTGTAATAGTTTTGTCATACTTGATATTGCAACAATTTCAGATTTCCATGATACGGAACAAAGTCATTCATAATGGTGAAATGAAAGTTTCTGATGCAGATAGAATGAGTTTCATAAAACAGATCATAGAGTTCTTAGAAGATCCTGTCTGTCTAGGGTCATTGGAGGAATGTAACACTGCAGTCAGCAACATACGCAAGGTACATCAATTATGTATTTATATGACGGCTCTCTATCTTTATTTATTAAATGCTCATTTTTGTCTCCGTCAACTTTACATTGTCAGAATGAGGTTCATATTGCACTCACGTGAATAATTCATGTGCCCAATAGTGTATTAGGATCTACGTGTACTTTGAGAAAAGAAATCATTTACACTCACGTAGTAGATGCTTTACATTTCAGTTGATTAAATTTATTTCTGAATGAACTAAAGCAGATGTTTCGTGGACTGCCACATACCAGCTGCTTTGCCACATTCTGCGTTCACTTTTTTGATACAATGTTTCTGATTTATGTTAGCGATAGATGCAAGACAGGTCATAAAATTGCTGGGTCCATACAAATTACATGCAAGTGACAAGGCAGAACATGTCTTTAGCTGGTAATAAGATTGGCAAAAAATATACTTACAGTTTTATATTCTGAGGTTACTGCATTTGTATGGGAAAACATGAACTGGTTTTGTCTCCTGGATATTTTGCACTCCCAAGGTCATGCAATGTATTCATCCAATAAACTCGTTCATATTTCTCATATAAATGCAGTAACCTATAAATATTACATCCTGGTTCATTGTGATATGCAATGTATTTATCCGATAAACTCGTTCATATTTCCCATACAAAAGCAGCAACCTATAAATATTAGATCCTGGTTCATTGTGGTATGCAATGTATTTATCCGATAAACTCATTCATATTTCCCATACAAATGCAGTAACCTATAAATATTAGATCCTGGTTCATTGTGGTAACGCTGAAGAGAGGACAGTTTGGAGGGTGTGATAAAAAGACAATTTAAAAGCAATAATTTGTCAAGAGTTGTATATTGATGGCATTTTATTAATCTGTGACATGATTCCTGTTGGATATGGTTCATTAATTGCGATAATACATAAGCTTTTACTACATAACTTACTGTCTTGGCGACATAAAAGCTTGTCTGTTCGATGTGAATATATCCTCCCATTGAGTGGAGATTTGTCAACATGACACTGTCCACATTTGCACCTTACATGCACAGGCATAGAGTGGTCATCTTTTTCATGAATGACATGTTAATGGCCATGTACATGTGACCAGTGTAAAATTGATTGCTGATATTGTTTAAATGCATTCTGGCCATTCATTCAACAAAATTAATTTAACTCAGTTTTATAGTTATTTTTTTATCATACATATTTTAAATGCCGAAAGCCCACCTTATCAGAAATTTCATTCTTGCAGGAACTAAAACATCTAACCATACTGAAGGACCCATCCCTACAAGGTGTTGTGATACACCTACATGCTGTATCAAACCTTTCATTTGTTTACGGGTATTTTTTTCACCCTAAAAGATTGATTTCTATAGAATTGTTACCCTTTTGTGATTATCAAGGCACCAAAGATATGGTGTCCTTATTAGTCCAGTATTGTCTTTTAATCCTGTGACTCGTGTCATAGTGTTATTGTTGATGTTTTAAACATGCTTCTTTTAATACAAGAAATTGAATAATTTAAAAGTCGGTTCATCTTGTTGTATTCACTAGAGTAAATATAGCAAAGACCATAAAAAACATTTTATTTGTTGCATGTTGTGATTGTTCATCATTTTTCTAGCACATCATCAGCAGTAATTTTTTTAATTTCAGTTAAAGTGTGGTCAAAAGAAAGACGTTTGAGACACAGACCCAGAACTTTCCTAGAAATTTGTGTTATCAGGATCATACAAAATCCTCTTAATATGTACCAATGATGTTTAAAAGCCTATTTAAGTTAGTCTGTTTTTATTTTCCTTCTTTATATTTCAGCTCTAGGCTAATACACTTTATATTTCAGCTGTAGCCTAAAACTTTCTTTATATTTTAGCTCTAGCCTAATATATTCTTTATAATTCAGCTCTAGCTTAATGCATTCTTTATATTTCAGATCCAGCTTAATGTTTACTTTCTTTATATTTCAGTTCTAGCTTAATGCTTTCTTTATATTTCACCTCTAGCTTAATACTTTCTTTATATTTCACCTCTAGCTTAATACTTTCTTTATATTTCACCTCTAGCTTAATGCTTTCTTTATATTTCACCTCTAGCTTAATACTTTCTTTATATTTCACCTCTAGCTTAATATTTTCTTTATATTTCACCTGTAGCTTAATACTTTCTTTATATTTCAGCTCTAGCTTAATACTTTCTTTATATTTCACCTGTAGCTTAATACTTTCTTTATATTTCACGTGTAGCTTAATACTTTCTTTATATTTCACTTCTAGCTTAATACTTTCTTTATATTTCACCTGTAGCTTAATACTTTCTTTATATTTCAGCTCTAGCTTAATACTTTCTTTATATTTCACCTGTAGCTTAATACTTTCTTTCTTTATATTTCACCTGTAGCTTAATACTTTCTTTATATTTCACTTCTAGCTTAATACTTTCTTTATATTTCACCTGTAGCTTAATACTTTCTTTATATTTCACCTCTAGCTTAATACTTTCTTTATATTTCACTTCTAGCTTAATACTTTCTTTATATTTCACCTGTAGTTTAATACTTTCTTTATATTTCACCTCTAGCTTAATACTTTCTTTATATTTCACCTGTAGCTTAATACTTTCTTTATATTTCACCTGTAGCTTAATACTTTCTTTATATTTCACCTCTAGCTTAATACTTTCTTTATATTTCACCTGTAGTTTAATACTTTCTTTATATTTCACCTGTAGCTTAATACTTTCTTTATATTTTACCTCTAGCTTAATACTTTCTTTATATTTCACCTCTAGCTTAATAGTTTCTTTATATTTCACCTCTAGCTTAATTCTTTCTTTATATTTCACCTCTAGCTTAATACTTTCTTTATATTTCACCTCTAGCTCAATACTTTCTTTATATTTCAGCTCTAGCTTAATACTTTCTTTATATTTCACCTCTAGCTTAATGTTTTCTTTCTTTATATTTCACCTCTAGCTTAATACTTTCTTTCTTTATATTTCACCTGTAGCTTAGTACTTTCTTTATATTTCACGTGTAGCTTAATACTTTCTTTATATTTCACCTGTAGCTTAATACTTTATATTTCACCTGTAGCTTAATACTTTCTTTATATTTCACCTCTAGCTCAATACTTTCTTTATATTTCACCTGTAGCTTAATACTTTCTTTCTTTATATTTCACCTGTAGCTTAATACTTTCTTTATATTTCACCTCTAGCTTAATACTGCATTATATTTCACCTCTAGCTTAATACTTTCTTTATATTTCACCTCTAGCTTAATAGTTTCTTTATATTTCACCTCTAGCTTAATTCTTTCTTTATATTTCACCTCTAGCTTAATACTTTCTTTATATTTCACCTCTAGCTCAATACTTTCTTTATATTTCAGCTCTAGCTTAATACTTTCTTTCTATTTCACCTCTAGCTTAATGTTTTCTTTCTTTATATTTCACCTCTAGCTTAATACTTTCTTTCTTTATATTTCACCTGTAGCTTAATACTTTCTTTATATTTCACGTGTAGCTTAATACTTTCTTTATATTTCACGTGTAGCTTAATACTTTCTTTATATTTCACGTGTAGCTTAATACTTTATATTTCACCTCTAGCTTAATACTTTCTTTATATTTCACCTCTAGCTTAATACTTTCTTTATATTTCACCTCTAGCTTAATACTTTCTTTATATTTCACCTCTAGCTTAATACTTTCTTTATATTTCACCTCTAGCTTAATACTTTCTTTATATTTCATCTGTAGCTTAATACTTTCTTTCTTTTTATTTCACCTGTAGCTTAATACTTTCTTTATATTTCACTTCTAGCTTAATACTTTCTTTATATTTCACCTCTAGCGTAATCCTTTCTTTATATTTCACCTGTAGCTTAATACTTTCTTTATATTTCACCTCTAGCTTAATACTTTCTTTATATTTCACTTCTAGCTTAATACTTTCTTTATATTTCACCTGTAGTTTAATACTTTCTTTATATTTCACCTCTAGCTTAATACTTTCTTTATATTTCACCTGTAGCTTAATACTTTCTTTATATTTCACCTGTAGCTTAATACTTTCTTTATATTTCACCTCTAGCTTAATACTTTCTTTATATTTCACCTGTAGTTTAATACTTTCTTTATATTTCACCTGTAGCTTAATACTTCCTTTATATTTTACCTCTAGCTTAATACTTTCTTTATATTTCACCTCTAGCTTAATAGTTTCTTTATATTTCACCTCTAGCTTAATTCTTTCTTTATATTTCACCTCTAGCTTAATACTTTCTTTATATTTCACCTCTAGCTCAATACTTTCTTTATATTTCAGCTCTAGCTTAATACTTTCTTTATATTTCACCTCTAGCTTAATGTTTTCTTTCTTTATATTTCACCTCTAGCTTAATACTTTCTTTCTTTATATTTCACCTGTAGCTTAGTACTTTCTTTATATTTCACGTGTAGCTTAATACTTTCTTTATATTTCACCTGTAGCTTAATACTTTCTTTATATTTCACCTGTAGCTTAATACTTTCTTTATATTTCACCTCTAGCTCAATACTTTCTTTATATTTCACCTGTAGCTTAATACTTTCTTTCTTTATATTTCACCTGTAGCTTAATACTTTCTTTATATTTCACCTCTAGCTTAATACTGCATTATATTTCACCTCTAGCTTAATACTTTCTTTATATTTCACCTCTAGCTTAATAGTTTCTTTATATTTCACCTCTAGCTTAATTCTTTCTTTATATTTCACCTCTAGCTTAATACTTTCTTTATATTTCACCTCTAGCTCAATACTTTCTTTATATTTCAGCTCTAGCTTAATACTTTCTTTCTATTTCACCTCTAGCTTAATGTTTTCTTTCTTTATATTTCACCTCTAGCTTAATACTTTCTTTCTTTATATTTCACCTGTAGCTTAATACTTTCTTTATATTTCACGTGTAGCTTAATACTTTCTTTATATTTCACGTGTAGCTTAATACTTTCTTTATATTTCACGTGTAGCTTAATACTTTCTTTATATTTCATCTCTAGCTTAATACTTTCTTTATATTTCACCTCTAGCTTAATACTTTCTTTATATTTCACCTCTAGCTTAATACTTTCTTTATATTTCACCTCTAGCTTAATACTTTCTTTATATTTCACCTCTAGCTTAATACTTTCTTTATATTTCATCTGTAGCTTAATACTTTCTTTCTATTTATTTCACCTGTAGCTTAATACTTTCTTTATATTTCACGTGTAGCTTAATACTTTCTTTATATTTCACGTGTAGCTTAATACTTTCTTTATATTTCACCTGTAGCTTAATACTTTCTTTATATTTCACCTCTAGCTTAATACTTTCTTTATATTTCACCTCTAGCTTAATACTTTCTTTATATTTCACCTCTAGCTTAATACTTTCTTTATATTTCACCTTTAGCTTAATACTTTCTTTATATTTCACCTCTAGCTTAATACTTTCTTTATATTTCATCTGTAGCTTAATACTTTCTTTCTTTATATTTCATGTGTAGCTTAATACTTTCTTTATATTTCACTTCTAGCTTAATACTTTCTTTATATTTCACGTGTAGCTTAATACTTTCTTTATATTTCACCTCTAGCTTAATACTTTCTTTATATTTCACTTCTAGCTTAATACTTTCTTTATATTTCACCTGTAGTTTAATACTTTCTTTATATTTCACATGTAGCTTAATACTTTCTTTATATTTCACCTGTAGCTTAATACTTTCTTTATATTTCACCTGTAGCTTAATACTTTCTTTATATTTCAGCTCTAGCTTAATACTTTCTTTATATTTCACCTGTAGCTTAATACTTTCTTTATATTTCACCTGTAGCTTAATACTTTCTTTATATTTCAGCTCTAGTTTAATACTTTCTTTATATTTCACCTGTAGTTTAATACTTTCTTTATATTTCACCTGTAGCTTAATACTTTCTTTATATTTTACCTCTAGCTTAATACTTTCTTTATATTTCACCTCTAGCTTAATTCTTTCTTTATATTTCACCTCTAGCTTAATACTTTCTTTATATTTCACCTCTAGCTCAATACTTTCTTTATATTTCACCTCTAGCTTAATACTTTCTTTATATTTCACCTCTAGTTTAATGTTTTCTTTCTTTATATTTCACCTCTATCTTAATACTTTCTTTATATTTCACCTGTAGCTTAATACTTTCTTTATATTTCACCTGTAGCTTAATACTTTCTTTATATTTCACCTCTAGCTTAATGCTTTCTTTATATTTCACCTGTAGCTTAATACTTTCTTTATATTTCAGCTCTAGCTTAATACTTTCTTTATATTTCACCTGTAGCTTAATACTTTCTTTCTTTATATTTCACCTGTAGCTTAATACTTTCTTTATATTTCACCTGTAGCTTAATACTTTCTTTATATTTCACCTCTAGCTTAATACTTTCTTTATATTTCACCTCTAGCTTAATAGTTTCTTTATATTTCACCTCTAGCTTAATTCTTTCTTTATATTTCACCTCTAGCTTAATACTTTCTTTATATTTCACCTCTAGCTCAATACTTTCTTTATATTTCAGCTCTAGCTTAATACTTTCTTTATATTTCACCTCTAGCTTAATGTTTTCTTTCTTTATATTTCACCTTTAGCTTAATACTTTCTTTCTTTATATTTCACCTGTAGCTTAATACTTTCTTTATATTTCACGTGTAGCTTAATACTTTCTTTATATTTCACCTGTAGCTTAATACTTTCTTTATATTTCACCTGTAGCTTAATACTTTCTTTATATTTCAGCTCCAGCTTAATACTTTCTTTATATTTCACCTGTAGCTTAATACTTTCTTTCTTTATATTTCACCTGTAGCTTAATACTTTCTTTATATTTCACTTCTAGCTTAATACTTTCTTTATATTTCACCTCTAGCTTAATACTTTCTTTATATTTCACCTCTAGCTTAATTCTTTCTTTATATTTCACCTCTAGCTTAATACTTTCTTTATATTTCACCTCTAGCTCAATACTTTCTTTATATTTCACCTCTAGCTTAATACTTTCTTTATATTTCACCTCTAGCTTAATGTTTTCTTTCTTTATATTTCACCTCTAGCTTAATACTTTCTTTATATTTCACCTGTAGCTTAATACTTTCTTTATATTTCACCTGTAGCTTAATACTTTCTTTATATTTCACCTGTAGCTTAATACTTTCTTTATATTTCACCTGTAGCTTAATACTTTCTTTATATTTCAGCTCTAGCTTAATACTTTCTTTATATTTCACCTGTAGCTTAATACTTTCTTTCTTTATATTTCACCTGTAGCTTAATACTTTCTTTATATTTCACCTGTAGCTTAATACTTTCTTTATATTTCACCTCTAGCTTAATACTTTCTTTATATTTCACCTCTAGCTTAATAGTTTCTTTATATTTCACCTCTAGCTTAATTCTTTCTTTATATTTCACCTCTAGCTTAATACTTTCTTTATATTTCACCTCTAGCTCAATACTTTCTTTATATTTCACCTCTAGCTTAATACTTTCTTTATATTTCACCTCTAGCTTAATGTTTTCTTTCTTTATATTTCACCTTTAGCTTAATACTTTCTTTCTTTATATTTCACCTGTAGCTTAATACTTTCTTTATATTTCACGTGTAGCTTAATACTTTCTTTATATTTCACCTGTAGCTTAATACTTTCTTTATATTTCACCTGTAGCTTAATACTTTCTTTATATTTCAGCTCTAGCTTAATACTTTCTTTATATTTCACCTGTAGCTTAATACTTTCTTTCTTTATATTTCACCTGTAGCTTAATACTTTCTTTATATTTCACTTCTAGCTTAATACTTTCTTTATATTTCACCTCTAGCTTAATACTTTCTTTATATTTCAGCTCTAGCTTAATACTTTCTTTATATTTCACCTCTAGCTTAATACTTTCTTTCTTTATAGACTGCTCCAGTGGCCTAGTGGCTAGAGTGTCCACCGCAGAAGCGGGAGGTCATGGGTTTAATCCCCGGCTGAGTCATACTGTTGTTAAAAACTCGACAATTGATCAGCTCGTACAATAAAATATATACAAGGCTTCAAGGATGAATACATACATGATTCATGTAAATAGTATCAGCGAAGATGTTTAAAACATTACCTGATAACAATGTTGTAAAAAGTAGTACAGTGGAACCTGTCTTGAAAGACCACCACTTCTGCTAAAACATAATGGTCTCTTATGACAGGTGGTCTCTCATAACAGGTCATAACACTATAGAATTAATAAATCTGTACATGGAGAACCTGGTCTCTCAAGACAGGTGATCACTCATAGCATTGGTCTTTCAAGACAAGTTTTACTGTAGTACTGAAATAAACAAAATCATACAAACAATTGTTTATGTAAATGTTGACTAAGAATCTTTTTAAAAGCATGGCATGTGTCAGCTGACTTTATATAAGGTGGTATAGAATTCCTTAGTTTGAATGACTTTATATAAGGTGGTATGGAATTCCATAGTTTGGCTGACTTTATATAAGATGGTATGAAATTCCATAGTTTGGCAGACTTTATATAAGGTGGTATGAAATTCCATAGTTTGGCAGACTTTCTATAAGGTGGTATGGAATTCCATAGTTTGGCTGACTTTATATAAGGTGGTATGAAATTCCATAGTTTGGCAGACTTTATTAAAGGTGGTATAGAATTCCATAGTTTGGCTGACTTTATATAAGGTGGTATGGAATTCCATTGTATGGCTGACTTTCTATAAGGTGGTATGGAATTCCATAGTTTATATAAGGTGGTATGGAATTCCATGGTTTGGCTGACTTTATATAAGGTGGTATGGAATTCCATAGTTTGGCTGACGTTATATAAGGTGGTATGGAATTCCATAGTTTGGCTCCAGAATTTAAAATTAAATTTAAAATAATCAGAAGCCAAACCATGTAAGGATTTATAGACTATGTTACGGCAATTGGATTTAATTTATTTTATTTTGTATTGTTAAATCCAAATTTGTCATTTAGGGTTTAATATCCATTAATTGGGAAATTATTCTAGAAAGTTTAGGCTGACTAAGATTCTCTAATTGTAAACAAGTATTTGACCTTGGCTTGTTTGACCTAAATCCTGACCTTGCTTTAGACATTGTCAACAAGCCTCTAAAACTATTGGTCAATTTCAAGGATAATTTTTATTTTTAGTTCTTGAGGGTGGGAAGTGAATGATTTCCTTCTAGATCATTCCATTATTACGTGACTTGGAGAAGGTAGCTTCTTTCTGTGACCTTCCAGAATCACATGATTCCTCTTGTTTACGAGGGAATTACATATATATATAGCTGTGTTTTGGAAGCTAACATTAGTAGATGTTTGGGCTTTATTATTATCAAGTTGTGTATTTCATGTTTGAGTGTTAATATTATTTTGTTCTGGACTTTGTGTCAATTCATTGAAGAAAGAAGAATTATCTGAAAAAGGACATGTGTTTATGATATTCATTTGGATGATTATAAAACAAGAATTGCATCATGTGACATTGTCAGCCATTTTGGATTACATCGTCAAGATTCGAACCTGGAACTATTAGAACATTTATTTATCAGGACTTGCAATTCCATTAGTGGATTATTTTGTGAATTCTATATTTGTTGGATTTGATTCTCTAAAACTGTAAGTTTATTTATTTTATGAAAATAATTGTACTTAATAAAAATCATTGTTAAAGCTTTACAGGCTTGTTAGTTTTCACTCTTTCTGTGTTGCTGCTTATTCGAGCCTAAGCACGTAACAACTAGTAAAAACTTCTGAATTTTAATTTTTCTGCTGAAATGGAAGCCACTTTAGGGTTTTAAAAAGAGTTGTGGATGGTGTATCTAAATCAGCATCAAGAATAACTCAAGCTTCTCATTTTTAAAATTTCATTAAACTTTCATGATTTTCTAATACAACTGTTACCCCAGATAGGACAACAGTGTTTTAGGTGTGGCATGATATATGCATTGCAGAACATCTTTCTCTGTTCTTGGGGGAGATAAGATTTTATTCTGTTCAAGAGATAGAGCATCAAATTACTTTTTAAAGACTTTATCAACTTGTACTTTTCAGCACAAGATCTGGTATATCATAATGCCAAGTATGTTTTTTTTTTTTACACTGCTGTATATCCAGTCCTTTTATGATTACTTTGAAATAATTGTTCTCAGCTTTTACTTAAGCTTGACTACCTATGCTCATGGTCTTTGTTTTGACTGCATTTATCTTCATACCATGGTGTTCACACCAGTTATTTATTTTTTATCACATCTTTATTTAATTTAGTGCTAATCACATGGGGGGGGGGGGTTGATCCGATGTTAAATAATGTATCGTCTGTGAAAATGTTGGTGGTGGATAGCTAATGTGAAATGGTAAATCATACAGTAGAAAGAGTAATGGTCCAAGAACAGATCCTTGTGGAATACCTGACTATTAATTTCTTATTTGAAAGTTTATTTAAAATAGAAACTTGCTGTTGGCTGCCATCAAGATAGAATCAAAAGTAGGTTAAGCATTCTTGGGTAACTTGATATATGCTGAATTTTTTTAGCAGAATTTCGTGATTTACAAGGTCAAGGGATGGGTAGAAATGTTAGGAATGTGTGTGGAGATAGGTAGAAATGATAGAAATTTGTGTGGAGATAGGTAGAAACGATAGGAATGTGTGTGGAGATAGGTAGAAACGATAGGAATGTGTGTGGAGATAGGTAGAAATGATAGGAATGTGTGTGGAGGAGATAGGTAGAAATGATAGGAATGTGTGTGGAGATAGGAAGAAATGATAGGAATGTGTGTGGAGATAGGTAGAAATGATAGGAATGTGTGTGGAGATAGGTAGAAATGATAGGAATGTGTGTGGAGATAGGTAGAAATGATAGGAATGTGTGTGGAGATAGGTAGAAATGATAGGAATGTGTGTGGAGATAGGTAGAAATGATAGGAATGTGTGTGGAGATAGGTAGAAATGATAGAAATGTGTGTGGAGATAGCTAGAAATGATAGGAATGTGTGTGGAGATAGGTAGAAAGGCTCAATGGGATAAGTGTCTGGATAGGTAATAATGCTACAGGTGAGTAAAGATAGGTAGGTTTCCTATGGATGAGTGTAGAATTGGATATGAATTCTAGGGATGGGTAGGGATGAATCTGGGGATCGGTAGGGATGATAGGAATTTGTGTAGAGATGGGTAGAAATGGCTGGAATGGTTATAGGGATGGGTAGTAATGCTTGTGATAAGTGTAGAGATGGTAGGAATGCTCGGTGGGATGAGTGTTTGTATTAAATGCTTGGGATGAGAGTAGGAAAGGGTAGGAATGCTTTGGATGCACATACGATTGGCAAAAAGAGTATAATGACATGGCACTGTATGCCACTTTAATAAATTAACTGTCTTCTTCATTATATTGATAAGTAATGTGAAACTTTTCTGTGGATATGTTTTTATGCCTCACCAGGGACTTGCTCACATATACGAGTAAAACCCATTTTAATGCGATGCTCCGGGTCCAAAAAATAACATCGTAATTTAAGTGAGATCAAGTTAAAAAAATTTTTAGAAACACTTCCATATTGAAGATGTGCATTGAAATTTCAGTGTTGTTTGTTTTAACTAACCTTTGGATCAGATATCGTTTATTTTGTTTGAGGATTTCATAAGACATCAAATAATACTCGTTAACAAATCAAACACATCAATTTGTTTTTGAACATTTCTGAAATTAAGGGAAATGTGATTCTTAAGTGCTGGGATTAAAAATCTGCTAGGGACATAAATAATCGGCTTTTCTGAGAGCATGTATTTAGGATGTTAAAAGAGAGGTCACCAAAATTTAAAAAATGGGAGCCATGCATGCTGCCTATGCATAATAAGCAAAATCACATTACAGTAAAACCTATCTTAAGGGACTACTGCTATGAGAGACCAACTGTTTTGGGAGACCAGAATCTTGATGCACAGATTTATTGATTATATTGTGTTATGTCTGAGACCACTTTTTTTTGGGGGGGGGGCAGAAGACAGGTTATATTGTATAAGAAATCACATTATACCAGGTTTTACCTATATGCAAGGGTTTCAATTTTCAAGAAAGATTTGAAGGTTGATATGTTTATGAAAATCTTGTTATCAGGACTGCAAAAAAATTAATTCACATGTACAAATGATGCTTGATAGACATATTTGTACATATATCCAAATATTTTCTTGTCACTAAATGTATGTATAAGTCAATGACTGCATTTAACACGAGTTGAAACTGTTTGTCTATTATTAAACAATTTCATCGCTCACACATCCATGTTTTAAATCCATGAAAACGCAGATGGCATGACATAACTCCATTTAGTGAGTTAGATAGATTTTACATTGTTATAGATAACGTTGCCAGAAATACATTAACCTTCAAGTGTAGATGTGTTTCTTTGCAGATTGACAGTGACTCAGTTGATGTCTCCTTCAATTTGGGCCTACCGATGCCAGCTTTGTTGGCAGCGGTAAATGAATTGAGACAGGAACTTGGAATGACGGAAACCACAAATGAAAATAATATTGACTCACTGAAAGAGGAATTTATAAAACTTGAAAAACAAGTAACAAAAAGGTTTGAGGATGTTGAAAAGAAGTTTGAGTTACATAGAAAAAACACCGAAGAAAGGTTTGAGGATCTTGAAAAGAAGATAGATTTGCAGGGAGAAAGCACCACAAAAAAGTTTGAGGATCTTGAAATGAATCTTTTATTGCACAGCGAAAACATCACAAAAAGGTTGCAAGATGTAGAATTAGAGCTGTGGTCACATGGGGAAGGAGCTGTTGGAGAAGGACAAAGTGAGGTTGAGGAGGAAGTAGTAAAAATGCTGTTAGAAAATGGACAAATAACAAGGGAGGTCACCTTTTGTAGGAAAGGTAAAGCTGAAAATTGATTTCTAAGATTAGATAGATTAGTTAAAAGGTACTGATTACTACTACTGTATTATACTTTTTAATTAACATTGATAAAACTGATTTCAGCTGAGAAAATGCATGCAGTAATTTGATACAAAGTTGCAGGTATTGAAACCAAACATTTACTGGCATAAAGGGGAACAACTCTAGCAGGCAAAGAAAAGCACCAGGTGCAAGGTAACCTGTTTTTGCAACACTGTTGTATCTTTTCTCTGGCAAAAGTGTAAATAATTGTTATGTTGATAATCTTTCTAATATCCTCTTTTGGGGAATCACATATTACAGGGTACATAATGTAAATAAATGAATATCAAGAATTCATTTCTTCTTCTTTTGATATTCAGCTCAATTTCTAAGAGAAATAAAAGACCTGCCAAAAACAAGCATATTCACAAGAAAATGAAATTCCAGTAATATGCAATGAAGGTAATTTTTTTGTAAATAAGTCGGCAGATGACGTAATTCTAATATTAACATACGTCTTCGATATTTCGACTATTTGATGTGGGGCATGATTACCATGGCCTGGCCACTTTACTCTAGTTGTCTTAGCACTAAATAACCTACTTGTGTTGATGTGTCATTAAACACAAAACCAGTAACCTGTAGTCTTGGAAATCGAAATGTGGATACATCACAAAACTAAACCATACCAAAATTATATTTTTATGACATACTTTTATATATCTGTTATATAAGGCAGAGTGTAATGCTGTTATATACCTGTCTGTTTGTCTGTTACAATTTCTATTCCACACAATAATTACAGTTATCCACAATCTACACATACGAAACTTGTTGGTTGACATGGAATAAGGCAGAATTCCAGATCTGCCAACCCTTGTGATTTGACCATGTCTTCCTGAAATGACCCTGAAATAATTCATTTACAGAATAATAGCCAAAATTGAAAATGGGAGCCTTGCAATCAAGATTGGAAATTGGCCTATTTGAGTTTGGTCTGAATCAAGACCCTAAAACCAGATTCCGAATATTTGGTCAGGGAACCAATCAACAGTACCTCAGATGCATTGATATGAAATGTATGATCAGGCTTTTCTTTCTACATTGTAGCATTATTTAAAAATGTTTAACAGACAAAAACAAGTTGAAAACAAAATGAACACCATTTTCTACAGTGTTCAAAAGGTCAGCTTGGAAGTTTAAAAGTAAATATTCATATTCTTGGGGGGAAAAGCAACAAGGGCAAGAATTACCTTTACTGGACACTCTGTGGACCTAGGATCTCAAAAGCCGGGGAGCACTGTGCTCCCTCCCCCACAACTAGGGGAATACACAATGTTTTTAAAACCAAACAAAGGAAAACATTAGATAATACTTAATGCACAAGTAATGATAAAATATCAGATAATCTCAGTTATCAGATAATCTCAGTTATGGCACATTAACTTACCGTATTTTCCGGCCTATAAGTTGATGCGGAGTATAAGTCAAATTCACCAATTCGACTTATTTTCCATCCTTCGTCAATATATAAGTCGATTTCGAGTATAAGACAAGGCCAGGTCAATATATTGGTTTCGTATTTTGCACTAGTAATGGTATCGTTGTATGATATTACATATTACCGGCAATCATGAAATTGCATTACCGATTCTAACATGCTTGTGATTTCACTTCTGAACAAATCACTGCTATATTCAGTTATCAATTGACACAGCTGAATAAACAGTACACGCTTGTTGTATTGTAATTGAAAGCACATCCATGTTGTAGTTCATTTTATTACCTGTAGTTACGAACGTAACTTATATAAACTTTTAATGACACAATCCATATATAAGTCGATTCAGAGTATAAGACGAAGCCCTGACTTTCAAGTAAAAAAGAATTGACTTATAGGCCAGAAAATATGATAGTTGTGTGCACTGTGCTATATTTTCTTTGGTCACATGCATTATTGATATATAAATGTTGTATCAAGTGTTGAAGTAAAATTTTTCAAAAAGCTGGTGCTGTGTTTTCGCTATGATATTTAGCTTGTTAAGTTAGTGGATGCTCTCAGATATAGAAGCCAACATTGTGTGTCATATTTCAGATGTCATTTAGTTTGCCATTGTTGTCAGTCAGCATACGGCATATTTTACTAATGTAGATGCTTAGGCAGGGCAAGTGTCTGGGCTTGTGCAGTGCAAATGTCAGGTGTCAACTTGGACTCAGGTCAGGGGTAAAGGTGAAGAGAAAATTACTAGGACATGACTGGAATCTGGTGCTTGAGGCCATGTAAGAGTCCCTCACACCATTGCATATAGGATATACAGGGATTATGGTGATAATCTGCACCATGCTGGCACAATGTTGTAGCCTGATACAAGAATGCTGAAGGTGTGATGGGATTAACTGTGTTAGGCCACTCCAACAGCTGACACAGGCTTGATATTGCAATATTGATGCATTTGGTGGAGGAACTAGACCATTGTAGAATGGATTAACTCATTGCCAAGAATGCCAACTTTGGTGTCATTGCCCTTCAGGGTTGTAATCTGATACTGGACTTCTTGGTAAATGGTGTCATTTTCAAAGGTGCCCATTGGTATGTTCACTGTTATTCAAGTGGCACCATTAATGGATGAGAACATAGCCACTAATGGATGAGAACATAGGTATTTTTGTATGGAAGGCCACCAAAAAGACAGGAGCAAATTTTTGGCCAGCTGTTGCAGATTTCGAAAGAGTGCCCTGGAATCTTGAAGGGACACAATTGGCATTGAAAAGATGACATCAAACTTCTGCCTTTTTGAGCTCACCCACACGTCATTTTGCAGAAGTTATAGTCTGTTTACTTTTTCCCCCACTTTGCTTGCTGTGGCAAGCTCCCACTTCTCCAGAGAGGGACCTCAACTATGACAAATGGGAAGTTTCTCATGTATTTCCTCACATTTGACAATATCAGATTTAGGGCGTATTTGTTGTAGATTTTGGTGGCATTAATAGTCTTTATCCATCTCTTCAAAATAGTCTGCATGTTCTTTCAGCTTGTCATGAGATGGCTCTCTAGTAATAGGTGGAAAGTTATCCCTGGTTGCCACTGTAAAATACGTGGATACATTGCTGTTAAAGCTACACATGAAAGATCTTATTTTCATGTAGAGGTGTAGGTTGTTTAGGGCTGAGCAATCCATGTCACTGATGATAACCTACATGTTAATTTTCTGTCGTGTTCTGAGGTTCACTGTTTTGGCTGCTTCAAAGAAAGAAGCTGTTACACATCTTTGTGATCCATCAGATAAGGTGGATAACTGTTGGATTTGATCCACAGAATAGTATTTTGGAGTATGAGGTGTTCCTAAAGCCTTTGTGATCATTGATAAAAGAAAATCAGTCTGTTGATAATAAATAATTAGCATTAAGAGGTGTTGAATATTGCACATTAGTATGTTGAAAGTACTAATGAACACACAAATGTTTTAGTGGTATCAACTGAAAGATGTTTGCAAATGGAGCTGATGCATCTCAGCTCAAGATATGCAGCCTTGCATATGTTCATGAAATGTTGGTGCAATATGAGAGTACTGTCCAGAGTAACACATAGGTTTCATACTGACTGTGTGAATTTCATGTGGGCGTTGCTGATATTTATTGTTTGAGGTAAAATATGTGAATGAGAAAGTCATTGGGTTGTGATCAGAATGGATTCAGTTTTATCATCATTCATCTATAGCTTGAAACTTGTCATCCATGATTTTACATCAGAAATGCACCTTTCTACTCCTTGGATGGTAGCATCAACTTCAGTTTGGTGGCTAGATTTGTATATTTGGGTCTCATCAGCATACAATTGGTGAGACACTGAGTGATGATCTATGACACTTAAGAGCAGTGAGTGTATAGAATGAAGAGAACAGGTCTAAGAACAGACCCCGAACACCAAAACATAGATGAACTGGGCTGAAGTGTATTCCATTTGTGTCCTGTTGACTAAGTCGGACTTAAGCCACATTAAGGCTGTAGTGTAAACGCCAAATACATGCCGGAGACGGTGAAGTAATATATCATGATCTATTATGTCAAATGCTGCAGACAAATAAAGGAGGGTGAGGACTTATCTTTCCACTATCCATAGCAGAAAGAATGTCATTGCTAAAATAGTAAAAATACTGTTTTAACTCATATGAGATACAAGTTGGGTAAGATCAACCTTTTCTAAGATTTTTTATATGAACGGGAGATTAGAAACTAGGCGGTAGTTCTTTATATCATTATGGTCGAGTGTTGGGAATACACCGGATAAGAGAGAGTTATTAATAATATTAGTTAGTGAAAGCAGTATTGGATCTAAACACTCAGGTAGCAGTGATGTTGGATCAAGTTCACATGACCTTGGAGCACTTTTCATCACAATTGTCTGTACTTAATCCATAGAGACTGGTTGTCTCTGAAATTCTGTATGGTGACAATGAGTCAATTGAAATTGAAATTGTGTTGTCATGCCAATCTCTAATGGTTTGTACCTTGAAATTTGCAAAGAGATCCAGAAGGTCTACTGGAGAGAAGGTAGTTGGAAGTGGTATAATTTGTTCCTTGACATTAGTTTGTTAGTTAGTAATCTCTACAAGCTTTTTGCAGCTGGAACTCTGTCATCTTCGTACTGTAGTGGGGTAATTTGGTTAAATGGACTATGTTTGTGACGTTCTTCTTAGTGGTTTCTTAGATTTGTTTATGAATAGTGGCTCATAGATTATTCTCATCAGGTCTATGAAGAATCCAGTCTAAAATTTAACCATGTTTATGGGTGGGTTGGTTAACTGACCGTTTAAGGTTAAAAACATGAATGGAATCTAGGAGTTTTGATGTGTACGGGTTTCCAGGACAGTCAAAGTAAAAGTTGCAATCTCCAAGAATAATCAGGTTGCCAATGATTGTGGGTGTAGGGTACATTATTCCCCCTGTGCTTGTCAAAGTGGTGGTCTAACCAGACCGTGACAATTGTGTGGATCACGGGAGTGAACTCCCATGAACGCACTTCAAAGTCTTATGATGACAAGGGGGGCATTTACCTAGTCATGTCAATGCATGTAAGCTCCTCCATGTTATGATAAGCCACTGTGCCCAAACCCTATGCATGTCCCCTGGCTATCCTCCAGGATGGACACAGGCATTGTCGCTAGCTCCTCTGTGGCATTACACATATCTATGTACATCTATAAAGGCTAGTAATATGCTCTTCGGATCTGAGACATGGTCCATTTGCCATTATAAATTATTTCACAATCTTGAGATCTAGTTTTGTGTCATTATCTCCAGTGCAGCTGATGACAACCCAATCTGCCATTGGTTTATCCATAATGGCCCTCAGGATGATCTTCCAGACACATCTCCCAACCTTTGTAAAACTAATTTATCTAGTTCTTGAAAGTGGAAGGTCACCGATCAGGTGTGCCCCATTGTGGAGGATGAGCACTGCTGAACTCTACTATGATGAGGGATACTTGTCACTAAAATACAAGTGTCTCAGACAACAATTTCCCACAGAATTAATGTAGACAGCATCATCGATGGTTGTAACTGTATTGTGAACCCACCATTCTTGCACTGACAACTCTGGCCCCATCTAACATTTTTAAAGTTTTTCACCAAACATTGTGCAGTGCGGTTATTCTCACCATTTCTGCTGGTCCAGGTTCTTGGTTAGGGCTCCCAAATTTTGTATAGACCATATACCATTGATGTCACTGGATTAGTGTTTTCATAGTTTGGCTTGTGAATGCTGGTGAGAAGCCCAGTCCTCCTTTCACATATGATTGTGACCTGTCCATTACCTTCAACTTCACATTTCTTGCTGCCTGTGTTGAACATGTCCATCACTGTCCACCCATTCATGTTCTGGCCATGAGACAAAAATTTTACAGAAATAAAGTCAATACACAGCAGTATAGTCAGAATCGCAGTAGTCAAAGACTCAGGGAATTCCACAAATTTGTACTTTACCCAGAAAAGACCATTTACACTGATGAGGGGCTACTGATGCATGATAAAGTTAAGTCCCAGTCCTGAAGGCTAATATGACAGGCGTGGAAGATAATGGTCACATGCAAATAGGTCATTTATGCAAAATATATATATATATATATATATATATATATATATATATATATATATATATATATATATATATATATATATATATATATATATATATATATATATATATATATATATATATATATATTTTCCAGTATTATATACTTTTGAATCAGGTTTTGTTGTGCATGCCTGTTGGATGGTTTCTAAAAATTTCATTATCAATGAAATAAACTCTGTCTGGAACCACAATGAAAATGGAGAAAACTGTTCTGTGGTGTCACTCAACAGTGACTGATTTGAAGTAAATAATGTCAGAAAACTGAATATTTTGCTGCAGAAATGATTAAATTGACAACTTGAGTGCCTGTGGTAATACTAGGTTTTAATTTCTTGAAAATACAATGAACAATAACACCTTTGCAGCAAAATTATATAATATAGGCAGGTTTGTAAGAATGTGAACATCCCCGGACATTACTTGAACTCCATTAAAGCAATATGTCTTCTTTTAAAAAGTAACATAGACGTTTCAGAGAAAATCATTTTACAGGTATGGTTTCTCATGAACCATTTGACAAGAATAAAATACTTTTGATGGGCATGTTTTTTATGTAACCATGTACATGACCTTGTTATATTTGTTTGTCATTAAGACATATTTTTGTATTTTTTATTAGATGTCCAAGTTTTAAGGTCAAGGTTATATGGCTTATCATCCACTGTCATTAACGGATCATTTAATCTTTTGAATGACTAGAAATTTAGCAAATTTGAAATAAAGCATTCTGGAATAAGGGCTTTTAAATTTATACCAATGATACCAGTCCAATGTCAAATATGGCCACTTGTTATCAGAAATAGCAGACTACAAGCCCAGCCATAGAGACCCAGGCCCCCTAGGTAATTTAACATTGATGTATTATTTTCCGTGTCCTCTGTCCTCAATTTGTACCATTTTGGCTGGCCCCTGGTTGGGACCCTAGGCAGCTGCCTAGTTTGAATAGGCAGAAGCTCGCCACTGGCAGACTACCTAAAATGACTTCTCAAGAGATGCTCAATACTGGTTGCATTTCAATATGAGTAACACAAGCAGACATAAAGTAGACCATTGTGACCTAATTTTCATGCTTGAGCGACTTTAACTAAATTTAAACTATTCATTCAGTATGCACAGTATCTTAGACCTTATTGCAGCTTTACTAACAATTGTTACATGTGAAAGCGTATCATGGAAAGCTACCTCCAATTGTACCAATATTTATAAAAATAGTTCATTGTTTCCACTTTTTTCATTCTCTTCATAGCGGCCATGACTGGAAGATGCTCATACTAGATTCAGTTGCTCCTGTAATTTTTGTTGAGTTATTGCCCTTTATGTCTTTCACCAGTGTATAATACAATTTCATTAACATATGATCCATATTCATGCAATAAAACTTTATGCACACATTTCATGCTAATGTCCTAAATAAAATAAAAATGGATCTGCCATCTATTTGGTCCAAAAATGGTACTGCTGATGCCTATTTGGTCCAAAAATGGTTCTGCCAACGTCTATTTGGGCCAAAATGAAAACGGTACTAATCTGACTGCCAGTATGGCTACCAAAGCCATTTTTAATTTAATTTTAATTTTTCATTTTTAGCATATTATTACTTATACTCCTCCTGAATGGAAAGATTATAATTATGGAGTTTTCACAGGAAGACATATTGTCCTGTCTTGTTGGTTAGTATTTTCACTCGCCCTACATAGAAAGTTGTATGTAAAGTATTGTCACTTGTCCTACATAGAAAGTTGTATGTAAGTATGTTTTCAGCAGAAGATTGGTGTCTAATTGATGCTAAATGAATATTGTGCCAATACATATGCCATATTAACCAACTTATTTTTGTCACTACATCTTCTAAATGAAAAGTCATATTAACATAATGTTTTTTTCCAGAAACCTTTGTATGATGTCTGGTAGAGTCTAATGCTGATCTGAAAGCCAGTATTGGTCATCATGAAAATCTTATTTATGGCTGCTGCCTTGCATACATTCAATATGGCTGCGAAATTTAGCATATTAAAAATATTTTTTCTTTAATTCACCTGTTGGTCCTAGTGACATGTTTTCGCCAAACTTTTCTAATGGTGTCTAGTTTGTCCAAAAAATTTACCTTCAACAGCTAATTTGACAATCTTATTGCACACATATAAAAGATGGTTTAAACATTTTTTGGCAAGAAACAAAGAAATAGACTTGTCTTGAATTCCTGTAAATTCTTTTCGGTTATTCAAATGCCAGTCCCTTTGAGGAACTCACTTATGGATTGCTGTTCATCATTGTAAATATCAAGGTAATGTCAACCGATCACTTTGCTTCAAGAATTCTTGTTAGAGCTGTTGCTGATTTGAGCAGCACCATGCAGTGAAAAACACTATTTTTCAAACCCCACCATTTTGGATGGATTAACATTACATTTGGTAATTATTGTGGACATAACCTGAAAACATACATACAGTGGGACCCCGCTATAACCCGGTAGTTGGGAGCCATAGAATCCGACCGGGCTATGAACCGAACCGTGTTATAAGCAACCATGTACAATACCAACACATTTTTGGATTTAATTGCAGTGTGGGGGGTGGGGGGTACATAAAGACTGGTGCGAAAATGCATGGCACAATTATCATTTTTAATCAATATATATTAAATGAGAAAAACATTTACTGTGGTAACAGAAATTGCAGATTTAATATATTACTTTATTCAGAGAACCATGCATTGGTACATACACGTGTCTAATTTATATATACCTGTATAATCTATTGCATGAAAAGAGTATCAACACCGTGTACTCACCAGCGAATCTTGTAACATACACTGAATCCATAATACATATATTTCCATCGAAAATATCCACACAAGGATGTAAAATATTCAATAATTTTGTCACAGAACATTATGTGACTGAATTCAATGAAAAGAAAATAGCAGAAATTACGTAACGGATGTACGTAACGAATGATGAAATAGTACATGTCCGTAGATTAAAAAAGGGAAGCTAAAGTGTATTCTTATAATAACTACATGTACATCTCAGGACCTTTCCGTCTCTGAATTCAGTCATTGTAAATTTCAGCACATTTACCCACCCAAGCTGCTAGTCAAAGTCCTTTGAACTTGCCGCCCAGCTATTGCGTCATGTTCTTTTGATGTACTCTAATACAGCAAGCAGAACTGGCTGATATTTTAACCACTGAATCACTGTTTAGCTCGGCAGTTCACTTTGATGATAAACAATGTACTTAAATTGATTGATTTATACATTCTGGTGAGAATCTTTTATCAACCCCCGCATTGGCTATTGTTTAGTTGTCTATGAAATAAAGAGAACATATATCGGAGATTATTAGAGCAACCATTGTATTCAGAATGCATTAAAGACAAACACAAAGCAGACACGATGGCTTCATTACTCAGGAATCAGTAATTATAATATTGACACTTATGAGCTGTAATTTTTCAAGAATTAACAAAGATCAAAGTTCTCAGTAGGCCCAGCAATTGGTTCGTATTAACGACGTTTATATTTGCACAAAACTAGAAGAAAATTTGATAATACATTTTCTACAGGTTCTTTTTCACACTGTTTAGACGAATATGAGAATGATAATTAAACTCTTGCCTTTTTTTTTTTTATACTTAAAATTTTTTTTTTTTTTTTTTTTGGTCTTTGAGAAAAATACCTGTAATAAATTACCCGAAATTTCGGGAGCCATGCCACGACCGGGTTATATCCGAATTCGGGTTATAGCGGGGCGGGTTATAGCGGGGTCCCACTGTACTGACAAATCATTTTTATTTCACAAATTTTATTAGAGTTATTGCCCTTTCAGGTGTGTAAGCTACACATAATCCAGGACACAGTATTGTTAGTAACATTGTTTTAATGGTCAAAGACCAAAATGCTTACTCTAAAAGCTTACAGCAACATTACGAAGATGAACTGAAACCTCTAAAATAGGTTACAATTGTAATGAACTTATTGTCAGGATTGGCTAATGCTGTCTATCCTTGAAAATTGGCAATAATTATGACTAATATGCATTGTAACATGTACTATATTTAAAAAGATTAGTAGAAGTAAAGATTATTGCAAATGATGTTGACGAGACATTAAATATGAAAATCTTGTTTTATCAAACTACTTTATCAAAATAGAAAGCAATGGTAGACTGTGTCTATAGCTTGTTCCACACAGCATTACAAATACTATCCAAGTCAGTAGTACTATGAATGTTCATGTCAGCATGTACATTTAGTACATAAAACTATGCCTCATGCATGCACTATTTTCAACACCATTTGTATTGGCAAAAGCCACTTGCCACTCAATATTTACAGCCAATATTCTCTTCATGGTGCCAACTTCCATACATAGTAAAGCATGTACATGTGTATGCAATTACTGAATGTCAATGATTAATTTTATCCTGGTCCTAGGCAACAGTGTGTAGTGGGTTTCATTGCATATACCTCAGGAGCCAAGAGAGCTCAGTTTTATCCAGATATGTATAATCTATACATTCCTGGTTAAATCTTTTGCATTTTCTCAGGTTTTTCTGCATGCTGAGTAAATACTGCTATATATAGTTTTACGAATCATGGTGAGAGAATGTGTAATACACACTCATCACAAAGATAGGTTACTGTGGCCTATATTTGTTGCATCATTTACTATGATTACCTTTTGTGTTTATAGTTTTGTTCTCAAGCTCAGTTAACAGTTTGATTATTTAAAACTTTTTCTATTGCAAAATGTTGTCAATTCTTTGAGACTGATATTTTGCAAGTTGTGACCAGTTGACCAGGTCACACATTTTGAAAAATAAGAAATAGTTTCATAAGATATCATTTGTTATGAGTTGTTAAATCCCTCAAATACCAAGGTTAAAATCACATTTTTTTTGTTGTCTTTGGGTGGAGCATATCATGTTATTACAGTAGAACCTGCCTTGAAAGACTACCCCTTCTGCCAAAAAATAATGGTCTCTCAAGGCAGGTGGTCTCTCATAACAAGTCATAACACTACATAATGAATAAATCTGTGCATGGGGATTCTGGTCTCTCAAAACAGGTGGTCTTTCATAGCAGAGGTCTCATAAGACAGTTTTTACTGTAGCACCATTAGTTGATCCATCAATCCATCAATTTCATTTATATGCAATAACTTGCTTTCTTCCCCATCTGCTGTAACTAAACTTTGTATAATGCACTTGTATGGGAACTAAAAAAGAAGCCTATTGATTTGAATAAGTCAAATTTAATACATAAGCAATATCTTTTGACAATAATTATTTAAACAAAACTATACCTTACATGCAAATGTATTTGGAGGGATTTCATCTTCATGCATATCTCTGAAACATATTTTGTTTTGTTAGAAGTAATTTGTTTTCAAGAAATACTTGCTATTGTAGATGGTCTCATACAAAAACCTTACCCAAAATCACAGAAGAAAAAGGAAATTGGAAACTGGAAACCCAGTGAAAAGAAATCTCATACTGGAGTTAAAACATCTGATCCTTTCTTTGCCATGGAAACGGAAAATCTGAATGTAAGTTAAAAATCTTGTCATTCATAGTATTAAGGGTTTAAGCAGTTTTTTTATATAAGGGAATCAGTGTAGTGTACCATTTAATCTTTAATGCATTTAATTCTCAGAAAAGTGTTTGAAATTCTAATCTTTAATGCATTTAATTCTAAGAAAAGTCTTTGAAATTCTAATCTTTAATGATTTAATTCTAAGAAAAGTCTTTGAAATTCTAATCTTTAATGATTTAATTCTAAGAAAAGTGTTTGAAATTCTAATCTTTAATGCATTTAATTCTAAGAAAAGTGTTTGAAATTCTAATCTTTAATGCATTTAATTCTAAGAAAAGTCTTTGAAATTCTAATCTTTAATGCATTTAATTCTAAGAAAAGTCTTTGAAATTCTAATCTTTAATGCATTTAATTCTAAGAAAAGTCTTTGAAATTCTAATCTTTAATGCATTTAATTCTAAGAAAAGTCTTTGAAATTCTAATCTTTAATGCATTTAATTCTAAGAAAAGTGTTTGAAATTCTAATCTTTAATGCATTTAATTCTAAGAAAAGTGTTTGAA